>OZ023206.1:38571524-39196524 GCA_963995525.1 Escarpia spicata
ATTTGTTCAATCAGCGGGAAATGGTGAAAACAGCAGACAACGAGCTGCGGTATCACCTGCAGTATTCAAAGTCTGCTGGGTATGTAGTGAAGAAAGTGATGGCGTCAAAGGACTACAGCTTCCGAGGAGAAATTCTAGAGGACATTGCAGCTAGACGCACGAGTGGCACAAAGCTGTGAAGTGTGCTCCAAGTTGCGACATCGAGTAAGGAGGTAACTCTAGCAGAGCATGCAGGCATCGAAAAACCAGCAAAAGAGGAGGCTGTGGCAAAGCAAAGAACCCGCTTTACGGAAAACTAGTTGTATCCGTATCAATTCGGTTTAGTGCCACCAAATTGATACGACATCCAATTTCAAATGACAATGGATTTCCATGCTTAAATAACATTGTTTGAACATCACTGGCAGAAATAGAGAAACGTTTTAGGCAAAGTGCATTCTCACTACTGAATAGGACCTCCTAAAGTAAGGAACATCCACTTGAAAGCTTGTATCCTAGTTGTGGTATGCAATGTGTTTTATTAGACACTATTCGATGTAGGGAACTTTGGGTATATGTAATTTACTGGAATAGTTTAACCAAGTCCAAACATGTTACTTATAGTGAGTTTATTTCAACAGACCACCATTTCTCAAACATCACACTGAACTGTACATGTATTTGTTCATATGACTCACTGTACACTTTTAATGTGACTTCTAGGAACTAAAAAGTAAAGTGCCATCTTACAACAATATATATATATATTTTTTAATATGTATGTTTTAGCCAGTATTATTAAAGTGTACTACAAACTAATGAAGCTGCAAAGGATTCAGCTATACGTTTTTATATATATTCATACTTCATTGTTAGTATTACATTTTACATTATCACCACACAACATCTCAAAAAGTAATTAATAATAATAAAAACACTTATATAGTGCCATAAATATAGATAAATCCATTTGGAGGCACTTGATAGATTTTGAAACTAATACTACAAGTTTTGAATCTGTATCTTGAATAATAATACTTGTTTTCTTGACACATGGCCCTAGTGTTGAAAGTTGAAACCCACAATTATGTAAAACTGGAACTGTAATGGAATATTTTGTATGTAATAATTTTTGTATCACAATATTTGATCATAATGATGACCCATATCATTAATAAACGTGTTACTTATTGATGTACTATATGTGCACAGGACTGACACAGACCCAAATTGTAATAGTTAGATTAAAATGTGTCACAGTGTGAAGTGAATCAACTGAAAGAAACATTGAAAACTGGTGTGTGAATTTGACTAATGCATTGGCACAGTCTGCCATGTAGTCTTATTTATTTGTGAATTGTTTCTCCATATGAATAAACTGTTGATATATTTCATGTTGGCTTCAGTATTACAAATCGAATTATGAACAGGGACATGCAAGACACTACAGATCACATTGTTGTTGCCAAAAATGGGATAAGAAGGCACCGAGTAATTCATTCTACCTTTTGGTCAATCTAATCTTACTTATCCAGGGTTTTTATTTTCACTGTACACTCACCTGTATAGTGCAATGTCCATAGCTTAAATTTTCATAAACCCCATTCACTTCTGGATACAGTGCAGGCTGGTATAACATGTATGTTGCCTTTTCCAAGTCTCTCCCTTGACCACAACGTGAAGTGACGATATGCGGCTAATCGAATCAATCGATATGTTCTGAAAGTTCATTTATTTGCATTAGTTGATAATAAACAACCGGTATCTTCGAATTATTGTTATACTGGCAAAACTGTGTGTTTTATAAATATCACATCATGAATTCAGTGAACTAGTTCATTTGTTTGTGAAGGGCTGTAGTAATTATGATTGTAAGACTACATTTCTTGTGGTCTTGAAAACACACACACACAATATACATATAACATTTTTATTATATTAAAAACTCCACTTAAATATTGTTGTATCAATAATACATTGCACAATATCCTGATTATGCGTCTATTAGTGCATGGTAGTGTGCAATTTGTCTACATTTTTATATAAATTAAGCAAGTTGCTTGAACACTTTTACATAGGGAATTAAACAACTGTATAAAAAGGATGCACACGTCCTGTCAAGAATAAAAGTAAGTTTATTAAGAAAATGATCAAAAAATTTTTGATGAAAATCATAGACATAGTATTTTATGAAGATTGAGTGAACCTGAACATCTGAGGTGGGAACAAGTATAATTACTATATTTAAGTTTGAAATAGTTATTGCTAGAATAATTATTCGATACCTGTTGAACTACGTAGTACTTACCTACTAGCTATTGGTCGAATCAACGAGTCTGCACGCAAATCATACAATGACAACAGACCGACTTCCAAGTTCGAACACCGCCCTGTTGGTGCAAACCGTTTCGAAGTCGTCATTCATAGTCGGTAATGATGTCGGGGGCGAAGTTGATTGTGGGGCGATTCCGAAACTGCCCTGCCTCACTTCCGGGGCAGAATGGGAATCCCATAACGCCCGGGCGAAGTGAGGACAAACCGTTCAGTCGCGCGACAGTATTTGGCTGGGTGAGATGTGTTTGCGAGCTTCCTATCTTAGATTTATATTACGACACGTGCTAGACAGATATTGCATTTGTACTCATTTGATTGCCTGCCGTAATTTCGGAATTTAAACTCGTCGTGATTAAGTGTTTTATATAAAATAACTTAGTTCAGGGATGTTAGTTGTAACGTAACGTTAATTGTAAACTGATCAGTGCCATTGAGTAAGATAACGATTGAAAGACGAATTATATAGTAATTTTTAATATGGATACTGATCATAAATCGTACATGTCCGACGTACTTGGCCGTTTGCTGTCGTCGCAAAATTCAAAAGTTATACCGGAGGAAAAGTATGAAGAAATCGTTAGGCAACTCCAACATGAAGCTGCGCCCACCTCTACTTCTTCCACCGACAATCCGAAACTTCGGTGTTGGATCAAACGTAAGCGCTTCCAACTAGTGAACTTTCCTGAGCTCGACCTCGCTGACGTGCTTGTCATTCCAAAGAAAGGTGAGTTTAAAACATTATTAGTAATTTACTAAATGTGGCTCATGTCTAGTCTATAGAGTCGGGGATTATATGCCATGGAGTCTGGCCCACTTCAGAAGTTCAGTCTTCATTCTCTACCGCCCAATTTATATCATGATTTAGATTCTAGGAGGTAAAAAATTCATATTTTTATACAGATTTTTGATAAATTATGACCCACCGTACCAAAAGGAGATGCTTTTATTACAAATACGAATGGATTTCAATTGAGAGGGGAAAAGCCAAAATTATACCTCCAAATTACAAAATGTTTCAGAAACTAATTGTCATTACTATATTTCAGTGTATATTTTTGTTTGTATTTGTTTTGGCTCATAGTTCATTTATTTTATTTTATATTATTTGTATAAATGAGAAGCGCTTCACTTTTGAATGGTAGGTAACAATTTATCAGACATACTGTAGTTACTTGTTTCATTCTTACCGAAGATATATATTGTAGGCCAACAGTAAATTCTTTCGACCATCTCAACAGATGTACTCTTTTTAATTCCTTGTTATATCCCACCTTTTATTGTGATTACCCAACAACAAATTTGGGCAGCAAGTTTCTATAAAGTGGGCAGTATAATTAATTAAAACGTAACAGGCTCCATCAGATACTAGGTTGGCCAATTATGAAGTCTACCACCTGTGCACATTGATTACTTAATTGGTTGTCACTTGCCCAAGACTGCCATAGGAGTCTTTTGTCCTGTAGTCTGGTCAAGTGTGGATCCACATGCTGTTTACTATGACCTGTAATTAATTGGCTTCATTAACTCTAATCCCTTTGGCATGGGTGAATCTCAGTGGATGTGACTGGTGTATGCCTGGCATATACACCTCTTGTTGGGGCTTGAGGGGTACATTAAGTACCAGTATATGTCAGATATTCAATTTACCATATATTCATAAGTTACTGTGTCTTTAATCCCAATTTCTCTGTTGTAGCGAGCGCAGCAACACATCACCACACACATAAGCATACATTTACATACAAACCGACATGGATATTACGGTTGTGCTGACAAAGGATTTCTGAAATCTGACAAGATTTCGAGGCCCTTCCTTAGCCACAAAAAAACTTTCGGCCATCTTGATTTAATCAAAAGTGTGCGTTTTAGTATGCGAACTCCTTTTCAATTTAAAAAATCCAGTATCATTTGAGCCATTTATTTAATTAATACTGGTCCATTCCATTTGTTTTATCACTATTGTGCCAGTGATAGGCATTTATTTATGTTCTTATCAGTTGTAATTACCCCACTGTGCTATGCTTACCCCACTGTGCTATGCACGTCCGTAATACATACGCATACATGCACATACACACCGTTGCATAATCATTCACTCATGGTGGAATAGACACTGTCACCTTCCCGTTGGTTTCTGCCGTTAAACACACTAGCAATATGTCACAACAATGTGTGTGTGTGATATTGTTGGTGTGTGAACTGAGAACAGTGTGCACACACAAACAGACGTATTATAACACGACGACGACCGACACAGCTGCTGCACGAAGAACACCACCGAAGTCAGAGTGCATGTCGCGCAGTACATTTAATATATAGTATGTTTAAATGTAATACACTGTTAGAAACTGATGAATTTTGAACTGAATAAAATCGATGAATGGTGTACAGTTTTTAAATAAACAACGGTCAACTGATCGATAATATTGTACTGCTTGTGTAATATCTTTAATATAATAATATCAGGATTATTAACGCTTACAAGTGGTTAAACGTCGTCTGATCTTGCCTACTAAACTGCATTAAAACGTATTTAACCCATTCTTAAGCATAGCGTATTTGTGAATTTCAATTGCACTTTACAAGCCGCCGATGACGCGCGACTGTACTTGGTGTGACTGTTAGTTTAGATGAGTAAATTAACTACCACTGATTTGCTTATCCTACCCGCCCGTTCACCTTCCTGTACTGTTGCTGCCTCAGTCTCTCAACTCTTGTCCCTGTCTGTCATAGTTAGCCGCCTCGCATCCCGTTTCTTTTGATGTGTTAATATTCAAATCGCATTGCTACTTTGCATCATAATGATCGTTTTAGGATAGTGTCATGAATCTTGACATTTTTTCAAAATGTGTTCAGTTAAAACAATAGGTTTAACAAACACTCAATTTAATAGTAATATGAAACAATGTAATAGTAATTGACCTATTAATTTTATAGTACTATTTAAAAATTGCATTACAACCGTGTCGCCCACATTAAAGTGTCCAGAATTAAAATTTGCCTAACTCTTTCACCCCTGTCTAAGTGTGAAATCCGTCACCCAAAAGCTGCTCAGCCCATGATTGGAGATTACAGTATTGGCTTCAGTACTCCTGCTTTGTTTTATTCAGTCGATTGTTTCACATCGGCTGTCCTTTGATTTGTGTATGTTACTGATGTGCCGAGGCTATAGTAATCGGCTTGATAGGATTGCATTGTTTCATCAAGCATACCTTTTTGTTTGAATACTTGGCTTCCCTCTGACACGTATTCATTCAAGCATTCATATGCGATTTCAAAGGTGACTGTGATCAACTCAAAGTTATGTAAATAGTCATCCATAGTCCGAGTTTGAATGTGTAAGATTACCTATGTATTTGGGCTGTAGTTAAAGATTAATAGACCCGGAATTGATAGCGGGTCTATTTCATCTGAGCTAGACAAATGCTTGATGCTGATAAAATGACATTATTGTGACGCCACATAGTTCGCTCCAGACATAGTTCGCTCCAGACATAGTTCGCTCCAGACAGCACTAGACACATTGGTTTTCCTGAAGGCCAATATACTCTGTGACATGAAAAACTTTATTTCAGTTTTCGGACTTCTATGTTGTATTCATAAGTAGTCAGTTTGTATATAAAATAGTTGGATGTCGTACTAAACTTGGTATATATATAGTTGAAATGTATTAAATGTAGCTTAGTTTGTGTGCTTGTTACCTTACATTTACAAAATAATATATATATCTTCTTGGTCATTCGAAGTGTATGGGGCACACATTATTAGTAGGACAACAGTATTACGAGTTGATGCATTTACAAAGTATTATAGGCACACAAAGTTTGACGTACATGCACACAGATATTTCGGCGGTATATATACGATTTGACGACTGCGCGCAGGAAACAACGGGATTATTCTCACTTTGCCCCGGGGCAAAGTGGGAATAAATGCTCTAACTCGACACTACTGTGAAATATTGTTTCGTTTTTGTGCTTGTAAGCTTGCATTTACAAAGTATTATAGGCACACAAAGTTTGACGTGCATGCATACAGATATTTCGGCGGTATATATACGATTTGACGGCTGCGCGCAGGAAACAACGGGATTATTCTCACTTTGCCCCGGGGCAAAGTGGGAATAAATGCTCTAACTCGACACTGCTGTGAAATATTATTTCGTTTTTGTGCTTGTAAGCTTGCATTTACAAAGTATTATAGGCACTGACAGTTTGACGTACATGCACACAGATATTTCGGCGGTATATATACGATTTGACGACTGCGCGCAGGAAACAACGGGATTATTCTCATTTTGCCCCGGGGCAAAGTGGGAATAAATGCTCTAACTCTATTTCTTTTCTATTTTAATTTATGTTGTACGCTGTACAGTTGCGTGTGTGTGTGTGTGTGTGTGTGTCAATAATATTTAGAGGCTGGTGTAATTGGCTTCACTACTCCTGCTTCGTTTTATTGAGCAGATTGTTGCACGTTGTCTGTCCTTTGATTTGGAGGCCATAGCAATTGGCTTAATACCCTTATAGTGTTTCACCGAACAGACCGTTTGTTTGAATAACGTCATTGTACAAAGTGCGTTGAAACAACGCGCCCCACATTATTAGCATCTAGCTGAAGTTGGCTTCCGTTTGACTTTGATGACGTGAAGGCCTACCTGGGTAATCAAGTTCTTACAAAGTCCTCCTTGAATGGTTTGAATAGAAGTTAGGAACTGAGCAGATCTGGCGTGTCAGATTTGTGTTAGTATATTGTCTTACGTTACATTCTGAATAACAAGAAACAAATATATATCGATATACAGACATATAGAGAGACAGACATATAGAATTATGTAAATCATACATACAAACATAATCAAACATGTGTGACAGACGGTGATATGACATTCAATTCTGGGCTGACAGTGGAGCCAACCAGGTCATTAACTTAAACTAGTATAAAATAAGTACTTATTTAGTGAACTGGTCAACCCCAGAATAACTGTGTAAACAACGTAATAATAGTTCCATGTGTAGCGTGTGAATTAAGTTGTTCTAATACATCAGATATGTAAGATATAACAACAATAATAGTAACTAATGTTCCATTAAGTTGCGTAGCACAAATATTTGTTGATACTCTTCTTCTCTAAGAATTTGTGTGGTGTAGTCACGGTTTGTGTAAACACTGAATATCACTAAATATTTGTTTTCAATGTGCTCTACAATGTGTGACAATACGGCCTACGGATGTATATGTTTAATTAATACAATTGTCATCCTTATTTCTGACTACATCTTTTTAGACGTGTTGTGTATTTAGAATTTAACAGTGTAAATTTACAAGGGAAAACAATCCATCAGTGTTGTTATATATATGTATACATCATGGAGGTCTTTATAAAAACGAACTACTACATAACTTGGTTGGGTCTTTGCGACCACGCGGTGGGAGCATTACGACTAGGCAGTTGGTGCATTGCGACTGGTGCATTCCGACCATTACCCTATTATTCCCATATTGCCCTGGGGCGAAGTGGGAATAAATTATCTAACTCGACACCAGTTTAAAGTACTGCTTCGTTTCTGTGCTTGTTAGCTTTCATTTACATAGTATCACACGCACTAACAGGCTGACGTACTTGCACGCAGATATTTCGGCGGCATATATACGATTTAACAACTATCCCATTCAAATTACGGCATTATTCCCATACTGCCCCAGGGCGAAGTCGGAATCAACGGCATTTCGCTTGCTGCTACCGATTCCGATACGGCCGGGCTTTATGGGAATTCCCATAATGACCCGGGCGAAGTGGGAATCATTCCCACTTTGCCCCGATTCCCCAAACGCCCCCAACAATGACACTAAATCTAATGCAGGCATCTGCAAGGTCTGTCATACGATGCTGTTCGGCAGCTATATCCCTACAGCACAGCAACTCGATGTGCGTCGACATTGGGACGCAGTGTCCACACAAACACCATGCGACATTATTAAGTCGCGTAACGTCTTCGTCGTCGATAGACCAACTGTCACTGTCCGACTCCCACAACTGAACCTGACCCGGGGCCGGACATTATCGGACCGTGGATCGCACACTCACACTGTCACTGGGTGAAACCCGTATGGCACAGGCCCTTTGTGTGTGCCAACCGTATCAACCGTAACTTCCGGGTGAAAAGTCGAACTAGAGTCTTCATCTGTCGTATCGATTTTCTCCCCAAGTGATACGGAAGTTTTAAAAATCGGTATACCTAAAAATCACTTAATAACTCGTCTCTACCAAAATCCTTCGACGTATTTGTCAACAACAAAATAAAAATAGTCCCGGTATGCGCGCGCAACTAATAATCTGAACTTTGCTTTGAAAGCCCCGCCCCCTTCTGGCAGCTAAAATCTTCGTTCGGGAAGTGCGACTTTAACAACGATTTCATTGGTTATAAATCATTGCCATTTAATTTAACATTTTTATTTCGAACGCGTATACAAGTTATTTGTTGACCTATAGAACGCCTATCGTGTATAATAGGGCACCATATCTTTGTTTTCGCACAGAAATGTCTACTAATGAAGTAAACCGAAAAACCCCGAAATTTAACATTGATTAGATAGGAGTGAATCAAACCACTCGCTTGGAACAAAGATGGCGATACGCAATGCTCTATAGCGACGATTTAGGCATCGAACAAAATCGTTTTTTTAGTTTGTCTTATAAATGAGTACGTTTCTGTTAACATTAATGTATACTTATATAGTATATATTAAAATTTGTCGCATGAAACAGCTGTATTTCATTACCCCTTTAAGGCATTTTATGTATGACCAGAATAGTTTTGGTGAGTCGGAACAAACGGATGATGTATACCTTCTGTGAACATTTCTCTCTCTCTCTCTCTCTCTCTCTCTCTCTCTCTCTCTCTCTCTCTCTCTCTCTCTCTCTCTCTCTCTCTCTCTCTCTCTCTCTCTCTCTCTCTCTCTCTCTCTCTCTCTCTCTCTCTCTCTCTCTCTCTCTCTCTCTCTCTCTCTCTCTCTCTCTCTCTCTCTCTCTCTCTCTCTCTCTCTCTCTCTCTCTCTCTCTCTCTCTCTCTCTCTCTCTCTCTCTCTCTCTCTCTCTCTCTCTCTCTCTCTCTCTCTCTCTCTCTCTCTCTCTCTCTCTCTCTCTCTCTCTCTCTCTCTCTCTCTCTCTCTCTCTCTCTGGTTTTATTTGCCTTACAAACATTTTCATAGCTGGCTTGATTTCCAAGTAGAGTGACGAAAGTCCTTTGTTTACGTTTGTGTAGTCGTTTGAATCGCCTATTTATCCACGGTGTTTGGTTACGCTTTGATACTATTTGTGTTGGTATGTGAGAGTTCATTATTGAGTCAAGGACAGTTTGGAATTATGTATATATTTCATCAACTGTGTTCATGGGTGTATCCCTTGATACAAACTCAATGCTCCATTTGAGCAGGTTTTCTTTTAGAGTCTGCGTGTTGGCTTTGTGGTACATATATATTTTGCGTGGTTTTTGCTTGATGACCCTGGGCTTGCAGCTGTTTATGATTATTGGGATGCTGTCGTGATCGCTTATTCCTGGTACTACTGTAGATTTGTCAACAAGGGTGGGGTTAGTTGCGAAGAACAAGTCCAAAGTGTTGTTTCTTCTGGTGGATTCGCGTACAACTTGTCCAGTCATTTGCAATTTCAAGTAGCATTTTGGATCAGCCGGGAGCAACTCCGCCTGGATTTGCGCTGAGTAGGTCCCAGTCTATGTCGGGAAGGTTAAATCTCCGCCTAGCCATATATATTCTTTGTTTGAGCATTTACTTTTGTTCATGGTTTCTCGTAGTTCATGCATGTATTCGTTTGTGTGATCAAATTGGGGTCAATTGCTATCGAGGTCTGTTCTGTGTGTTCCTATGAGGTCAGACTTTAGTGCTATTAGAACGCCTCCTTTTGAGTTGTCAAAGTCTCTGTCTTTTCGAATGATTGAATAATTGAAGGGGAACAGCTCACTGCTGTCAACTGAGCTGTCTAGGTGTGTTTCAGTGCCTATACATATGTCAGAGTTGTAATTTTCAATGCACACGGCAAAGTCCTAAACTTTGCTTCTGATACTACAAAAGTTTATTACCATGGTTTTCAGGGATTGTCTCTTAGGAGGCGTTTTTTATGTGTTTTTCTTAGTTCTACTTGTTTTACATGGTCTATTACTATTCGAGTTACTGCTTGTGTTATTATTCCTTTGTTTATATGGAGAAGAAGTGGCTAGAGGTGGGCCTAGTGGTTCACTGCAATCAGATATGGACATGTCCGATAAGATAGAGATGCTGTTTGTTAGCTCTATGGTTGAACTTGAGAAAAAAAAACTTGCGAAATTAGGAATGCCACACTGGCAGCAAATCCATGACACTTGGCTGTTTTGGAGGGCATTTAAAAAAAATGTCGACATTCCCATGCAATCTACATGGTACCAAGAATTGCAATGATCAAAGCATGTCAGTCACTGTTCCCATCTTGCTGCTTTTTTGCAGATGGCACAAGGGGATTTTGGTTTGGGTTAAGATCACCAGCTTGCATGAGGATTAAGATGGCAAAGCATGTTGGATAATTTTGGTTTAAGGATGCTACTTTGTAAAAGTTGTTTTATTTCCATCCTGTCATGGTGTTTGTGGATGCTGGGAAGTACTTTTAATCAAAGTCTGGGGACATAAAAACAAGCAGAGGTGGCTGAGGATTGATTTTCCCAGTTCTTCTGTTCTATCCTACGTGTTAGTCCACATAGTAGTATACAGATGGCACAACAATTCATCTTAGATTTGAGCGTGGTAATCACAATATGTACAAAATCTCAATATTCAAGTATAAAATCACAGTAATTATATATTCACAATCGATATAGTCACAGCAGTCGTCAATGTAAAATTGCAGTAGCTGTAAATCACAGTTCTTATAAATATAAGGCTGCTGTTAAATGTTACATAAAAATCAAGTTGGAAAAGAACATAAAAGTAATAAAACTAATAATTGCTCGTATACAAGTCAAGTATATGTTTTTATTTTATTATATAGGCTTCAGTATTTTAAAATCTAACAGACGAAAGGAGAGCGTGTGATTTTGTTACAGGACGCTTTGTGCAGTGCAGTTGAAATGTAGGTCTTCGCCCTGGTTGGGGGCCCCAGGATGATACTGGATAAAGAGCGTTTTGGTGAAAGGCCTGTTAGTAGACAGTTTATTGTATATTGTGTTTACTGTTTGATTTTAATAGGTTATTGACAGCCTATGATTCGTACTTTTAGTTTGTGTAAATAAGAATGATTTATGGCAATGGGTAATGCACATTAAGTCTAAGAGAATATACTGTATGTTGAGTTGTGTTGGGGTGGTTTTGGTTCCGCGCGCTTTATATGTTGTTTACCAGATCGCCATCTTGTTTGAAACTTTGGGCTGGTTGTTATGCAAATTTAATTTTGGAAAATGTGACTTTGGGACGATTTATTTCAAATTATGTCTGATATATGTGTAGAGAATTTAGAACGATAACACACATAGTATAACATATTCTTAATTACTGAATGTTGTAGTGCGCTGAAAAGCCAATTTATATGCAAATGGCTGTAGCTGGGGTGGGGGATTTGTTTACATTTGAGGCTATCTGGTTTTGGGGAGGCAAGAGCTCTGCACAGATGGCCTTTGTTCAGAAGGTTACTGTAAGTTCACTGGTAACCTGCCAAGATTTCTAGAGACCCCTAGACTTTGGAAATGACATAATGAATGTACGAATAATATGTAAGAAGAATCCACTAAGCCATACTAATACATTATTTTATGATCTACGCATTCTTAAACTTTATGACTTAATAAAATTCAACATTTCTATCGTAATGTTTAAAGCTAACAATAAGTTGTTGCCTGATAACCTTCAATTCTTTTTCAATGCCAAATATACTACACCCTATGTAACACGCCAAAGAAATAAACTAAAACATGTTTATGCCCGAACCACGTTAAAGGCTAAGTGTATATCTGTGTATGGTATTAAATTATGGAATTGTTTAGACGAGCACATAAAAAGATCACTTACTGTGAGAAATCTCAAAAAACAATATAAAAATTACTTAATTGAAGAGTATAAGTTATGTAATAAATTTGGTTATTATTGTTAAGGTTCAGAAAGTATTTGGAAGCACGATTGTAGTAGTGGTCTCACTTTAACAATAGCATTTTCTTTATGTTACTAACACTGTGTTTAAGATTATGACCATGTTATAATGATGTCGGGGAAAGTGCATAATAAGCAATGAGCTTCTACTTTCCCCCTTTCCATTTTGAACTGTGTCAACTATAATATGTATATATATTGTATGTTGTATTCTCAATTGGAAATAAAGAATTGAATTGAATTGAAATTGAATGAGGGAACAGCGTCTGTCCCAAGGCTACATATTTAGCTGTATATAAGGAAGGCTTTAAGTTTAATGAGGATCAGGGCTGGCTCTCATGAGATGCAGCCAGACACTTCGAGGGCTGGCTGTCGGGAGATGCAGCCAGACACTTGAAGAAAGGAGACTGAGAGGGGGGAAGGTGACCGGTGTGAAGGAACAAGACATTGAGAAAACAGAGGGACGGAGGAAAAGTGTTCGGCAGAGGAAAAGAAAACGGGTCAGTGGGGATAGATCAACAGGTAGTCAGACTGTAGAGAACGAGGAGAGACGCGACAGCGATACAGGTGGTGAAGAGGCAGATACCACAGAGGCAGTTGGTAAGACTGTGAGGCAGAAGACTGATTGGAGAAGACAGAGTGTTCAGCAAAAAACAGAAAACATGACAGGCGTGAAGGTGACAGGGGAGAAAGTGACCGTAGTGAAGGAGGTAGCCGGGGAAAGGGACGGGAGAGGAGAGAAGAAAATGTGATGGGGGGGAAGAAGAAGGGACGAAAGGAAGTGAGAGTAAATGTGCTAGAAGAGAAGGTGACAGGAGGAAAGGGGACAAGAGAAAACGCGACAGGAAAGAAGGGAATGGAAGAGAATGTGACAGGAGAGAAGACGGCAAGAGGAAAAGACAACAACCAGACATATGCAAACCGGCAGTGACTGAGGGGGCAAGGAGAAAAGAGAGTGTTTATGGGCGATTCAATTCTGAGAAAAACAGACAAGACTATATGCGAGGGGAAGGACGTTGTTGTATGTCTACCGGGGGCTAGGATAGAGCATGTGACCGAAAGGGTAGAGAAGGTATTGGGGCATGGCAAGGGAGGGTCTATACTAGTACACGTAGGGACAAACAATGCAGACAAGGAGGGAACAAGTGGGATAGTTAAGAAGTACATACATCTAGTGAGGAAGCTAAAGAAGACAAGAGTGGAACAGGTTATTCTCTCAGGAATTTTGCCAGTAATGGGAGGAAGGGGGGCAAGATACAGAAAATGTAAGAGGATGGCGATCAACGCAGGAAGAGGGCGTGGGATTAATAGATTTTAGGGGGACACTTTGTTAGGAGAAAAGATATGTACATGAGAGATGGCCTCCATCTAAGTGGAAAGGGGGCAGCAGTATTCTCAGAGAATCTGCTGCGATCTGTTGACAGTGGGACAGGTTGCATCTATTTAAACTAAATTCGCAGGGGGGACTCGCAGAGAAGCCTGAAACTGGAGGCATAGATAAAGACAGCAAAAATAATTCAGCAAAGAACAGTCTGGAAAACTGCTCTGAAACTGGGTATAAATGTGTTTGTTTAAATGCAAGGAGTACAGTAAACAAAAGAAATGAACTAAACATTATGGTAGAAGATATTGACCCTCACATAATAGGAATAACCGAATCATGGGCAACCACCGATATATCAGATGCCGAATTGGGACTAACAGGATATGTAATGTTTAGGAAAGATAGAATAGGAAGAAGGGGAGGTGGAGTTATTTTATATATTAAAGAATTTATCCAGGCTTATGAAATAAATTAGACAGAGAAGCAGATTGCGAAGAAGCTGTTTGGTGTAACATTGTTACAGGAAACTCAACGTTAACGGTTGGATTAGTTTATCAAAGTCCAAACATAAGCATAGAAGAGAATGAAAAAATACAAAACGCTATAAGGGAAGTGAGCAAACGGGACTGTGTTATTATGGGGGATTTTAACCATGGGCATATAAAATGGAAATCTCTACAGAGTATGGGTAGCTAGGACCACAAGTTTTTAGTTTTAGTACAAGATAGTTTCCTTTCTCAACATGTGCTAGAACCAACCAGGGGAGAGAATGTGTTAGACTTAATTTTGTCCTCACAGAATGAATTAGTTGACAATGTTAAATTATGTGAGCCTCTGGGAAGTAGTGATCACAACCAGATACATTTTACCATCAAAGTAAAATCAGAAAGAAATAATAAAAAGCAGTTCAGGAGAAATTTCCACAAAGGAAGATATAAGGAAATGAGGAAATATTTAGCAAAGATAGACTGGAATAACACACCGAAGAATAAGACAGCAACAGAATGCTGGAATATCTTAAAGAATGAAATAGAGTGCATCGTAGATAAATTTGTTCCCTTCAAAAAACAATGGAAATGGACCAGAAAGAAATACTTATCGAAAGAAGCCATTAGAAAAATTTAGTATAAACAAATGATGTGGAAGTCGTATAGACGTACTGGAAATTACGAAGACTACAACATTTATAAAGAAGCACTAAACCAAGCTACAGCTGAAATTAGAAATTCAAAGAGAAGCTATCCACATAAATTAGCTTGTAATATAAAACATGACAGCAAGAGTTTTATGCGTATGTTCGAAGCAAACGGAAAGTTCAGGATAAGGTCGGTCCTCTAGAAGATAAATTATTAGAAAGACTAATTAAAGATCACATGGTGGATTTTCTTGTTAAACATAACTTGATAGACCCATCTCAACATGGGTTTCTAAAAGCGAGGTCATGCTTAACAAATATGTTATGTTTTTTGGAAGATATCACTAAGTGGGTAGATGATGGATCACCAGTAGGTATCATCTAGTTAGATTTTCAAAAAGCTTTCGACAAAGTGCCACATCAAAGATTACTGCTTAAACCAAAGGCCCCTGGCATAGGAAATGGTATAATTAACTGGATAGAAAAATGGCTGATTGACAGAAGACAACGGGTAGTTGTTGATGGGGAGGCTTCAAACTGGAAATCAGTTTTGAGTGGGGTTCCACAGGGATCAGTACTGGGACCTATATTATTCTTAATATATATAAACGATTTGGACGAAGATATAGCTAGCAAGCTGTTGAATTTTGCAGATGATACAAAAGTGTTTAGAAGGATTAAAAGTGATGGAGATAGACAGCATTTACAAGATGATCTTGACAGGTTGATCAAATGGTCTGAAAAGTGGCAAATGTTGTTCAATTTTGGGAAATGTAAATGCCTTCACTCAGGACATGGGAACGAATATGTAGAATATACAATGGGGGGAACTGTACTAAGTACTACTGTAAAAGAAACAGACTTAGGGCTGACAATTAGTGCTGACATGAAGGTTTCAGAGCAGTGTGGAATTGCAGCTTCAAAAGGAAATAAAAGCCTTGGATTGATTAGGCGAAATATAGCATATAAAGAAAAAGAACTAATAATACCGCTGTACAAAACAATAGTTAGGCCTCATTTAGAATATTGTATACAAGCTTGGAGGCCATACCGCAAGAAGGACATAGATATGCTAGAAAGAGTACAGAGGAGAGCGACTAAAATGATACAAAAACTGAGGGATCTTAGTTATGAAAAATGCCTAAAAGAATGTGGTTTAACAACACTAGAGACCAGGAGATTGAGAGGAGATCAGATAGAAGTGTTTAAAATACTGAATGGTTATGAAAATATTGATAGTAATGTTTTTTTAGTTAAGAAAGACTAGAGGACATGAATTTACATTAGTAAAGGAGCACTGTAGATTAGATGTAAGAAAGTTCTCATTTTCACAAAGGACTGTGAATGAATGGAACAGATTATCTGATGATTGTGTGGGTGCTAGTAGTGTGAATATGTTTCAAAATAAAATCGACACATACCTCAGAAGGGCTGGATATATGTAGATAAAAGGGTTGGACTCTGGATAAGCCAAAGGACTTCCTTGTCCACCTGCCATCTAGAGTTAATTCTCTGGATGGCAATCTTGTTAAATCTTGTTATGCTTCATGCCAATAACACAGCAATAGGAATAGTATTTTACAGTTATACACTATCACGACTAGGGCCTATCTATGGACATGAACCTTCACATTCTCTCCGACCATCGTCAGTTTTAACAAACAGCGAGTGAGTAAAATGGAAGATATTGTTCATGGCTCCACGATTAAATTTCAGTATCAAGAATTACACTTACATTGAAGCTAAATCTGAAACTCGTCATATGACATCAATGCGTGATCAAGGTTCGCTGTAGACGGGTTGAAACGTTACAAGTTTCAACTATAGCTCCATTGTAAGTGTAATTCTTGCTATTAAAACGAACGAGTGGTTACCTATCTGCGAGCGCGTTATTGTGTTTAAATATAACTATGCTGTGTGTTTTCTAACATTTGGTAAATATTACTATCATGACTGTCAACTACTAAGGCATCCCGTCACGTGTCGGGCATTTTTGCTAGTTTGCTATAACGACTTGCCTGTATTTGTCGTTGGTGCTTCACCGCAATGAAGAACACGATGCAGTAGAGGACAGTCAGGACACACAGGCACACGACTATGGGGACGGCGAACAGGCTGACCATGTACTTGACGTGTAGCACCTCGCTGAAGTCACACCGCGTGTCGCTGGACCAGCGGTTCCATCCGAGGACGGGCGGTAGACTAAGACAGAGGTTGACGCTCCATATGACGGCCGTCCACACGTACGCCGTGTTCATGGTGACGACGGCGCCGTATCGTAGCGGCAGTGTGATGGCGATATACCGGTCGACGGCAATGGCCAGGAGGTTGAAGACAGAGCCGAGAGTTGAGAAGAGCACTCCCCACAGCGAGAAGAGGCATGCCGTCCGCGAAGTGTGGGACAGGCGTATCCCGGCCGGAAAGTTGACGAGGAAGGTGTAGAACGGCGTGATCAGCCCGACCGTGAAGTCGGCACCGGCGAGACTCGCCACAAAAATATTGGTAGGCGTGCGCAGTTGCTCGAACCTGTTTCAACGCATTGTAACGTGTAAATCCATTGACGCCGCATTCTGTATGCAATGCAAGTCGCTAATTGCAATATTTTGTATAATAAGATTCATCGACTTGTCTAATACAGGCCAATAAACTATGATGATGATGATAATAACAATTATTATTATACACTATTAATGTTCGGTATCCATTTTTGCTGGCTTGACGGAGCTTTTGCTATGCAACATGTCACGAAATACATAAGTCAATTATGCTTACCTCAACACACTGCAAATTGTCATTCCGTTGCCGATCATGATGAACACACAGTAAATGCTGATAATGGTCGAGCTGACGAAGTTTGTGGACACCGCCATGACGTTCGTGTCATTTCCGGTCGACGCGTTCATATCGATATGTTGCTAGTGTAACAATGAAGATTAGGTGTGCAGCCCGTGTCATAATTATATACGCTCACAAAACAACATTCAGTAGCTAAGTAACTTGATGGTACAAATTTCGCGAAATTTTATTGTGAAATATCGAGCACAGAGAAACTATATCTTTAATTATTTCAGTACAATACCATATACATATTCATTTTGACTGATAGTTATAGTAAGTGCAATTATTTCCGTTTCAGAATCTTCAAACGAAGCAGGAATGAGAAGAATGTTTTAATATGGACAACCTTGACCTAACCAACAAATATAAAAATACGTCACAACGAAGAAACCAGCTAGGTTATGCACAATCCAAAGAAACCCGTCTTACACAGAAAAGTAGCATCCTCAACATAGGAACTGAATAATATTCTGAGTTACACAGTCTTAAGGCAACTAGATATTCCTCATTGAGGAATTGCTTTTAGTCAAACTGAAACGACAACTTTCAATTACTAAGGGAAGAATCACAGATGACTGTCGAATCACACACAGAAAACATCATCACAGCAGAACAAATGGGTTTTGTGAAGTGAAGGAACGAGTTAATCAAATGTCCAACCTGCGTGAAAAGTATCAATAAAACTAAATAAAGTGTACCATGTTTTGAATGATTTTAAATAGCATATGATAGCGTGTAGCATTCTGGGTTCTGGGACACAATGGGAAATCATAATATCAGTCGCAGATTAGTTCAAGCCATCGAACAATTATATAACAAAGCCATCAATACAATGTTCATCAATGGAACAATAGTAGAATGCTTTAAAAGAAGAGTCCAGCAAGGATGCATTATTTCCCCTACACTTTTCAACATCTTCCTAGACCGAATATTGGGTATAATAAGAAGGATAGTAATAAAGAACAGGAACGTATTGAACTAGTGGCTGGTCTAAACAAAGCCCCATCTTCACGTGGGATGGAAATCAGGACGGAGAAAACAAAACTGATGACAAGGCAAATGGAATCAACATCGAAGTCTCAGAAAATTACCAAATATTTCAGTCTGTCATCCACTTTGTATACGCAGGAACAATAAAATCTAAAGAAGTATTAATACCTGAACTCATTTTACGAACGGCACAAACCATCGCAACCGTAGCTAGACTAAACCTGGAAAGACAAACACACGTCTTACTAACACCAATGGTGGTATTCTTTTGTGATATCAATCACAGTTATTTCTAATTGGGTATGAAACATGGTTCCCCATTGTCGAAATAAAAAAATTAGGCCTTTGATATGCGTTGGTATGGGTACATCTTATCATCTATAGACCCCAACAATCCATAAATGCCACTATACAGAACACAATCATCATACAAACATTTCCTAGCATCAACAAACAATAAACTGAAAAGTATGAAATAATCCGAATATGCTGAACAGACAAAACCTAAAATGGTGTTGTTATGTCAACACCGGTATTCCTGGCCAAAACAACATTGCAAGATCCATTGAACGGTTGACGTAGAAGAGGAAGACAGAACAAGGGCGGATCCAGAGAAGGTAGTCTAGACGGGACAAACACCACCACATGCGGCCCAACCAAATGGTGTAGAAATATTTTCGCTGCTTCGTCGTAACTTCAGCTTCTCCGCTGTCTCGGCTAGACTGATGACATCGGAAGACAGAAAGGTGGGGATGCTTTTGAATTTTGTATTTTGAACTTTAGCTTATTGTAACATGAACGGGGACACGGGGGCACATTTCCAAGGGCCTTGGTGTTCACGGTCACGTGGGCCCATTCAAAACGGTCAACGGGCACGCCAAATTCCAATGGTCTAGTGGGCACATGGATCCGCCTATGTAGAAGAAGAGTTGCTTCGCATGCGCATAATCATGTAGGGGTCAATACAGAGTTGGTTTTCCCATAGACGGCCATGTTAACGTTTAGTCTGATTATAAGAAAACGTGACATACCAAATTTCTTAAACTTCTCACCGGCTGTTATCGTCATCTAATTGACATGCTGATAGATTTTAAAAAATTACTTACTTCTGGCTCTTGTAAAATGCCTGTATGTGTGACACCCGTCAATATCTACAAATGCCGGCAAGCATTACTCCGCAAACAGGTCACACGGGCAAATTGCTGCCAAATATCCTTCCGCTTATTTAAATCATCTAGAAATCCACCATTTACAGTCACAGGAAGTATAACTAGTACATGGCCCCTGTAGATGCTTTGAATTCACGGTCAGTGTTTTCGAAAGAAACTGAATTAAACTTGGTTTGTTTAATAGTTAAGTTCGAAAGGAGATGATTCCATCCTACATTGGCATAAGTTAAATCCTTACCATTTGAATTTCCAGGTACAAACACAATCAAAACTCATTTATGTGCTCTATTGAAGAGAATGTATAGACGTATACTTCTGACGGTATTGAAAACGATAAAGATCACTAATTTAACAGATAAACGAATCTTGGTGACCGGCCCATCTGACCCCAATATACGGAATAAGATGGGCCATAGGTACACACTTGCATTTTTTGGCAATGTGTCTAAACAATAATTCCTTTTACATTATGTTGGACAAGACCCATCCGCCCATACATCATTTAAAAAGTCCGGTCCAGTTAGGTTTTCAAGGAATAAACGCTATCTGACTCCACTCTACTGGATGTATTATAACCTGCCCATTGCTCTACAATACCACACCCATCATATACTCGTTGTGTCTTCACCACGCAATGAACATCACTTACCGTGCGTTTAAAGTAGTCTTGCTTTCCTCTCTCTTCCACGCCTCAGTGCGATAGACACACCGGAGATGCATTGAATGTAGCGTCACCATTAGTCCCGTCATTATTTATCCATATCATCCGCGCGCCGACACGACACTGATTACAATCTTCTCCAATAAGCCGCAGCGTAGACATTGACTGTCAACCAATAAATTACCAGATGGAATTAGCTATAGCAGAAATGCAACACTGATTGACCAAATATACTGTAAATCACCAAACCCTCTTATATAGCAGATAGTGGCATATTTACTGCAAACATATCTGATCACATGGCAATATTTGCTCCGCTTAATTTCAATATCATTAAAACATATACTGTAACTAATAAAATTAGCACGAGATCATTCACTGGGAGAAACAATCATGGTTTTACCAACGAATTAGGAAATATAAACTGGCATCAAGTCTTTGATCACAATCTAACAGCAGATCCACTCATATCACTTGATAACAAATTATCCACCAAGCTAAAGGAGGTAATAAACAATCATTTCCCATTGAAAGATGTTAAGTTTAATAAATACAAATATAAGAAGTCAAAATGGATTACTTATGATCTCCTAACTAAATAAAAAAGCGAGATAAACTGTACATGGAAGTACACATGACAAATTCTATAACAATTCGAGTATAAACAAACTAAAATCAACAGAGTTGGACAATATAACAAAGGAAGTAAGGAGACTAAAACGTAATTAAAAGACTATTTATTATAACCTGCAATTTAGTAAATATAGGAACGACATAAAAAAACCATGGGAAAACATAGCTGATGTTATCCAAAAATTAAAAATACAGAAACAACTACCGACATATTTAAATGTAAATAAAACCAAGATAACATATAAAAAAGAAATAGCAACACAATTCAACAACTTCTTTATAAATATCGGACCATAACGTGCACATAAATTAAGCATTAATGGAAAACCTGGCTTCAAATCGTACCTAGGTAAAATAACAGAAAATTCGAACTTCCAATTTACACTGGATGATGAAAATGATACAAAAAATATTATAAATAATCTAAAGCCGAAAACAAGTATGGGAAATGACAAAATTTCTTCAATCTTAATTAAAACTTCCGTTAATGTCACTGCCAAACCCCTTACCAGTATAATTAATCAATCAATACACAGTGGAAAATTTCCTCCAAAAAAAAAAATTGCTAAAGTAGTTCTCATTTACAAAAAAAGATGATAACCATAATTTCAACAACTACAGGCCAATATCTATTTTGCCATGCATATCCAGTCTTTGAAAAAATAGTTTATTCTCAATTATTCAACTATATCACTCTTAATAAGCTCCTCCACCATAATCAGTATGGTTTCAGAGCTGAACACTCTACTGAACTAGCAATAACTGAATTGGTTGACAGAATATACTTAAATGTTGACAAAAAAGGCTTGCAATGGCACTATTTCTGGATCTGTCAAAGGCTTTCGACACAATAGATCATAGAATCCTTCTCAACAAACTTGAACATTATGGCATCAAAAATACTGAACTAGAATGGTTTTAAATCTATTTACTGCACAGACAGCAATATGTAGAACTGAACCACATCAAATCACCTTTAGAAACAATTACTAATGGAGTTCCCCAAGGTTCAATTCTAGGGCCATTGTTATTCCTAATATACATTAATGATCTAGCAACAGCAGGCACAATTTGTTGTCCAATCATGTATGCAGATGATACCACCTTGCTGAGCTCAATAAATACGTTTACAGATGAACAAACAAATGACTTGACTACATCCAACAATTTAAACTCAGAATTGACTAAAATAACAGATTGGCTAGCAGTAAATAAGCTGTCACTGAATGCTGCAAAAACAAATATGATGATTTTTTACTCTAAACAGAGAAAACTAAAGAACCACAAAATACCTAATATTAAAATCAATAATATACCGGCCGAACGGGTGACACAATTTAAATTTCTTGGAGTTATGATAGATTCAAACTTAACATAGTCTCCTCATCAAAACTATATAGCCAACAAATTATCAAGGATATGTGGAATTCTCATTAGACTAAAACATTACATATCAATATACATCCTAAAATAATATATTCTTCACTATTTATGTCACACCTAATCTATGGTACATTAGCATGGGGTGGCAAAATAAACAAACTTCAAAAACAACCAATTATATATATATATCAAACAGTCAATATAATTCACACAGTACAACATTACTTAAAGAACTAAAACTATTAAAAACAGATGACCTTTATAAACTATCAGGCATGACATTTTTCTAGATATAAAAATAAAACCGTCCCAGAATATTTCCAAGACATGTTCTCTACTAATGACAATATCTTTAGACCAGCAAGACGAATACTTTATCAATACAATAAATAATTTCCTACAAAACTATAACTGTGATATCCAAATTAAACAAACTAATACAACATACTGCCGCCTTTGTATCAGACATACTATACCACATCTGCTTCAAGAAAACTTTCTTCCACAAATTGCCATGGAAAAAAATAACACCCATTCATATCAAGACTTCATAAGTTACTGCAAAATATATATCATAAGTAAATATGACACAGAATGTGACACCAATAACTGCTACATCTGCAAACAGAATATACCAGCTGAAGCATAGAAATTATTAATTTTCCTGTCCAAATTGTTATTGTAATTTACTATTATTTAGGATTTGTTTCTATATTTTATCTTTATTTCTGTGTAATTATTGCATCGTACCAATGATAATTTGATTTATATTCTAATCACACTCATACACATGTTAGACAATTAAAATAAGGCATTTACATTGTTGACACTATTATGTAGTATTAGTTTCGTTAGAACTATTAGCACTGTTATATGTGTTGTTTGTAAATGCACATTTGTTTAAAAAAATTACACTAATCAGGTAGCATTAACTATGACTACTAGACCACAATAATTATGTATTCATAGGGAGGTATACGTACAAACTGTTTCGTTTACTATGTATGTATGATCTAAATAAACTTCACTTCACTGTAGGATCATTAATGTTATCGGTTCCGCTCGCCTGGCCTGTTGAAAGATCAAATGCGGTGTAATTCAATATTGGCCTAAGACACTATAGTTGTCAGCTGAACGGATAAAATCATTTGACCTGACAATTACGCAAGACCATTAAACACAAACCTGCTTTCTAGAACACAGTTTCGCGACGTTTATTAAATTGTAACTGAGCACTTCTTCGAAATGCAAGTTACGTCAAACATCCCAACTAATCTGTGTACCGTTATACGGAATAATCGTAGAAATCATGCATGTCAAATGTCCGGTAGGAACTGTATAACCTGTAAGAACCCTTCACCATTGATTAATTTCCCGAAAATTAAAGCCTTTATTTTCTTCAGAGGGATCTTATGTATACACGTTTGGTGACCGCAAAGGCATACACATACACGCACGCACGCACGTACGCACGCACACCCGCGTAAACACGCACGCACACACACACGCACACACACACACACACACACACACACACACACACACACACACACACACACACACACACACACACACACACACACACACACACACACACACACACACACACAAACACACAAGGTAGCTCGATCATAGTTAGATGCATTAGGTGGCAAACACTATCAACAACAAAGTTGGACGGCCGAAGCTACAAGAACAACAAGTTGTTTCCATAAGGGTCGATTGTACTTTGTAAATGGAAGACCAGCCACATCAACGTCAATGTTTTCGCAGCTCAGTTTTGTTGTATGTGTTTCTAGGTGCTTGCCACTGTTTTACTAGCAACAGGTGGGTGTCCACAAGATCAACCTGGACGTTGGTTCTTCCTTGTGACGACAACACTGACCGGCTAGATGGAACCGTTTCATTTGAGTCTTGTTTGAAATATTCTTTTGTCCCCATAAAATCATGTGTGTGCCATCTAGTGGACATGTATGCACTCCCTGTGCATTTGATTGGTACTTCCATCGAATTTATTTCCAAGCTTATTGCATGGCTACAGGAATATGGAAATGGCTGGTGGACGTTTGTGCGTGTACTGCTTACCCAGAAACCTAGATGCAGGACGTCAGTCACTTCACCACTAGCAATCTTTATAATTTTGCAGTCATGTTTTCATAGTCACTGTTCCTGCGTAATTCTCGACATTTTCCAATAATCTCTTTGCTGAATTGATGCATTGTCTAATCAAAACGATATAATCTACAAACGCAAGATCTGTAGACCAATGCAGGCCGACGATATCTATTACAAGATGGAATCTACATTCAGAACCGCATTAGCGGTTTATTACAAAGTAACGTCTACTATTTATATACTTAGCCTGTATTCAGGTCAAGTCTTTGAGAGGCGATGCACACATTAGTCGTAGGAGACATGGCTATTTGGCTGGTTTTATGGCAGGTATTCTGTCAAGCACGGTAGTCAGTCACAACCCGCTACCAGTTAAAATGCAGGTATAATCAAACGTACAGTGGACGAAGGAACGACATCGTCAAATTTTTAACAGACCATCCTCGCAAGCCAGGGTTGTTTGCCATGCAAAACTAGCCCTGGCTGATCCCCTACGCGAAGTGCGGAAGTTATAGCCGAGTCAAACTAATAATTGACTTCGCCAGTCGCGACTGCATCACCCGTGAGAACAGCGCAAATACCCGCCCCAATTTGAAGACGGATAAACGACTTATGTGAATCCCAATATAATATAATGACCCTTTCGCCCATTAGCATTGTGTATTCGAATAATTGCTTCTACATCCTAAACATTGCATGTAACACGAGCCACTGTTGGTTGAAATTAGTTTTATTATGACCACCTGACCTGCCTAGATCTAGTGAGCGATTTCATAGGCTGAACTTAACTTCAGAGTTTCGCAAAGCGATCAGCAAGGGCGTACTGCTGGCTGGCACTGACGTCTTCACCAGCAGCGACCCCTGGCGCGCGAGGATGGAACAGACGAGACACGCGATTTCCTTTGTCTGTATGCATGCGTGTGCGCACAAAACGCAGATTTATAAATTGCTGTGCTGTGCTACATAATATATATTATACGCTAATTTCGGGGCATCGTAAATATGTCTCCTCCCAGGCGCCGAGGTCCAGTCGCCTCTTTCAATCTTCAGTCGCTTTCTTGGACCAGTGTCTTCTCATGTACCAATCGGAGATGTACTAAAAACGCAAATGTGGTAATTTCGAGTGATTTCCTTACGAAGAACGTTATGTATACATATGCTTTGATTTTGAGTTAGTGGCTCGTCGAACTTTCGATAAAATACATATTATAGTATTAATTGTTCAGCCAGTTTTCTGGTAGATTTTGACAGCATTCCAAAACAAAACCAGTAATGTACTAAACATGTTTTATTACGTTTACATATCTTGCATACTGTACGTGTAAACAACTAACACGTACAGCCATGCAACGAATTTTAGTGTAAATAATGAATCAATAAAGCCATGCATGCAGCCCATTATAATTATTATAGACGTATTAATGTGACAGCTCGGTGGACTAGCGAATACCTAGGAAAAGCATTATCAAAACCTAATGTTAGGGTGGTGCCATTTTGTGCCCTTGGAGAGAGTTGATTCTCAAAAAGATGGATCTATTAATGACATAGTTGTGGTGGACGATTGTTGGGGCTAGGTCGGCAAATAAATTAAATTACAAAATGAAATTGAAAATGCATGTGTCGATCATTTTGCCAACTATCGTATCTATCGATAGTTCCATGTACTATCGCCAATAACTATCGATAGCTGAATTTACTATAGTGAAGTATCGATTGTTTGATGTATCGTTACGGATGACAATCAATGCACTAGTTGAGCAGATGTGTGAAGAAGTGGGGATGGAATTCATAGATTTATTTTTATACTTTGTTGGGAGGGAAGATATGTACATGAGAGATGACCCCCATCTAAACGGAAAGGGGCAGCAGTTTTTTCAGAGAACCTGCTGCGATATGTTGATAGTGGGACAGGTTGCATTTATTTAAACTAGATGCGCAGGGGATTCACAAAGAAGCCTGAAACTGGGGCATATATACAGAGAGCACAAATAAGGCTGCAAAGAACAGCCTGGAAAAAGGTTCTGAAGCGGGAAATAAATGCGTTTGTTTAAATGCAAGGAGCAAAGTAAATAAATGAAGTGAACTAAACATTATGGTAGAAGATATTGACCCTCACATAATAGGTATAACCGAATCATGGGACAACAGTGATATATCAAATGCCGAATTGGGACTGCCAGGCTATGTACTTACTTACTTAGTCCCTTGACCGACTTGGTCGTCGGGGGGACATAAGTGACGCTGCAGCTGTGAAGTTCCGCCATTCCTGTCTGTCAGTGCTTGTGATGAGGAGATATGGCACAGAGAACAGGCTTATACTTGGTTGTGAAGCGTATATTAATACTTCTCCAAATCCTCTCCAATCTTGCCATGGCTGCCGTTGCTGAGGCGATTCTGATACGTATTCCTGTGGTGCAGTTACCATCCTAAGACAAGGTCGATCCTAGCTATTAAAAGCTGCTGACTTCTTCTATCTTTTCACCATTCACGATGATGTCTGCTCTGATGTTGCTTGTGCTATTAACCATGACTTTGCTCTTCTCTGTGCTGACCTCCATGCCGTAAATCTCTGCTCTCTGGACCAATATGTTGGTAAGGCTTTGAAGTTCATCATAGCTGCCGGCCATGGGATCGATGCGAAGGTTAGAGACGGACCTGCCACCGATGGAGATGGTGCAATGGTGGTTGAGTAGGGTGTCCTGCATGATCTTCTCCAGGAATATGTTGAAGAGCACTGGGGAGAGCAAGCATCCTTGTCGGACGCCCGCTGTTGTTCTAAAGAAATCCCCGATCTGGTTGTTCATCAGGACTGCAGTGCTGGCGTCTTTGTACAGTGTGTCTATGACTTGTATCAGTCCTTCCTCTATGTTGTAACCTCTGAGGACCTGCCACAGTCCATCATGCCAGATTCTGTCAAATGCATTCTTGAAGTCTATGATGTTGTGAAAGAGATCTCATTGGTGTTGTACATGTTTTTCTATGATGACTCTGGTGTTAAAAATATGCTCGACTGTGCTCCTCCCTGCTCTGAAACCTGCTTGCTCTTCAGCTAGAAGTTCTTCTGCCATGGATTTCAAACGGTTGAGAATTATTCTGAGCATGATCTTGCTGGGATGGCTGATTAGGCTAATTGTGCGGATAGTTCTTGCACTGTCTGAGGTTCCCGTTCTTGGGCAGAAGAATGACGAGTGGCTGTTTTCACTCCTGTGGCCACTAGCTCTTTGTTCTCCCAAATCTTCTGACGTAGGACTTTGAGGAATGTTGTTGTTGCTTCGCCTCCCCTTTTCAGCAGTTTTGCAACCTCTTCCCTTAGGACAGGTAGGCTTGTCGGTTCTCTATTAGATGAAGCTGGATTATATGGGTTATACCGGTGTCCGGCTGGAGGTTGTAGTTGTAGAGATCATTGCAGTACTCTGTTCACCGATTCAACAGTGCACTGGTTTCTGTCAGGAGATTTCCATTAATGTCTTTTACATGCTGTTGCCTTATGCTGTTGGGTCTTGGTTAGAATCTTGAAAATGTCAAAGGCCTTTTTGCTGCGTCCTGCTGTTATTCCTTATTCAAAGCCCGTGCATCTGTCCTCGATCCAATCCTCTTTCGCCTCTTTCATCTTCTTCCTTACTTCTTTTTTTACCATACTATATTTCGTTCATGCTTCGAGAGAAGTATGGTTCCGCTGCTTCAAGTCCCTTCTCTTGTCGCATAGGTCAAGAATCTAATCTGAGACCCAATGCTGGTTTTTCTGCCTCTGCCTTCCAATCACCTCGTCAGCTTTTTCGAGTAACCCCTCTTTGAGATCCTTAGCGAGGGTGCTGACATCGCTGTCCAGTCAAATCGAATGCGAGGATTTATTTGAAAGCGCTTTGTTTTCAGCCTCACTTTGATGGTTGTGGACACAAGATCATGGTCACTGCCAACATTGGCGCCAGGGAATGCCCTTGTGTTAGCCCTATTGATGCTGGACTTGAAGCGTTGTGAGACTAGTATGTAATCAATATGATTGTGAACAAGACCGCTTGGAGCATGCCATGTTGTGGTTCTAGAAAGTTTGTTGGGGTGTAACGTGTTGGCAAGGGTGTGTCGATGGTTCTGGGCAAATTCGAGAAGTCTCAAACCTCTGTCGTTGGTTGTTACATGTCCGAATTTTCCTACTATTCCTGCCCAGTGTTGATATGCGTCTGGCCCAACCTTGGCTTTCCAGTCTCCTTACATGAGGATGTCCTTCCTAGGTGTTTTCGTTATTATGTTGTCTAGCTGTTCGTAAAACTGTTCGATTTCTTCAACATCTGTGGTTGGGGCATAGACCTGAATGATGGTGACATTGTGTGGTTTTGCACAAATGCGGAGCGAGGTGAGTCTAGTAGAAGTTGGAGTGCAAGAATTTGTGTGCCTCCTTTGTAGATGTTTCTCTGAAGCCTGTCCAACACCTAGGATGTCCTATCGATAGCGCTTCAGTTCATATGTCAGCTCTTTCATTTTTTCGCAAGCGTGGAGAGTGCGGACGTTCCATGTTCCTATTGTAATTCCTTTTGTTGGCATCTTGATTGTAGTTTGGGCTCCAGAATCGTATGTGTCGTCTCCACCCTGAAGTCCGTCAGTGGAGTGCGCGGTCGTTGTTGATCCAGACCTCGACCGATCCGGCATGGTAATAGTTTGTTGTTTGTCACTCTTGTCCTTTCAGTGGGCTTGTGAAAGCTTGGCGGCGCCCATCTCCTCTCCAAGCTTATTGTCACGCAGTACCCGAAAGTCAGCAGTGTTTGTCTAGACATCCACCATGCATTATACGAATCTGCCAGTGAAGTAGAGTAGTCCGCCACTGCCTTCGTCGTTATCCCCACATCCTGCTGCCGATGGGGGAGGGGGCTATTTACCCATAGCTAGGACATGGGTTGGTGACTGGCAGAGCGTATTCCACACACCAGTGGGTCATGCACAGGTGCACCTTTAAGGCTCCATGCTGCTCCGAGAACTCTAGCATATTCGCCTGGAGCCGTAAGGTGCCCAGTATCCGCAGTGTACCACAAGGAGGTTGTGCTAGAATCTTATATATGGAGAGGGTATGTACCAGCAGGGGAGGCGTACGCACTCAGCTCCCTTTTCACTCCAAGGAGCTATCTGATGCCTGTACCTAGGAAACTCGACGTTAACGGTTGGGTTAGTTTATCGAAGTCCAAACTTAAGCATAGAAGAAAATTAAAAAGTGTAAAACATTATAAGGGAAGTGAGCAAGCAGGATTGTTTTATTATGGAGGATTTAAAAAAACACATGGATACATACAACGGAATTCACTACAGAGTACAGTGAGTGAGGACAACAAATGTTTAATTTTAGTACAAGATAGTTTCCTTTCTCAACATGTGCTAGAATCAACCAGGGAAAAATGTATTAGACATAGTTTTGTCATCACAGAAATAATTAGTTGACAATGTCAAGATATGTGACCCACTGGGGAGTAGTGATCACAACCAGATACATGTTACCATCACAATAAAATCAGAAAGGAATAATAAAAAGCAGTACAGGAGAAATCTCCACAAAGGAAGATATACGAACATGAGGAAATATTTAACAAAGACAGACTGGAATAACACACTTAAGAATACAACAACAACAGGATGCTGGAATACCTTAAGGAGTGAAATTGAGTGCTTCGTTGATAAATTGTTGTTGCATTAAAAACAAGGGAAACATCCTAGAAAGAAACACTTATCTAAAGAAGCCATTAAAAAAATTAAGTACAAACAAAATATGTGAAAGTCGTATAAACGCACTGGAAATTATGAAAACTACAATATTTATAAAGAAAGACTTAACCAAGCTACAACAGAAATTATAAATTCAAAGAGAAGTTATGAAAAAAAATTAGCTTGTAATATAAAACATGACAGCAAGAGATTGTATGCATATGTTCGGAGTAAACAGAAAGTTCAGGATAAGGTCGGTCCTCTAGAAGATAGTGGTGCTGGAAATATAATATCAGAGGGAATCTTAATGGCAGAAGACCTGAATGAGTACTTTAATTTGGTGCTTACCAAGTTCAAGGTGGCGGAATCAGACTATTTTTGACAGTTAATTGTAACCCCGGAAATGGTAGCTAAGCAAATAAGGGCAATGAAGGATAATAAATCACCTGGAGTGGATGGGATTCCACCCAAACTACTATTTGAACTTGTAGAACAAATAAGCTTGCAACAGTTTTCAACTTGTCATTAGAAGAGGGAATGGTTCCTTTAGAATGGAAAGAAGCAAACATACCATTATTTAAAAAGGGTCCGTAAAACAAGTCAGAAAACTGAGATTAACATCGGTGATTTACCAATTATCAGAAAGATTAATGAAAGATCACATGGTGTATTTTCTTGTTAAACATAACTTGATAAAACTACCAACATGGTTTTTTTAAATTGGGATCATGCTTAAGAAATATGTTATATTTTTTGGAAGATATCACTAAGTGGGGAGACGAGGGATCACCAGTAGATATTATCTACTTAGATTTTCAGAAAGCTTTCGACAAAGTGCTACATCAAAGATTACTGCGTAAACTAAAGGTCCATGGCGTAGTGGATGATATAATTAACTGGATAGAAAACTGGCTGATTGACGGAAGACAACGGGTAGTAATAGATGGGAGGCTTCAAATTGGAAATCGGTTTTGAGTGGGGTACCACAGGGATCAGTGCTAGGATCTATTTATTCTTAGTGTAGACCTATGTTATTCTTAATATATATCTACAATTTGGACGATGATATAACAAGTAAGGTGTTGAAATTTGCGAATGATACAAACGTATTTAGAAGGATTACACGTGATGGTGATAAACAGCATTTACAAGATGATCTTGACAGTTTGATCAAATGGTCTGAAAAATGGCAGATGTTGTTCAATTTCGGGAAATGTAAATGCCTCCACACAGGATATTGGTACGAAGATGTACAATATACAATGGGGGATACCGTACTAAGTACTACTGTAAAAGAAAAGGACTTAGGGTTAACCATTAGTGCTGATATGAAAGTTTCACACCTGTGCGGAATTGCAGCTTCAAATGGAAATAAAATTATTGGATTAATTAGGCGAAATATTGTATATAAGAAAAAAGAACAAATAACAACGGTGTACAAGACAATGGTGAGGCCTCGTTTAGAATATTGTACACAAGTGTGGAGGCCATATAAAAACATAGATATGGTAGAAAAAGTACAAAGGAGAGCGACTAAAATGGTATCAAAACTGAGAGATCTTAGTCACGAAATATGCCTAAACGAATGTGATTTGACAACACTAGAGACGAGGAGATTGAGAGGAGATCAGATAGATTAAAAAAAATATTGAATGGTTATGAAAATATTGATAGAAATCTTTTTTCTCAGTAAAGAAAGAAGGACTAGGGGACATAAAGTTACATTAGTAAAAGAGCAGTGTAGTTTAGATATAAGAAATTTCTAATTTTCACATAGGACTGTAAATTATTGGAACAGATTATCTACTGACTGTGTGGGTGCTAGTAGCGTGAATATGTAAGATAAAAAGGGTTGGACTTTCGATAAGTACATCTGCCATCTAGAGCTATTTCTCTGGGTGGCAATCTGGTTAAACCTTGTTAAATCTGATAACGTACACTCCTAAGAGCGGCCATTTATCCGACGCAAACTACGGAAATACGCTGACTAAATTTAACTTCGCCCTAATCATTTGCACTTAAGTCTGTCATCAGACACCCGGACAGCGACAATGGCTAATCACAGGTATTAATGTAACAGCTTCGTGGACTAGCGAATACATTGGAAAAGCATTCTCAAAACGGAATGTTAGGGTGGTGCCGTTGTGTGCCCTTGGAGAGAGTTGACTCTCAAACTGTTGGATCTCTTAATGACACAGCTGCGGCCGACGGTTGTTGGGGCTATGTCGGTAAATAAATAAACTAACAAAATGAAATTTAAAAAGTACGTTTAGGGACATTGTTTTTGTATAGCACAAGTAACCGTGTCGATCTTTTCGCCGTCTATCGTAATTATCGATAGTTCCATGTACCATCGGCTATATCTATCGATAGCTGAATTTACTATCGTGAAGAATCGATAGTTTGATGTATTGTTACGTACACACATAAGAGCGGCACTATCCGTGTCATTTATCGGTCGTAAACTACGGAAATACGCTGATTAAATTTGACTTCGCCCTAATCATTTGCACTTCGAGTCTGTCATTAGACACCCGGACAGCGACAACGGCTAATCACAGGTAATTAATGCTTAGTGCCTGAGCATACACGTCAATACTATCTGAATTGGTACTTGAATTGATGGGAGAATCTCCCGAGCCCTCTTTGGTGCAAGTATCACAGCCACATGTTCGTCTGGACATAATCGGTTCATCCCAAGTTTGTGTAGGTAAAACACCCAAATTGTTATTGTTTACTCAACATTTCTAAAATTGATTGTAAGCCATGTTATGGGTATGTAGCTGCGTCAAAACATTATGCACGCATTGCGATATTTCTTTAGTATCTATAAGCATTCACAGCGAATTGTTGTTCCATACGTGGGAGGTATAGAGCATGCACAGTAACTTCAGTTTTATGTACAAACAGCCATATGACTGCTACATTATTTTATTCTCAACCAGTAATCTATAATCTAACGAAAGAGATATTCTCAACCAGTAATTTCAACCAGTAATCCATAATCTAACATAAGAGATACTATTCTCTTCCAGCATGTTACGCTGCCCACAAGGGGGTGATTATGAAACAAGTCACACGTCCTTTACTTAGTTTTAACAAACAAAAATGCATGATTGATGACATAGTATATGAGTGTTCTCTTGGAAAAAGTGCTCACTCTGTTCTTATGGTAATATTCAGGTGTAGATACAGATATAGCAAGCCATAAAGGATAAAATATTAAATATTACTATAAACAAGGAGATCGTAAAGGTATAAAGGAAACATTTTAAAACACTTACTGGAAAAAAAAAATTTGCAATGGTACAATACAACATTCTGATGCTATATAGAGACTGTGAAATAAAGGAAGGCACAAGGGGTCACAGCTTGAAACAATTCCAAGAATGTGCACGTATAGATATTATAAAGGAAACCTTTTCTATCAGAGTCACACAATTATGGAATTTGTTTAAGGGGGTGTGACCAAGGATCAACCAGCTTGGTAATTAAAAGACTTCAACTGAACAGCACCACTCGCTATGGTACTAAAAACCTGTTGCATTAAGTAATATCAATAATTCTTACAGTTCCATATAATAATAATACCTGCATAAATGCAGTTCCACTGGATTTTGTACTGAATCTAAATAGTCATACTCTGTTGAACCAAAACCGAGGTAGTTGACAAATGTGTTATCATCAACAATTCACGACAACTGGAGGAGTTAAAGTTCATGAATGTTGTGTGTTCACATTGTTGCGTATTTGTCTGAACCATCTATACATGACACCTTCTGACCACAGTTCTTTATTCAACAGGATATCCAGATATAAGATTACTTGGTCACTCCAATTACCATTCACCGATGAACCACTGGAAGCAGAACTTGTAGGAAGATAACCATCAACATTTCAGTGATTTACATATGAACAGTTGCATGTATACATGTCTAGATCATGTCTATGTCATTAAATAGCCCGATTGCCACGGCCCGATCACACATCCACAACTTTGAGGAGCGGTTCTTGCCCAGGGATGTGTTGCTGGCCAAGCATTGGCTGAATCTGTGTGACGCTGTTGCAGGCCTTCTTTTCGGCATCAGATGCGAACGAGTTCCACAAGAATCGCCAAACTGCTTGCAGAAGTCGATTCTGGAAACACGGAGGCCAGACTTTGCGTTTTAGCGTCGCAGTTGTCTGTTATGAATACTTGTGGGCCCCGCACACCTCTGCCAAAAAATGCATTTGGAGACAAGAGTTCGGTGTAAAGGCGCAAAGCTGCCGTGACTGTCGAACGGAATGATGACGTCGTGACGAGAATTCCCAGTGGAATGCTTCCAGCAGCACTGTGTGTCATGATGGCAAACAGTTGACAGTCGAACCGATCCATGAATGCAGAAGCGTATGCTCGTCAATACGTTCGAATGAACAGACGTGATAGTCATACCCAACAGGCAATGTATTCTACAATAAACAAACATTTTAATATAATTAATCAAATACGAATTACAAGGCTACCTAAAAACGTATGCAATACACATATTTCAATCATAAAATAAATATTTTGATAACAATTTATATTAGCTAGTACGTATTGACAACAATTACAAAATATACAACTTAATCTACAATAATGTCATTAAAAACTCCGCATTGCAATAAAATTAATGAATACTAAAAAGGAGTTTTCACTAATAAGTTGAAAAACCATTGCAACATACATATTGCGAATATATTAAATTTTGTCCCAGGTCACTCCACAATTTCTCTTTTGTACAATGGTAACCATGGTAAATATTTATAATGTGGCATGATTTGTTGGAGGCTTACTGAGATATATGTACACATGTATTGTCTTGGTGCTTGTGGCCTTTCATATAAAATCAGAAATACTTACAGCCAGATCTGGGTAGTCAAGGATTACAGACCGATGACATACCTGATGTGTTCCACTCTCTGTGTCACATCCTAAAGCCGTCTTCTCGTGAATAAAGAACAAAATACAAATGAGCAAAACAGTAAAACACATTAAATATATTACCGGGATAGATAGATGCAACAATGATTAATTAATTTCATTGACAAACCGGCATGTGAGTCTGACATTCCACATAATTAGTAAGGTTATGACTTACGTGGGTCATATTTCGAAAATGACTTTATTGATTTTGAAATGTTTACGCTTTTCGTGAGAATGGCACACGCACACACACGCACGCGCTTACGCGCGCACACATGCACACACACATTTATATAACATTGTTATACTTTCAGAAAAAAAAAATTCAGGCTTAATATTAAACTTTGTTATGTCACAGTTGCAGTGCTATCAGAATAATTTTACATGACATGCTCTGGCCGAATAAACGCGTTGCGGACCGCAATGAATTTGTAGAATTTGTGTAACAATTATTTAGCCTACTTAGTTATGTTACAACAACTTTTTAATTTAAAATTGACTAAAATTGATAAATTCGAAAAATAATTGTTCGTAGAATTCCCGTCAATGTTCATTGCAGTCCATCATTTCTTTTAATGCAAAACAAGATTAATTTTATTGTGTACATTTTATGGCGCTTCCCCGCAGATTGGTAGCGCAATCGTGTGCTGTGTGGCAGCTCAAATAATGTTTCATAATTTACATCAAATATTAGATTGGTTGCGAAAGAATAAATTCCTGTAAAGTTACCTAAGATGTATGGTAAATTGATATTGTAACAAGAATCTATATAGTATATTAACATACTAAACACAAAATAAAAACATTTCGTTGCAGATAAATACATTGATGACCCTTTCAATTTTGTCACGTAATTTACAATAAAATGTCAAAATAGCCACTGTGCGAATATGCTAGCGACTAGCGTACATATAATGAAGTAGTACAGTCAGTATTCACGGGACCAAAATGTACCATGTCATAGTGCTCGAAAACAATTCACACTTCATAGCAAAATGGTATTTTCAAAGGCACTCTCTCAAAGAGTAATGGCGGACGCATCCAAGACATGTGATACAGTTTGCTGACAATTGTAGCACCCAGTACACCAATGAGTCCATTGTCCTAACCATGTTTAATTCAAAACGCATTATATTGGGTGCAAGACGAATGGGTCATACAAACGCACTTTTCCAACAATTACATGTTATAAAATTTCCAGATATCATAGAACTGAAAACATTATTATTTATGTACATAGCTTACTATAGCAGTTTGCCATCAAATACTCAGTGTTTGTTTACCAGACGGGAAATAGCATACTCAATGCGAGCTAATCATGACTTAATTAGAACGACAGAGAATCTGTTCTACCATGCGATCAATGTCTCTTTGTGTAAAGGGAGTGCAATTATGGAATTCTCTATGTGATCATTTAAAAACTACTAATATTATTACTGAATTAAAGCGTAAATGCAAGAACCTTTTATTTAAGAAATATCTGGTTGTGGAAATCTAAACAAAATCATGCACAAATATAATCATGCCATTGAGGAAACTACAATAATGTGTAAAGATGTGTACTTATCATATACTTTAAATTTTGAACATGCACATATTCCATTACATGTTTTCAATTATTGTAGCTAGATGGTTAGATGAATAGCAAGTTCAATTAATATAATATCGATGTCTCAGTATACATATACGTATGTATGTGTATATGTATGTGTATATGTATGTGTATATGTATGTGTATATGTATGTATATGTATGTATATGTATGTATATGTATGTATATGTATGTATATGTATGTATATGTATGTATATGTATGTATATGTATGTATATATGTGACTTCGTATTTACCCTCTTCAAGCAGTGTATATTCTCACTTGTATTATAGTTAAACTTGTTTGGTTGTCTTGTATATATATATATATATATATAAATATATAAATATATATATATATATAGTGTTGCTAATGTTCTGAATAAACGTTCATTCATTCATTCATTCACATTAGCTAATTGATAGAACAGTAACACAAATGGATACAAGTGACGTACCTATTAGTATACTCTCGACTTGTCTAAGGCATTTTACACCATTGATCCTAATATTCTATAAAATAAATAAAAATACTATAGCCTAAAAGGTTCAACACTACAATTATTTAAAAGTTATTTACATAATAGAAAACAATATATTGAAATAGAAGATATAGTCAGACATTTTATCAGTAACAGTTGGCTTTCCTCAAGGCTCAATACTCGGACCACTATTGTTTGTAATATGTAGTAACGATTTCTCACAAGCCAGTCATAAGTTCGATTTAATTATGTATGCAGATGACACAACACTGTTTAGTACTTTGAACTCTTTTAGTGAAAACCCCGAAAATAAAAAGGATTAATAAATTATCGCTTAATAAAAACAAATCAAAATATCTTATTTTCCAAATACCAAATAAAGCGACTGTTGCACTTAAAATAGATTATATAAAAATGGAAAAAGTAGACGAATTTAACTTCGTAGGGTTAACTAAAACATAAATTGGAAAAAGCACACTGAAAACGTATAAAATAAATGTTCCTAAATAATTGGCACATTGAATAGATTAAAATACGTACTACAACTCCAAATAAAAGTTATGTTATATAAGTCGTTACTATTATCTCACATTAATTATTGCATTATGGCATGAGGTTACACACTTAACCAGTTTAAAAAAAACTTAACCTGTTAAAGGTAGAAGACATCTTAAAGTTTTCAGAATTCAAATTTTACTTCAGATATATTTACGAAAATCTACTGGATTATTTATTAAAATGGCAAATTGTCCCAAAAGATAGCATACACAACTACAATACTTGGAAAACACAAAATATATATTTATGACAGAACAACACAACAACTCATTTGATAAATGCATCAAATTTTTATTATGGCAAAATGGGACAGTCCGGCCAGATCTCTTTGGGGCCAGCTGTGACAGCCTGAGAACAGGATGCAAGACCAGGATATTTCACATGACCGGACGTGATCCTGGGTCAGTTACTTGATCATGTGACTGCGGCCACATGACCAGAATCCTGGGTCTGCATCCCTCTGGGTGTCAAGCCGAGATAATTCACGTGACCGGACGTGATCCTGGGCCAGCTACTTGATCAATGGTCATGTGACTGCGGCCACATGACCAGAATCCTGGTTCTGAACCCATCTGGGTGTCAGGGAAAACACAAAATATATATATACGTTCAGAACTACGCATGAGTTTGCAACGAAATGTTTGAAATCCAACTTGCCACACGCTATTAATAACACTCCCCATTTAATTAAAGAAAAGATATACACAGTACGCGAGGTTTTACAATATATGTAAAACGTTATTTCTTTCAAAAATACGACTATATGTGCATACATGTCAGCAAAACATATAATATATGATGTAATGTGAAATCGATAACAATGACGCTAGCTTAAGAGTGTATATGCTAAACAAAAACACAATACTCTAGCATGCACGAACGTACACACACACACCCACACACGCATACACGTCTCTCTCTCTCTCTCACACACACACACACACACACACACACACACACACACACACACACACACACACACACACACACACACACACACACACACACACACACACACACACACACACACACACACACACACACACACACACACACACACACACACACGCACACACGCACACACGCACACACGCACACACACACGAGATGATGGGCTGTATTGTTGTTTAAAAGGATCTATGTTATTATTAACGTAAATGGGGTGGCTCCTATGATAGCGACATCTTGTCTTAATGGGAGTCACCGACCCCGTCTGGTATATATTATGTTTCAATTAAATTAATTATTTTTGTTCAGCAAATTACTGAATTGCATACGAATGATCTATCATGCGTATAATAATAATGTATATTTTATTGTATTTATACTATGAAGGATGAATTAAAAAAAATATTTTTTATATACAAGGTGTCAATAAACTTCCTTGTCGTCGTCGTTTTCTTCTTCGTCGTCGTCGTTGTCCTCATTCATTTCCTCTTTTTCTTCTCCTTCTTCTCCTCCTCCTCTTTTTCTTATAAATAGGAATTGCTTTTGCCAGTTTAAGTTTATCAGGGAATATGCCAGTATTTTTTATCTGATTTATTACCTGCGTTAATGACTTGATGATTGTAGGTTCAATTATTTTAAAATGTTTTGAAGAAATACCATCACAAGTACTACTGTTTTTTATTGGAAGGCTTCCAATAATTTTCTTCCTCAACATTGTTTAGGATAAGAACGGAATGGACGTTTATTGTTTAAGAAGTAACTGTAATCCTTATTTCCATTATAGTAGATATATTGTGCAATAGACTGACCAATACTAATAAAATAATTATTGAATTGATTTGCAATATTCGTTTTATCTGTAATAGTTACTTTTAAAAGAAAATGTTTTATTTGTAGTATTTTTCGAAAGAATTTCATTTATGGTTTTCAAAGTATTTCTAATGTTATTTTGGTGTCGGTTAAAACGTATTTCGAAGTACATATTTTTGGCGGGGCGAATGTTTTTCTTTAATATTTAATTATACGTTTAAGGTTAGTGTGAATGACTTCGTAATACTAATAATAAGTTTATTTTCTTTTGTAGTCATAGAGGCTGGACAATACAATAAGTACATTAAAATTTATAAAACAAGTATATTAATAAACCACTAAATGGAATATACAACCTAAATAAGTAAAATTTAATAATTAAAATGTTTAATTTGCGTATAAATAGGTAAATAGAATAAAAAACTAAAACAAGATTCACTGTCAATTGCGAGTAATTCGTAGGAAATGGAAAATGTCCGTTTACTGCCAGTGATACAGACCATATGTTGTAAAAGTTCTTAAAGCGTTCGGTCCTACACCGAGGAGCACTGTACACACGCGCGTTTTGGATTGCGTATGAAGGTATCGGGGGGGGGGGGGGGGGGGGGGGGGGGGGTAGGCAGTAAATAGTGCAGATGTTGTATGTTCGTGAATAGAGTTCTGCACAACGTCTCCCTCCGGTCTGCCAGCGTTGGTAAACTCGCTGTGGCGATGGCTTCGTCGTAACACACGTCTCTAACTATCCGCATAGCACGTCTCTGGATACTTTCCAGGTGCTTGGTTTGCTTTTTCGTTAAGCTCGTATGCCACACGTGACATGCAGGCTTACTCAATGACCGATCGGATTAGTGTTGTATATATCTTGACGAGATGATGTGGGTCGGCTCCTGCTCGCTTGAGCAAGATTATGAAATATAGTCTTTGCGACGCTTTAGCGGTGATTTCGTCAATGTGAAGTTGCCAGGTAAGATCATGTGAAAGTGTGACACCTAGTAGGCGAGTGCAGTTTACTTGTTCTATCTCTGTCGTTGATCATTATCGGCGGGATGTCTGGTGTCTTTTTCTTGAAGCATGTGCACATTTCCTTCGTTTTGTCGTAGTTCAATGCCATTTTGTTGGTGGCAGTCCACTGTGCTACTTCGTCTGCCGCTCTTTGGAGCGAGCTGTCGATGCCTGAAGGTGAACACGATTCCCATATTGTGCAATCGGCTACGTATTTTACGTATTCACAACCTGTTTGTAAGTCATTCATATGATGCACAAAACCGATCGGGCCGAAAATTGTTCCTTGTGGCACGCCTGTGTTGACAGTAGTGTACTTCGACTTGATACGGCCGATCTTCACTCGCCCGTTTGCGTTGTATGGCCATAGTTTGGTGAATTAGGGTTAGACATCCTCAGTCTCTTATAGAGCGAATCTCGATATTTGATAGATTTTAGACGACATATGTGTAATTCGTGTTGAATGTTTATGTTATATTCCACGATTTTAATTGGCATATGCTTATTCTTAGCACGCATAATATCATCGTGTATTATGTTGTAATTTATATTGGGGTCAGCCGTAGGATGTTTATTTAGTTTGTTAAACATTTCATCCGAATTTATTTAATGTTTAACATTATGCATTGCTAATTTATTTTGTGAATTTACTCTAACGTATTTTGGAGGAAGCTTGGTGTTTATGTTGATATCCATGCACGATTACGAAGTATGGTTGATCATCAGAAAAAGTGTTGGTAAAGATCCCTGCAGTACTTTGTAATATTAATTTATTTAACTTACAGAAACAACATTTTTATTAATGTTCCTTTAGTACTAGTGAAGCGGGTTGGGAAGGTAATTTGAGGAGCGAGACTATATAATGTCATAGTGTCAAAAAATTCACTGTATATTCTGTCCTCGCTTATTTTTTAGTAAACTTATATTGAAGTCCCCTGCAATAATTATATTATTACAGGGGACTTCAATATAAGTTTACTCAAAATATCATAATATGAAAAGTGACTTATCAACTGGGGTTCATTTTGTTCGATACTGCTTTCGTTTGTATCTAGAAGATTTTACATAATTATTTTGGATACGTCCTGAGTACGAGAGAAATGTCTCATCGGAAGTCATTTGTTTAGTTAAGACATAAAATTACGCTATGCAAGTATGAGGCATTTTGCAAATAAGTGAACGTGTGTGTATTTATATTCTGTGCATATGTCAATGTTATGGAATGCTTTGTGAAAGTCAGTGTGTAGCCATAACAAGATTTAGAATAAATAAACACAAAATGAGATCCGGGAGAACATGACAAGTTGGGTATATTGGATCATCAACATAAGGCGTACACTTGTCAACAATGAAAAAAACATTAACTGTTGCCTATATACATGTATACAAATAGTAATAATAATGTAAATCAATTCATGAGTAGCCCTGTGTCAACATATCAGCAGGAATAGACACTAATAAATTTAGTCAAACAACATAATAATGAGAAGAAAACGTATCACCTTATATTAGTTATTCAAACAATATTATTATTATTAAAAAACATGATTAACTGCAGTCAGTCAAGTTGCTTAGCAATACTGCAAGTTATTTTAGTAATTATTTAAGAGACGTTTGATTTAGAAAAAAACATAGTAAGTCTAAAAGAGGAACATTAATCCGTAGTGTGACCTACATCATCTACATATGTCCACATGTAATGTCCACAATTGTCACTCACGACTCGTTCTGGTACACCTTGTTCTACGAACACACCTTTCATCTTCTGTACCACAGCATCACTCGTCACTTGTCCCTTCATTCTGTACACAAATGGGAACTTAGAGTAATAGTCACTCATGATCAGGTAAGTGTCACGGCCTATGGCGAACAAGTCTGTCGCCACGATCTGCCATGGACGATTCGGTATCTCGTGCTGCATGGGTGGTTCGTGCGACTGTGCTCTTTGCATCTCTTCCAGAAGACACTCTCTCTTGTTCTTAGTCTCGTCTTCTCGATTCCCTGATGAGACTCATGCAGTCTCGTCAACATCCGGGCTTGTAGACTCGCAGGTATCACCAGTCGGTCGCCTTTCATGATGGGACTGTCTGCCACAGACAGTTCATCACGATATGACAAGTATGGCTTCGTTCGTCATCAGCAAACGTTGCTTCTCGTACTGCCTGTAGTTTCTTTGTCGAGAACTGCACGAAGGTGATTTGCACATCCAGATCGATTGTTTTGCTTCAGAGCACGGTTGTTGCGACACAGTATCAGCCAGTGCCATTTCTTTGCATGCGCTTAAATCTCTGCGGTGCTGCTGCCAAGTTCTTGAGATGGATCATCTCTAGTGGCTTATGATCAGATTCCACGGCAAATTGCTTGTGTGATATGTGTGAAAGCGTTCACATCTAAATACGACTGCCAACATTTCTCTCTCAATGTTAGCATATCGTTGTTCGCACTCGCCCAATGACTTTGATGCGAAAGCTATCGGCTTCCCCTTTTGTAGGAGTACAGCGCCAAGTCCACGGCTCGAGGCATCCACTTGAACTATGTTCTCGACATCTGGTTCGAAGTAGGACAAGGTCACCTGTCTGCAGATCAGCGCTTTCGTTTCTTCAAACGTGGTGTCGTGTGAAGGAGTCCATTCATACACGGCGTCCTTCTTGAGTAGATCCCGGAGTGAAGCGGTCTGCAGCGACAACTTCGGCATGAAGGGGGACATATACGTCGCGATGCCCACGAATTCCTGCAGCTCCGTCGCGTTCACTGGTCTGTCTTCTGGATGTCGTCAACTCGTCTAGGATCGGGGTGTGCACCTTTCGCGTCGAAGAAGTTGATGTTCTGTTTCTTGATTTCACACTTGTTGATGTTGAAGACCAGCCCATGTTTTCGTGCTGTCTTCTTCAAATTGTGCAGGTTGGCACCGTGCTCGTCTTCGTCTCTGCCGAATGCTCCCACGTCATCTGCGATGCTCATCGTGCCCCTGCAGTTTTCCAATATGGCGTCCATTCGCTCCTGGAAAACGTCCTGGCTCAAATTTATACCAAATGGCAGTCGTCTGAACCGAAATCGGCCAAACGGGCTGTTGAATGTTGTCTTCAGACTCGATTCATCATCCAACGACACCGACCAATAACCGTGTCGTGCATCCAACTTTGACAAGACCTTCGCTCGGCTAGTTTATGGGTCACTTCATCAAGTGTCGGCGTTCTGTAGTGTGGACGTTTGATTGCTGTGTTAAGATCATTCGGGTCAAGAAAAATCCGCAGTTTTCCTGACGCCTTCCGACTGTAGACAATGCAGTCAGTTGGTTAAGCCACCTTCTCAATGACACCGAGGGACTCCATGTCCTCAAGTTCCGACCGGATCTCATCTCGGACATTTGCGCGATGCGTGAACAACTGGCGTCACATTAAGGTCGGTGGTGATATGGAAGTCTCCATCAAAGTGTCCAATGCCCTCCAAACGATCAAGGTATTTCTTCAGTAGATCCTCCTTAGATTGAATCACAGTGTCATGTGTTTCGTAGCGAGTGATCTCGCAGTGCATCGTAACTAGCCGAAGAGCTCGTCATGACGATAGTCCCATAATCGCTGAACCGGGTGCGTCAGTTACGTAGAAGACGGTTTCGCAACTCTTCTCCCCATGTGCACATGGTAGGGTCATCGTTCCGTACTGACAAATACGCTCACCATTGTAAGCTGTCAGCACGGTGGAACATGCCTTCAAACATCGGAAGGGATATCCCTCAGCATCTAGGTTCTCCGGATACATCCTTTGGTAGATGCGGAGAGTGAGAACGTTCCCCTGGGCGCCGGTGTCGACCTTCCTTCACCTTGAGTATCACTGGCTTCTTCTTCAGACGGATGTCCAATGACGCATAGACTTTGCTACGTGTGTCCTTATCTATGACGTTGTCAAAACCCAGTCGCTCCAAACGATCTCCGATGTGTGGTAAGTTGTCGACATAATGGACGGTTGTTGGTCTCTGCCGCGATTTCTACCGATGATTGATTGTGGTACCGCGTCTTCGTAATGTCGACTTGCCATGCGAGTCACAACTGTAAACATGAGGGAGATGTATGCGCAGGGGTTTATGGGGCGCAAGATCCTGCGTCCTATACGCATAGAAACGGTACCTGGACGCATGCAAAATAATCGTTGCATCCCGAGGACGCAAGCGTATCAATGACATATAACAACGATATATATTGAATATGAATGCCTTTAACTTGGTAGTTTATTACCGAATCAGTTCGTTTAGTATTTCTTTCACGAATCCTTCCAAACAATCATTCCCGTAGGCGTATGATTCCCGATTCCAACTAGATTCCGACAGGTGCCTAATCCTCCGTTTGGCGCCGCCCTGCGCGTAGTTTTGTGAAGTGCCTCTCTAGGGACTGATTCGCGAACCAGAATACTATTCCAATCCGTGCGCATATCCGTTCAGGCTTCAAGGTTTGAGCGCAGTCGCTGTACGTTTTAAGACTTCCTAATTTATTAGAGCTATAGCAATGAAAAACAAAGCGACTTACGAACATTCTTTGTATAACTAACCGCTTGTTATCACCAAACAAATGACGGATCGTACGGTGACAATAGTCAATAGAGAGAGCAAGCATTTCGATCCCGACTCCCATCCCGGGGCCGATCGCGCCAGTCGCTCGTCCAACAATCGAACAGATTTGATACCTCAGTGTGTTTAAGCCATCATTCCACATTGTTTCAGATATACAGTACATTGTTATAAAATATTGATTTGAGGGCACTTTGGAGACCCAAATAGCGCTCCGGTTTGCGTCAACATGCGATTTAACCGTGCAGTAACCCGCGACTGCAGCGGCGCACGCCGATTCAAACCAGAGCGCTATATCTAGAAACGATAAGGAATGATGGAATAAACGCACCGAGGTATAACATTTAGGCACAACTGTCATAATGCCGACATCGGGGTGGGCCCGGATTCTACACGACGTCACAATTAAGTGTCCACAAAGTAATGCGTAGTTCCATCTGATGCCTGTTGGCTATTCCATTGCTACTGTCATCACTACAGTCAGGTTTCCCGCCACCGAAACAAATTCAAGAGCCTTCCAAAGTGACTTCCTCGACATCCTTAGCTTTGCCTTAGAAGATCTCCCAATGTTACATTCACAAGTAAGCCAAGGCATCTAGCAGACTAGCACGCTCTCTCATAAGTGAGGAAGACTGCTCTAACTTCCAAAACTACATAGATTATCAAGGGAAAACACCAACAAATATAACAGTATATTGTAACAAGGCACGTTATTTTGTTAAGTTCTTGTTAGTATAAAACTAATAATAATAACCATGGTTTACATTGGTTGTATAAGTTGATATTTAGAAAAGAATACTTAGTTACAATTAAAAATGAGCAATAATTGGGACCTCGCCACGGGCTTGGGACCCCCTCAAAAGAAAGCTGGGGTACCGAGAACCTTTGAACACAAACATCCAGGTAGACCCTTGTATACGGATATCATAAGTCCGAGGGTATGTTTATGATCTACAGTGAACTAAAACAAGTTGTTAAGAGTTAAAATTTACTATGCTTATTTTACTAAAACGCTAATATTTTACGTGAATACCAACTATTGCGATAAAGAGCAAACCGAGCACTATCTGGTAAAACTATTTATACTGCGATTACGGCCACTCCGACAATGTTCTGGATTGAAACACATTTTTGGCTACTAGGGATATTTTCAATAGTTTTGATTTTATATGACTACATCGGCTCAGAGGCTATCCAGTTTGATAAACAGCTACATTTTAAAATAGTTTTACTGTATGTAGTACGTGTGTACGTACTGGTAACTATTTCTGCCCATTAATTTTTTTTAGAGATTAAATTAATAATAGTTAACAAAACATGCACATAAAATACCATCATTACATTAATTTACTTACAATAAACACACACACACGCATGCACGGACACACAATACAATGTTTCAGGTAGCACTGCATACATAAAGTAATGAATAACAAATGTACAAGTAGAAATAAAATTACTTAAATCTTTTTATTTATAAAACTTGCATCACTTCACATACAAAATCAGTACATGTTCACATGAATCACGTCATGCTACCAATCATTACTGGCAGTTTTAACATGGACTATATTGAACTCTGCTCCAAATGGAGCACTTTTTACATTCTACACCTCATCCAGTCTACAGTGACAACTGTTAATTTACATTTACAGCAGTCAAAACTATATACAATGTGGGTTCTTTGACTGTCTTTAGCTGAGGCTGTTCCATGCAGTAACATAGCACCGAGTTCCTATTTACCAAGTCATATCGTCGAGCCTGTTTCATGTAGTAAACTAAGAAAATCTGGCAGATTCCCAATTTACTGATGTGTTTCATCAAGGTTCAATTCCATAAAACAGCATTCCAGGAATCATTTCAATGAAGTCATCATGCGTGGCGCAATGCTCATGGACATGAGCTCCTGGAAGAGCAGTTTGCATGCGTACGGCAATCGCACCTGGGAGATCTGTAAACACAGCACACAGTCCAATTTGGTTACAACGAGGTATAACTAATGTATTCTAGTAGTCGGGTGATGATAACATGAACATCTGAAGAGTTTCTCCTCTTCTCTATAGCAGTGAATAGCCCAGTGAGTGCATGCTATTTCTGGCAACGAAACAATGTAACATTTCAGTATGTTTTAATATACAGGTCAAGTTTGTCATAACAGTCACTAGTTACAATTTATAAATGTGGGTAGGCTAGAAAAAAATTGGATGGGTTTATACTGTATTTTGGGGTGGGTGGCATTAAAATGTTGGGCATTTTGGGTTTAGCCTATTTTCAGTGTTCATAATTATGCCAACAATGCTTTTTGTTAGATTTCCAGTGCATATGATTTGAGAATGGGTCACGTTCCAGTGCACAAGATTGTTGGAGTGCTCCCTAAGATTGTGTGTAACAGAAGATGACTTGCCTGTGTCTTGTTCTTGCATCCGCGACATTCAAACGTGTTGTTGCGCAGGTTCGCAATGGCAATGAGGCCACAGATATCACACACGTGAACTCTGTACGGGTCCGACACCTCAAAGAGCCTCTCTCTCAGGAACTGCGCCGCGCCGTGGGCAATCTGACAATCTCGCTCCATCTCTCCGAACCGTAGACCTCCATCCCTGTGGCCAATCAAAGTGTTTCATCTCAACGCATGTAAATTCATTTCAGACAATCTATTACTTAGGCCACCAAGCGTCCCAACACTGTATACCCGTATCTCAGCAACTCTTCAACAGATCCTTGCCTAGTTTATATTATTTGTGTGAAATTAAGGCAAAATTAGACAGTTAAATTCATTTGTGTAACCATGTGTGCAAAAATTTTCAATTATTTTATCGATCTTTTCTTTTGCATTCCTTGCTGACATGTTATTGTGTGTCATAAATATTTTAGTTCCAGATAATCTTATATTTGTGTTCCCACGGAAGCAAAGAACACGAGTAAATTTTTTCTCTCAAACATTTATTTTTCGTCATCCTTTGCTAATTACCATTCTACACACCGTATGATATTCGAAATAACTCATCACACTCAATTCAATGTCATAAACTGGTACAATTTTGAGCTATCTAGCATTAAAACTTTTCCGTGTGACTATATGTAGAAGCACATTTTGACCCCGACCCACCTCTTGTTTATGTATGACAAAAGTCCCAGATCATAAGTGTTTGCCACGGTTATCGATATGCAAATGAGTTTAACTTGTAAGTCTGCCTTCATTTCACTTCAATCTTTTACAGATTTGGTAACAATTTGTTGAAGAGTTGGTGATATTTAGACAAACAGAATTTGTTGATACGCGTCTGCCCAATAGTATATACTAAGTAGTGAGAAATGGAGAATTACAGGAAAAAAGAGGGTAAATGACCTAAAGTAAGAGATCTGGATGCAGTCCATGTTAATGGGAAGATTGGTAAGAATTGAGATGACGTAGGCATGAGTGACTGTCACTTGATGAGAATAGAGGTGGGCAAATCACCAGAGTTCAGTGGCGGAGAAACATCTAGCCCTTGGGGAAAAGAAGAACTCTACAGCTTAGACAGGAGGACGATAAGGGATTTTAGAAAGACAGCACAAGAATAAAGGTGGAGGGAGGGGGCTGCTGATAGGGGGCAGTGGATGTAGGGGGTGCTGATAGGGGGCAGTGGATGGAGGGGCTGCTGATAGGGGGCAGTGGATGGAAGGGGCTGCTGATAGGGGGCAGTGGATGGAGGGTAGCTGCTGATAGGGGACAGTATATGTAGGGGGCTGATGACAGGGGGCAGTGGATGGAGGGTAGCTGCTGATAGGGGACAGTGAATGGAGGGGGCTGCTGACGGGGCAGTGGTGGGTAACAACGGAAAGAGCAGTACAGTAACAAGACATCACATAAATGAGAACTAGGAGGATGAACCAGCACATGCTAGCTTACACTGCTAGCTTACAGTATATTTACAATTCCAAATACATACCATCCATAATGACTGTACATATTTGGACACTGTATGTTTGTCACTTTTTGAACACCTAAATAAAATGTTCACTCTGTCTCTGTAATAATTGTATGTACAGTAAACCCCGGATTTAACGAATTTTCTTATAACAAATTCTCGCATATACTGAATAAATGCATTGGTCCCGATTATTTTTATTTAATTACTATATTCAATAAATTTCAAATGAATTTCGGATGTAACGAATAAAGCTGCCGGTCCCAAGTGATTAGTTATGTCTGAGGTTTACTGTATTTGGACACCTTTTTTGACACAAAAATAATATTTGTTGTATTGTACATTTTCGGACAGCTGATAATTAAGTTTTTAGGTGTTCAACCACAGAGTCATGAGGGTGATTTGAGGGCACAGGTGTGGTGAGGAAGATAAAGCGTGCCTGGATCGCCCCTCCATGGGCTGGCGGTTTAGGATCTGTACAGGGCCGCGAGCACGAGAATGGATCTTGTCGTCGACCATGTGCTTGAGACGCTGGTAGTACGTGGGGCCAATGAAGATCTGAGCGTTCAACTTGCGGCCCGTGTGGCCGTTGTACAGCACCTGGCAACAAGCTGGTGATCAAATACACTCCACATCATATACAAATATGTTGAATTCTTTAGTTTGCAATACACCCTACTTTATACTGTCAAATACAAATCATCAAATATGAATAAAACAAAAATTCTGAGAATCTGTAAAAAATATTGCAATTATCTGTAATAACTTTGTAACTTGCTTCTAGACAAATAAAGTAATTAAATATTAAAAAAACTGAATTAGGTTAGGCAGACATGTATGTGTCACTATTTAAGATTCTAAAATGTCCATATTCAAGCAGGTGAAATACACCACACACAAGGAGCTATTTTTGATCATGTACACCAAATACAAATATAATTACATGCTTTGCAAAAACATTTAACTTTTGTTGAAATCTGAAATTCTGCATACAATTTTAATTCGTTATTTCAATTCTAATCGGGCTACAAATTAGTACAAAATATACCAACATCTAAGAAAATCTGCTAGTTCTCGTCGGAAATCTGCCTAACTACCTATCCAATGAGATTGAGTCGCTATCTATCAGGCTACAAAATATATGTTAGGCATAAAAGAAGTAATCTTTTTATTTTAAGATTTCAACTGTGCTATACCTGCCTAGTAATACCAGTTATAAAGTTAGTTATAAGGTGCAGTCGAACCTCACTTTATGGTCACCTCGATAATACAGCCACCTCACAGTTAAGGTCAGTCGGATAGTCCCAAGTGTGTTCCATATACAGTATAGTACAGGAAATATGTCCTGCTAATATGGTCACCTCGCTAATCAGGTCACTTGACCAGTTCCAAGGATGACCTTAATAGGGAGGTTCCACTGTATAAGTTATGTTAAATAGTTAACCTATAAGTTATAAACAACAACAAGTAACAAGTCCACATGACACAACAACAAGTATACAAGTCCACATGACACAACAACAAGTGTACAAGTCCACATGACACAACAACAAGTATACAAGTCCACATGACACAACAACAAGTATACAAGTCCACATGACACAACAACAAGTGTACAAGTCCACATGACACAACAACAAGTATACAAGTCCACATGACACAACAACAAGTATACAAGTCCACATGACACAGTGAACATGAAATACAAATGAAAAGAACTGCAAGACATCCATCGTCATGGCGATGGTGGCGACTCACCTCGTTGCCACGGAGATGATAGCCGTAGTCATGGAGAAGGTTTGAGATCTTCTGTACGTTGACAGTGTCGTTAAAGGGGGTCGCGTCACCGATCTCACCCTTATTGGCAGACACCTTCCCCTGCAGACACTCGATCAAATGACCAATGGTCATTCGACTGGGGATGGCATGGGGGTTGACTATGATGTCTGGGTAAAGACCCTCGCACGTGAACGGCATGTCCTGAAACAATGTATAGGTTATTTGACTGCTGCATTATGCCACCCGCATTGTGAAGAAAACATTTTAGTATATTTAATTACATTGCTAAGCAACCACACAATTACGCTTCATATTTAAAAGGCCTGTTCATGCAATCATAATAAGAGTTGTATAAAACATCTATCAATATTTATACTTTGCTATGTAAAATTAGAAGCAAATGTGTATATACATATCATGATATATGCACCCAGTGTACGCTGTGATTCTATTATATTAAAATCTCACCTATTAAAAGACACCTATTAATAGATAAACAAACTGTACAACAACTGCACAACTACTAATTTCTTTACTACGGAAAATGGCAAGTACAGATTTTATTATAATTTCATTTTAATATTATAACATGACTCTGGGCATCATTTTTAAATCGAACGATCACCCTCGATCCCTGGCACTCCCACTAAACACTCATCTAAATACGCTCACACTAATTGCTATAATCGTTCACTTCAGTGCTGCATCATCGCCACTACTTCCTGTGTCAAATGTACTATCAGCATGCAACTTTTCTGGTAATATCACTGCTTGATGTCCAGAATTAACCTCCTCATATTAACCTTATGTAATGGAAACCGCCACAACCTTGAATCCATCATGGGACCACTGGGCAGTGGTTTCACCAGACAGACAAACACAAAACTAATAAATCGCTCACCTAAATTATTTGGCATATTTAGACGAGTGATTGATCCCTTGCCTAGTTTTTCAAACGTGAAGCATTGATGACCAATGACACTGGTCTCACCTCAGACCTGTAGCGGATACCACAGGTTCCCTTCTGCCCGTGTCGACTGGCGAACTTGTCCCCCGTCTGGGGTGTCTTGACGGTGCGCACGCGGATCTTACAGAACTTGTAGCCATCCTGGTTGAGTGTCACCATCACCTGGTCAATGACGCCCGTCTCGGTCCGTCGCATGCACAGACTCGCGTCACGCTTCGTGAACCTCTTTGCCTGCCCCTCCAACTGTTGACATGCTTCACCAATTAGTCATGCTTCACCGATTACTCACACTTCAACGATTAGTCACACTTCATTGATTAACCACACTTCACTGATTAGTCAAGGTTCAACAATCAGCCACAGTTCACTGATTAGTTACAGTTCACTGATTAGTGCCACTTAACCAATTACTTATGATTACTCAACAATGAGGATCCGTGCATCTATTGCTGAGTCGGCAGCACTCAACACATTCAAATAGATTACCAGGCTGTATCAGAACAGTGACTCGGCGTCAACAACAAAGACATAATACCAGCTAAGACACCAACATTTCAGGCAGCCTGAAATGTTACATTTTTAGAAAGTTATTTTGTACGAAGAAAACCATACTAGATTATGTGTACAGGTTTGGAACACTGGCACTGACAGACACAGGAGGAAAAGTTACAGGAAGAAGTAATCAACCAAATTCTAAGAATATGTGAGTGACATAAGAAAGTAGATAGAAGATGAGTGAGGAGATATTGACCAAGACAGCACGAAAAACAGTGGGGGGTGGTAGGAGAAGAGGACCATCAATATTATTGTGATGGGGAGATAGTGTGAAGATAGGTTTTGAAGATTAGGATAGAAGTATCGTTGAGAATGCAGAATAGACCGAATGATATGTCCCCACCAAAAGAGGAACATTTAGTGACTGAGACAACCACCCACCTCGTCCTCATTCTCTGGCAGGGTGAGAGTCTTCCCAATGAGGACATCGTCTCCAGACACTCTGATCCCCGGCGCTATGATACCGTCATCATCCAACTTGCTATAGTCCCCTGGCTTCATTCCTGCAACCAGACGGCACCATGCATGTACCTGCAGTGCTACTACACAAATCACTTGTTTACTACATCAAATGTTTAATTTTAGAATCATTATATAAAAAATAAAACCTACTTAGTAGACTACATTGCAACGCGATTGTGCAATTGTGCTTACTTCTGACGAAATCATTGGACAAACTACTACATAAACCATGTGGAAATTTTGCAAGAAATGGTAAGTGTTCCAGCTCTAGATACTATGACAAGATGCTATTCACACTTTCAGTAGTTATCCAGTGTAATGACCATTGTCAGTACTTTCTATGATTTTAATCAAACTACCGGTACATGTTCTTTTATTTAACCAACTGCACACATAACTTTCGTTCATGCACTACAGATATGAGCATCAACAAGCATGATTTACGACTGACTAAACAAAGCTGAATGGATCTTTAAATAGTAACAAATAACTGGTCGCTAGGTGGAAATCCTGCACCGTTGCTGCTGGCAAGTGGAAACACTGAGTCGTACCCTGCACAAAGTTTCTGTCTGGTTTCTCAAAGATCTCCTCTTGGTCCAAACCTTTCTTTGACTCCGAGTCCTTGTAGGAACGGTAGAACACAGACCTGCAACAATACAGGTAACCCAAATGGAGTCGTCTGTTCCATTTTACACACCCAGCATTTGAGGGCCAAATAATGGCTTCCTTTCATTTTGGTTCTGATGTGAGGACCCAAAAGGGACATTTGAATATTTGCTGGAGGAACAAGCTAAGTGATTATATGGTTATATAACCATGCATAATCAGGGACGAGAGTGACATTTGATCAAAACCGCTAAAAATGTATTAAATCAAGCGGAGCAAAGTACAAGCGGAACAAGGCCATTCTAACACAGTAAGTAATATCTGAGATTACTTTCATGTTTTTCTCACTTTACACCACCCCACCCCCATATATAATTGATACTGTCAAACTGTTGACTATCTATATAGATAAACTTCATAATTATTAGTATTTTAAAAGTTGACGCTCTTTTAAAATTATGTAATAAAGTTGGACCAATTCCTGTGAAGAAATATTTAATTTGTTAATAATGAAATCTGTTGTGTAATCTAACATCTATAAATATATTGTAACACAATATGTTCATCTAAATATAGTGTTAACAGCAAACTGTCCACCTTTAGATACAATTTACACAGTTCTTCTGCCATACAGGGCATTGTAAATGCTCTTCTTCACTGCTTTTAGCACATCACTGAGAGTTTACATTGCACAGAGATAACACTTTATTTACTCATATTACACACAAATAAAGCAAGTTTTATTTCATTTGAAAACACATCAAAACTAAACGCTTTCATCACAGAATAAAATGAATTATGTCAAAATGCCACACCTTGCTTAATTCTCACCACTGACCCTAAGGCTAGGGTAGATATTTACCTGAAAAAGCCGCGATCAATGGCACCCTCATGTAGAATGACCGAGTCCTCCTGGTTGTAGCCTGTGTATGATGCGATCGCCACAATGGCATTGATTCCTGGCACGACACACGACACGGTTAATTGCAAGGAACAAATAAACCACCAACAGTGATCTATAGCAACGGTACCATCAGCACATTTCTTATTTTGTTCCCTATGCTAACTCTAACTATGTCTAGAGAAAGCCACCAACTGTGATAGCAACATGGTACATCTCATGATTAAAAGTACAAATGCACTGTATTGCTGTCCTAAGCTTTTACTCCTGAAAATCTTGATCCATGCATGGTTTCATGTCAATAAAGTGGGGCGTTCATCTGTTAAGGCCAGACACGGCAGGTAGATAAAATTATTTTTTTATTTGTGCAAACAGTTCAATTTGTTCTGCCCAATGCATGAAATGGGTTTTACTGAGTAAAATATATATTCAACTTTTTTTCAGCCAGACCCCCCGTTTCCATGGTAACAAACAAAATGGCCACCATTTTGAGCAAATATTGGCAAATTTGGAAACACTGCCTTTTTTATTGAATCCATATATAGTTATAAATCTTGCAAATCCATGTTCTCTATAGATTCTATTGTGAAATGATCAGAGCATTTTTTGAAACGTGTTTTTATTTTTAAAATAATTTTTTGGTAAAATACGAAAACAAATCTTGTTTTTTGGCAACAAATATGGCTATATCTTTCAAACTATTCATGATTTAAAAAAAAGTGTCTGATCATTGCACACAGCAGAATATGCTGAATGCAACACTGAAAACATTATTTATATAGCATAATTATTCCAAGAGATATCCCGTTTCCAAATGCAGAAATTTGAAGAAAAATGTTTTTGAGAAAATGGCTGTCAAAGATTGTATAATGGATTTCATTACATGATAACAACATGCTTGATCCATGATTAAAACTCACTTAGAGGTACATAATTGTCATAGAAGTGAACTTTATTGATAGTATGCATAAAAGGTATAATAATCTGGCAGAAAACCGTTTTCAGTATTTTTGTCAAAAAACACCATTTCACCTGGGGTGTCTGGCCTTAAAGGTGCCCTGTATAGATTGCGCTATTCCACGGCAAAAGTATTTTGTCGGCCGACGCTTGGCGTCTGCGGTTATTTATAAAACAGTCTCGTGAAGGCAATATATTTGCCGTCGTTAGTTTTCGGGGATGCAAGACAAGAGTGCGCTGAATCTAGTGAATGTGTTGTTGATAAGGCTTTATTTATGATATACGCTATTGCAAATTAACAACACTAAATAAATAAATCCTTATCAACAACACAATCACTAGATGCAGCGCACGCTTGTCTTGTGTTCCTGACACCACTAACGATGGCAAACATATCGCCTGCACCACACTGTTCTATAAATAGCTGCAGATGCCAAGCGTCGGCCGACAAATACTTCTGACGTAAAATAGCGCAATCTACGCAGTGCCCCTTTATGTAGTGCGCTTCTATTGGGAATTGTATGGTAAGCAAGATGACTGACCTGCCGGGAGTTCTCGGAAGCGGAGGTACTCCATGGAGCGTGTTGTGACTAGAGGCTTCTGTGGGTAGAAGAGGACATGCGCGAGCGTGTCCATGCGCACGTGGTAGTTGGTGATGTACACGCCCATCGCCTGTTTACCCATGGCGGACTGGTACGTGTTACGGGGCGACTGAAACACACCACGATTCACTCTAGCTACATACAGCAGTAGATCAAATAGAATAATTTTATTCTAATGCATTTGTACCAAACTATTTATCAGGATTAAAATTCCAGGTTATATAATAAAACTAAGTCAATTATAAACATGTTGAAAAGTTAATATAACATTAAATAACTTTAAAACACAAGTTAAAAAACAATAAAAATTAAGGTAATCTCTACTGCACAAGACACCCAGAACCACCCAACCCTTCCAACGTGCAACCATTTCAAAACCACCTGCTAAACTCGCGGCTGCTAGACCTTTCGTTTACCTCGTTCAGATCCTACTTTTACATTAACCATCCAGTTGAAACTGGTGACGTAGGCTATATGACAGCCAAGGAAGCATGTGGTCTTCACCATCTTGAAAACAAAGTTTGTGTTTTTAATAGAGAGTTTATTTCGAAGGAAGCCGAGTGTGACAAAACGGATTCTGACATTGTGCTGCTTTTGGCAGTTGTGATTGAGGTCATTTCCCGACAATTTTGAGTCAAATGTTGATGTCTGCAACATCAGTAATGTTGACAACGAACATGGAGACAATATTATCGTCCAACTACACTATTTGTGTGACTTTTTGATGCAGAGATACAAAGTAGATGTCCGATCAGCGGCGTCTTCATTTTACTGATATGTACAGCCATCTTGTTGTTCAAGCACCATTTGTACCTAGCATGATTAGTTTATTTTAGCGGTATTTCGTTAGAATTATCACACGGCTACTGTTAGGGAACACATACTTGTGAGTTTGTTATCTTTTGTAAATATGTGTTAATTTTGTACTGGAACAGAAAATTCCAGTCAGTAAAATGATCGGTAGACGGTAGCCATTTTGTAAATTATAAATTTTATGCTCCCATGGTTGTTGTTGTCGTCGACAAAATGAATTGTAATTCGAAAACTAACCATCAGAATTGGATGTTTTATTAGAACAAAATTCGTGGCTACATTTGCTTCACTGGACAACTAATGATAGGTGCTGTAATTTTGTGTGCATAACATGATGAAGTTTACATGTTGTTTTTCTTTGTAATTGTTTAACTTTGCTTCATGACCTGAAATTTAATTGATTGCAAGTTGCAATTTCAACAGCATCTTTTATTCACACATTCATTTTTAGGTACCATGTAATTAATTTAATGTAATTTTGTGCATTGCTTGTTAAGATATTCTAATGTTAATGCAAGTAACACACAATAAAATTCACAATTGGTCGCCAGCTTCAAATCATCTGCCAACACAAGGGTGTAAAATAAGATGGTTGTCAACCCAGGAAAGAGTTAATAAACATAATCAGATAAGTTAAAACATCCTAGCAATTAAAATGTCATGTCGTTCTACTAGCAGTAAAGTTGAAACTCCCAAGATTGCTGTTCCTGTGTCATATGAATTATGGACACTCGACGCCAAATATAATTTAAAAATCTGACCCATCGGCACACATCTCCTCATGATATTATATAGCCTTTGATTTTTTAAACTGATTTTCCTGAGATAAACGCAGAGTCCAAATATAGTACAATATTATGACGATGTGAACGGAGAAGGTGCCACTTACCTGGTTGTGATCAGGGAAGGGGATGATGGAGGCACACACCCCCAGGATCATGGCGGGGTGAATCTCGCAGTGGGTGTAGGTAGAGCAGTAGGCGCCCTCCTTCTCAGCAAGGTCATCGGGGGTCATGGCTAGCATGATGGTCTCCTCCTCCAGGGTGTCAATGTACTCTACCACCCCACTCGCCACCAGGTCCTGCCAACTGTTACATACACAGGGGTAATGTGTCAATGAAGGGTTAACAAATGTCGCAGGACATACAGAATTATGGTGGTGCCCATCGGTGACAGAACCTCACTATAAACAATCAATACAGCAACAAAACAGATCACAGGAGAGAAGATTCACGAATACACAAGATTGTGCGCAGAAAAATGCCTTGTGAGCTAAAATATTCATGTTTACTGCAACAATGGTGTCAGAAATTGGATCTACAAAATATGTATGCATAAATTCATGGAAAAACTACCCCACCACCCACTGGGGTCTGTATACATCAAGTTTAACCCCTACCACTGTATAATGTATGACTACCTTGTGTACGGTACATGGTAACCAAAACACCTTTTGCCACATATACACTATGTACACAACCACTTTTATTACCCTGGTTGCATATATAATTTGTAAATACATTGTTGCCAGAGATTATTAACATACAAAAACAGCCTTCAAGTAGCCTATGAAATAATTTAGTCCTACGAGTGTCACTAGCCAATTAATCAGCCGAAACTACGTAGACATATTCTATACACATATATACAGTGGAACCTCTGTATTACGGGGCTGGACCAATGACCTTAATAGCAAGGTGACCTTAATACTGAATTGTGGACTGAAGCATCACAGGAATTGGGAACACGCTATAGGTCTACATATGCATGCCATTTTAATGGCAATGAACATTAAGCAGTGCAGTATGTATTGTCATGTGTGGTGTAGCGTATGTTTTATTACTGGATACAGTTATTTGTCTGTTGACCTGGTCAACAGGACCTTTGATTACAATTAACTCTATTAGATACACATACGCTCATAACCTTGCACCACATACCGCACGATGTTGGCGTATTGATGCTACTGATAGCGTTGTAGATTTTCTTATAAATTATGACTTTATGGAGGCCCATAAATTATACCACTACGCGTCACTCTTGGTACAATATATTAGTTGCTGATATCAAGCATGCATTGTGAATGCAAACTTCAAACTTTCTTAATTTGAGATTAAGTTATATATTATCCACCAGTGGCGCCATGGGATATTTCAAGTAACCTGTTATCACTCAATCACACCTATAAAATAACGTGATGATTAAGTTTTACAACAATTTACAAAACATGTTGTTTCATCGTTCAAAATCAAGACACTTGGCTTCCCAGCTGTGACTGACCATAAGTGCGGGGGTAAACTGCGGGCAATCTCATCGTTTTGCACTGGGTTACTGACGGTATTCCTGAATAGCGAGGTGACCGAATTAGCGGGACTGATGTCCTATCTTTTATTGTGTAAATAATTTGGGACCCAAGGTGACCTGATTATCGAGGTGACTGTAAACCAAGGTTCGACTGTATATATATATATATATAAATTTCATACATAAAAAGTATTGTCCTGAGCTGTTATTTCCAATCAGATGCCATATTTCCATATAATTATATACAGCCCAACCAATCACACTGCTGATGCGAGCCGATCTTAGTACGTCCACTCACCAGTAGTTGTTGTATTCTCGCTCCTTCAGTTGGTCGAGATGACGTTTTTTCAGCAGCAGTTTCTGGTTCTCCACAATAAGGAGTGGCCGACAGATCCGCCCAGCATCTGTGTAGATCCGGATTTCACGATCCTGGATGTCTCGCACCATGGACACCTGCAGGGCACGAACAAATCTCAAATGACTGCCATGACAGTGAGTGTTGTACTGGGAGTGCACTGCGAAATGACCAGGGGTATTGTGGATACTCAGGGGAATTGTGGGTAGCACGCCCCACCTAAATGGCCCTCTATGCATCCTCACGTTTCTAAAGATGTTTTGATATGTTAAGGTTATACATTACTACTTACGAACCTAGACCCAAAAGAATTTATTCATCTAGTATGATGAAAAGATGACAATGTTCCATTTCAGCAGAAAGGAAATTTATTTCCCATCTTTTGTAATTACAACATGGGGGCATTAAAAAGGAGTTCTAAAAAATAAACATCTTCCGTTCAGAAATGTGGCCTATCCGTTGCAGCTGGGGGTGAGAGGGCAAGTACACCAGGGTGTTGATCTACTGACCTCTGACACGATGATGTCCATCTGTCGCCGCAGCTTCTTCAGCGTGTTCATCAGCTGCTCTGGATCTCTGTGGATGCCGACCCAGCAGCCATTGACAAAGATCTTGGTGGCGCTGCAACAGGATAATACACCTCATGGAACGCATATAGATAACACAGTTACTTGTACTGGCAGAAATACACATCCTCGGGAGGCAATCATCTTTGTTATTCTTCGATATTATGTGTCACAGGGCACTACATACATACATACATGCATGCAGATGAAGAGGTGGTTTCATGCGGTACGTGTATTGGACGTTCGACAAAAATTATGTAACTGAAAGTATTTGCAACAGGATGCATGATTTCTACGACTGTTCCAAGCTGCGTTAACTGCCTACTTCTCAGCTGGTGAAAGTTTACAGACTCTGATCAAGCATATATTGATAGTTCTTAGGAAGAGCAACAGTGGGGTGGATGTAAAAATGGCTACTTCGTGGGGTCACAGTGTTTATTGAAACATAAGAGTAAGGCCAAAAACAACATGGCAAAGAGTGATAAATGAAGACTTAGAAGCTGCTGGGCTGACATGGTATAGGGTGTAGCAGCAAGGAAAGACTACGACAGATGGGAATGACAAGGGCGTGTCTTATATGCCATGTGACACAAAGAAGATATGTAAGTAAACAAGTAATAGCTAGGCTCCAATGTATGTAATATATTTATGACATTTTATATATAATGCAAAAGACTATTTTGGCCCACTTCACTATTGAAACAGAGGCTTTGTAGGTTAGAGAATGTGTTTCAATACGTAGAACGGCAATGCAATGTCAATGATCCCGGAATCTGTGACATGGATCAAAGGTGGGTGGAGTGACGTACTTGGCAATGGCAGAGGGAGCTATCTCCTCCAGGTTCTCCATGCTCCACTCCTCCAGGAACTCCAGGATGGGGGACGGCTGCGAGCCCACCGAGATGTACGCCATCAGAGCGAGGTTCTTCACCAGACCCACGGCGCCACCCTGTGAACAGAGTGCAAAACAAAACTACAGTGAAGAACATTCACAGCGAATGCCACATTGTGGACATGCAGTGTATTTTGAGCAACAATATCTAGACAAAGCTATGAGGTACAATGCTGTTATATAGCATGGGTAAACAGTTCTAATAGTACCATTCATTAATCAAACTGTATATTCATCACATTATTAACTAACGTAGTTGTTGCTCCACATACATGCAAAGCCAGAATAAGACACCAACAGGTGGCAGTAATACATAGTTCAAAATTGGTTTGCAAAAACTCTGATTTCCATATTTTATTAACAATTTTATGAAGGCCACATGCAAGATCAACAGAGACGTGGGGACTAGAAGACACACATATGGTATGGACAAAGACTAATGGATGGACATTTGACAGAAAAATGAACACAGGGACTGATATACAACGGATGCAGGGACCGACACAGATATTAGAAATGACAGACATATATCAGGACAGACCAACTGACAGACAAACACAGAGGGAACGATAGACAGATATCAGGACAAACAGACCTATATAGACAATGACATAATTATGTTTGTAATCTTACTAACATGCCACCAACACACACATTGCACAAGTTCAGTAAAGTTTCCCACCACTCTCCTACCTCGGGCGTCTCGGCGGGACATATCATGCCCCACTGGGTGTTGTGGAGCTGTCGTGGTCGGGCGAGTTTGCCATCACGCCCGACTGGAGAGTTGAGACGTCGTAGATGTGACAGAGTTGACGCAAATGTGAGACGGTTCAGCACCTGCAGAGGGCAGCACAAGTCAAATAGTAAATTCAGTAGGTAATTAGGAAATATGTATTTGGTTATTCTAGTGTGAGTTGCGTGAAAAACTGACAGGTATTAAATCTAGCATTCTGATCATATTTCTTACATATTTACGTGAGCATTTTCTGGTAATTATACGTCTGCCTAAACTATTTATAAATTTTGTATAAAAAATCAAATGCAAACATCAAAGTGATCAGTTACATATATTTTTCATTGGCATGCAGATGACACTTCGTCTTGAATCAAATTTGGTATATCTAATAAAATTACCAGGTGATCTGTCCAATACATATAGTTTAAAAAAGAAAAAATTTTATGGCAAAATCTCTAAGTGTTTGCATTTGAAAATTTGTTAAGACATATGTCTACTTATTTGTTCAAATCCATCCTTTCTGTAACATTCATGTGTGGGTGTGACCCCCGTCCACCAATACTGACCTGTGACACCCCTGCGCGTGTCTGGTTGGGTTTCTTCTGGTCGCCCCAGTTGCCGGTGGCGAGGGAGTACTTGAGTCCGTCTGTGATGATGCGGGTCTTGATGGCCAGCTCCAGGTTGAAGTCCTTGCCGCGGTCAATGAACTTCTGTGAGTAGATCCGCACCTCCTTTGTGAGATTACGGAACAAGCTGCAACAGTGGACAGACATAGTGACACACACACTGAATGACACATGCACCAAGTGATACATGCACCGAGTGATACATGCACCAAGTGATACATTCATCAACTTGTATATGCTTCTTCTTGTAATGTATGCACCAACTGATACATGCACCAAATAACACATTCACCAATTGATACATGTACCAACTGATACATGTACCAACTGATACATGCACCAACTAAAACATGTACCAACTGATACATGCACCAAGTAACACATTCACCAACTGATACATGTACCAACTGATACATGCATCAAATGATACATGCACCAACTGATACATGCACAGAGTGACATACGCACCATGTGACATGTAGAATGATATGTGAGTTGACATATCCACCGATTTACGCATGTATCAATTGAAAAAAAATTATTGAAAAAGGTAAAGCCCATAGCTTTTACCTACACATTATTATCACGTGACATACTGAATGAGAATGCATTCATCAACCAGTGTAACATGGCAAGATCTTAGAATAAATAAAATAAATACTGTCAACATCCTTCCACTTGCATATAAACAATTGATAAACCAGAGGTTAATAATATCTGACAGAAACTTACCCTCTAAAGAGGAAGGCAAGTAGTGGCCCGGCCAGGTCGAGTCGCTTGTTGCCATAGTGATCACGGTCGTCCACCTCCCTGCGGCCGAGGGCGGCCAGCAGCAGGCGGTGGACCATGTAGCTGGAACAGACACAGCAACAGACTGGAGACACATCCAGTCAATGTAAACTGAATGCACTAGAACCTATCTTTGGTGATTACCCTTCTCACACCCCTAAAGCACGTTGCAGGTATAAAATGGGAAAAATTAGAAAATGGATCACTATTAGTGCACTGTATAGTGATTTGTAGAACAAACTTCTGTCTTCCTTTAGTAGTTGTTATGGCACTCAGTGTGAACTTGGTGTAAATTATTGATTGATGATCAAATTTACTCCATCGGAGACCCACTAGTACAGTGATTTGTGGAACAAATATCTGTTCTTTCTTCCTTTAGCAGTTGTTATGATATGATGATCAAAACAGGTGTTGTTATTGGTTACGTTTGGCAGGAAGTTGCTCAGTGCGAGTACATTATTATCGGAAAGATCACCCAAGATTACATAATACAGGTTCTACTGTATATGTTTATAACCTGATTGGCAATAACAATCATGGCCAAAGAATTTAATTCCGATTCCTCACAAAAGATACCAAAAAACCTAAATTTCCTTGAAGATGGAAACATTTCTAAAAATGTTGAACTGCGCCATTTTATCTATGACATTCACAAGTAGGACTGTGAAATACTGCGGGAAACAACAACTCACCCAAGGAAGTAGGCCTTCTTTGTCTCACAGAAATCGCTCACACCAACGTGTGGCAACATTTCCTTCTGTAGAATTTCCCGTGCATACTTGATACGCTTCTCCTTTGTGACACCAGGGCGTGCTCCACGCGACCCAATGAAGTTGAGCGCGACATTCTGTTCCTGTATGACAAAGGCCTCGTCCAGCGATGGCTTCACCTGCAAAACAAACAGGCTGGTCACAGATGCCATCTAGTGGATATTGACATAACATCGATGACATCGTGGGTTCACTGGTCTGTTCAAAAGCAGCAAGATTTTAAACCTGGGGCTTTCTTTCATGATGACAACCATGTCTTATTTATATGGTGATTTTTCAATGGGCATCAAAATTACATAACAATCTAACATTTAGTTATACAGCAAGAGACAAGACACTACTTAATGACATTTTTGGCACCAGCCTGGCTGTCAAACCCAGTACCCCACAGACAGAGCACCGAACCACTGAGGTACAGAAACGGTAGAATCTTCTAATCCTCAATCATTTATGTCTTTCAACTTATAACAAGACGTAGTAAAGCCCCCTTTCCACTTTCTGACCAAACCACTCTCCACAAGGCATTTCATTTTACTCCTCTCCTGAAACCATGCGATATGCTGTGCTAATTTAAGGACAGACACTGCTGCTAAAATGACACTTTTTCACAAAAAATATTCAAAATGTGATTCTGCTGTATTCTGATAGAATTATATGTTTACTATTAATAAAGATCTATTTCATAACATTTACACACGTCCAAGTAACTTATATTCATGGATAAAGTGTGCCTCCGTCATGTAATATATCCCATTACTGAATCTTTGACAGCCATTTACACCCGTTTGCTAAAACTGGGGTTTTTCCAATTTGGAAACGCCATATCTCTAGAAGCATTGATGCTACATTAATGACATTTTGACTGACGTGTTCCTTGTTATCTTCTTTATGCAGTGTCGAGGAGATATTTTTATTTTCATTTTAGTTATTGGGTGAACATAGTAGTTGTAACAAAATATATGGATTTTTTTACCAACAAAATTGAAATATATTTTTTAATATTAAACAATGCCAATACTTAAAATACCTCTTCGACATTGCATAGACTAACTTGTTGTAAATAAGAACTAGAAAGAATCACATTGATTACTGCATTATTGGAGGAGCTACAACGTTTCCAATTATGCTACATTTTCCTATCTGGCGGCCAGCTTTGATTGCTGCCATGGGAATGGGGGTCGGGCAGAAAAAATTCAATATATTTTTATTCAGTAAGACCTACTCAACAACTTGGACACAAAACATTGTATTAATAACGCCTTTAACAAAATATCCTATCTAGCTGCCATATCTCTCCTTAATCCTGTGCAGCAAAACTATATTACAATCCAAAAAAAACCTCCCAGCAAGACAATCTTAATTACTGCCGTACCATCTCCATCATCTCTGGGTCGTCGAAGTCGTAGATGATGTGTTCAAGGATGTCTCTGTCGGACACAAAGCCGAGTGCCCTGAACACAATGATGACTGGTATCTCCTGGCGGATGTAGGGCAGGATGGCGATGATTCGCTGGCCAATGGCACTCTTTCTTGATCCCTGAAACAAACAGGTGCAACACTAATATAATACAGTCTTACAAAATAACACCAAGGTTATTAGTCCCTACTAAATTGTTTTTGGCCTATCACAAACCAATTTTGTTAGTGTTCAAATATGTAGTGTGAATAGTCTTGGATATGTAGTCATTTTAAAAAGTGCATACTTTTTAAAGTGGTGTCTTGTCATCATATCGAACCCTAATGCGTAAAACCCTGTAGGGTTGGATTTATATGTCAACAGTATTTTCTGCAAATCAAAATCGGTTATGTATTAATGACATTTCTACTTATTTGACATGTCTTCTTTTGGAACTGCTACAGTTCATCTGTATGATGTAATGCACCATAGGACACTGAGTAAATATATGACGCCATAAAAAATGTGTTGTTTATCTTTGTTTGTTTATGTATGGTGCGTACACATTACACTAGAAATGCACTTACATTGTCATATGAATTTTTTAAACATTTTAAATAGTGAATACTTCCATTTTTATTAACCCTCGGAGTGGCCAGGGCCGATATTCTGCCCAACTGTACCTGCCTTTGTTGTAACAATTTTCATTTCCATCACGCACAACTGACATGTGAACATTTTATATCTATGGATAGCTGACCGATTTTTTCGAGATCATGTATATTTATTCATGAGCAGATTCAATGACAGCTATTAACAATCTAGCTTACAAAACACGTAATGTGGTTGACACCCACATTTTGGTGATTTTACTATGTCCTCTGTGCTGAATTTACGCATCCATTCATAAAGTCTAGACCCCCGCACACGTGGTATTGATGGAAAGCTCTGTCATTGGCCTATCTGCCAAAAATGACGTCAGTGGACTGACGTAATTCTACGAATCAGAATCATGGTTTCAAATGTAGCATCATCAGCCCTCCAAGGCAATAGTCAAAAACAAAATGGCGGAGCCATGTTCGGCATCTTATCCAATAGAAAGCTTACTTTGGATTATCTAAAGTTTCTGCGTGTATATTTTTTGGCAAAATGCCTGACAGTATTCACAAATTAGGTTATTATACTAGTTCATATAGTTAGAACGACTTTGGGGTGTTTTTTATGTGAAAATTCAACAAATTAGCAGCGCGATGTTTCTCCAGGCGAGTGCGTGGGTTGCAATGGTAACGAGTGCGGTAGTGATTCGCCGGCTTGAATCAGCCTATTTTCATGTCGGAAAAAATCATAAACATAAAGGTTCTCAGCGGTTTTGTTTAATTTTTGTGTTATTTGGCAACTAACATATATATGGCTACATTTGTCTCATTGGATGTAGCGCGTACAGCCAGCCACTCAGTAATTATCTAGCAGCAAGATGACATTTTTGTTTTTTACTATTTTTGGGGATGAAGTTCAGACAGTAATATCCCCATAATTTTAGTTTGTGATATATTTATTATAATTTTATTATAATACAGCATTCCTTTAACAATAAAATGATACCTCATTCATATTTTTATGACAAATATTAGCAAAGTTATGATTTTTATAGGAACAGTATGCTACAGAGGATTTTCAATGGTCACTTCTAGGGTTAAGAAAGAAGGCACTGACCTGTCCCCCTCGGGCCATCATGTTCACCCAGAGGGTGCTAGTGGGACGGGACGAGTGCTCCAGACATGACCTGATCTCTGTTTTGTAGGCGTACTTCGAGTCCTTCTGGTTAAACACATACACTGCAACACAATGTCAAGTTTGGGCTACGGCAGCCTGTAGTGATACAATCTCTATTAACTCTCTCCTAGGAAGAGAATGTCCTTATTTTACCCAGCAGATGAGTTGAAGATTGCGGCCAATCATGGTATCAATTGTGTGGCGTGCATTAAAATAAGGATATATCAAGAACTGATGCATGAAATTAAATAAATTACTTACTATGCAGACATGAATGTGGGGGAATTATGCTGTTGAAATGTTGCATATAAAACATTTCAGATCTTGAAATTAAGTTGAAGAATGGTGAAGAAAAAAATCAACTTAATCTTGCTATATCAAAACTATTCACTGCATTTACCATCTAGGCAATCCAATGATGCCAATGTAGTCAAAAGCGTTTATTCAAACAAATCAAACAAGTCATGTATCTTAATACATTTATCCAATCCTGCTAGTTACTTAAAAGAGAATATTCAAGATGGCTACTGATCATATTACTGACTGAAATGTTCTGTTTCAATAAAAAATTACATGAAACCAATGAGCCCGATAAAGTGCCATACTACGGTATCCACTGCTCTACATACCTGTGTTTGTAGCCATCTTCTCCTGGGCAATGAGAACTTTCTCGGAGCCGTTGATGATGAAGTATCCGCCCGGGTCAAGTGGACATTCGTTGAGTTCTGTGAGATCACGGTCAGTGAGTCCACTCAGCACGCAGTATGTTGACCGAAGCATGATGGGGATCTTGCCGATGAATGTCTTCTGATGCTGGGTCTCCACTGGGTCCTCCCCCTCTTTCAGAACTGTCTTTGTGATGTCCACGTACAGGGGTGCCGAGTAGCTGCAAAACGTGAACTCGGTCAGGGCAACAGGTGGGTGGCCTTGTATTAAATAACAATGACATTCACTTATCACTTTGATTTTTGTCTGGAGTGTCAACAAACCACAGAGCATTTTCTAACTATCCACATTTAGAACATGATTACAAGTACAATTTTTGAATCTCATAAATTTGTAGATTCGATGCTTCACAAATCACAATCGCTTTTCTGGAGTGCAGTGGCTAGAGCTTCGGACTTTCGACCGAGAGAACCCGGGCTCGAATCCTGTGCTGCGGTGTCGAACCTTGGACAAGTTTGTTCACTCTACGCTGCTTCAGTTCACTCAGCTGCATGAATAAGTACCTGGCTATAGACAGTGGTGATATTTGTGTACAGTCTTCATGCATTAATTGTAGCGTGGCTGGATGCTTCCCAGAGAAGTCGAGATGGTGTTTGATTGAACAGGTCTGCCAGGGAGCAAAGTGTAAAGCATTCTGAGCAGCCCTGAGGACAGGATACTGCACTATACCTTTTACTTTTTTATGTACATCAAATAAAATCCACTGTTTTGCCAGAAATTAGATTCTATTACTTTCGATACAAGCATCTAAACCGACATTGTAGACTTACGTGAGATTCCGTAATCGTGCTTCGTTTGGCATCATAGGACTAGGAGCGCCATCTTTCTCCCAATGTGTTGGCTTTGACAGATAGATCTGCTCAAACTTCAGCAGGTACCGTAGCTACAAAGGACAATACCAAACAGGTATTTAAAGAACGTGACAGTGAAAAACCATTAGGATAACTAACATACACATTGTGCATTGATAACTGTCAATATTTGTTTAATTATTTACAATGATACAGTGCTCATGTATAGACTGCATGTCTTTATAAACGACTCCTATCTCAGGCACAAGCTGTAGCTTTGTGTATGGCAACATTTGTTCTTGTCAAAAATACAGTACCTAGTCTTTGTACTCCAAAAAGCATTACAACTGCTAACCTGAGCAATTAATATAGTCAAAAATGCTTCAGAAATTATTACAATTTTATGCACGAGACATTTATGGAGTTGATCATAAAATAATCACTAACATTGTACTAAGGCACACCATCAATTATAAATAATCTCATGTGTATATATATATATGATGATGTATTTATCCAAAGAACACTGTTGATTATTAAGTGCTACCACTGTGCACCAGTGATATTTACCTTGATCAAGGTGAGTTACACAATAACTCTAAAATAAACACGCTTCACACACTGAACTAGAAATTGTATGTACACCTAAATGGGCAATTCCATGGTAACCGTAGCGGAATTACAATTCACAGTACTTTTTGGCACATAATGTTAAAATTTTCTAGTTCATCATGTACCTAGAAAGGAAACTGGAACATGCTTTGGAAGTACACACTATTCCCTATAACAAACATCTTATTAAGAAATGTAACAAAAAGATGAAATTATGACTTTTTATTTTGGTAACAGAATTAGACAATTTCAAAATAAATTGCTAACAAATATCATAACAAATTATCTGAAATCTGCAACCTACTAGGTCTGACAGCTGGCATTACTAAATATACATATAACATGACCTTGTATTGGACAGAAGCTTAGTCATGGTATGTGCACTGTTCTTTTACACTGAACAGGTTTCTTTCGGTAACGGAATTACATGACATGGTAACGGAATTATGTGTCTGACTATTTTTTGGAATAAAAGTATTAAAACATCAAATAATAATTGATGCTTGCTGTTACTCTTCTGCAAGTTTACAAACAACTTTATCTCCATGTTGTAATGCAAAAATATCCTAATTATAAGTGGGCAAAAACTATAAACATGGTAGAATTATGTGTTTCGTGTTTAATTCAAGTTCAGTTGAAGGCTGCTATTGAACGCCTGTCCATCTGTAACCCTGGGCACATATTAAATTAAAGGGAAAATGAAATGCAGCTGTTTCATGCTACATATTTAAATATATACTATATAAGTATACATTAATGTTAACAGAAATGTACTCATTTATAAGACAAACTAAAAAAAAACGATTTTGTTCGATGCCTAAATCGTCGCTATAGAGCACTGCGTATCGCCATCTTTGTTCCAAGCGAGTGGTTTGATTCACTCCTATCTAATCAATGTTAAATTTCGGGGTTTTTCGGTTTACTTCATTAGTATACATTTCTGTGAGAAAACAAAGATATGGTGCCCTAGTATACACGATAGGCGTTCTATAGGTCAACAAATAACTTGTATACGCGTTCGAAATAAAAAGATTAAATTAAATGGCAACGATTTATAACCAATGAAATCATTGTTAAAGTCGCACTTCCCGAACGAAGATTTTAGCTGCCAAAAGGGGGCGGGGCTTTCAAAGCAAAGTTCAGAATATTAGATGCACGCGCATAACGGGACTATTTTAATTTTGTTGTTGATAGATACGTCAAAAGATTTTGGTAGAGACGAGTTATTAAAAGTGATTTTTAAAACTCCCGTATCACTTGGGGAGAAAATCGATATGACAGATGAAGACTCTAGTTCGACTTGTCACCCGGAAGTTACGGTTGATACGATTGACACACACAAAGGGCCTGTGCCATACGGGTTTCACCCAGTGACAGTGACAGTGTGCGTGCGATCCACGGTCCGATAATGTCCGGCCCCGGGGTCAGGTTCAGTTGTGGGAGTCGGACAGTGACAGTTGGTCTATCGACGACGAAGATGTTACGCGACTTAATAATGTCGCATGGTGTTTGTGTGGACACTGCGTCCCAATGTTGCGTGCAGACTCGTTGATTCAACCAATAGCTAGTAGGTAAGTACTACGTAGTTCAACAGGTAAAGAATAATTATTCTAGCAATAACTATTTCAAACTTAAATAGAGTAATTATACTTGTTCCTACCTCAAATGTTCAGGTTCACTCAATCTTCATAAAATACTATGTCTATGATTTTCATCAAAATTTTTTGATCATTTTCTTAATAAACTTACGGTTATTCTTGACAGGTCGTGTGCATCCTTTTTATACAGTTGTTTAATTCCCTATGTAAAAGTGTTCAAGCAACTTGCTTAATTTATATAAAAATGTAGACAAATTGCACACTACCATGCACTAATAGATGCATAATCAGGACATTGTGCAATGTATTATTAATACAAAAATATTTAAGTGGAGTTTTTAATATAATCAAATTTATATATATATTTTATGTGTGTGTGTTATCAAGACCGCATCATGAAATGTAGTCTTACAATCATAATTACTACAGCCCTTCACAAACAAATGAACCAATTCACTAAATTCATGATGTGATATTGATAAAACACACAGTTTTGCCAGTATAACAATAATTAGAAGATACCGGTTGTTTATTATCAACTAATGCAAGTAAATGAACTTTCAGAACATAGCGATTGATTCGATTAGCCGCATATCGTCACTTCACGTTGTGGTCAAGGGAGAGACTTGGAAAAGGCAACAGACATGTTATACCAGCCTGCAATGTATCCAGAAGTGAATGGGGTTTATGAAAATTTAAGCTATGGACATTGCACTATACAGGTGAATGTACAGTGAAAATAAAAACCCTGGATAAGTAAGATTAGATTGACCAAAAGGTAGAATGAATTACTTGGTGCCTTCTTATCCCATTTTTGGCAACAACAATGTGATCTGTAGTGTTTTGCATGTCCCTGTTCATAATTCGATTTGTACTACTGAAGCCAACATGAAATATATCAACAGTTTATTCATGTGGAGAAACAATTCACAAATAAATAAGACTACATGGCAGACTGTGCCAATGCATTAGTCAAATTCACACACCGGTTTTCAATGTTTCTTTCAGTTGATTCACTTCACACTGTGACACATTTTAATCTAACTGTATTACAATTTGGGTCTGTGTCAGTCCTGTGCACATATAGTACATCAATAAGTAACACGTTTATTGATGATATGGGTCATCATTATGATCAAATACTGTGATACAAAATATTCCATTACAGTTCCAGTTTTACATAATTGTGGGTTTCAACTTTCAACACTAGGGCCATGTGTCAAGAAAATAAGTATTATTATTCAAGATACAGATTCAAAACTTGTAGTACTAGTTTCAAAATCTATCAAGTGCCTCCAAATGGATTTATCTAGATTTATGGCACTATATAAGTGTTCTTATTAATATTAAGTACTTTTTGAGATGTTGTGTTGTGATAATGTCAAATGTAATCCTAACAATGAAGTATGAATATATAAAAAACGTATAGTTGAATCCTTTGCTGCTTCATTAGTTTGTAGTACACTTTAATAATACTGGCTAAAACATACAGATTAAACAAAAAATATATATTTTGTTGTAAGATGGCACTTTACTTTTACTAAACTTGATGGCAACAGTCCACTTTTAATGGTAATGGCCCTTATCATTTTTTTGACACACGTCCTAGAAGCCATATTAAAAGTGTACAGTGAGTCATATGAACAAATACATGTACAGTTCAGTGTGATGTTTGAGAAATGGTGGTCTGTTGAAATAAACTCACTATAAGTAACATGTTTGGTCTTGGTTAAACTATTCCAGTAAATTACATATACCCAAAGTTCCCTACATCGAATAGTGTCTAATAAAACACATTGCATACCACAACTAGGATACAAGCTTTCAAGTGGATGTTCCTTACTTTAGGAGGTCCTATACAGTAGTGAGAATGCACTTTGCCTAAAATGTTTCTCTATTTCTGCCAGTGATGTTCAAACAATGTTATTTAAGCATAGAAATCCATTGTCATTTGAAATTGGATGTCGTATCAATTTGGTGGCACTAAACCGAATTGATAAGGATACAACTAGTTTTCCGTAAAGCGGGTTCTTTGCTTTGCCACAGCCTCCTCTTTCGCTGGTTTTTCGATGCCTGCATGCTCTGCTAGAGTTACCTCCTTACTCGATGTCGCAACTTGGAGCACATTTCACAGCTTTGTGCCACTCGTGCATCTAGCTGCAATGCCCTCTAGAATTTCTCCTCGGAAGCTGTAGTTCTTTGACGCCATCACTTTCTTCACTACATACCCAGCAGACTTTGAATACTGCAGCTGATACCGTAGCTGATTGAAAAAATGATAAATTTAAAATCAGTATAACAATAGAAATATCTGAAGAATAGCTGGCTATAGCTGTAACATGCACACAGTAAACCAAACAGCTTGCTTGTATGATCTCATCAATGGTTGTGTATCATTGCTAGATTACAAACAATCCTCTATCATCGTTCTTCGTAGACAACGCTCTCTCTCTCTCTCTCTCTCTCTCTCTCTCTCTCTCTCTCTCTCTCTCTCTCTCTCTCTCTCTCTCTCTCTCTCTCTCTCTCTCTCTCTCTCTCTCTCTCTCTCTCTCTCTCTCTCTCTCTCTCTCTCTCTCTCTCTCTCTCTCTCTCTCTCTCTCTCTCTCTCTCTCTCTCTCTCTCTCTCCAAATATTTATTATTGAATCATATATATAATATATATATGCATAAGTTTATATTTCAATAAGCAATTCCAAAGCATACCATTCCAATTCCATTGATATATAATTAAACAATTCAGGTAACAGTAAACAAATATCCTCAATTTTAATTATGTTATCTGTTGTTTGCATGCATACTCTTGTACAGTGAGATTGTATTTTCGAAACTGTATTCCTAACATTGTTTTGCTGTTGAGTACAGGCAGGAATGTTCAGCCATTTCAGTTTATTTCCTAATGCACTGCTGGATTTCTAAAGTGTGCAGCTTTGTCAAGCAACTGATACATTATTTTGTAACATCAAATGTTAACACTATTGATATCACAAGCCTTACCTTGTATTTGTGTTGTGGTCAATGGTGGCCAAGTGGAGTCGGGCTATGATGCCTTGACGGCTGAACTTGGGTGCATACTTGAGGAAGAGGGCATGTAAGCTCTCCAGTTCACCAGTGTTAACGCACTTCGTAACCCTCTCTATATCATACAGTAGGCAACAGTCCAGTATAGCCTTCTGGACAGTGAAGGCTTCTGTACCTTCAGTGTTGTTTTCACTTCTTGTTGTGTATACGTTGCATGATTGCACTTCTGGTACAACTCTGCGCCTGCTCTCCATGAATGGAATTCCTGATGTGATGGAGGAGCGAGATCCACATCTCCTTCATCAAGCGGGGATCAACACCACAAGCTAATGCGCAATACCACAGGTGGTTGGCAACTGCACCTATCGAAGGGACAACTTCAACTTTCTTGGCAGACAACAACCTTTATTTCTTTCTCTTTCTAATACCGGGATGTCTGTCAGTGGCAAGTGTGGTGATCTTCACCCCATGGTCAGTCAGGTTGTCCAAGCAGCGTTTCAAGCCCTCCACTTCCATCCAGTAACTGTTCTTAACCTCTCTGACCCGAACAGTTTCTTGAGCAATGATGAGTTGGCTGCCAGTGTCCATGATGAAATAAATGCCAAATGTAGCGTTGTGTCCTGGATTGTCATATCTTGCATCACCTGATGCGACCACTCTCTGTCCGGCCAGAGCTGACAGGATGGCCTCTGAATGGCATGACCACATGTCCTCTATCTCTGGCAGTATGTATGCCCGCTGTATGTTGTAGCACTGGCGGGGTGACAAGGCACATAGGTTCATTAGGTTGACCAAATTGTACACAGTGAATGAATGTCCAGTCAGGAAGACGATGCTTGGTATCAACAAGTTACTCTCATAAATGTTACCAATCTTGGGTTGCGATTGCCACATGAACGAGTGGCCATCAACACATTCTGTGGTCACAACCACTGCAAATCCAGTCACTGTGATGCTAGGCTTTGATATAAGTGGTTTATTGCAGTTTGGTGTTTTAGCAGGTGCAGAAAAGTGAAATGATGTTTTTCTCACAGATGACAAACTTTCTCTCTTTCCCATTAGTGTAAGAACCGCTTGAGTCATCATCAGTGATATCGCTGTCACCTGCTACAACATATTCTGCATCACTCGCTTCAATGTTTCTCTTCTCGCTGTTGCAGACAGAATCGTCTGAAGATGGCGATAGTGAGACTGGGACATCCGAAGGGCGTCTATAGTGACAGAACTGCCATGGTCAGGGTCAGTCGGAGAAGGCGTGATAGACTGCGATGGCAACTTTGCATACCCACGGTCATGGTGAATGTTCAATGGAACAACAGTATTGTCAGTATTAACTACTGCATCGACAAAGTGTCGCACTGGCGACACGACCAATGGCTTCCTTTACGTTTTGACACTACAGTTCGATGGCGTGACAGCACTACAAGTGACATTTGTATTACCACGAGGGACGATGTCATCTCGCGTGCTAAATCCTTCACTGGATCCTTCGAAGCTTGCGCTCGGTATTAGGCCCTATGGTTGTTTGGATACTTCCATTATATATTATGAACAAAATGACACAATCTTGCAAATATTAATTAAAATTGGAGCACAAGTGCGCTTTACAAGTTACTTTTTCAACGTTTTTTTAGTGGATATATGTGTGTTATCTTTAATTTTCATGATTAAAATGCATGTGCACTCAAATGTGTTTAACATTTGAACTTTATAAATACAAAATATATATTTATTAATCTTTGTGGCTTTTTTCTGTGACGTTATTTCCTTTTTTCCTTGTTAGGCTTACATTCAAAAGTAAATAAATTATATACAATGTCCTTGTTATTAAAAGCATACATTGGTGTTTGCAGTCTTGCAATCCATATCAGGAAAAAAGTTGGTATGATAGCATGCTTGCTAAATTGTCGCCTCAAAACTGGATCATCAATTCAGGGTCCATTGTTACAAGCCAATATTTGAGACACATAAATTAGTATTAGGCCTAGGGTGATTAACTTTAGTTGACTGATGTGAACCTACTTACTATGCCAATAACTAATTATATCATATATGACTATAGTGTTTTGTTGTATGCTATTGACTGTATAACAAGTATTTTTAAGGATTTAAATACTTGTAATGTCACTTATTTAAATGCGGTTACATTTTATAGTATTTGAGCAGTCCAACTTCAATAATATTTGTCTTTAACTATTTCTTTTAAATTAATACATTCCAATGCAATGGCAATGCCTACAATACATGATTGACAGGGCTTAGTCCGGACTGTGAGTAATGTTGACTAATAGATGACGACATTATTTCGCAAAACGTTATACTGGCTACGGTAGCTGACATTTATTTTTGTAATTATTTTGAAGGTTATTCCCCCCACCAGCAACTAAGTCGATAACATAGACTTGTAGATGTAGACGTTGCAGTATTCAGACGTAGCAACATGCCAACACGAATTGCCGTAAACTAAATCGGCAGATTACAAGCACTCATTATTCCGAATTATATCATAGTATTCACACGTATTTGTACTTTATCACATTCACATTTCTTATTACATTTCAATTTTGCATACGTCATATTTGTATATATGCAGACTTTGAACTAGAACTGTGGGACTATATAGTGGTCGTAATGATACCTGATGGAACTTGTGAGTGCCGAGTTACCTTGGCAACAACAAGCTGGTTTCGGCTTGCCATTTCCTACGCGCCGCTTCTCCCTCCAAATAAGGCAATAATGTCGAGCTTCCAGGTCGATTTCGTTTAATTTTACTTCATCGGTGCATAGTTATATGTAAACAAATCGACGGAAGGTGAACCTGTGACTTTAACCAAGAATTATGTTTCGACGTTCAATGTCTTTTTATGCTCGTCACTTTTGTATTTAGGCTTGTAATCGGCGTTTGAAAGTGACCACCGCAGACTTTTGCCAATCATGCCGCCAGCGAATACGTCAAATTCATCATATATAACTTGTTTTTTTCTGTTGGAGTCTTCTGTGGAAGTATGTGAAAAGTTGCTTACTAACACTTATAGTATATCTAGTAGCCATGCAGTGCATTAAATTGTTCTGTTTTTATGTGTTTGTATGCGTTTAGTCGGTTTTTCTGAGAGCTATGCTGCGTCGCCTATCGAATTGCTGTATACAGCTTTGGGAGACATCTCGCCAATCAAACCGGATGTACAGCCACACGCTCCTGGAGCATGATGGCGGCGCCCTGTGCCGATAGTAGCTACGTTTGAAAAATTATTTAAAATATACCGTGACGCTGTACTTATCAAACCATGGTGACATGTACTGTAAATGGTATGTTCTTATGTTTGGGCTGTGGTTGTTCAATCGTTTCATTTCCCCTTTAAATGACTGATATTTGCACAATCATGAGTTGTCAAAGCCGTCAATATATTTCAATATATGCTCAGTGTTGATTGCCATGTCCTCCTCCACATTGTTGTCTTCTTCTTCATTGCTTAGCCTCTGAAGTAGTCCAATGTGGAAGGTCTTCTGTATTGGTTCTGTACATCAATCGCAAATTATGTAACCACTATAACTCTGTGCACCGGCTTTGTGTTGGAAATTGGATTGATCTCATTCCAATAATTTGACCTTTGGAATTTCCAGTTCATACTTGGCTTTACTGAAATATTCAATCTGAACATTCAACATTTCCTGGCAGCAACCTCTGCAGAATCACTGGATGGCAGTGGATGCGATCACCTCTGCTTTACCTGACATCACTTTAGTGGATACCAGCACGGGACCTTTTCCATGACTGGCAAATACTTCCTCACTATATTTCTTTCTAGCAGTATGATGCCAGAGAGCATGAAACATTGCTTAAACTGACTGGAATGACCATCACAAGAGATGACACTTTTCTTTAACTGGCGGACTATTGAATCGATATGTTAGTGAGTGGCCTTGAGGAACACATTCACAGCATATTTGTTGTGTTATGGTCTGAAACAACCACCATTGAATGTACTCCTCTCTGCTGCTAAGCACATACAGTGAAAAGGGAAACCGGACTGTAGGTCCAATTGTTGCTTGAATTTCATTTTTAGTTTCAGTGTTAAACTTCTCAGCAAAGTCTACTTATATTAACAACTGTGCATGTGCATCATCTTTCACTACCGCCCGTCGCCCATCCTATAGCAAAAACATTGCCTGGACCTAATTCACAAATCTATGATGCATAAAATAAGGTGTATGCTTTGAACATTCATCAACAAATTCTGAAACTGATCCTTGGTGGATAATCTTGCCAGTTTCCATAGGCCACTGCTGCCATGTTTATAGTATCATCCATGTCAGATCGATGGAACAAGTGTTTGAATCCCTGGACAGTTTTCACAAGAATCATCCATGGATTCCATTCACAATTAACTGAAACATTGTCCTGGTATCTGTGTTGACCTATAACGCATATAGGTCCCATTACTGGCTTTTTATACTGGAAGATAAAAATCATGTAATTACGTTACCAAAATGTAATTTCGTTACCACGTTTCCCACAAGTTGAGAGAAGACACACTAAAAGTGTATAATCTAACCTGTTCATGAGTGTATACAATATGACAATTTCAGGTAACGTGTCATTTCAATGACTAGTTAGCTCTCAGAAAAACGTCTATGTTTTGGTAACGGAATTACCAAAAAATTATATGAAAATATGTGACTGTCCATTTCAAAACAGGTTGTGCAGTACATATTGCTTTCTGAATTTTTAATAAATATTATATGAACTTAAATTAACGGTTAAATGGAAGGGGTTTCTGTGTTATTTTTTCAATATCTTGATTGCTAAAAATGCACTCCATTAGAAATGCTATTTTTTCTAAGTGACCCAACAGCACAATTTTTAAAATTTTACTTGGACCCAAATCCTACATATGTTTTACATCAATAATAAAACCTTTATGCTGGTCTAACAAGATAAAATTGTTTGCAATCTGACCTCTTCAATACAAAATTGTGACCCATCACCAGTACTTTGCACTGACCGGTATCTCAACAACGCCCGACATGTGCTGGGCCTCAGCTTGGAGGTCAATCTGGGGTGAGTCTTCAACGATTCGTTGCACAGACATTTGGATGAACTCATCAAAGGAGTCAAGCTGCTGCCTTACAAGTCCTTTCTCATCAAAGTATGAACTGATGACAATCCAGCAGGCCTCCTGCCACAGGTCGGAGATAACCTCATCTCCCTCCTCATCTTCGTATATTTCTGCAGAATAAAAGATCGTGAAAGCAATATCTTGTGCCAGTTGTGGTCAACATGAAATCTTCAACATAAAATGTAGTAACTTTGCAAATTATCTGATGTACGTGTCATAGTAAATTGCACAAAGTAAAGATCTACAATTGGCGATTGTTGATGAAACCAAGACTCGATATTATTTAATATCCCTTATTATCGCTCAAAAAGACCCCCCAACTCCGATTTTTGTTTCTTTTATTAATAACATGCACGATTTGTAAACGCAACTGAACGTAATAATTAATTAGACATTCCTTCAAACATATATGCTGAATGCAAATAAATGTCACTTTGATAAAGACCACATAAAAGTTGCAAATGCAATTTTGCGTCTTATAAAACAGTGTATGTGATAACCGGTAAACAAAAAATTCAAAACAATAACAAACCTTCATCCTTATCGTACATAATTTTGTGAGTTATTTGACAAACTGTTTAGATAACTTTCACAACTTATTCTACCAAGTTATCTGTTCCAAATGAATAGATGAAATTCGATTTTATTAGCACTGTTCAAACGTCCGTTCGCCGCATCTGGCGAAACAGGAAGTTATAAAAACAATGAATTGTGGGAATATCGAAGTGTTGATCGCGGAGCAGACGGCTATTTGCTAACTCGGCCTACAGCTCTTGAATAGCGCAGACACACAGTGACAATGTCTACATTCGTTTGATTGCTGCTAAAACAATTGAAGACCAACAATGGAGTTGTTTGAAGCGCGTGATCATTACATAATCCAGAATGGGGAACAAGGTCTGTGGTGCAGTCGATTAGACGGATCACTGACAGCAAGGCGAGGTGAGCATCTTCAGTTCAGACTTCACAGGAACAGTGACACCGAGTGGGTTTGACAGGAGAACCGTTTCACACTAAATTGTAGTAAGGACTAAGGAGACTAATCAAGTAGACGAGACAGAGATTCACAGATAACAAGTGTTATAGTATAAACTTATTACATATATTCTGTAATAGTTCTTTCTCATACAATTCACTTCCCATTATTTTATAACGAAAACGAACAATGCAAACACACGCCTAAGGCTATGCCATGACCTGGGGCTGGGCCTGTAGACGTAGTTGTATTGCCTTTTTATGTATCATGATTGAATATGCTTGTAAGTTGTTAGTCATGCAACTGGTATATGACATCAGCCCCATTTTATGTACATTCTGGCTTCACTTGTCGGCTTTTGTTCTGGAGTGAGACAAGCACATCTACATTACTACTGTCATTACAACCATAAAACCATGCTTGTGTTTCCCCATTTTATAGACCCTGTTTTATCAGATGGATCTTTTACTCTAAACTTTCTAGTGTTTTATGCTATTTTAACATGAACTTTAACATCTTCCATAAAATATGCTGAAATTCTAACACACCCATATTCTAAGAAATGTTAATCTGTTAGAACAGTTGTTTTTAATGAAGTGCGCATATAAAAGTCCTGATATCAATTCCAAATCTGATGATAGACACCATGTCAAAAATCGTGATTTCTATCTGCACTGTGTAAATCACTGTGTGGCTAATACTGGCTGTAGTACATGTCAAGTGTTCAGTACGAGATTGGACAATGTGCCAAATAGCCTTAGCATTAGAATTAAGAATTAATAAAAATTAAGAATTAAATTAACCAAATTTGCACACGAGACAACATTTCCGGTCATGAGTATAAATAGAACAGCTAGTTAACAGTCTGACTTATTAAAGAAGTCATGGCGCTAGATACATCACTGTACATGTGTATGAGACGCAAGATTGGCATAAGTTGAAACCTTGGATAAACTGTAATGATGGGTGTTTGTTCCATAAATAACAGAGGTATGAATGGCACTGATGGCATGTTTTAATTTGTAAATACAGTATTTAATTAAAAGACAACTGTTCTATTAAAAATACACAAAATCTAGTGTTGGGTATATTAGGAATTTTTTATGGATCTATTTTGCAATTTGGGTGTTTTTACATTTTCATGAAAACAGCATATTATATAATTACTAGTAGGCTGTAAAAATCAACCGTATTAATTGACTCAATCTGTTTTTCAATCAGGTTATTAAGCTAACAAAAGGATCTCAGAAACAGTCAATCTGTTTGACCAATTAATAAAAAGCATCAAATAAACCTAGAAAATACAGACAGAGTATGGTTTTAAGTATGGTTATTATAAAATAATGCTATTCACATACGTAAATACAATTTAGATAGAAAAATAAAATAAATAATTTGCATTAATTAATGTAATAATTGTAATTTTTAAATTTGTACCTTTCTATCAACAGATCATTAGAACACGGTATATAATATATTACATGCGCTCACACACACACACACACACACACACACACACACACACACACACACACACACCCACACCCACACCCACACCCACACCCACACCCACACCACACACACACACCCACACCCCCCCACACACACATACTAGTATATATATATATCATCATTCTCAGTTCATTTCAATGTTGAAGCCACAAATCAAATATAATTATTGCATTTCAGGGTCTGATATATGCACTGCCTGGAACCCCGTCTGTCTAGGGACACTGCTTGGCATCATAGGAAAAATGAAAACACATTCAGGTAGGTTGTTAGATATCACATGTTTGATATGAGGTCGAACTGATATCAGCATGATTGATAATGCAAGACAGGTATGAACTTTGCCCAAGATAACTAGTTCCTGATGAGTTGTTATATTTGTTTTGTGAGGTCATGGTTCCTGTCCGTTAATTTTAAAATTATCACTTCATTTCAACATAACTTAGATTACACCAATTTAATGACACATAAGTATGTAAAAAAAATTTCAATTAGATTGATTTGACATTTTAAAGATATTTTTAAATGACATGTTTGCATAGTTGTCGGTTTCCAAGAAAAGAGGTGAGTTTGTTGTAAAAAGAATGGACAGTTTTGTTAAATCATCCAAACACTCAAATAGCCTTAGTGCTAAGTTGTTATGAGTATTAAAGAGGCTGATCAGCCATAGCCAGTTTTTACAGAATTTTGACTGGATCTGGAGTAAAATTATTGATTAGTTTGTCTAATGATTTAATCACAGCTGTACAAATGAGCTATCATGTCACAGATTATAGAGTATTATATACTTAATGAGTCAGCACTGTGACAAGTGAATGAAATGAATTTAAAACGGATGTTATAAAATATTCAGATGTTGGTGGTTATTAATTAGTTGGGACGTCAGATCCTAGACTGTTAACATGTGAGATTGAGAATTACCTTACATCAAGGACACACAGCAATGTCTACATGTTGATAACATACCAATGATGCATGCAGTAATTAATCAATATTTCTGTATGGACGGTAAAGGCAGCCATTTATTTTTGAAACTTACCAGTCTTACCTGCTGATGTGCTGTACCCTGACACATTTCTGTGGGGATATAATTTTACAGTACATTTGCATATTGTATCTGATTCTGACCCAGCGGAGTGTAGAGCTGAACTTAGTTAACAAAATATAAAATGAATAAAATGCACCTTATGTAAGTACTGAATGGTTCAAATTTCAGATTACCCTTATACAAAAGAAAATATTTTTGTTTGTTTAAAATGGCTTGTAAAAAAGTAGTTTTATACATAATAATGTTGTTGTGGCACTGGATTTATGTGGTTTACATATGAACTGAATTCTTTCTTCATTTTGTGGCTGTTCAGATACATGTTCCAAATGGGAATGATTGCTGGAATCCCTACTAAACATATTCCTTGGCCACTTTCTATCTGAAGCTTATTCTGTTAAATTTCTTGTTAAATTTGAGCTGACAACTGGAACTTCCTCAAAATCACATCACATCTTCAATGTCTCTTTCTACTTCTACATTGTTGGCTGGAGTCGATCGTTAATTCAAATGATGTAATTTATTGACAAATGTGATAGAACCAATCAAGTAGACACCAGTTGCTGCAGGTGACAGGTGGGCAGGGAAGCCTTGGCTTATCAAGAAACCAACAATGTTTCTATTAATAGTATTATGTGTAGCCCGACTTTATCAGGTATTTGTTTGTAAATTATTGTTAACCATATTCACACACAGTGTGGTTCACATTCATTAGGTATTTGTCCCATTCATTTAATTTTGTTTGTGTTTGTTCATATAATACAATCTAATGATCTACACTGTTCCAAATACTAATGCTTTTCTGTCCGTGCACTTAAAACTAATGCTGGAGATCTGGCCTCCAAATGTGCTAGCAACCATTAAAGCTTGTTCAACCTGTTCCCTTCTCTTTGTCTTAGTTCAGACAGCTCTGATGCAGAAGTATCTGACTGGTCATGTGTGAACACTTTATTGGACGTTGTTGCCCTGAGGCAACATACCAGTTTTATACTTTTTACTTGGTCTATTGCTATATTTAAAAAAACTACAAATGCTACCCTATCAATGCTACCCTATCAATGCTACCATATCAAGTTAGTGTATATTAATATTTATTTCGTATATTTTTTGTATAAGGTCTGTTGGATACAACATCATAACATAGGTAGTGAAGAATTTTTTTATTTGGAAAATAAATAATTCATCCAATAAAGGGTTAACCCAATACTCGGATGTCTTGTTTACTTCACTTCATCCCGAGTTGACTTGTATGGTCGTAGGAGTGCTACTTCCACACAGTTTAACTTCACTCTACGTCAGCGTGGACTGTCTTCTGTTGTGCATAGCAAGTTCAGTAGACTTAAACAGGACTCACTATTCTAGTGTGTTTTCCAGACATTTTCTATGGATGGTGGCCCCATCTTCTTTTGTGCTCAAGGTGCTAAGCCTTGTATATCCTCTTCGGGTCTCATGGCCCCGTAAGGCAGCTTTCAGTTTCCATAACAATCATGTGAAGTTACTGGGCATGTTGTTGACCCTCCCCGATATGGTTTATTTTTGGGGTTTCTCTCCCCTTGTCAGAGCTTTGTTAGCCCCCAGCTGCAATTTAGTGGTTTGACTGGTTTCCCACAGGGAACTGCAAGGAAGTGAGGTTCACTTGGGTGTTCTGTGGATTACCCACAGGCTGCTAATTTCACCTTCCACCCTGACCCATGGTGGGCTAGTCAGCCCCAACACCATTGCATGTGGTGCAGCATGCTTGAACACCCTGCCTCCCAGACAGGGTGTATTGGACTTATTTGGAGGATGGTTTTTGAGATGGTGCAATGACGACTGATGTGATCAAACCTGTTGGAGCTTGTGTTGACAGTTAGGGCTCTTTCTTTATAGCAGAGGTGTCCAATTGCTCTCTTTCATAATTGATTGTTCTGTGGTTGATGTACAAAGTGAAGAATCAATGTGTCTTGATCAATGCATTTCATTTCCAGTAGTAGGCAATACCTGTACTTGTCTCACATAGTCCTGTACAATAAGAATGTAATTTCTCATGTGCTTGCGTTAGCAAAACCAGATTGACGCACTGGCTGTAGAGCCTAAATGGAGTAGAAAAGGGTTATTGGCATCCACGAAACAGTGGTTGCCTCCATAAATAGTAGAACCTGGCCGTGACTAGGCTGGCAGTGATGTTTTTGCACAGTTAAAAGTTCTAAACGGAAGTCGTTTGCATCTGGTTGGAAGTGTCTGTGTAAGTGGTCCATGTATCTCCATTAGGGGATAATCTTAGGCTTCAGTAAGGTTTGTTGTGGTTCAGTGTGACACACTGGAGGACTCAGGTGAATACTGAACAATTTCACACCAGTTATGGTGCATTTTTGCCATTACTATGGCTATGAATGGAAAGGTAAAATTTAATCTAGGAAAACACTCAAAATATCTTTCCAATCTTGTGTAATACAAGTGGATCCTTGACCCACTCACCACATCCAATTTTATATTGTTCAGTTTTTTGTATACATTTATAAAACCCTTCTAGGAATGCATGTTTTAATTAACCAATAGCTCTATAGATATCTGTACACTGAAAATTTGTGTGACTGTCACTTGCCTACATCTGAATGTTTATATCACGTTATCGTCTGTTTGGTTAAAGTTCTACTCACAGTTTGATTCAACTAACATAGTTTTTAATCTCGGTTCTGCTGCTTATAACAAATTGTTGATGTCATTTTATAAATTCAACAAAGCGTGACTGTAAATATTGTATTGGCATGCTTTCCTTCTTCCTGCTTGAAACACAGTTTCAAACTTTCCACAAAAAAGATATATTGTAAACATAAATGCTCAATGCTGAAGTCTTGTCATGGTTGACTGGGATATAATTTTTTTTTTGAATTTGTCATATACAAAGAATTTTTTTTTTTTAGGTACGGCATACATTGTATATACATTGGGTAGGCATGTATAGTTTTAGCCATATATTGTGCCTTTTTAATGTTGTGTCATGTGAGAAGAATGGGCATTGTGATTTAAATTAATTCTAGACACTATTCTTGTATTTAAAGCACATTTAAATTATTTACCCCATGGAATAAGTGTGATGATTGATAACCTCTCCCCCTGGCCCCAACCAAGTAGAACAATTTAGTGTTGTTGTACATCAATATATTATATCGTCAGCGTACCTGAGCTAACTACACAGGTGTGTTATACCTGCCCAGGTGAACCATCATTCAGGTAGACATTCATCCTACAAGCACTCTTGAACCAGTGTTTGCGTACAGGGGAAAGTCAACATATTTCATGTGCCTGTGTAAATATATTTGTGTATGCTCAATCTAAGGTTTTGTGAAATTGTATTTAGAGCTTAATTTGGGAAACATGTAAACTATCCCCAGCATGCCTGGTTTTCTTTGGGCACCTCTTGAGACAGTGTGGTGACAATCATACAAGGGTATGTGTCTTCCCTAGGGACTGCACAAATATCCCTAGTATATATGCAGTTTGTAAAAATATTTATGTTCCACCCAAGCCAAGTATGCCATATAATTAATTTATTATAATCTAAGTGACCAGAAAACAAGAACAGATGACAGCCATTTTAATTCTCCTGTGATCAAGTCTAACATCATTCTAAATTAAATCTATCTTATAATTAAAATGTTATTCCTGGGCTTTAATTTAATACATAACAAGTTATAATTATTTAATCCTGTTAATCACTTTGAGCTTTACAAACCAGGATATCGCACAATATAATAACATAAAAAGGTATTTTCATATGCTTATTATTTAAATCACAACGGTTGGATGAGATGTAATCTATAAAATCCCAAACTTGATATATCATTATCTGAAAATTAACTTCACCTACGAAAAGATCTAAAACATTTATATATATATATATATATGTATACAATATTTGAAAAAAACAAACATCTTTGTGGCCATCAACATTTGCGAGTACAGACATCATATTAAACAAAATCATAACTATATCTTGGCCGCCCAGATGTGAAATTTCTGGTTGACTAACATGCATCAGTGTTTTTGAGATCAACCCCATGAGAATCTAATAAATGCACTGATCAGGAAAAGAGCACTGTGTGAAGACTGGTTCATGGAGGGTGAAACGATGCATTTATTTGTTGTAAGGAGAAGTGCAGAGGCAGTCATAAATCAAGACCTTTACCAAATTATCTTCTGAGGAAACAAATAATCAGGCTAAATATAGATCACTATGGCAATCCATCATGCATCTTACAAGGTTCTTTAACAAGCGTAGTTCTTTCTACTGAGCTGATGCAGCAACAGCATTAAGTGTTGAAAATGTACTTCATGGAGATAGCAGACAAATTGCTTGTTGAAAATTCTAAACCAATATTTCATATATAGAGTTAGTAAGAAAGAAATAATCATTACAATGTACAATTGTCAATCACATATAATATGGAAAGTTATAAAGGTATTGATCCATGAGTTATACTAGAAAAAATATAGCCTAATATTATATTTTCTAGTTTGAATAGAAAGGGGGGTTGCACACATGCATGCATGCACATGCAGGCATGCACACACACACACACAATCGTGTGCACACACAGAAACATTGGTTGAAACATTAATACCAATGATCCGTTCTTATTTCTGTCATGTAAACTGCCAGGGGAAGTAAGTGACAGAGTGTAGATATGTGACTTGTCATGGACTCACAGAATATTTGTTATATGGGGACGGAAGAAGAAATAAAGACATAACACAGTTTTTCTGACTAGATAGTTCTAATGTATATGATGATAGGGTATGGTAGCATCCATTAGTGATGTTGATGACGCTGACAGTATCATAGTACGACCATAGTACATATATATACTAACACATATTTATCGGATAGGACTCAGTTTTGAAGGCAGCTATACAGAGACAATTTTAAATTTTGATGAAAACAAACTGGTTCTCACACCTTCATAGACCCTAGGTGAGTTGACACTGATGGCTGGACAATTAATTGTTCCATCCTCCAGCAAGTTACAACTACAACACAGCTGGATATCCACACACAAACAGCCACAAACAGATCCCGGGAATATGGGGTATCTTCCACCCCAAAATGAATCTAGAGCTGTGTGTTTTGCAGTTGAGGTGGCTAATTCTGTACATTTTATTTATAAACTTAATTTACCGTAGGAACATGTATTTCTGGTTATTTCCAGTACTTGGAGCAGGGTGGATGATACCTGAGAAATAAACTAGACTGTTACACTGACAATCTTTGTGCTTCTTCCAGAAGTCCACCACGTTTGAATGAAGGTAACACTGTGGTCTAGCAATGCAATGTAGGCAGGTGGTCTTCACTGCGGTGTGAAAGATAGTCCTCTCCCATAGTCACTACGGTTGGGGACATAATTAGTCAAATGAACCTTGTGACAGGCATTCAGCTCTGTATTCTCTGGTTATGAACTGATGCTCAATGTGGATGATTAATAAAGGAAAATTGTTGAAAAAAAATGCTAAAGGCAGAGGTAAAAGTTGACGGAACAGCAAAAACATTCCCTGCAAGGTAAATGTGGTGACCACTTAAATAGGGGAAACATTACTTTTGTTAGTTCCAACAACTGAACATCATGCTGTATTTATAAGAACTTAGTTTGATCTTTTTACAGATTGTAGCGTAGTGCATATCTGGTAACACAAATTCTAACAACACAAATTTAAACCCATTCTAGTTCAGTGAGTGCAGTCTGCAGTGCAGTGTTTGCTGCATCAGTAATAAAAATGATACACATTGCTGGCACATGCAGGATAATTGAATCAAAGAATGTGAAATAAAAATATTATAATAACAATTTATGAAAGCAAGCTTCTCTCAATAATAAAGTAAAACTGAATTTGAAAATGGAAGCCAGTTGTTACTCATACTCGTAATCACATAACCAAATCAGCAGATGACTGTCAGTTCATTAGAAATAATTTGTTTATTGCACCGCACATCATGTTAGGTTTTACTAGGCGGAGAGACAGTTTTTATTAGGCAGAGAGGCATTTTTATGAGTCTGCAGCAGTCTACTATGGTAGCATTACATGGTAGAACATCTCAGTAGATCTTCCATCTTATAAGCAGCCATTTTTGCATTTTATGGGCTGTGTGGATAATGTAACCGCAGGTTTTCTTTAGATTTTCACACCACATGAAACATTAATTATCTGACCTTGTGTGAACAAATTCATGAAAATGGTGTATACATATTGTTTTCTAGAAAAATCCACCCAAACCTGATGCCCCTCAATTCCAACTCAGTGTGGTGACTGATTTTGAAATGTTGCTGCATGCAAAATCGCAACTGATGTGCGTGTGATTAGCGTTTATTTAGTACTTTCAACTTTCTAGTAGATGATTTAATACAGTAGTACATGATACAATAACTTGTCCCATGCAAGAGTACATGAAACAGATCACGTCATACCTAGTCGTCATTTTTCTAGAGAAGGTATGGCAGACAGCTCGTAACTGTGGACCAGATACAGAAATAGCACAGACATAATTAAATTAGCCAGAACAAATCTGTGTGGTTGACCACCTGAATGTTGCAGCCAAGCGATGAGGCAGCGGTCAGATCACTGGTCAATGTGTGGTCTCTATGACATGGTAAAAACCTGCCTACTGCTGCTGTCAGACTCTTGCTGTAATCGGGTTAGCTTATATGTACATGTAATTCCATCAATGTTTGTTATGTAGCTGCTCCTAGAGGCTTTGAACCATGGGTGTCAATCTTTCAGGGTTCATTTATGACCCTAGGAAGGACTGTAACATTATTGTTTTGTTTCTAAATAGGTCCCAGGAGCCACACATGTGCACACTCATGTCAGTATTTATAACAACCAACCTTGCACAAACAATGGTTCTGTTATTCAATCCATGGTTAATCGGATACCCCACAAAATATTAATATTTTTTGTTAGTTTTAAATATTCTTATAACTGAGACGAATTCAACTGGATTGTACTATTTGTAGTGTTTCATCGACTGATTCTCAATCCCAAACATATTTATTTGTTTATTCATATAAGATAATGATTCACCGTCAAGTCAAGGTGATCCCATTGATTTGTTGTCAAGGGACCCACTGTATTTGTTAACGAAAAAATAATAACATTACTTGATAAAATCTTTGCCAGTGGAGTAACTAGGTTTTGAAAAAATATTACGATTCATCAGAATATGCACTGTTCAGCCCAGCAATTATACATGCCTGATATACATCTGTATTTGGATTGATTTAATTATATTTATATACATATGGGTTTTACATTTTCAAAATACATTATAGTTTGAAAATGCATTAAGATAACACTGAAACATTCTAAATTACTGCAATTTTTCTAATGTTTGCAGAGTGGGATTGGCCAGAGAAACTGGAAGTATGGTAAAAACTGGAGAGATTATTGTTGCTACTGCCAGCTGCCTTTTGTTTAAAAGGGGAGAGTGATCAGTAGAAAACATACACCCATTCCCTGACTCACTGTTATATAATTTTAGATTGCTAAATAAATCACCACCACCGTTTGATTTATGAGATTTTCCTGTTTCCAACAACTACAGCTGTTTTCCCTAATCACACTGCTTGGTGGCAGATCAGTTGTGCATTTGGTGACTAAGGCGTCCTATTAGATACAGGCACACCAATTATGTTTGTGAGTCCAGCTGAACTGGCCATTAAATACACAAGATTACACATTTACATTGTTATCGAATGGTTATTACAGAGCTCTATCGAATGGTTATTACAGCGCTCTATCGAATGGTTATTACAGAGCTCTATAGAATGATTATTACAGCGCTGTATCGAATGGTTATTACAGAGCTCTATCAAATTGTTATTTCAGAGCTCTATCGAATGGTTATTACAGCGCTCTATCGAATGGTTATTACAGAGCTCTATTGCATGGTTATTACAGAGCTCCATCGAATGGTTATTACAGAGCTCTATTGAATGGTTATTACAGAGCTCTATTGAATGGTTATTACAGAGCTCTATTGAATGGTTATTACAGAGCTCTATTGAATGGTTATTACAGAGCTCTATTGAATGGTTATTACAGAGCTAGGGCTGGTTTTCTGTGTTGTGGTTCCTGTAGTTTTCAGGCTCCTGACGGCAATTCTAGAAAAAACAGTCATCTGTTTTGTAGGAATAATTGACCCGACATAGTCGTAGAAAGCCCGCGCATCAATCATGCGTTTCAGCCAAACGTTCGTGATTATAGTGGGTAAATTGATTGGCTGTTATGCGGTTAGGAGAATGGGGGAGTTATTTTCTATTTCCTTTGCATCCAGTTCACCAAACCCCACAGTAGTAATATAATAATGCTTTAATGCTTGCAGTTAATATCGCTAAATATGTTGGTGTGACAACATTAAAGGAGATGAACAATTACTACAGACATATAACCACAAGAATTTGATCAGATTTGCCTTTTACTCGTATTTCCAAATGTGCTGTGTTCTCCATTGATGGTACAAAGTCTTACTGTTTTGGTGTATAGTCATAATCACAAACCATGTACTCAATCTAACATCCCAACTGCCCACCTAGTAAGATTTTTTAATATGAAATAAAAATATTTGTATTCATGACATGATTTCAGGATAAACACAATTCAACTTTGTACCCATAAAGACTCCTGATGTCATTGACATGTACCATGTTTCAGACTCCGAGTGGAAGCTGCTGATGATACGGCAGCACCACCTGGTGGGAACATTGCCAAATGGTGCAGCGATCTACAAGATCACAAAGATCGCCATACTACCCTTGTGTCCAGACGAACCAAAGGAACTAGAACTGGAGGTGAGTGTGGGGGCGAACATACTGTACCTAGTGGAACCCCTCATTTAAGACACAACACAAAGAAAGATGGTCTGTTATGAGCGCTTCAGTACTATGAAGACAGTGTTTTCCATGACAATATGTACATAACTTGTACAGTTTCCACTTGTGTGCAAGGATAGTATTAGGTAATCAAAGAATAGTTTTACAGTCGAGAAATAACACAGCCATCTTGCAATTACGGTCACCTTGAGACAGTCCTGAATTATTTCTGTAAAGCCACACCAATTTGATTGTTAGGATTACGGATTTTTGAGACCTTTTTGTTAGGGAGGAGGAGGGAATAAAAATAAAAGTAATTGCACGAGAAAGGTGTTTTGCGTAAATACGTGAGTTGTCATATGAGCCATACAGTACAGTGCTAAAACTTATTTAGCCTTGTATCAAAATGTACTAGACACATACTTTTATGAAAGTTTAATAAAAGTTGAAGACTATTACAATTTAAAATAACAAGTACTGGTAACAAGACTTGGCAGATACCATTATGGTGTGTTAACATTACAACCATACACGTGTAGATTAGAGGCAGGATATATCTTGCTGTGATAATATTAATTTGACTTGCACAATTAGGACTTGATTGTCGTACTTCAAAATATTTCAAAGTTAACTTTGAGAAATAATACATTCTGTCAAATATTTAAATATCACAATGTTATGATCTATGCATCTGCATAATATTGTTTTACTGTGTGGTTAACTTTTCTAACAACATTTATTTGTGCATTATTTGCAACACAGTAACAACCTTACATAATCAATTTAGATAATAAAATAATTCCTCTCACACAATAACATCAATGACTGGTTGTTTCTAATGCAACAGTGCATAATCTTTAAGTTAACAAATGTAAATTACACAAGCAATCATAGTTGCAGAACTTTATGAATGTTCAAATCACAGATGCTGTTTCACTGGTATTTTTGTTCAACTATTGTGACGCTATCCAGCAGAATTTGTGAGAACTATGAAATGCGGACTATATCACTTTGGGCCAGCGTAACCTAGGCTGTTATTACATGATGTTTTATGTTCGAAACCAGAATATATACACTTATGCGTGTTCTAACAGAATATATACACTTATGCGTGTTCCACATTTAATTAGCAACTATGTCTTCAATGCGCTTAGTGGACAACCAGACAACAATCGTGAAACGGTTTATGGTAGTGTCTTCCGCCCACGTCCCTGTTTACGTCTGTTGACACGAGGTACCACGGGCGCCCTGACACTTCGTAGCAATTTGCCTTGCGCTTTTTAATAATCCTGCTTAATAAATTCACAAAAATAAAGAAAACCATTGCAGCGTAATCATGTTTGTTTCAAAATATCGCCAATAAAGTCAGCATCGTGTTGGTGATTCTACACTTTTAGCGTTTATGGAGTTTCCATTCGAAAACACAAACAAACCCAGTTTCGAAATGTCGATTAGGTGGAATTCCATGCGATACGTTTTCCAAGATCGCAGAATTTCCATTTGAAATCTTCTCGTTTTCCGTGATCGGGGAAAATTGGTGTCCATAACCGTAAATGCTGGATGAATCGATACAAAATCATTGGTTCGGCATTTTGATCAGAAATAAAAGTTCAACATTGCAATTTTATTTTTATTTCCGTTTTGTCCAAAACAACGTCGGCGGGTCCGTAATCCAAATAATCAAATTGGTGTTGTCTAACAATAAAAGATAGGAAATTAGTTCTGCTAATGCAGTCACCTCACCAGTCAGGTCGCTTAAAATGGTCGAGTTTCAATGGTGACTTTAACAACAAAGTTCTACTGTATTTTGTTAAAGGAAATAAAAACAAGGCATTAGCTAAAATCCGTTTTCCATGTGTACACAAAGTTTAATATTGTTTGTAACATTTAAGAATATTAAAAAATACAGAAAAATACATTTGTAGCATAAATTCGATTTTAAACCCGTCTGTGTAGCAATTCACGTGGAAAATAAAAATTTAATGAGCTAGGCGATCACGTGGCATACGACTCACACTCGCAGCAGGTCGACCCTTTCTATGCATTCAGAGCATGTTTACAGGATAGTTTTGGGGTCGAAACAAGTGTCAGAATGAGTTATTGTGCAATATTCCGATGTAATACAAACACTAGTCATCATAGAAGAACAAGCAGTTATCTTACGGTTCCACATGAATTCAATTTTATTCAAAACAATGAATGCGAATGAGCCTACAAGTCGACTACCTGTAGGTATCACTCGTTTTCAGAATAATGATATCGAATGCAACCCATGGGAGATAATGTACACCAATATACATACATAGCAAACATATATCGTATCCAGCTACAGAAAGTAACGTGTATAATCTCATAATATCACTGTCGATGTATGAAGGAGTAGTTGTACAATTTATCATAACAACTTAAATCAGTCAGCAAATTTCTGTCGGTCCTGCTAGCTCAGTTTTTTTTAAATGAATTGGTTAAAGGCATTGATTCTTTGTTGTCTATTTTGCAGTCAGGCGATGCCGGTTCAATCTCAACACCAAACCATTGATTTTCTTTACACAATGTTGTTGTTTATGTTTTCACCAAGTAATATAAACCAAATCATTTTGTATACTATGATGCACTGTTTGTAAATATTTTTGTAGTAATTATTTATTCGCCACAAAAATGAAAATATGGTAATTATATATATAACAACGTTTCAAAATTTTATTTATCCAGACAGATCACCAATTGTTTTCACATATATAATTACAATATATTACCGTACAATATATATATATATCCATAATTATGTATCCATTACATTATACTTGTTTGGATAAATACAATTTAGAAACATCGTTATATAATTCCCATGTTTTAATTTTTGTGGCAAATAAATAATTACTACAAAAATAAAAAATATTTACAAACAGTGCACCATAGTATAAAAATGATTTGGTTTATATTACTTTTTGAAAACATAAACCACAAAAAGTGTAAAGAAAATCAATGGTTTGATGTTGGGATTGAACCGGCGTCGCCCGATTGCAAAATAGACAACAAAGAACCAACGCCTTTACCAACTGAGCTAGCAGAACCGACAGAAATTCTCTGACTGATTTAAGTTGTTATGATAAATAGTACAACTCCTCCTTCATACATCGATATTCTAGTGATATTATAAGATTATACACTTATACACGTTACTTTCTGTAGTTGGATACACTATATGTTTGCTATGTATGTGTATTGGTGTAGATTATTTCCCATTGGTTGCATCCGATATAATTATTCTAAAAAATTAGCCCAAGCTCGGCGAAACCTAGTCGACTTGTAGGCCCATTCACATTCATTGTTTTGAATAAAATTGGATTCATGTGGAACCGTAAGATAACTGCTTGTTCCTCTACGATGATTAGTGTTTGTATTACATCGGAATATCGCACAATAACTCATTTTGACGCTCGTTTCGACCCGAAAGCTATCCTTGTAAACATGCTCTGAATACATGGAAAGGGTCGGCCTGATGCGAGTATGGGTCATATGTGACGTCACATCTCGGCATCCCGAAAAGCGCGCCAAAAATATGCATATTCAAAAATGTCCGGATGCACAGCATAAAATGTGGAATTTCTAATTCATTGAATTTTTTTTTTTTTTTTGGCTTGGTGTACATGGAAATATATAGCAGGATGTAATATAATATGAATTCAAGCCATAGATGTTTTTATTCCCTTTAAATCACTAAACTATTTGGAAGAGCATTGTTCAGTGTTTAAAACCACAACGAATCTAGCCTACACCTACGAGACCGTAGAATTCCAGAAAATTAGTTACAACTTACAAGTAAACTATTTCAGTTGGTACGTATGCATCTACAAAATTATTACCCACTGTGTACATTTTGAGATGCTCCCGCCTGTAGTACAAGGCACTGTTTTGACACGCCCCCCCACCTCATGTCTGTTGTAGTTGTGTCATAAGCATCACTTTGGCCTGCGTCGGATGGAGCGTGTGGTACGCCAGCCCGACTCTCAGGGCAAATCTCTCGCCAAGACATGGAACTCCATCAAGTCAGCCGCAGAGAACGTTAAGCCAAGGAAGGTATCAAACAATTACTCTTTTTCAAATCTCACCGTCTGATTTTTTCCTTTTCACTTAGGTTATGTTTCGGTAGTTTTCAACTTTGTTCGTTGGAGTAGGTGGCAGCACAGTCATTGTAGGCACCAATGCCACCTGGTGGATTAAGAATTAAAGTAACATTCATTTGAGATATTTTTTAACAAGAGTTGGTTTAAGACATTCCAGTTGCTATATGCCAAGACTTTAACACAGACAGAATATTTTATGCACATTAACTGTCTCCATTTTACTCTATTACAGTTTGAAAAACCAAATATGTGTTCATCCATTTTGCAGATTTAAAAACAAAGAATTTGTCCATAAAATGATCAGTGCACTGGCTAAAGGTAGTTTCAACAAAAAGGCAGCATAGTAGATATATTTATGGGACTTGTGTGTGATAGAGCAATGGCAGAATGATAAATTCTGAACATTTCTCTTTAGTTATTAACTCTTAAATGCCTGTTATGGCTGGTGTCAATATTGATCAAGCCTAGCCTGGCAAAACAAACCCTGCCAAGAGAACCAGCCCAATGTGCACAAGGTAGCACCAGTAAAGGAAATACTGTCGCCATTTGCTATATCAAGAAATGTATTCAAATTGGTGCAGCATTTTCACAGGCCACTTGCTAGTAGCAAGCGTTGTTTACAAGACAGTATGTAGGTAGAATCAACCAAAATTTCAACTTCAAAATATCTAAAAAGTAATTAAACCATTTAATAGAACACATTAACCTGAGTTCTCTTGCAAAATGTTATTGCAATATCTTTAATAGTTTCTGAGAAAATAAGGGTTGAAAATGCCTCAAAACGGTATATTTTGACATATTTAACGATTCGCCATGTTTACACCCCCATAGATTTGTAAAATGAAGACTTAGAACACCATAATTTGCAGTAATTATTACCATCAATACCTAGTTTGTGCATAATTTTGTTTAGCTTGCACAGGAATATACTTAATCAGATACAGAACCCTGAAAATACAAAAACCTTCAATTTTGACAGGCGTCGAATGACCAAATTTTACAGCGCAGCACATCCCACCTGAAAACAGCCATATCTCATTCGTTTTTCATCATACAGAAATATGTCAAGTATCCAAACGATCACGATAACACAGATTCCATTTTGACATGCAAAAAAGCATTGTCAAACATACCTACTTCAGGGTGACTGTTCAAACCTAAGGATGACATTTTGATAAAAATACTGTTGAATTTTATCCCGATACTCTGCTATTTAGGCCGATTTCTAGTGGTTGTAGAAACCTTGCAGGAGAGTTGGTGAGCTGCAATCTTGCATGTAGCAAGATTGCAGAAAATGTCTTGTTTAAGAAAATGTGCATACATTTTTTGTTCTCATTTTGCCCCTACCACCCTCCCACAGAGTGGAAATAACAAAGAGATGAACTATGATAAAACTTTATTTGTTCACAAGGTAAATATACATAGCATGCATTTTGACTTAAAAACACTTAAACAGTAACAATTAATGACATAATACTGATTGAATTTAGAATTAATAGCTGCAACATGTATTGCAAAACATCTGAATATAGTTAAAAGGTAAGTTCTTATATAGCGCAGTATCCAGTCCTCAGGACTGCTCAAAGCGCTTTACACTTTACTTCCTGATAGACCTGTTCAATCGAACACCATCTCGACTTCTCTGGGAAGCATCCAGCCACGCTGCAGTTAAACTACCCTAAGATGCGTCTATGCAAAATTAGAGAAATAGCTGCTGAACGGTTTCTGAGATATAGCAGCTAACGGCGCAGACCGCCGTGGACGACACACGGCGGCACAGCGGAACGCCGTGGACGACGCACAGCGGACGGTTAGATTGTTAGATTTGCGAGACATACGAAAATTAAATACAAAAAGACAATTTGATCAAACACTAAATAAAGAAAATGCCACAGTTACAATCCTTCATCGTCGAAGTTCCCGAGTGACCGACAACAGCAGAGCCGGCTGCCGTCATTGCCATTGGCTACGCCCGATCCGGTCGATCGCGCGACAGACGTTTCGGTCTCCAACTTTCACGTAGATACGCGTCACAGTATGAATTTATACTTAAAAACAGTGAACGCCACAAAAAATACTAACGCTCACCTTTCATTTGCTATAATTCTGAGTGATTTTTATCGCTAGTTCGTCTACAACAGAGCCAGAAAAAACCAATGAAATCGTCGGAATCTGGGCTTTCTGATGATGTTGTTTCTATAATTATACACACAGACACTGAAACGCGCGAAAAGTATTTTTAGAAGCCATTCTCAGCGTACCACACAAACGGCTTCACGGACGCGATTCACACTTGCAAAAACCAGTCAACACCATTTATCTCCCAGCGCCTGGTGCACATAAATACTTTATTCAATGAACAACAAAACACCACATTCTGAAAGATAAGATAACAAACTTTATTGCAGTATAAGTCTTGATGTAATATTCTCACATTTACTGAGAGAAATGTCGTGTTGGAAATCAGGTAAAATCGGCTGACACCAGCTCTGTTAGCCACTGCTAGTGTGAGTGTGGGCCTACCTACAGTGTGACACTATTTGTTGTGAGACAGTAGAAATGTGGTGCCATTTTGTGTGCAACAGCTCCATCACTGGTTTTGGAAATAAAAGTTCAAGTGTTCACTAGGCACAACAAATTCTGAGAATTAATTTGAAAGTTGAGTTACCCCTATGAATCCTGAGTGGCTTGAATGGTTCCTCCATCAGCATTATTTTGAGTCACTCTCAGTCATCGTGATGTTGTTGGTGGTCATCACAGTATAATGCTGATGAAGGCTCTGTGAGTGAAAGCTTCGTTTGAGCCACTGAGGGTTCAAACAGGTAACTGAATTTGAGAGATTTTGTAAATAAAATTCAACTCTTAATTTTTTTAATAGTACAACCTTCTCTGTGCCATTACCTCAAATCACCTTCTCTAGGCAGGGGTGGTAACAGTATAAACAGGAAGTTTGCCGAATTGGTTGTAATTTTTCCCACTTGCGGACTTGATTGTGGACACCAGCTAACTTTAAAGAGCAATTCAAAGAATGTGCTGTTAGCCCTACCTGCCTCCGAAGCGAAAAAGATCCATTACGAGGAAAAATTATCGGACGTTTGGAACCAAGTGCAATTCTACAACATCGCATACAAGCTACTGCATCGGGGTAACACAGCAACACTACCAACCTATGAATGTGCCGAATCACTCGCCACCGACTTTGCACACAAGTCATCATCGAAGACTTGCAAACTTGACCCGATGCCTTCAAACTTGGGAAAAGAGTGCTCTGATGTCATGACAATGCCTATTATGAACATCATCAACAAGTGTTTGCTGGAAGGAATGCCTAATATGAAAACAACCTGTATATGCCGTTGCAATCAGCCTACTGACAGGGCTGTAGTGCTGAAACAGTGGTTCTGCAAGTGCATGACAATGTGATTCGGTGCATGGACGAACACAAAGGTGTTGTTCTGCTGCTAATTGATCTGAGGGCAGCATTTGATAGAATTGACCATGCCATTCTTTTAAACACACTGACCAAAACTATCTGCTTGGATGATCACTGTTTGTCATGGTTCACTGCCTACTTACAACATAGACAATACACTGTGTTGATTACCAGTGAGCAGTCTAAACCTCACAAACTGACCTACTATGTCCCGTCAGTTCTTGGACCAGTACTGTTCACTATATATATATGACTCCTGTTGCGTCGCTACTCAACCACCATGGCATGGCTTACCAACTATATGCTGATGACATCCAACTTTTCCAAGAATTTAGCCTGAGCGATAATATTTCATCCGACATTGCCATCACGAAAATAAAACTCTGTGCAGCCAGTATCCATCAATGGATGAAAACCAACATGCTAAAACTCAATGATGACAAAACGGAGATCATCATCATCCAACCGAAATCAGCAACCGAAAATGTTCTTCCTGATGGTGTAACTATCGGAAACGTGCTCGTGTTACCCAACACACACGCCAAAAACTTGGGGGTGACCTTTGATTCTAATATGTCCCTTGAGCGACATGTAACTAACATTTGCAGAAACCTCCATAGCATTGGATGCATTTGTCGATACTTAGACAGAGAACACACAAAACAACTTGTGCATGCGCTAGTCATTTCGTGAATTGACTGCTGCAATAGTCTTCTTAATGGATTGCCAGCGACAGTAATTGAGAAACTACAACATGTCCAAAATGCATGTGCTCGTATCATAACGATGCGGTCGAAACGAGACCATGTCATGCCCATGCTGTTGGAGCTGCACTGACTTCCTGTGAAGAGTCGCATTACTTTCAAGACCCTACTTCTCACTTTCAAATGCCTTCATGGGTTCGCACCTCTATATCTATCAGCACTTCTCTCTCCGTATCGCCCGACATGCTGTCTACGCTCCTCCGATCAGCTACTCCTTAAACAACCCACTACCTGAACTAAACTCGTCAAATGAGCATTCTCTTGTGCAGCTCCAAGAGCATGGAATCAACTACCACTCACAGTGCCCCAATCAGTTTAAAGTGGCACTGAAGATGCATCTTTTCACAAATTATTTTAACATTCGATGATCATAATTATTGATACCTTTATTTTAATTAATTTAATATTATAATTAATCTATTTTATTGTTTTAATAGCTTGTGTTTATTTATATATTTTAAGACAGTATAGTTGATTTTACTTAGTAGTAATGATTTCATAGTATTCTCAACTATATATCGTATGATGTTATTTATTTATTTGCATGAACCATTGTAATGTGCCCAGAACAATTGTTTGGATGGGGCGCTATATAAGAAATAAATTGTTATTATTATTATTACTAATAAAAGCTGGTGTTTACTATTTGAATGTTTTGTATACAATTTGAACGTTTCGTTGGCAAAAACATTCAAATTGTGACCACTGTCTTTGGTACAGTGCAATGCAGTCTGTTGGGTGGTGCACCTTCAACACATTACTTCTAATATAAAAAATATTATGTTAGAAAACGAAGGACAGACAAGATCTGTTTAACAGGTCTACTTCATAGTCTACATTATACCATAATGACTATGTTTTGACATGCTGTATGTTTTCAGACAGAATTTCTTTTTGGTGTCAAAATATGTAGTCCATAATAATGGTTTCTGAAAATGTAATTATTTTGTGGTGTCTTACTACAAACAATCATTACAGTACGTATGGAGACATATCTCTTGTAAGGTAGCATACAATCATTACAGTACATATGGAGACTTCTCCCTTGTAAGGTAGCATACAGTCATTACAGTACATATGGATACATCTACCTTATAAGGTAGCATAACAATCATTACAGTACATATGGAGACATCTCCCTTGTAAGGTAGCATACAATCATTACAGTACACATGGAGACATTTACCTTGTAAGGTAGCATACAGTCATTACAGTACACATGGAGACATCTACCTTGTAAGGTAGCATACAATCATTACAGTACACGTGGAGACATCTCCCTTGTAAGGTAGCATACATTCATTACAGTACATATGGCGACATCTACCTTGTAAGGTAGCATACAATCATTACAGTACATATGGAGACATCTACCTTGTAAGGTAGCATACAATCATTACAGTACGTATGGAGACATCTCTCTTGTAAGGTAGCATACAAGCATTACAGTACGTATGGATACATCTCCCTTGTAAGGTAGCATACAATCATTACAGTACATATGGAGACATCTACCTTGTAAAGTAGTATACAATAATTACAGTACATATGGAGACATCTACCTTGTAAGGTAGCATACAATCATTACAGTACATATGGAGACATCTACCTTCTAAGGTAGCATACAATCATTACAGTACATATGGAGACATATTCCTTGTAAGGTAGCATACAATCATTACAGTACATATGGAGACATCTACCTTCTAAGGTAGCATACAATCATTACAGTACATATGGAGACATATTCCTTGTAAGGTAGCATACAATCATTACAGTACACATGGAGACATATTCCTTGTAAGGTAGCATACAATCATTACAGTACATATGGAGACATCTACCTTGTAAAGTAGTATACAATAATTACAGTACATATGGAGACATCTACCTTGTAAGGTAGCATACAATCATTACAGTACATATGGAGACATCTACCTTCTAAGGTAGCATACAATCATTACAGTACATATGGAGACATATTCCTTGTAAGGTAGCATACAATCATTACAGTACATATGGAGACATCTACCTTCTAAGGTAGCATACAATCATTACAGTACATATGGAGACATATTCCTTGTAAGGTAGCATACAATCATTACAGTACATATGGAGACATATTCCTTGTAAGGTAGCATACAATCATTACAGTACATATGGAGACCTCTCCCTTGTAAGGTAATATACAATCATTACAGTACATATGGAGACATATCTCTTGTAAGGTAGCATACAATCATTACAGTACATATGGAGACATCTACCTTGTAAAGTAGTATACAATAATTACAGTACATATGGAGACATCTACCTTGTAAGGTAGCATACAATCATTACAGTACATATGGAGACATCTACCTTCTAAGGTAGCATACAATCATTACAGTACATATGGAGACATATTCCTTGTAAGGTAGCATACAATCATTACAGTACATATGGAGACATCTACCTTCTAAGGTAGCATACAATCATTACAGTACATATGGAGACATATTCCTTGTAAGGTAGCATACAATCATTACAGTACATATGGAGACCTCTCCCTTGTAAGGTAATATACAATCATTACAGTACATATGGAGACATATCTCTTGTAAGGTAGCATACAATCATTACAGTACATATGGAGACATCTTCCTTGTAAGGTAGCATACAATCATTACAGTACATATGGAGACATCTTCCTTGTAAGGTAGCATACAATCATTACAGTGCATATGGAGATATCTACTTTGTAAGGTAGCATACAATCATTACAGTACGTATGGAGACATTTCTCTTGTAAGGGAACATACAATCATTACAGTATGTATGGAGACATCTCTCTTGTAAGGTAGCATACAATCATTACATTACGTATGGAGACATCTCTCTTGTAAGGTAGCATACAATCATTACAGTACGTATGGAGACTTCTCCCTTGTAAGGTAGCGTACAATCATTACAGTACGTATGGAGACATCTCCCTTGTAAGGTAGCATACAACCATTACAGTACGTATGGAGACATCTCCCTTCTAAGGTAGCATACAACCATTACATTACGTATGGAGACATCTCCCTTGTAAGGTAGCATACAATCATTACATTATGTATGGAGACATCTCCCTTGTAAGGTAGCATACAATCATTACAGTATGTATGGAGACATCTCCCTTGTAAGGTAGCATACAACCATTACAGTACGTATGGAGACATCTCCCTTGTAAGGGAGCATACAATCATTACAGTGCATATGGAGACATCTCTCATGTAAGGTAGCATACAATCATTACATTACATATGGAGACATTTCCCTTGTAAGGTAGCATACAATCATTACAGTGCATATGGAGACATCTCCCTTGTAAGGTAACATTGCCTAGAGCTCCTGGGAAATCAGACAAGTGGACTAAGAACAATGGCCGCACACACACAAAGCCACTGCAGCAGTGCAAGAATGTCTTGACTGATGAGAAACTGAAAAAACCATCTGCACGAGACAATGTGATTGACATGTCAAACCACATCTCTTGTGTCCGGTCGGAGTTGACACATATCTGCCTCCATCTCTGTCACACAAGCTCAATCACTGAATATAGATGTGACATTTGTGTCAATGTGAAGGCATTAATACTTTGGTGGATCATGTCGTGTATGAGTAGCGAGATATGTGCAATACTGTGGCTGATTGCGCTATGAATGTGTCAGTAATGAGATACATGGAATTGAATATAATGGATTGGTGGATTGTTTCACTCCTAAAACGGCACAGGTTTTGGATCTGATTTCTGAAATGTCATTAGGTGTTTTATTTATTATTAATTCCACCCTCTCTCTTTCTTGCAGACTGTTATGAAAATGTTGAATCTTTTGGTTTTGTTGCACCACTGAACCTGCAGTTTCCGAGGATATTAATGCTGAAGAAGTCATTTTATTATTATTATGTCAAGCAACTCTTTCGTTATGATAACTGCCATCTGTACCAGTAATTGCCACTTGGTGTAGATAGTGAGTGGAACAGTACATGTTAACGTGTGTTGTTCTTTATTGACAAAGTGTTTGAGTGAAATATTGCTTGTTTTTTAGCGAGAAGTTCGATGGAAGGAAAAGGTTGAACGAAGGATGCTGGAGGTTTGTATATATATTCATCCTGTAATAATCAATGAGAATAAAACTAATAACACTTTCCTATCCGACTGAGAATAAAATAAAAATATCCATCCTACTTGGCTGAGAATAAAATAATAATATTCATCCTACTTGACTGAGAATAAAATAATAATATCCATCGTACTTGGCCGAGAATAAAATTATAATATCCCTCCTATTTGTCTGAGATTAAAATAATAATATCCTTTCTGCTTGACTGACAATAAAATAATAATATCCTTACTACTGGTACTTGACCCAAATGATGGAGACTTGTATATATTATTTTAATGTTGTTGATACACCAGTATTTGATATGATGTACTATGTCTATACTTTGTAGCATTATAGAAGACGGCACTCGGTAATATCAAGTGATACCTAGCAAACTTTACAGGTATCGCTTGGTATATTGGTAGATGTCGACACTGAAATAGGAATGCCACAGACGGTTAACCCATACACTTTTTAAATATGGATTTTAAACAATGAAATGTGGTATATTTGATTAGATTTGTTTACCACGTCCATCCAGGAACTGAACAAGATGTTCACCGACTCTGACTCGTTCTACTACTCCCCTGGTGGTGACCTCACAAACACAGTGCAGCGGCAGGCCGCGACGAAGGTGACCAGTGAGAGGACTGAGGGAGAGGGCGGGGTGGAGGGGCGGAATGGACAGGAGGTGGACGCAGGTGGGAGGCCAGAGTGGACACGCGCGGACGACCGCTTCTTCTGGAACCGCTTCATGCTGCAGGACCTCATCAATGCTCAGGTGGGTGGGTGGGTGGGTGGGTGGATGAATGAGTGTGTGTCTGTGCCAGGACCTCATCAATGCTCAGGTGGGTGGGTGGGTGTGTGTGTGTGTGTGTCTGTGCCAGGACCTCATAAGTGCTCAGGTGGGTGGGTGTGTGTGTCTGTGCCAGGACCTCATCAATGCTCAGGTGGGTGGGTGTGTGTGTGTGTCTGTGCCAGGACCTCATCAATGCTCAGGTGGGTGTGTGTGTGTGTGTGTGTGTGTCTGTGCCAGGACCTCATAAGTGCTCAGGTGGGTGGGTGTGTGTGCCAGGACCTCATAAGTGCTCAGGTGGGTGGGTGTGTGTGTGTCTGTGCCAGGACCTCATCAATGCTCAGGTGGGTGGGTGTGTGTGTGTGTCTGTGCCAGGACCTCATAAGTGCTCAGGTGGGTGGGTGTGTGTGTGTGTGTCTGTGTCAGGCCCATTGCATTATATATTATGTACAATGCTCTTATTCTCCCTCATATTAATTATGGCATACTTTTATGGGGGTCATCAAGCACATCGAATTGTCAAATTATAGAAAAAAGCTAAAAATATCCTTAAGTAAATATAATGCTCACACAAGTCCTATTTTTAAAAGACTTCAGTTGCTAAAGTTGGATGACATTTATAAAATCCAACAATAAAAATTTTACTATAAATTAATTAACAATCTTTTACCCTAATACTTCAATGTTTTTCCAAGAACACACATTTATGATATTCATCAGCACTGCACACGTGAAAGAAATAATCTATACATGTCCAGATTCAAACATGAATTTGCAAAAAAAATGCATTAAACACAACATAGTAGAGACAGTTAACAATACACCAAGTATTATCATTAATAACATTTACACCCACAGTCTATATGGTTTTTCAACATACACAAAAAAAGTTTTTATTTAAAATTATGAATCCACTTGTCGTATTCATAATTGCTTTATTTGTAATTCGTAATACATATTAGAATGTATACCGAAGTATCCATATGTATGTCAATGTGTACACGAGTACATATAATCAGGCCTTGTATTATGTATGTCTGTTGACACATTGAGTCATGTAAATGTTATTGTTGTTTATATTTATGGGGTGGCTCCTGTGCTAGCGATATTATATATCTTAATGGGAGTCTCCCGAACTTATCTATTACTTGTGTTATTCGTTGTATATGTATCATATTTATAGGTCAAATAAATTGATTCTGAGTTCCGAGTTCTTGATCTAATCAAAAGTGTGCCTTTTAGCATCCGTGGAAGCCATTCATGCCAACCACAGCCATTATTGGTCAGTTTAGTTATTTGTTTCACTATCAGTTGTGGTAATGATAGTCATTAATGTGGGCCAATAGACTTGGAACTATTAGTTAATCTACCGGTAGTATCGATCTGGCCACCTATAAATTCCACCCGTCTTATCAGTTGTAATCACCCATCTTGGCCAGTCAGTCTTGAAGACTGGCAGACAGGTCTCTTGCCAAGCCCCTGGTATGTGTGTCCTCGATATTTAGGTGTGTTAGAACAAATGTAAAGTGCAAACCCTTAATCCACAGAGAATTGTTTTTTTTAAATAGACTTATGGATCCTTTGTGGATGGTGGCTTGATTGTTTTGCAAATAAATTAATCACTCCAGTGGTGCTACCTAACATGTGAAACTAGTATCAATGCACATTGATACGATTGTATATATAAGAACCGGGCAGCATGGTGTGTAGTATCTTGGTAGCTATTTCATGTCAGCTGAATGATATTAAGCTGTCCATTTTATTGTTCATATTATTGCCTTGAGCAAATCAATGTGGCCATTTTACAGAATTTATCCCACGCCTGCCTTCTTTCCATGCAATCAGTACAGTGCTACATAATATAATGTGGAACATCTTGATTATATCTTGGTATAAAACACTTTAATTTGATGTCATCCAAACGTGCACCCAAACTATTGGCTTGGTCGAGTTTGAGTAATGTACATTATTTTGAAGTCTCACACCACATATATTGTGGAGGTGGGAGTTTTGAACCAGTGCTAAATACTTTACTTTTCCTTCGACTTTATAATTATTAGGCCACCACTCATATGTTGTCTTGGAGATTGATGCAGACAAGTAATGAGGCACAGTGTTCTAAGTGGTGCATGTTTGCACACAAGACGTATGATGCGATTGATATTCAAAATGTCAGTATCTGTGATTTCATGTGCATCTAGACAAGCAATCTAATAAGATTGTTATGCATTGCATACCCACACACACGCACCAGCTTATCATGACATAGTGAACTCATTCCAAGACTACTAGTGATAGGTGGCGCCACCAGGCGGGACTGGAGACAGTTGATTAAAAATGGTGAATCTATGGATGATGTTGCTCAGATTGACATTTGTTGATGTTCTTCTTCTATGTGCCATTGTCAATCATGGCCCTCCAAACCGCACGGTAGTTTGTAGCAGTTCTGTTGTGCTCCTTCCACACCATGTTGACAGATTAGATCTGTTATTTATTACTATTGATTTATTTTATGATTTTTAGTCCAACAGACTTATGCCATCACACTGTGTCCGCCGTGTGCCATGCCCTGCCATATCTCAGAAATCGTTCAGCAAATTTTTCTTTAATTTTGCATAGACATCTTAGGGTACTGCCACTATGCATGAGAAATCTGTATTTGATTGAATCATTCTAAGGGCCCAGTAAGGCCCCAGAAACTGGTAAATTTCACATTTTGATTATTTTTTCAAAAACGTTTCAGTAACTTTTTCTCTGATTATGCATAGACATTTTATGTGGTAGTGCCACTATACACAAGAAATCTGTATTTGATTGAATCATTCTAAGGGCACCTCAGGGCTCCCCAAAATGTTAAATTTTCCTATTATGCTGTAAGCCTGTGTATTGGACTAGCCTCGGCTCACTGCCTGATATTGTCCCAGTGTCAAACAGAATGGCTCCATGTGGACTGTAACTATAATGTGTAATGGGAATCCCTACTGCACTGGCAGAACCTGAGAAACTTTAAAACAGCAATAGACATAATTATCAATGCGATATAAAGATATGATCTAGGATTAAAATAAAATAACTTAGGCATAAAATAATATATAAAATAAAATAACTTAGGTATACTCGAAAAGGTTAAACCATATTTAGTCAAAATTATAAGGAATATTATTAAGCTGTTTTACTATACATGTTGCAGATATTACTTCACTCCAATTCAATCAGTATTATGTCATTAATTGCTACTATTTAAAGTCAAAATGCATGCTATGTATATGTAACTTGTGAACAAATAGTTTTGTTATAGTTCATCTCTTTCTTCTTTCCATTCTGGGGGAGGGTGGTAGGGGCAAAATGAGAACAAAAAGTGTGTGCACTTTTCCTTAAACGACCTTTAACTGTGTTACATGAGAGATTGCAGCTCACCAACTCTCCTGCAAGGTTTCTACAACCACTGGAAATCGGCCTAAATACCAGAGTATCGAGATAAAATTCTACAGTATTTTTAATAACACATTAACTAATATATACAACCTTCATGAAATGGTCTACTCGAATATTTTATTTCCAAGTGTATCTTCACTGACTTGCATATAGTCTCCACTAAACATGTCAACATTTTACTTCCATCATAACCCTTAATGATCTGTAACTATGATTCACCAAAGAACATTTCATTGATAATTACAAACTCACAATATAGTCCAAAGGACTTCAGGACCTCTTGCCCCATTTTTTTATTGTTGATGTTACGTTAGTAAGTAAATAAATTTACCAAATAATGTTGAAAAAGCATATTTATGAACAGTACTACAAAAACACAAGTAGCCGAGCGGATTTGTTTTGCAATATATTGTTAATACACTGTATGATGGTTCAGTGCATAATTAGAAATAACCATGGAGAATTAAATTAGCTATAATATGTCAATAATATTGAATTATCACACGTATTGCAATGGATAAAAAGTTTGATAACATAAGAGGCAGCCACAGAAGTTTCCAAAGTCCCCAAAAACATATTATGTGTATTGGTTCAAACCACAAATATGCACATATTGCCAAAAAGGACAAACTTGTACATCATTGAAGTTCTCCTATTCCATATGAAAAGAATACAAATGGGAAACATGATGTGATTTGACAGACATAACATGGCTTCCAAGACACTACCCACTATGCCACCAGGTTCTAGTTGTTTCCACCGTTCGGCAAAGTTCTGTTAACTGACTAGTCTGTACACATATATTGCAGTTAGAATGTTATGGTCTTATGAGGTCTCATTAAACCAGTCAACCTTTTTTAGAACCTTATCGCCGGACCGATCTTTCTGTGCTGGCACTGAGGGTGGTCACAGTCATTCATTTATGTCCCAATTTTATGTCGCAGATTCTGATATCCACTGTAGTATCAATGCACATTAGTTCTAGTTTTATTTGTTAGGTGGTGCAACTGGAGTATTATTTGTCACAAAACGTGACGACCAAATCACCACCCACCAATATGATATTCGTTTTTAAGAACTTGACAAACGTATGTGACAACCCTTTAATGACCCTTAATCTGTGGTCATTCTGGAATGTGACATCATTGTCTGTTGTACAGGATCCACTAGCTGATCCATGGATCACTCCCATCATCCAGGGCTATGTCCAGATAGAACGCTGCATCTCCACCTATGATGACGACCTGGACACGCTGGAACCAGGCTCTGGCAATGGCTGGGTGCCCCTGCATGAGAAAGAAATCACTTACAAGTTATGTCTGATTTCTCGAAGGTCGCGTCATCGAGCAGGTAAATAAAGATAAAAATGTAAAAATAATTCTTGCTTCTCGTGAAACTGATTCTGTCTCCGAATATTTTGACAAAAATCTGTCAATTATCATTGGCAGACAGATTTTTAAAATAATAAAAATAATAAATATTGATGTAGCACCTGATCAATGAGATTACTATCAGGCACATAAAATACATCAAGTTAGAGACAGCAATTGTATAAAAAATACTACCAACCAGAGCTTTATCTAGAGGACCGTCCGTCCACCTGTCATTTGGACGGGGGTTGTTAACTATTGACGAGCGATAATTTGAGAGGACGGTGTATAGTCCGTCTTATTATGATAAGGCTCCATCCTGTCAGTTTGTATGATGTGTTGTGGGACGGGTGTCAGCACTGGAATATATCGTCTTTTGTATTACGCAAACACAAACCCTTCCCGTATTTTGAATTCCTAGCATTATTTGAAAATTTTCCGGACACACGGCACTCAATAATGTGGTATTAATTCCTACCACCACATAATTCACGCGTACCATCTGCAGGCATGGCTCAAGCAGTCGGCTCGCTGACGTAGCATTTTGTACGCAGAAACCTACCAATCATATGTAATCTACGCTCTTTTTACGCATGCGTATAGGGCAGCGAATCACTTTGAAGATTGTAGTTTGTGAATGAACCCTTTCGGCAGCTTTACACATGGTTTCATTTGCTGCTAGAGGGGTCAGTGCAATGCATGAATGCTCCAACAACCAGTTCCTAAACAACAGATTGATTGGTTAAATTCATTTGGGGTGTCACACATCAATAATAATGTGCCAGAATATATTAATACTAATATTATTAACATTTCGACTCTATCATTGGAGTGACTCCTGGGGATGATAATATTAAAAACTGAAGCTATATTCACAACGAGGCTGCGTTAATGACGGACGCGGTTACCGATAAACAATTATGGTTCACTAAGACGCATCCGCGATGCCGTCACTGAAGGCGAAGATTCGTAAATCAAACACGATAGCTCAGTTTTTAGAATGGCAACACCTGCACTCATGACAGTGACTGTCACTAGTGCTACCACGTTTACAGTAACAGCAGATGTACATCGTGCCGATGAAGTCATTACCATTGTTAGCCAGCCTGGTGAGCATGTTAGTCCTATGGCTATGGCTACGGCTATGCCTAGCCACAGGCTGGATAGACCTAGCCCTCCTCAGCCGACTGATGATACTATTACTGTAATTGGCGAAATAGAAATTGGCATTGTTATTGGAATAGCGCATGACACTGTCAGCTGAACCTACGTCTACGGCTATGTAAACTGGTGTAATTTTCTCTATTTTTCAACATGTATTATTTTGTTATGATGAGTATGCCAATCAGGTATTTTATTTTAGGATTTCTTTACAATTTGTTTTACATATTTAACATTGGTTGATAGTATTTTTTAAGTATTCATTTGAAATAATAATAATTTTTATATGCACTAGATCATTTGCTCATTTGCTTCTGTTTTTGGTGAGCCACATATAAATATAATATATTTTTGTATGTATATATATATTTATATGTACATGTATATATAATATATATATCAGTGTTTTTCCTTGGTAAAATGATGGGCGAGGTGGCAGGGGTGGGCTTCGTGAGCGCTAGAGGTGCGAAGCGTTGCTAGGGGGCCTGGAGATTTGTTTAAACTAGCTTTAAAATGTTGCATTCTGGGGTGTTTTAATCTTTACTCTTGAATATAGAGGGGAAGATATAAAACAACAAGATGGCATGTAAACATGTTTATTACATTACATGATTGATAAATCAGTAATCATGATTGTTTCATCGTGTTGAGGTGTGGTTTCCACTTCACCGCTGGTACTCAGTTGAGGTGTAGTTTCCACTTGACCACTGGTACTCAGTTGAGGTGTAGTTTCCACTTGACCACTGATTCTTGATTGTGGTGATATTTGTCTTGCCCTAACCCCATGCCTTGTTACCATGCTGACAGAGTCAGTAAAAAAGTAAAAGGTAAGTTCTTATACAGCGCAATATCAAGTCCTAAGGACTGCTCAAAGTGCTTTACACTTTACTCCCTGGCAGACCTGGTCAATCGAACACCATCTCCACTTATCTGGGAAGCATCCAGTGGTATCATCTGAAGACTCTTTCATCATCGCCTTTAAATGATTATATCATAATATTATGGTAAATTGGTGGTTTATGTTCCAAAGATTATATTTTATTTGTTGCTAGCATGCTATGCAATCAATTAAATTTCTGAAATGCCACAAAAGTCTGGTTCTTTCTGTTTTCTTTTTTTATATAAAAAGTTGTTGCAAATAGTATATCCAGTTTCTGTGTAAACGTATCATTGTCTAGCCAAAATTATTGATAACCCATTAGTATACATGGTTTTGGGCAATAGGCGTCTTTTATGAGATGTGAACTTTGGTGGTTTATATTCGTAAGAACTTCACTTAAATAAACTTTCACAAAAGTTTGTTTGCACAACTTTGTGGGAATATGTATTATATATTTAGCACAAAGATATCTAATGAATCACATTCCTTATTTTGCTACAAAAAACGGCATAGAACATTACTTGAATACATTTGTGGGCACTTATGTCGAATCCGGACCCAACTCGATTTTGCCATTATAATTTGAGTTTGCCTAACTTTGAAACCTCAGTGAGATAGTTCCATCATTCAACATTATCCTAGGGATATTTACCTTTAAGAGTATTGTGTCCTGATTTGCATCAACATACGCTGCTATATCGCTCATGTTACGTGCGCTGTCCAGTAATGCACAGCCGCAGCGGCACAGACTAGTGACATGGAGCCATCAGCCGGCACAGTTTTTACTCCCACCACCATCATAAACCAGAAATTCAACATCAGCTACACCAGCTTCTGATTTAATGCTGGCACATACTATAATAGTAAATTTGAGCGCAAAGTACATCTTAGTTCAGCTACCGTTTGTTTTTTCTCCCAAACGCAGTTACCGTTTGGCTGCCATGTTACATGAATGTCTAGATTTCTAGTATATCAAAACTCTGCAAGGTGTTACCATTGGAGACACCGGGGATCCCGCGGAAATATTCCGTGATTGGACAACTGACAAGTGATGTCATTCCCATTGTCCAATGGAATTAATTCCAAGAGGTAAATGCCAACTGGCCCTGAGTGACTAAACGATGTTGCTACAAATCTGCGATTTTGCAGGAATATAAGTGACTTTGTGGTGTCATTTCGTGTCGCTCGCGGACACTGAATATATCGCAAAAGAAAAAACAAATTGAGCACACGAAATAGCTATGAGGCGGCAATTTCAGCATATTTTGGGCCAGGTGGCAAAGAAAAACGGCGAGGCGGCCCACCTCTCTTGTCATATACCAGGGGAAACACTGCATATGGTGAGCCTCGAGGGGGGTGCAGATGGAGTTTTTGTGAGCTCGGGAGTGCAGTTGGAGGGTTTTTTGGTTAGCAAATGTCCACGGGGAAATTTTTTGGACTGGTAAAATTTTGATCCTGCATAAAGCCCTGCTACCAACAATAATTGTTCTGGAATGTAGTCCATGAAAAGGAATATTAAAGAAACAATCTATGTTCTACCTTAAATAATCCAGTGGACGCTCGCTATAAGGAACACATTAGGACTTGGTAAAACTACTGATCTTCCATATAGCCCTAGGTACACAATATAGCACAGGCCAGAACAGGGATTTTGAAGTTGTTCTTTTAAGTGATTTTCTTTACACTGACCTTATAGTCAAACATTTACTGAGAATCCACTGTAGGTATTACATTAAAATGGTATGTAAAAAGGAGGTAGGCCAAAATCAACATGGCAAAGAACAGTAAATGAATGAACAGAGGCTGCTGGGCTGACGTGGAGAAGTAGGTGAGTAACGTAAGTCAAATAAGTATGAAGAAAGATTTTACTGACACACATGTTGCTATCTTAACATCGGATCATTACGTTCTGTTAAAAATGTTGCATTGTTTTTGTGTTGCCATAGGAACTCGATACAAGAGGCGGGGGGTGGATGAGCAAGGGTATTGTGCCAACTATATTGAGACGGAACAGGTGAGAGGCTATTTACTTTCATAGGCTGGTTTACACAAGCAATTTTCCGCAATTTATCTTGCAATTCCATTCCTCATTATACCACATAACTATTGTGTTCGTTTGCACAGGTAATATGTCTCAATATTGTGACCTTGATGCTCGCTACCTTGTTACTATTCATGTGATTTAGAATGTACACATGTGTTTGGAAATAATTAAAGATATTGTATGAAGGGTTTCTGGGTAAAAAAAATTCAGAATTGAAATCTACAATAACAATTTTGGCCTTTGTTTCCAGTCACATTGTTGTTGCATGTACAAGTTTACATTTGCTTTTGCTAGCAAACTTTTCCAGACATGTCTGTAACACCCATATCCATTTTATTGACAGAACAATCAGCAATAACTTACATAAAATACGCATGATTTACTCAGCATACATGCACTTAGGGAACGCTGGAGATGGCGGCCATGCATGATCACGTTTGTAAATAATGTAATTTTACATACAGGTGTATATGCCATTACAACATAGTTTTAAATAATTTGGTTGACAGGTTTACAATGACGTAAGCACACATTCTCACAGTGGAAATGTTTTGAAATAACATTCGGGAACGTGCAGTATATCATTGAAAAGTGTCTAGATGCATAAATTTGGGGAACTCTTATAGAGATGTACAATCATACCTTACATTATGGGCACCTTGGTAGTGCAGCCACCTTACAATTAAGGTCACCCAATGACAGTCCCAGATTATTTTTGTAACAGTGAAGTAGAAGAAATTTGTCTCGCTAATACAGTCACCTTGCCATTCAGGTCACTTTGGCCCACTCCCATCTGATCTTTACTGTGGTCGGGTTATTGTAGATCCTAGAGTTCAACCAACACGTTGTGTCCTTCGTACAAGTGCGAGGCTCAGTACCTCTCTACTGGAGTCAGACTGGAATCAAGTACAAACCTCCGCCAATCATTGAACGAGGTAAGACACCTCTCATCAACCCTCACCCTACTTCTCTTCACCCTATGACTGGGACGGTTATAGGGGAGCCATTTCGACATTCGACACATAGTCTACCATTCTATGCTTGCGTGGTCTGTCTCCTCTGTGTGTAGCAAGGCTGGTCTTGGATTAGATCATTCTGTAATGTCCAGCCAGTCTTTCTTCTGACTGTCACATCTTCTCTTGCCTTCCAGGTGTCTTGTACAATGGTTTTTGAGATGGTGTTGTGTTATGTGACACGGCCAAACCAGCAGAGGTCTTACAGCAGTGTACTAAACGTCATGGCTGGTTCATAACAAAACTGGCATGAAGAATATGCCGCTGATGAATAATATAAAATGTAGCATTGGCTGACCTCAAGTGAATCGCCACAGAATAAATCATTGTGGAGGTTATGACGTGTACAAGTTGTGTACTAAGTCACCAACATGCTTGTTCTTTTTACAGGGCTTCTGCTTTTCTGCATTAGAATGTGTAGTCGGAGTTCTACCCGTTTGCAAAGTTTGTTGTTATTTAGTGTGCACGGATTAAGCATTTTTTACATGCAACTAAACATTTCTACGGTCATTATGAGACATTAGTAAATGGTGTTAGATGAGTGGGAAATGCCTAAATTAAAATCTCTAACTAATCGACGTAACTGTTCACACTGAAATCTTTGTGACATTTTTGGAAGCAATCATGTTGTATTTGCTTGTAACATCAAGAAGATAAATAACCATACAAAGTCTATGCTGATACATTTGAGTGTATTTTTTATGAGAGCCAGTCTTTATGCAAACGTTAGAGTTAATTTATGGTAATTTATAGCAAAATATGAAATATTCTTACAGGTAATGTATGCAGTCTGCACAGCAGTATTGTCTAGTGATTTGGGAATTTATATTCCCCAAAAGAACCACCAAAAATAACTGCAGAAATATGTAAGTACAATTGACATAGTTCTGTAAATAATCCACAGGTGGTAGCACTTGAATACGGTGTCGTATAGTCCGCTAGATGGCAGCACGCGATTGCTTGTTAGCCACTGAAGGCCAGTGATGGCGATAGCCTCCTGTCAAGAATCTTGACAGTAGTACATTGAACTTGTTTGACTGTAGACACTGCTTCTGACAGTTTCTGTTTGCTTTGTCTCATGATTCTCATTACACCAATCAACTTAGAAAATCTAACAACACATGTCTCTGCTTAAATGAAACAGCAAATTATCCCTTTTAAATTTATTGGTGTGGTTGGTTCACGTTTCTATCAATCACTTAAGACACACAGTCACATGTGTTTAGTGTCAGCAAAGGACTGTACTATTTTTGAATGAGTGGATGCCTCAGTTCTAAATGTGCCGGTAGGAACATCCAGGTTTCAGTTAGGTGTTCTATCCTGTGTTAGCTATAGATAAAGCATTGTCTTAGGATGATAATTATAATGCCTGTTTTTTCTAATAAAATTCGAGTAGCAGTTATCTTCTAGTAGCACATTTGCAACATGTTTTTATGCACACCTATTGTGACTGCTGCTTAGAAGGTGAAAATATGTTCATACATAGCATAACACTTTCGATTCTTAATAGAGCACTTAACGTCTCATCTCTTGGTAGATGTGTTCATGCATATTCCAACTCAACTTATCTGGGAAGTGTTATCATTTATCCTAAAATGTGGATGTTGAAACGTGTCAAATACACCAAATGCAAGGTAGTGGAGACACCAAATATGAACGTCAATTACATGTATAGGTTTTAAGAAAAGTCAAATACAAATACACAGAATTTACATATTTAGATATAATTAGCATATGTGCAGCCAAAGTACTCGATAGGAGTCTACAGTTAACAGATATGTCCAAATGTGTCTGATTGGTTCGTTTATGAGGAACTAGTTGGTTATGTCATGGTACGGACATCGCAAACTACCGGCAAGTGGCACATTTGTTATTTGTTTCAAATATCCTTTTAAATTAATTTATGGTAATTTGTTGGGATCCCAGCCTTGCAGTTGATTTGAACATGTGTAAAGTGTTAACCAATCCTGTCTACCAAACAAACTATCGCTACATGCAAGATAGTTCCATGGCGCAGTGGTTAAAGTAAACACTTTCACTGCTTAAAGTTGGCATTTTGAGCCCACGTCTGACATTTGGCACCAGTTGAACAAACTTATCCTATCAATAAGACATTATGCAGGTGATTTATAAAGTGGTGTCTTGTGAATGGATAAAAACAAAGGATCTTGAATAATTTACTGGAAGAAAATTAGGTGCCACATAATACCAGACACATCTGTCTTCCTGGAAGTGCTCCCTAGAAACTGACTATTTCCAGTATGCAACCCGTCTTGTACTTGTACTGGCAACCATGTCCAAGTAGAACCAAGGTTGTACTATTTTGTTGGTGCCAGGCCTGTATGCAGGATCACATTTTTACTAGTCCAAACAAATCCCGATAGATACATGCATCTGTGTGTGCACAGATGCAACCCAGTCCAAACGTGATACAGTGTAACCTTGCATTATAGTCACCTCTGTAATACAGCCACCTCACAATTAAGGTCACCCTAGGACAGTCCCAAATTATTTCCACATACAGTAAAGAATAGGATAACAGTCCTGCTAATATGGTCACCTTGCTATTCAGGTCACTTTTAATCAGTCCCACGGGTGAATTTAATAGTGAGATTCTGCTGTATTTATAAATACATGCATTACCTTACCTACCTAGACTCCTCGATCCCACCAGAGCATAAGGCATCAACACATTTTTCTCCTGCCACTACGGTCTTGGGTGAACCAGCCAGCTAAATATATATGTACATATAAGAATACATGCATACACAAGTGATACAATAATACATGCGTACACAAGTATGATACAATAATACATGCATACACAAGTATGATACAATAATACATACATACAGAAGTGTGATACAATAATACATGTGTATACAAGTGTGATACAATAATACATACATACATACACAAGTATGAAGCAATAATACATGCATACACAAGTGTGATACAATAATACATATACAGGTGTATTCACAAGTATGATACAATGATACATATATATATACAAGTGTGATGCAATAATACATGCATACACAAGTGTGATACAATAATACATGCATACACAAGTGTGATACAATAATACATGCATACACAAGTGTGATACAATAATACATACATACAGAAGTGTGATACAATAATACATGTGTATACAAGTGTGATACAATAATACATACATACACAAGTATGAAGCAATAATACATGCATACACAAGTGTGATACAATAATACATATACAGGTGTATTCACAAGTATGATACAATGATACATATATATACAAGTGTGATGCAATAATACATGCATACACAAGTGTGATACAACAATACATGCATACACAGGTGTGATACAATAATACATGCATACACAAGTGTGATACATAATACATGCATACACAAGTGTGATACAATAATACATGCATACACAAGTGTGTTACAATAATACATGCATACACAAGTATGATACAATAATATATGCATACACAAGTGTGATACAATAATACATATACAGGTGTATTCACAAGTATGATACAATGATACATATATATACAAGTGTGATGCAATAATACATGCATACACAAGTGTGATACAACAATACATGCATACACAGGTGTGATACAATAATACATGCATACACAAGTGTGATACAATAATACATGCATACACAAGTGTGATACAGTGATACATATATACACAAGTGTGATACAATAATACATATATACACAAGTATGATACAATGATACATATATAGACAGTTGTGATACAATAATACATGTATACATAAGTGTGATACACATTTTTAAAGCATTACGGACATATAAGTAACAGTGAGAGTCAATAATATATAACGTTTTTGTTCCTCAAATTTCACCTGTCCAACCTCAAATTTTGACCCGTCCTAAATGAACGCTGTGTCAAAACTTGGGCAAGTTCATTCACCCTACATTGCCTGTGTCTTGTGGAAGAGATACTATAAGCTGTTGGTCCCTTCTATGTGGTGTCAATGCCAGGGGAACTAAAACACCCCCCACACAGGGAAATGGAAAAATATGTTGTAAACTCACTGTATGACAGAATCATCAACAAAATGATGTTAGCAGAAGTCTTAAGAAGTTGTAGGTCCTTTGTGCCTCCTGTCTATTTGAGGGGACAAAATATCCCACACAGGGAGATAGGTGAATGTAATTTGTTGTCGACTCACTAATCCTGTTTCACTTATCATACAAATGCAACCAACATTAAAAGCCCTCAACTTGATGTTTTACATACTTTACTTAATCCTCTTCATGTGGGGTCACACATAAGGTCGACAACGTGACGTTAATGTAGTAAAAGAGAAAGAGAGTAAGTACCGACATGTATTGTCTCATTATCGTAGACTGAGCACTCCCATCACCAGTGGTTGGCAGCAAACAGTCATCGATGAATTCCTTACCAGGTGATTAAAGTGGTACTTTGATGTGGCAATATCTTTATAATGCATACTGCAGATTCACGCAATCTTGTGATTGCTGCAAAAATGTGCACCTGCGATATCTAACACAGATACCCTTTGTGAAGGGGTTGATGAGTTGAACAGACCCATCTGTCTATGTGCCACGGTTACTTTGGCTGAAAGGTTAGGTCGTTGAGTAATTTGCCTCTTTTCTACATGAAAACATACCATAATGATGGCTTGTATTTAGACACCTAAACCATACCATAATGACAGTATGTATTTGGACACATAAAATATACCATGATGACGGTATGTATTTGAACACCTAAAACACACTATAATGACGGTATATATTTGAACACCTAAACCATACCATAATGACGGTATGTATTTGGACACCTAAACCATACCATAATGACGGCTTGTATTTGGATTCAATTCTCAGCTGTCTTAAAACATAGAAAGAAAATGTTTGTGGTTGAAAACATACAGTGTCCAGTGTCATACAGTCATTATGAACTGAACATTATTTTTGGGTGTTCAAAAACATACAGTGTCCAGTGTCATACAGTCATTATGAACTGAACATTATTTTTGGGTGTTCAAAAACATACAGTGTCCAGTGTCATACAGTCATTATGAACTGAACATTATTTTTGGGTGTTCAAAAACATACAATGTCCAGTGTCATACAGTCATTATGAACTGAACATTATTTTTGGGTGTTCAAAAATATACAGTGTCCAGTGTCATACAGTCATTATGAACTGAACATTATTTTTGGGTGTTACATGTCCAATACAAATATTCATTATGGACAGTATATATTTGGTCACTTAAAACATAAAAGCTGTCTGAAAACACACCGTACAGAAACTAATCATGCAGTATCACACAAGATGTACACAACTGTTATACACACTCATGTTTGGTTACTGGTGAAAGCAGCCTCCCTGTCCATCATCCTGGCTATGTTCACAACACATTTCTATACTGGGTCTTACATCTTTTGGAAGTCCATGCCGAACCTTTAACTGATGACTGCACCTGCAACTACAGGGTAACACAACAGACACTAAGAATTCCTCGCAGGTCTTCCACTTGTCATCTTTCAGGACAAAGCATGAATATTGGAATAAACCACTTTCCGTGTTTTGGACATGATCTGTTGCCGGGTCTGACCCCTGATGACATAAATGATTTCATGAACTTTATTATCTTCAAAGTCCTCATGGCATTGATTATTGTTTTGTGACACCAGATGCGTTTCCAGTCTGTGTAATTCTCATCAGGGGTGGTATGATTGGTGTCAAGGCTGTGGCTACTTGTGGCAATAATCTATTCTGCTTGCCACAGGGAATATTGGACATTTATATGGGCAGTAGCCTAGGCAGTTGTCTCTTTCACTGGTTTACAAGGTCATAAACAGCAGCTGACCTGTGGACATTCACTATATATGTAGTAAGGACAAATATCCAGTCATACTTACTAGTGGTATACTGTGAGGAAGATGGACTGTCCAAGCAATGCCTGGGGACCAAATGTAGCAATGCGTTGTTAGAACATTAGAGATGTTATCACCCGAAGAACAAGTTCAGTTGTGTGGCTCCTTATAATGTCTCAACAACTTATCCTGATTTATAAAACCATCCTTCCAAAATAAAGGGCGTGCCACTGGTGTGGGAACGAAATTAACATTGGGGAGATGAGAACAGGAGCTTTCAGATCATGACATTGGAAGATGGGGGGGGGGGTGGGGGTGGAGGGGAGGGGTTGCTGTTTTGAATATTTTTCGCGGCAGTGTTACAAACTTTTGAAGCTCACCAGAAATCTCCAATTGCAACCTCCTGGACGCTCGCCAAAAAGACCACCTTTGAGGTTCTCAGAAAACCTCGATTTGCACACCCCATCTGAGGCTTACCAAAAAAAAACTTCAGGCTCAGATTTACTGGGGGGCATAACTATATGTCTGCCCACCTCTGAAATTCCCGAGAGGTTGCTGCCCCCTTTCCCACCCTCCCCAGTTCCCACACCTATTAGGATGGCTAATGGACACCCCGGGCCTGGATCCACCCATGATAATTTAGGAAACAGTCAGAAAAGGTGGGCTGTTCAAGCAAAGATTATTATTATTAAAGAACTGGAGGAATTCCATATAAAGATGAAGCTATTGGTTTTAATTTTGTTTACATTTATAATCATAATATAGTAAGTAGATCAAGCCTAAGTTGTATTGTTGATTACATGCATGTCTTCATGCAAAGCATCACTGGATCACTGCCAGCAAGATTTTTATGAAATGCGAGAGGTTTAGGTTATCCCTGATGGTTTAGAAGCAAGGACAATACAAATTTGTATTATGGTGCAGTACACTTTGGTCTGCAAAAATTAGGTGTTGTGGCATATACCTATATTTATGAGAGACTGACACAATCTAAACAATTCCTGCAATTGTTTTGTCATGCTGCATCAAAATGATGAGGTATCTAAATAAACGCATGCTCAATCATGGTCAAAATTTCTCAGATGTCAGACTGACTACTTTTTCAGTTCAGATGTTTTTGCTAGCATTGTGATTGTTGTTAACATATTAGGGCAATGTATTCTTTGGTTAAAGGGAAAGAAAAGGCATTGTTTTAGGGGCCAATGCATCTAAAAGAGTTAATGAAAACTAACTATTTGCAACTACAATCAAGACAATTACGCCAATAATTTACTAGAAAAATCTTGTTGATGACACTGAATAATTGTATGGACAGTGCTATTGTGAAATTCCATCAGTGAACTGGGAACACCAGTCTAGTCTGCATTGCTCAATAACCCACACATCTCAGCTAACCATCTGTTAACAGTTTTACTTGTATTAGCTGGTCTGTCCATATACCTGTCGAATAAAACAAGACTTTTACATGTCACAGCAGGGTGAAGGTCAAAGAAACTCAGAGCACTTACTGGTCAAGGGCATGTCTCAATACATGTCAGCCGTCGGGAACTGTGAGAATCTGCCACTTTTTAAAATAAATGCTAAGTAAACCAGTGGAATTATATTGTTGATTGTATTTGCAAATGGTTAATTTGATTTGTATTAAGTCTCAGACGCATTGGCTCAACAATTGCCTTTTATTTCTCTTTAAACATATGCAGTGTAGGAGTAAGAACATACACACATAATGATTGAATGAGGAACAAACAGTAATAATGTAACTCATGCTTTGGATGATTTGTTTCTGCAGACATCTCGTAGATTTGCAAAAACAGAAAGCAGACATTGTATAGAATTTTCTGGTAAAAACCAACAAAGTTCAAGATTTTTACGGTGCTTTTTTACCAGCCATAAAATTGACACTGAAAACATTAATAAATCTTGCGTTTGGCAATAAATATTTATTTTTAGTTTGTCTGCTGAAGTGTGTGTTGCAATGTTCACAGATGTGACACTTTATTAAAAACTGGAATATAAAAAACTGTATTTACATGAAATATGCGACACTGATATAACAGCTGTTTGTTTAAACTAAAATTACAAAAGCTAAATTTTCTTATTACATAATTTGCAAAGTGTTCTAAAATTCACTATATTGGAAATGCTTTACACCTATAAAATACCTATGATACATCAAAGTAAGAACACTTGTAGTTAACTTAAGTTAACAATATATAGTTAAGTCCATAAATTCTGCTGCATGACAAAATCTGCATCTTTAATAATATATGTCTCCTCTCTCACTTGATCTGCTACAGAGCACTTGCCTGTGTTGTCATGCTTTGAAACACTACTGGAAGCAATGAAGAGAGAGTGTGTTTTGTTCAGTTAAACCATGAACAATCAACTGGATAAAACGTATGTGATGAATAATTCAAAGATGAACATTTGTGTGATTTTAATGTATTTCCGCAGGTGGTTTGCTCGTTGCATATCTGTTTTTGTGTCCCTGGGTGTAGTTTTTGAATAGTTTAAATAATGTGTATGGTCTGTTTAATAAAAGAATGTGTACTTGTTTTTTTAATTGTCAAAAGAAAAGACTTTGGTCGTTACGTCTAGCAGCTTGCGAAACCCAGTTGGGCAGCCAACATTTAGCACCATCCAGTTGAAGTTGGCTGTCACCTGCCACAAAAGTTGCCACCAGTTCTTGATAATGGAACACAGTAACTGTCACACAAATATGTCTTAATTATATTTAAGGCAGTGTCAAGGGCATAATTACCGCTTTTTCGGCCCACACTTTTTTGTCACATGCTATAGAAAAATGTCAGCACAACACATTGAAAATAACATTGTTAACAATTTGTTTGCATACGATGTAAGAAATAAGTGTCAGAGATTTATAATATGAATGCCTTATGCAAGAATTTGTTCAGGTTTTTATTAAACAGCATTTTGTATTAAATATGGCAGAATTGACTCCCATCGTTAGGCCATGTACCACAGCACTTAATCTTAGCTGTGCTGTAATAAACAGTCATCTTGACAGGGCTAGCTTCTAACACTTCAATAGAAACACAAACAGATTTAATGAAAATCTTATTGACAACAATCCAAGGGAGCCAGGCAGATGTTTTTGGCATCTTGGAAATAAAAATGCTATTTTGAATAAATCTTCTATTGCTTATATCATCACTATCAGTTAAATGTAATGTCAAAATGCATAGCTTCATCTTTTTCTGAGAATCCTCTAGTCAGTATCTAGTGTTCCTTTGCTTGCATAGTCTACATTTTCTGAAATGTTCTCAAACACCTATGCCTAATATAAATATTAATTTAGTTAGCTAGGATATTTTGCTGACACAAACACAAGAACAAAAAAGTGTTTTATTCTCACAAAATAAATTACATTGAAAAATTTATTTTTTTGAACACATTTATGTGGTGTTTTCATATTTCTAGATTACTCCAATTTGTGAAATCTTTAATGCATTCCCAAGCTGATGAATCTGTATAGATTGTAATATAAATGAAAAAATGAAATTTCAGTGTTAATGCTATTAAAATAACACACATAAAATCATGGTGACCTGTTTCAAACATGCAAAAAGTTAGGGTCAAAACCATTAACTTGCTTTTTTACAGCACACTAGGAAGTATACTTACTATCAAAATTTATCCTAGGAAGTATACTTACTATCAACATTTACTTGTATAAAAATAATAATAATAATCTTGATTGATACATAATGTTCAGTATAGCACAGATGTAGCAGTAATATGATACATGTATACATTACGTACCAATTGGAACAAAGCAACACATTGCTTGTGTTCCTTATTCATGTCATATTTGAAATGTAAACTATAATTTGTGTCAAAAAACAACATACCGGTAATACATAAACGTCTTCATAATAAACTAACTAATTATTTAATAGTGCACAGTAACACAGAACACTTACATTAAAGCAGAATTTAACATATGTTTGCTAGAATTAGACGCTTGGTTATTTGTTTGAACATATGAAGAGATGTACAATATTGTAAATAGTTATTTGTAATAAATGTAATCCAGATTTTAGGAGCAACATAAGCCAAAGACATTTGTCTGCAATTAGTCTTACAGTATGGTATTTTATATGTTACTTCCTGCCTTGTATTATATTTATGTGTAGATATTTGCAGGACAAATACATCATGATATATATCTGGCAACATACCCCTATTATGCTTGTACATTAGAATACAGCATAAGTATTTATTTATGTCATAAATATTCATTATTTGATAAGATGTAAATAAAGGCTGTGTATGATCAATAAATCCTACATGACTTATTACACGCAAAACTCTTTTTTGGAGTAAATTAATTTTAGCAAGGTATATATTCGGGGCCCTTACCCAGACGACATTACAATAAGTAATATATGGGTATATAAACATGTAATGCAGATTTAACAATGATTTATTATCTAATTTGTTTGTCACCTTTTTCATAATACCAATATTCTTAGAAATTGTATTTGATATATATGTAATGTGTGTGCTCCAGTTCAACTTATTATTTCTAAGCAGACCCAAAAATTGTATCTCATGTACAGTGTTAATTTGTATGCCGTCTATACAAATGTTATTACTCCTTTCTCTTATACTGATCATATTACTAAAAATCACTGTGTGAGTTTTCTGTATATTCAAAAAAAGTTTATTAATTTTAAGCCATAAAGATAGTTTTTTATTTCAGAACATTTTCCATTTCATTTTTATTGTTGCCTTGTATAAAGATGCTCATGTCATCAGCAAGCATAATGGTAAACGTTGTGTCAGATAAAGTAGATAAATTATTTATATAGATAAGAAAGAGTAAAGGTCCCAGAATTGAACCCTGCAGAACATCACATGATATGTTTTTAAGGGAAGATTTTGTTCCATAAAATTTTACTCGTGTTTTACTTAAAAAGTTACAAATCCATTGGAGTACCGGTATATTCCCTCTGATTCCGTAATATGTTAATTTTCTCAATAATATATTATGATTAATAGTATCAAAGGCTTTGGCTAAATCCAGAAATAAGCCAATTACGTGCTCTTTGGTATCGATTGCCTTACTAATTTTGTAAATTAGCAGTGAAATAGCCATATCAGTGGAATATCCTTTCCTAAATCCAAATTGGGAATTAGGAAAGATGTTATGTTTCATTATGTAATTCATTAATCTATTGTGTATATTAATTAAAGATAACGAGTCTGATCATGTTACTCCTGTATGACTTGTGTATGTTATAAACTGTATCTGTTCATATTCTACCATCCTAACTGTTAAACTATCTTGCATTGGACTAAAACACTTTATAATATCACAGCCATCTCTTTAGTTTGAATGTGTCGGTCCAAATACTATATGTGCATTGTGTGTTGAAAGTACACAGTCATTTTTATGTTATTAAAACGCATTTTGTGGTTAAGATAGACAGTTTATAGTATATGACATCATTTTATGAAAAAAAACATCAAACCTTTCGTATTTTATACAACTTTTTCTGCAGAGATTCCACATGTCTTCAAATCGATTAGCTGATGGCCGTAAATATAAAATGAACCACACTCGCCGCAATTACTTCCTGTCAAATAAAATCAGTGAGTTCGGCTAACTGGCAAATTGTGAGACACTAATGACATTGAGCTGAGACACTGGGCAATGGAACCGTGGTCAGAATAGTGGCCGTGTCAATTTGTGTCACTATCGGACACCTGCATTGACACTATCAATGAACTGCCATTGCCAATCACGATTATTGTCATCACTTTGTTATTGTAGACTCAGGTTGTATATACAGCCAACATGGTATCGCTGCGATCTTATTGCGCAGTGCCCTTGTGACACTTCTCATCACAGATTTAGCGTTGATGACAACATTTCTGTGACACTGGATTAGGCGTGGGATGTCCAGAATGATAACGGCAGACATTGTGTAGAAAAAAGTCCACCTTCCATACCTCACTTTATGTCCAACTTGTCTCAAAATCAGGATTATGTGTGTTCCAAGTTCCAAAAACATCATTCCAACACTGGATTTATTTAATATAATATGCTGGTATTGTCTTTTTTTAATAAAAATGCTTGAGCAGTGTGTCAGGATATGTATTTTTTTATTTCAACAAAAACCATGAATTGTGTCTATTGAATTTGTTGTACTGTGTCCCACTTTATGTTTATAATTTGAGTGTTCTGTAGACATTATGAAGATGCTACATTCAAATTATAAATGATGCTTCGGGCATGTTAAATGCAATATGGCGAGCAATGTACTGTCAACATATTTAATCTAATATTAATAATAATATAATATAAATAATATAATATAAATATATATAACATTATAATATAAATATATATAATATATATATCATATAAATAAATATATATAACACAATATAAACAATACTATGATATAAATATATATAATAATATAATTTTTATATCATGTAATTATATTAATAAATGAGCAATAGAAATATTGGTTTGAATGTGATGTTTGGTATCTTTGATTTAACATGCATGTCTGCATGGTGCTAGTTTACTTCAGTTAGCACCCTCTTCTGATGCAAGCTCCAGGCTTACAGTGTCAATACTGTAGCCAGTCTGCACTGAAGTGCTCCCACAGCTAAGCACCTGTTAATGGGCTGGTGTGAACCATTGCTTTCACAAATGTTCCTTTCAGCTGTCCATGTGCGTGGCTGTTGTACTGATGTTCTCAGGCACTATAGAACTTATATTTAGAATGCTAAAAGCAGCATGTATATCCTTGCGAAGGTCCCCATGTCTTGATGCTCTAACACTTTGCATGCTTGTTTTATCTTCTCCCTATAAAGCTGTACAGGTAACAAAGTGCACTGTAGTAAAGCTGTTAAAAGCCAAAATGGAAAACATTTTAAAGGGAGTCTGGTACATGGTTCATTGGTTAACTGAATGACATTTAGGAACGTTGCAAAACTGTTTCAAGTACAATGTAGTAATATTCATAACATCTCGGATGGGTAAATGTATTATCCATACAAAATGTGGTAATATCAAACTTTTTCATCTCTTAATTACTGTTAAAAATTACGATTAAACTAAACTGTGCCCATTTGATATCATATTATAATATGGAGATAACTTTACGGCATTAAAAGACCAAACAGTTAGGTTTCACCTTACCTTTAAAGTGAAATATAATGTTAATCATAGACTTATTGATTGGTTTCATATTCCTGTTTGATATTTTGCACAGAATAACCATAACAGTAGAGTCACACATACATGAAATATAACATTGTTAATTTAGATATATATGTTGAGATAGAAAAAATGTAAAGAATTGAGACATTTTAATTACTATGTAGGTTTGTTTTTTTGTCAAGTGATTTTAAATGAGATGACCAAAGCCACTGTTTTTTACTTTCATCGAACATTGAACCTGGGAATTGTCCAAGGCCATGGTTTGTGTTCTAGGAACTGTTGACATCTGTGTTTGCTATTGTTAGGTCTAGTCTATTCTCAATGGTGACTGGGGAAGACTAGAAATTTTTCATGAGGAGTAACATGTAGATGCTCAAAAATCAATCATTACATAAACTTCTCAAATAAACAACTGCTATGCTTCTTTTAGCATGAAGTGTCTGAAGATGGGAAAGACTGTAATGTCAATGCTGCCTCGAGGCTAAGTTTAGATGTGATGCTGATCGTTTTTTTGCTTTTGAAAACAAATTCACTTTAAGCCTGTTATCCCCAGGTGTAGTAACAAATTATCTACTGAGTGTTTATTGTGCTAGCTGTGAGAAAATTTGGACACTAAAATTTACAAATATCTCAGAAGACTGGTAACAAGTGATGATATGGCTTCCTTGTCCACTTGTCATTTGAATGGCAATCTTGTTAATAATTTTTTTAAAGTATGAATTGTAAAGCGTGTGTTCATATAAATTGTTTTTACTTTGATAGAATTATTTGAAAGTTAATAATCTGACAGATGGGCAAATTAAAATGTGTTATTAATAATTATACATGAGGCCACACCTTTGAAAGCAATGGGCTACTCCTGAAACATTTAAATTTCAACAACAACAAATGTTTTATTAAGAAGATTTTGTGCAGTCAATATGTTACAACAGATAATAATTATAATTTATACTGCATAACATAACCGCATGGACTGTCTCCTTTTAAAAATATCTTAAAACAGAAAGGGTGAACAGTCAAGAGTGGGAGAGGGCAGCAGAGGACTGGGGTAGTTGGAACAGAGCAAGTGGTAAATCCCCCACCTGCAAGGGAAATAAAAAACATTGTACAGTTCCAAAACCCAGGACTACACAATTCAGGTGATCATCAGAAGTGATTAAGACTTGAGTATGTGCCTATGGCAGACTACTAAATTCCTGATGACATTCCCTTCGGACCGACCCTGTTGTTTTGATGCAGTAATCTCTCCTGTCTGCAAGTGGGAATTAGAAGCAATGCCTCAAGGCACCTCCAATAGGTCCACCACAGCTTGGAGTCTTTATATTCCACAAGGGTTTATGCAATGGCAGCAGCAATGAATGGTGAGAAAGGTGGTCGGTCATATTGTTTACTAATGTAGTTTCTCAGGCTCATCAAATTACTACAAGCTTGATCTCTGCAGTTGTTTAAGTTCAGACAGACAATGAGCTGTTCAGATTATAATATTACAATGCTTCAGTAAATTATATTATAGTAAATCATATCCCGTACTGCAGGATTAATGGTTTATAGGACTCGTTCTTACCAGCAGGTATCCCACTATGGAACCAGCTGCCTGAGTGCATAGTGACATCCCCAACCCTAGACACCTTCAAAGGAAGGTTGGCCATGTTGGACCTTTAGGCACTTTGCACTTTTATCGCTTTTACCCAGCACTTGGTGGTGTAATGCTAGTTCAAGTCTATCATGGTTAGAATATGTTGCATTTGTGTAGTTGGATGTTGGTGTGCAAGATGAACTATTATTTTACCCCATTTAAACAAAACAAAATGCAAATCAAACAACTCTGTACTTTAAGATTTTAGTAAAAACTGTACAGTTTGACTTTTGCCTTGTTTCCACCCAGCAGCATTGGTTTTGTAAAACACTTACAATTTTGTCCTTTATAAAATCAGCGTTAAATCTGCTCCCCGTCATTTGTCACACAAACCTATCGCATTCTGTTTTTGCACACAGAATCGTTCTCTGTCGGACATGTTCACAACTTTGCCAGTCAACAAATAAAAAAATTAAAACCTGCATGACTGTTGAAGTCTGCACATGTGCCAATTTTTCTGTTCATAACAAGCTTTTCTGGGTGCAAAAAATCCCTGAAAATGGATACTGTGTCAAAATCACTGGCACTTGATTCGTATGACAGACCAGCTGTGCGCGTAGCCTGCCAGAGGTAACGGATTGACAAGTCCTAAATCTTCTCCTATTGCACAGTGTGAATGCCTGCATTTTTCATCAGAAACGACAATTGGTGCTGATGATTTAGCCCGTCATTGATCACAGACTTGCCACAGATTTAGATTTGGGAGCACGGCTAGTGTAGCGGTTAGCACATCGCCTGGAATGCCAATGCTCCGAGTTCGAAACCCGGAATGGGAAGGCATGATATTTGGTATAAAAAAACTGGCCCTCAATATTGGGGACTGTGTATCCCTCGTGACTTTGGAGATCAGGTTAATGTTGGTCCCGTCTCAATTTGGGACGTAAAAAAACCACTGAGGACGACAAGCACCCTGGGCCTGGCAGTGACCACCCTCAGTGCCAGCATAGAAAGGTCGGCTTGGCGATAACGTTCTGAAAAAGGCTGGCTAGTTGAATGAGACCTCATAAGACCATTACATTGTAACCACAATAATACAGACTAGTCGGTTAATGAATGAATGAATGAATGAATGAATGAACTTTAGTTCGGTTACAAGTACAAATTAGTGAACACATGTACAATGGATTATAAAAAACAGAAAAAAAAACAAATATTGCAACCGTGGAGATCCTCTAGAAACCCCTAGGGGCTTATAGCGAGGACCACCAGAAATAATAATTTAACAATAGTTTCCTTGTTCCATAAAATTAAAGCATAAAAGTAGGACAGTAAGTTCTTCTGGAACAAAGTGAATAAATCATCTCATAGATGCAGTTAATATATACACATACATATACATTACTAACAATACATATATAGAACAGGTTGACTACTAATTAAATTGCACTCATTATAACATAATAAAAAAAAAAAAATGTACTAATTTTCAAGTAAAACAAAAATAGAACTGACTAGTCTGTATTATTGGTATTGTTATATACAGCTGTATATATTATATATTATTAATCAGTTCATCTGATTGTATTAAATATGATGCAATCACGTAAACATATGATGTAATTACTTGACCCGCCCCCATAGGGTGGAGTAATTACAGTAATATCTACTGCCGATATGTGCCATAATTGCAACTAAGCAGCCACTGGAAGGTTATTGTGTTTCAAAGGTGAAAAAATTATTATTATTTCATGTCTTCACCATTACTATATTTTTAAAAACTTTATTAATTCAATTATTCCAGAACCGTATTTGGCCCTCAACACCTAGAATGCAATATTGTATAACACTGGATGTGGAATGATTGAATGGATAATAATGATGGCGATGCGTCAAATTTAGACAAATGTAGTTATATAGGACTAATATCGCATTACCACTGGTGCACACAACAAGCATAATTAGTTTAACGTTGTTCCTGTTTATCATCTACATCTTGAACATTGATAAAAAAACGGCATTGGATGTTGTAACTCGCTGTTTAAATGGCTTGAAAAAGTAATTGCAACTTGCATGCCACATGATGATCATTCCAATTAATGGTAGTGAATTAACCAATCAGAAAATGCTACCGTGTGTTGTTCCCACTGATATTTATAAATAAATATGTGCAGGCGGCAAACAGTTTCAGCTTCCGGCATGGATCGTGCATTGAAAATATTTTAGGAGCTTCAAAAAATTAACATAGACATTATGAATTCTTCCTTACATTCTGGAAAAGTACACATTATTTGTACTTTGTTACAAGTAAAAGTACTTCAAAAAAATTCTACTTTGTTACTCAAGAAAAGTAAACTTTTCTACTCAAGTAAAGTAACGAAGTAAATGTACTTCGTTACGTACTGACTCTGAATGTATGGCATAGTTGTATAATTATGTCATTATGCGATAGTATATATATATATATGTTTATATATACATGTTATATACATGTATATACACATTCATGAGTTGGTAAACAATTTGTTATGCTTGTCCATAGTTTGCTCACCAACCGCCCACAGTATGTAAACATCAATGGTCACTGCTGGCCATGTGTCTCTGTCTCCACTGGAGCCCCTCAAGGGGGTGTGCTATCACCATTTCTACATGCCATGTACACCAGTTCCTGTAGAAGTACAAGCAGCCACTGTTTCAAATATGCAGATGACACTGCTCTTGTTGGTCTGATCTCAGATAACGAAAGAAAGTACGGAAGCAATGTAGATCATTTTGTATCATGGTGTATGGCCAACTGAATGTTATCAAGTTGAATGTTATCAAGACCAAGGAAATTGCAATAGACTTTTGATCAGGTGTACATCATCCCAATCCAGTCAACATCAAAGGGCAAAACATTGAAATTTTACATTCATATAAATATCTTGGTAATACAGTCGATGACAAATTAAAGTGGGATGATAATTAATACAATGACACTATACAAGAAAGGCCAGCACAGATTGTACTTCCTGAGACAACTCAATGCAATGCTCGTTGACAGAAATATCCTGTCTCTGTTTCACAATTCACTTGTGAAAAGTGTTACGACTTTTGGGCTTATTTGCTGGTGGGAAAATCTCTCAGTCAAAAACAGAGGGAAATTAAATAAGCTATATACCACTTCTTGCAAGATCGCAGGATGTTGTACACACGAAACCAGTTTACAGCAATTCTACAAGTCGAGAACACAGCAAATGGCAAAGAATCTGACACCACCCACTTCTTACACGACCAGTATGACCATTTCCCCTCTGGAAGGAGGCACAGAATCCCAACTGTACGAATTCAGTGTGCCCTGGAATCTTTCTTTCTATCCTCGATCAAGTCATACATACATCACATTGATCAATGTTATCACTGTCATTTTGCCATATTGTTTTAAAATATTTATTCATACCGTTTTAATGTGTTTAATTTATTTACTATTGCTGGCACGTCATGACCGTATGATTCATGGTTCATGATTCTACTATTTTCTGTATACAACACTCAGTATTACAATGTGATTTAAATATTTTGTTTAATTATGCTTTCTCCTCAAAGCAAAACTGTATAAATTTCCTCTTTGTGAACAAATAAAATTATTACTGTTATGTACATTTTATATACACTACGGTTCTTTAATTGATCGTGTTAGACACTTGTGATCTATGCCCATGTTATACATGTGTGTATATGTGCATGTAAGCGTGCATACCAACATCACTTTTGGTTCTCATAGATGCAGTTGTTCTATTTCCATCTTTGTTCATGAATCACACCTGATTAATCGTCATCATTCCGTCTGAATTTACGTACATAAAGAATGTAAATCTGTCATGCCAACTATCATATAATTTGTCATTTTAAGTGCTTTATTCATAAATCAGTTCAGTTTGGATCTTTCATGATATGGCAGCAAGTTTGATCAGTTTGGTACAGATGCTGCTAAATATAAATGAGGGGAAAGTTTGCTCAGTTTTGCATTTACATTAAAATCGTTGCATAAAAAACAGTGTAAATTTACATAAAATTCTCTATTCAGTTGATTTAGTAAATTTAGTCAGGTTCCTTGGTGATCTGTTGTGCATGAATAGTTCATATATTATGTAATATGCATACTTGGTTTCATTAGATAAGAGGTTGAACTGAAATAAATTAGTTTAATAATTAGGTTGGGCAACTTTTGAGAAAAAGTGAATCACCTTATGTCATATAATATGTAGAATGGGAGCCATTATGACAATTTTCACCAAACAATTCAGCATGGAATTTGGTAGCAAACTGGGCAAGCCACTTGGTAAGGATGGATACATGAAACATAGTGAAGAGAGCAGAGGCGGAACATAAAGGACACAGGAAAAGGGAGATAGGAGGACTACATGAGGAGGGACATGAGAAGGGGGGAGTGAAAGATGGAGAGAGGGAGCTATGGATAGAAAACTTTGAAAAGAAAAAGCACAGCAAGTGGTTCGACAATTAATATTGTACCTAACCCTCACCCTCACCCCTACACATCAGGGAACAAGGAGGAGAGCAACAACTGTCTAAAATTTATATTAAGAACTGTTACATTAATTCTGTGTGTGCTCTGTGGAACCTACATTATCATCTCCGGCACTTGTTCACTGTCTAACTGAACCATTCTTCTGTGTCATATGACCATGGCGGTTGTTATCACATGACCACAGTGTGCCAAGAATGATCGCAGGTTTTATATCCACAACTTTGTCCATCGCTGGATGCGACACCTTTATTTTAAGTGGGGCGTAATGGTTAGACATGGACTATCAATCATGAGAATCCAGGTTTGAATCAGATTGACATATTTATTATCCACTATGTGAATTTATGTTAACCACAGACCATTGGAACTACATAATCTGATCAGATGTGTGAAGCAGCTGTGATTATGTTGCTAAATAGCAGTTTTTATTGTACTGTTTACCTGCTTCTGCAAGGTCTCGTATCCTGCAGTTTGGTCTGCCCTGTGCCATAGGGATCAACAGAGTCTCCACCAAATGTCATCAATATTGTTATTGACTGTCATAAATTGTTATCATGTGTCTATATATGTGGTATTAATAGCCCTGCAGTTAATAGCAGGGCATGTTTTATTCGACCCTTGTGTGGTTCAATTTGTCTCCTGTGTCAAGGGTTTCCCTAGGGGTCAATTCACTAATAGTAAGAGAATTTGAACCGAAAATGTACCTCTCCAAAAATACCATCTCAAAGAGAGTCACACTTTGAGAGATAAGGTCATTATTGATTTCTCCTAAAATTGTTGAAATGGGTTTCAAGTTGTACCTTTAATGTGTGCTTAAAATTGCTCCAAACTAGATGAAACGACAATATATATGCAAGTCTTCTAGCAAAAAAGGTGCAATGCAATATATATATATATATATATGTGAATTAACTGGTACTTAAAACTCCACCCTCAGTTGATTTAACTCATTATAAATGAGGCTCGTTGAAGTTCAGATCTGTAGAGCATGAACAGTTTAAGTAATAAGCTCAGTTGGTTTAATAAAAGTGTTCATTTGTTAAAATCATAAAATGTTAGGGTAACTTGTGAAAATTTGAATTGGCTGATGTCATAGTTTAACAGAGACCAACCATTTTTGCAATTTTTCCATCAAATTTAGTCTAGATCTGGTCAAAAGTAATTCAGTTGGTGGTTCAATTATTTCATCACTACCAAATATATATACAAAATGTGTAGAAATGAGCTAGGATGTCACAGTGGCTAGTAGATAGGTTCTGCTTGTTGTGAAATCACTCTGAAACAAGACGAGGAAACAATCAAATCGAGGAGGGACATAAGCAAAGTAAATGACACGGGTTGGATGAGATTCCTGCTTGTAGAGCTCTGTTGGTGAAGTCATCATTCTGGCCAAATAGGCCTTTAATCAGCATTCTCATGCAAGGTGGCACGGGAACACAGGAAGCATTCAGTGTTTTATTATGATTGTTAATATCGCATAATGGCAGACAACTCTAAACTGCGCTCTGCAACCCGTGTTATATGTGGCACCATTGCATGGCATGGATGGTGAAAGATGATGTGAGTGTTAGATACAGAAAACAACAAAAGTATTAATTAATAAAAACTTATTAAACATCAATTGAAGACCATTAAAGACTGGGCCACACGATTATGGCACACAGTTATTTGGGGTAACTAAGATTCCAGTTTAGTTTTATGACATTTGTATTTACTTAAATATATTATTTATCTATAATTTTTTGTAAATGATATGTATACACTCAGATTTAAACCTCAACACCATCTCCATGGAGCACCTGTAATTTACCTTCAGTTTCCTCGGCTGACAGGATGAAAATTGACGCTGATGAGAAAAATTTCTTTGTAGCATTGTTGGCAAGAGTGCACACAAACAAGTCTGCTAACTTTCTCTGGCTTTCCCATAGACAATCACTAGGCTGGTAGCTTGGTACTCGGGCTTCTTACAGGCTACATCAGGACATTTCACATGGATAATTGTAACACAACATTTGATGCTGATGAGAAAAATTTCTTTGGAGCATTGCTGGCAAGAGTGCACACAAAATCTGCTAATTTTCTCTGTCTAAGATAGTCACTAGGCTGGTACTCCAGTTTGTGATTGACTAATTCAGGATGTTTCGCATGGATAATTGCAGGCTGTCAAACAGAGACGAAGATGTAGAATGCAGTGTTACATCACAACTTGCATAAACCTCCGCAATACATACTACTTACATACCACTTAGTTCTTACCAGGTGCTCTTTATGAATCACTTCTGTCCTCTGAGTGCTAGTTGTGGAGACTGACTAGATGGAGGGTGGACCCAGGTGAAGGTAATAGTATTGTGTGGTCTCATACAGCACCTAAGTCCACCTAGACAAGACACTTGTGGCTCTTACTCCATTATCAGAGCAAGTGTTTGGCAGCAGCTAATGCAGTGCCTGAATGGGTTTTTGTAGATCAAGACCATTGACTATGTGAGTCCATAACAGGTTTTTCTATTTTGATGTCAGGAATCCTTTCCAGGTAGAAGGAACGGACAGCATTTAGTGTCTCCACCAAAAGACACAGGCAGTGTAAGGTGAAAGAAATGGTTGGAGCTGTCTTCTTCCATTCAGACACACCACCAGTCAGCTGGTTATTACATATTGTGATGGAACTAGGAAGTGGGCACAGAGTGCATGCATTAAGGAGATTGTTAAATTAGTGTCTTGCTAGAACCAGGAGGTGTAGCTGCACTTTGCCGAGCGAACTGGTTTTGTCCAAAGGATGTCGGAGATTTATATTCAGCACATCTAAGTTTCCTGTTGCTCACAACATCATTATGTGTGATTTAACAGTGAATGCTGCAAAGTAATACCACACAGACACATGATGCTCAGGGTGTGCTTTGTTTTTAGTTTTCTTAGTTTCTCAGATGTTGAAAGGTGTGTAGGTGTTGAAAGACACTATCATTGAATGTGTATGCTGAGTTACGTGAAAAAATTTTTGGAGGTATAGAATTGCACTTAGATGTTGAAAGAAACGGTTCTTGGACTTGAAAGTACATAACGAGTTACATGAGACAATCCTTGGGATACAGAATTACACTTAGATGTTGAAAGACTGTTCTTGAATGAATGTATACAGTGAGTTACTTGAAACAAAGCTTGGAGGTGTGGAATTATACTTAGATGTTGAAGGAGACTGTTCTTGAACGTATATATGAGTTACCTGATACAATACTTGGAGGTAGAGAATTGTACTTCTTGGATAATTGTTTCATTTAAATATCTATAGGTGTTTTTACCCCAAAAAGGGATTTTGAAGTGTGCATAGCTCGAAAAGCCAATTCATGCATTTCCAAATCTTTCTGTACTTTTTATTCAAATACAGCCATATTTTGAAAGCCCTTATAATTATGAACCATTGGTTGCAAATATTTTTCATATCTTCTACAATTGTACCAATTTATGTAAATCCATGTCAAATGTCCGTGTACGTTAGCGACTGGCATTCTACTAAAATTGTTTTTTATTACATTAAATCGTAGGCAACAGCCTAACATCAGTGGACAATATCTGTGCTGTAATTGTCCTGGCTAAAGCAAAATCAGTTACGAAAGATGAAGATCATCCATTGTCCAAGTGCTTCAAGTTGCAGCCATCAGGAAGGCCACTGCATGCTTACAAGGCAAGGACAAGCCTAATGAGGTGGTCCTTTGTGCCAACAGCCATAGCAGCCATTAACAGCCATTAACTCTTGAGATAATCTGACTGAGACAATATTAAATTAATTATGATTTGTGTATATGATGTTTTGTATCGAATTGCCCATCACGTGTAGAGTAGAGTAGAGGCATACTAAATTGTCTTATCTTATACACAGATTTTTGCATAAAAACTATTTATATTATATATAGTGATGCAATGTAAAAAATGGTAATATTTACATAGAATTGTGTAATAATGGTTCTATTGCCCTCTTGGCAAATTCCACTAAATCCCTTATCATACATTTATTTCATCAGAGTCCAAGGACATCAGGAAGACAGAAAATAAATACATGGCCTCATTGTATAACATGCAGATCAGGATCAGAGTAGACTTGCCTGGTAACTAATCATGTGGAACAATTTGCAAGTATGTTTATATTACCTCAACCATTTATGTGATGTGAGAAGTAAATTACTGGGTGTAGTGTGATGAAATAGTTGCAAGGGTAGTGTTTTAATTCATGTCAAAGCTGGCCTTGTAGTGTATAGTGCATATTAAACTGTTACTACATCAGCCAGTGTGAATTATACGCATGCCTCCTGGAAATGATCGGGGAAAATGTTGCACAAAAAACAACTATCAATTACAATCAGAAGATCCTGTAGCAACTATGGCTTATTTGCACTACGAACTACAGATTTTGCAACAAGTGCACCATTCTGATGTGAACGTGCCTACATATAAACAATACACAATTACAGGTCGTGGATTACCTGTCTGAAGTCTCTGCATGATTTGCACCCAATCAGGGTCCACTGCACTGGGTAGTTGGGGTCATCTGTACTTTGGTACTTGTTTGAGTCACTATGACGACGTTGAAAGACAGTGCACAGACACTGAATACAATCCTTGATTAACAGCTTTCATCATCAACACACACCTTTCTTTCACAACTGTTTTTTTTTCACTGACAGACTACGTAGACATGTCAGTCTGATTTTTTTACCTGCAATGAATGACAAAAAATATATAATTTTATGGTCACCTCAATTATAAGTGTGGTCATTATGAAAGTTTAATATTAAACATCAGAAGATCTTAATATTATGCAGTGTATTACGATATTCTCGTTCCTCTCTTACAACCATTCCCTCTTGATTGTTTAGATGGTTGTAAATAAGAGGTTCCGTTGTTATAAAATATTATGTGAAAAGAAGAGACAAAGGAAAACAAAACAATCAAGAACCAAGATCAAAGCTAGCCTCATCCCAGCCTGTATGGACACAGAGTAGAACAACAACATGCAGTGTTTCCCCTTGGGAAATGCTTCCTGGTTTCCTTCCCATTTAACAGCCAGCCCATTAAGTTCTGCCCTCAGGGAGCTGTATTGTTAACTATGTATGTCCCCTAACAGAACACCCGGATCAAGTGATAGATCCGGTGTGACAGTGCGAGGGATCCTTGACCACTGTTGAACTTCTGCGACAACTTAATCTCTGCTCAATTCAACAGTCCATTTCACCGGACGCGTATGGGAAATGTTTGCATGAAACCGCTGCATGTCTACACCATGGGTTGTCCATCTCATAATTTTTATCATAAAATCATGTTATTGTTCATCTCATAATTTTTATCATAAAATTATAGTAGATTAAAAAAAAAAATTGTTCTTATTTTCATTGATTCCTTGCGGGGTAAAGGCCATATCTCCCGGCCTGTTATGCCCTCTTGATGATACTTCTCTAGCTTTCTTAATCTTCTGCAGTTGTTTTACACTCTCGGCTGTTCCTCTTTGCCCTTTTGGGATTGGTCTTCCATCTACCACTCTCTGTTCTATAAACTAGCTATACCAGTAATTTCACAAAATGTTTTAATAAACCATAATTTATTCATGTAATTTGATCTTTATCTGTTTATTTTTAATGTTCCAGGTCTATAACCGGTTTCCGTCCGTTCCTGATCTGGACTAATTACTGGTTCGATTATACTTTAAATCAAATGCCCTCAACTATATGCATGCAGTTATGTAAAAGAACTAAGCAGGAAACTGTTTTTGAGCTACAAAGTTGAACACCCATAACAGAGATAACCATTTTGAATTGATGTCAAGCAATAGCAGTATCTCATACATTGGACTGTACAAATAAAACTTGTCCAGTTTCCTTTTGATTGCAAATTGTCTATGACACAAGATGATGATCTCATACTGGAGATGTAAGATAGTGATGATAAAATCATGGATCTGCCTTTGTCGTTTCCTAGAAGCAATCTTTCTTGCATCAACAACAGGAGGATTAACTGGGATTGTATTTAGGATTGCGGTTGTCCTTAGGGTTATGGTTTAGCATTAGGACTGTGGATTTATGTGTTGAGTCTGCCTGTGACTTAAGCACAGTCATCCTTCATTGACTTGGCCATACTCTTTATAAGTAAGTTTACTCACATGTCTAGGCACTGATTGCTTTGTCTCGCATTTATATACCAAAGTCTCCTAAGAACAGAGGAGAGTAACTAAAATGATTCAAAAATTGAGAGACAGTAGTTACAAAAAAACTAAATGAATGTGGATTTACAACTGTACAGATGAGAAGATTGAGAAGAAATTTAATATAATTTTGTGAAGGTGTAGAATGGTTATGAAAATATTAATAGAAGTAGAAGTTAAAAACAATAGAAGAACTAGAGGACACAATGCAATGCTAGGGAAGGGATAGTGTATATTACATATCAGAAAGTAATAATTCACATAGAGGATTAATGAAACAGATTATTGTGTAAATGCTAGTTGTATGAATGTGTTTAAAAACAAAATTGACAAATACTCCAGAAGGACTTTTCACATTGATGAAAAATGATAGACTCTTGATAAGCCAAAGGCTTCCTTGTCCACTTGCTGTCTGGGGAGCTCTGGGTGACAATCTGGTTCAAGTGGTACACACTGCAAGCCCCCTGTGAATGTCATATATTTGGGCAATAATTTTAAATTGACTCGCCCTGTGTGGTTATTAGATTCACTTGTTACACATGTGTTTCTAGGATTGTTCTGAGTTGTGTAAACACCCATAGTCTTCAAAGGGTAGTTATATAAAGTGTAAATTGGTGGCTTCACATCAAGCCAGCCCATGTCCATAGTTATGTCTTCCAGATAACAGTGTAAAGTTTCATTTATATCAGCCAAGAAATGCAGCGATATGTAGCTAAAACAGACAGGCAGAAAGACCTAAACTTATACCACGTTATAAGATATGTAATCATTAATGTATGTATATAGAAAGAGTCAGAGAGAGAGAGGGCCTTCAAACGAGGAAGACAAGTGCAAGTAAGATGTCATCCACCGGTGTCATCCGGTGTAGTCTGGTAGTTCATCCCCGTCACATCCAGGGTCCGGAGCCTGGAGTCTCATCTCAATTGAGGAATTTACATCTAACCAAGGATGATGCGTTGGTGATGCCATCTTCCATGTGTCAGATGTCACACTAGTTAGTACATGTGCATTGGACATGTGCTGTTGGTTGTTCGAAATATCACCTACAGGTACTCTAGAGAGGCCGTTCACCTTCTGATAACAAGGAACAACAACAGGATGACACACATGTTGTTTATCTATATGTCATTGTGGTGGAAAGTTAAAACAACTACAACTTAGCTAATTGTAAGATTTGCACACGTGTAGTGAGTTTTAGTGAGGGTTATTTAAGAGAAGACAGGAGAGAAGGGGAGTAAAGGAGGAGGGAGAATGGGAAGAGAGAGAGAGTGAGGGAGAGAGATAGAGGGGAGACAGGGAAGGGAAGGGTATGTGAAGGGGGATGGAGAGAGAGGGGGAGGGAGAGGTGAGAGAGAGAGAGGGGGGAGAGAGACAGGGAGAGGGAGGTTGGAAAAGGGAAGGTTTGGAGAGGGAGAAAGAGACAGGTGGGGATCGGGAGGGTGACGGTAGGAGAAACAGAAGAGAGAGAGAGGGAGAGAGATGGAAAGAAGGAGAGAGGGAGAGAGCATCAAACAAGGCATTACCCATCAAGCGGAGTGAAGAATGAAACCCAGCATAGGAGAGTCAAAGACATCAAAGGCACAACAGCGATGGCAGTAAATCTATTAGATCTATCAGACCCATGTGTCAGGGGCATCTCTGTACATTCATTTACTTATTCATCTGAGCTCTGATGGAAGCACACTGCTGAAACAACTCCTCCCTATGTACTCTGTCTTCGCAGGAATGTTTCATGTCTTCTGTTCGCTAATTTTTCCAGTGTCAGGCTTTTTAGGTAATTTAGTTACGAAAACACGTAAGAGAATTTCGTCTAACACTTACTTATTCATATTTGGTCTGACAGAAGCAGGCGGCAACTCTTTCCTAGACACTCAGTCTTGGGACACACTCGTGGCAGGAATATTTCATTTCTTCCAGCTTGTTCATTTATTCTCCAGTGACAGTCTTTTTAGGTAATTTAGTTACACAAACACAGAAGAGAATGTGGTTTTATAGTCCTGGAGATGAGGTGATGAAGAGAGCCCAAACAGAAATGTTAGGATATTGAATATGATGAAAATATAAATGGTTCAAATATAAAATTGTTGCATGTAGGTGGACACACTGGAGTACACTCTGTCAGTAGCTTAATTCAGAAAAATAAATGTCTAAAAATGTTATAGAGACATCAGACAAGGAAATTAAGAGCTCAAAAATAAAAACAGCTACTGGTACTTTACAAAATGTATTTAACTTGTTGGCAAAGTCCACCACTTTTCCACAAAAATTGGTTTACATTTCTGTTGTACCTGTGTGTCTTCTATAGAAGAGGAACACATACTATCTATTGTTTTAGGATTTAGTAATATTACTTAGACAAATGTAATTTATTAATTATGCAGAATAAAATATCCATGGGTACCTTCTGCAAAAATGTTAAGACTTGCATTTATACCCTAAATTCTTGGCAGTCCTTCACTCTGAAGATGACTTTTCACGTCTCTGTTTACGATATCGTGGTTTCGTCTGCCTCTGAGCTTGAGTTTATGCAGGTTCATGTGCTTTAGAAGCTTTCGTATTATATGCAATTTTTTGATGTATTCATTATTTTATAGTACCTAAAAATTCACAGTTATTACTTACACAACAAAAGTCTATTACTTATAAACAAAATTGCTAATTACCCTTTGATATTAATAAGTAATAGACTTGTGATGTGGGTCGTGTCATCTAAGAGATGTTGTCAACCAAGGGGAGTGTCATCTAAGTGGTGTTGTCATCCAAGGGGTGGTATCAGCTAAGGGGTGATGTCATCTAAGGGGTGGTGTCATACGTACGCAAGATCCTTAGCCTCGATGAATTATCTGCAAAACGACCATGTTAGTTCACTCAATAGGAACAATGAAATGAAATCAGTTTAACTGATGTGACATGGTACCAACACACTACCTACTGCACTGCCCTGTCCTGATATATTGCCAGCGCTCAATAGTACCAGTTTCACTCATTAGGTAGCCCTATTGGAGTTTGTAAAATTTCCTAACCCATATAGTATTACTTCTGGGAGGGTGATGGTTTTGTTGTCACCTCATATCATGGGGGAAATAATTTACTACAGTGGCACCCCCTATCAAGTGAAATATATATTAATGCACATTGACACTACTGTGGAAATTGGAACCAGTCAGTGTGGTGGGTACTGTCTTGGCTACCATGTCACGTCAGTTGGAACCAGGCAGTGTGATTGGTGGGTACTGTCTTGGCTACCATGTCACATCAGTTGGAACCAGTCAGTGTGGTGGGTACTGTCTTAGCTACCATGTCACATCAGTTGGAACCAGGTAGTGTGGTGGGTACTGTCTTGGCTACCAGGTCACATAAGTTGGAACCAGGTAGTGTGGTGGGTACTGTCTTGGCTACCAGGTCACATAAGTTGGAACCAGGTAGTGTGGTGGGTACTGTCTTGGCTACCATGTCACATCAGTTGGAACCAGTCAGTGTGGTGGGTACTGTCTTGGCTACCAGGTCACATCAGTTGGAACCAGTCAGTGTGGTGGGTACTGTCTTGGCTACCAGGTCACATCAGTTGGAACCAGTCAGTGTGGTGGGTACTGTCTTGGCTACCATGTCACATCAGTTGGAACCAGGTAGTGCGGTGGGTACTGTCTTGGCTACCAGGTCACATCAGTTGGAACCAGGCAGTGTGGTGGGTACTGTCTTGGCTACCAGGTCACATCAGTTGGAACCAGTCAGTGTGGTGGGTACTGTCTTGGCTACCAGGTCGCTTCAGTTGGAACCAGTCAGTGTGGTGGGTACTGTCTTGGCTACCAGGTCACATCAGTTGGAACCAGGTAGTGTGGTGGGTACTGTCTTGGCTACCATGTCACATCAGTTGGAACCAGGTAGTGCGGTGGGTACTGTCTTGGCTACCAGGTCACATCAGTTGGAACCAGGCAGTGTGGTGGGTACTGTCTTGGCTACCAGATCACATCAGTTGGAACCAGTCAGTGTGGTGGGTACTGTCTTAGCTACCAGGTCACATCAGTTGGAACCAGGTAGTGTGGTGGGTACTGTATTGGCTACCAGATCACATCAGTTGGAACCAGGCAGTGTGGTGGGTACTGTCTTGGCTACCAGATCACATCAGTTGGAACCAGTCAGTGTGGTGGGTACTGTCTTAGCTACCAGGTCACATCAGTTGGAACCAGGTAGTGTGGTGGGTACTGTCTTGGCTACCAGATCACATCAGTTGGAACCAGGCAGTGTGGTGGGTACTGTCTTGGCTACCAGGTCACATAAGTTGGAACCAGGTAGTGCGGTGGGTACTGTCTTGGCTACCAGGTCACATCAGTTGGAACCAGGCAGTGTGGTGGGTACTGTCTTGGCTACCAGATCACATCAGTTGGAACCAGTCAGTGTGGTGGGTACTGTCTTAGCTACCAGGTCACATCAGTTGGAACCAGGTAGTGTGGTGGGTACTGTATTGGCTACCAGATCACATCAGTTGGAACCAGGCAGTGTGGTGGGTACTGTCTTGGCTACCAGATCACATCAGTTGGAACCAGTCAGTGTGGTGGGTACTGTCTTAGCTACCAGGTCACATCAGTTGGAACCAGGTAGTGTGGTGGGTACTGTATTGGCTACCAGATCACATCAGTTGGAACCAGGCAGTGTGGTGGGTACTGTCTTGGCTACCAGATCACATCAGTTGGAACCAGTCAGTGTGGTGGGTACTGTCTTAGCTACCAGGTCACATCAGTTGGAACCAGGTAGTGTGGTGGGTACTGTCTTGGCTACCAGATCACATCAGTTGGAACCAGGCAGTGTGGTGGGTACTGTCTTGGCTACCAGGTCACATAAGTTGGAACCAGGTAGTGCGGTGGGTACTGTCTTGGCTACCAGGTCACATCAGTTGGAACCAGGCAGTGTGGTGGGTACTGTCTTGGCTACCAGATCACATCAGTTGGAACCAGTCAGTGTGGTGGGTACTGTCTTAGCTACCAGGTCACATCAGTTGGAACCAGGTAGTGTGGTGGGTACTGTATTGGCTACCAGATCACATCAGTTGGAACCAGGCAGTGTGGTGGGTACTGTCTTGGCTACCAGATCACATCAGTTGGAACCAGTCAGTGTGGTGGGTACTGTCTTAGCTACCAGGTCACATCAGTTGGAACCAGGTAGTGTGGTGGGTACTGTCTTGGCTACCAGATCACATCAGTTGGAACCAGGCAGTGTGGTGGGTACTGTCTTGGCTACCAGGTCACATAAGTTGGAACCAGGTAGTGTGGTGGGTACTGTCTTGGCTACCAGGTCACATAAGTTGGAACCAGGTAGTGTGGTGGGTACTGTCTTGGCTACCAGGTCACATCAGTTGGAACCAGGCAGTGTGGTGGGTACTGTCTTGGCTACCAGGTCACATCAGTTGGAACCAGGCAGTGTGGTGGGTACTGTCTTGGCTACCAGGTCACATCAGTTGGAACCAGGCAGTGTGGTGGGTACTGTCTTGGCTACCAGGTCACATCAGTTGGAACCAGGTAGTGTGGTGGGTACTGTCTTGGCTACCATGTCACATCAGTTGGAACCAGGTAGTGTGGTGGATACTGTCTTGGCTACCAGGTCACATCAGTTGGAACCAGGTAGTGTGGTTGGTACTGTCTTGGCTACCAGGTCACATCAGTTGGAACCAGGTAGTATGGTGGGTACTGTCTTGGCTACCAGGTCACGTCATTTGATTCCAACAGCTATTGGCTGTGGTTTTGGAAGCCGTTTTGTCCTCAAGTCCCACATCACATATTGTGGGGGTGGATGATAGTTTGAGCTAATTCAAAACATTACATTATTTTGACATGGTGCACTTGTGGGAGGAACACTGTGTGGCTGAGCTCTTTAGCCAGTGAAAATGCAGCCAGTCTAATGGCACAACTCCATGGCCAGTTTAATCAACTGTCATCTATGGATGAGCTGCATAATCAGATAAGTGCTGGCCAGACAGACTGATTGATTCCCACACCAATTCCCACAGTGACCATTAAAGCATCTCCCAGCTTGGCCAGAAAAAGAAAGATTCCATTTTAACAGACAATTCTTTATCCATAATAATTTTGTTCACATTTTGTGGGAATTGCATCGTGTTAAGATATATTTGCATATTGTTGTGCTGCTTTATGGGTTGTCATTTTCTAATTATCCCCATAATTTTTTGAATCTTCTCTTCCAGTTTGATCATGTTGTATGTTTTTTAAGAATTTTTGAAATGTATAGTAAACCACCTTAAAGATATTCTGGCTGCGAAATAAGGCCGGTCCGATCGTCCTGGACGAGTAGTTTCATTGACCGGACTAGTCCATGTTTAGAGGAACAGTCCCATCGGACTAGCTGTGATTATGTGAATTAATTTCGCTGTGTACATGCTAGTTTGGTATTTTGATGGAACAAAACAAAATAAGACTATAAGGCAGCATTTTATCATGCGCAGCTAAATATTCCGTACGTCCGTTGAATAGGAAACTTGCTGAATGTGGAGAATGTATATGACTGCTGTTTACATCCAATTAGGATAGGGAGTGCTGCCTAGTGACCATGACTAATGAGTGTCCTGGACAAACATACATGGTTACAGACATCGTTACATGTTATCCTTTCATAAATGCATTATTCCTCCGTCGGCTTCGGGAAAGGAAACGCTAATGAAAAGTATAGGCCAAATGATACAATTTAGTCTGACAATGTCGGCTCTTCATCGTCATCAGGCTTCAAATGCTGCTGGCATTGCCTGGTCCACCACTGCCGTTTTTGGCCCTTAAACTAAAGTTATTTCTTCTGATGACTTTGCAATTGGATCTACGAAATCACATGTATTTGTTTCAATTAATGATATATTTAGTTTGAACATTTCATTGCAATGAGAAACAGCTTGTTTTCTTTATGAAATGAAGCCACTTTTAGCATTACTATGTGATATAACTGTCACATATATATGAGACAACAGTATGGTGGTACCTGGTACATTTATTTTTAAGGACTAGTAAAACAATATCAGGACTAGTTGTTTCTGAATCAGCCAGTCCGACGGACTACCTGTCAGCTAAAGCCATTGTGCACCCTGGATATACCTTCTTTGTGTGACTGTGTAACTTGGAGTCTGTGGGTGATTCTGTGACTGTGACTGAATGTATGATTGTATGTGTACCCCTTTGTGACTCTGTGTGACTCAATGTGACTCTTTTCCATGTGATATCAACTACCGGAAGGTGTTGCAAAAAATAGTAACAGTGTCAGACGTCAACTGAGTGAGATTACCATCACTGTCATGGCTGACAGCCTATAAATATTTACGTGAATGCTTATTACGTGTTCGTGCCACCAATTGTGCGCATCATGTTGAGTCAGGAAACATGTAATTGTGACAGATTACGTTACCATTACATGGGCCATTAATTTTACATCATCAACAAATTGACTTGATCTGAAATTGATGGATTATTTTGTTATTATGCAACACCATTGATTTTAGGCAATCTACCAAAGTGCGTTGTTCACAACTACCTGGCAATGACATTGACATCTAGTACAGCGAGTAATAGAAATGTCGTTCAACTACTGATATAAGCATGAAACTTGTCTCATTGGATCATTCTTCAAATCCAGTCAGTTATTGCAAACTGAAAATGAATGGCACTCGTTTTTTTGAAGGTGGTCGCAAATTTCTCCTGCCGAAGTAAATTTTTTCGACGGATAGATTGATAGAGTTGTATGATTTAATTGATCTCAGTGTCTGCTATTTTTTTTAACTGTCTGCCTGCTCACACATTCCTGTCAGGCAGCTTTGATTCAATTTATTGTTGTCGTAACTAGTAAGATTCACTATATTAAGTAATCTTGTTAATATTTTTGTGGATTAACAAATCTATATGTAGTTGGAAAGGTCATGATATAAGTAACCTGACAAAAATTGTACCATTTGTATGGTAATTTTTTTTAAATGACATCCATTTAATGTTGTATTTGCAACATCTTGGCTTCTGGATAACCCAGGACTTTGATATCAATGTCTAAATCTACAGTTTCCATAAGTACTATTTACAATGAGCATATCATTATCTTCAGTCTTCAAGCTTCAAGAATACACCTACCAGGTACTTCAAAAAGTGTTACTTCTCTATCCTGCAGTTTGTAATGCCATTGTGGGCTAAGACAATAAATAAGTTAGTAAAATAAAGAAAAAATGTGCAGTTCGGGCTTTTATAATGTCAAGGACTGGATGACTATGGCAGTAGATGCTGCTTCCTGTGTGAGTGAGTTTCACAGTAGGATAGAGGGTACATAGAATGAGTGCTGGTAGTCATGCAGGAGACTGGCAGTGTTCGTAGTTCGAACTTTCGTTGAAGTAGCTAAGTTGCTATGGCATGTGTGCCTCAATTGGCAAATCATTCTTACGCCGGAAATAAACGGCATCTGATTGTACTGCCGGTATGTTGTATTAACTTGTTATTATGTCCACAAATAGCTTCTCTACCTTGATGAGAGACATGCCTCTGGGCCAAGAAACGTGGACCTGAGAGATGCTTTTGTGGGTATTCTGCAAATCTGGTTGCATAAGAGATATTGTACTCTACTCTGATGAGGTGAGACCAGTTATATAACATATGAGAGAAAGGGCAGGAGGGAGTTATGGAGGGAGGGAGGGAGAGAGGGAGGGAGGGAGAGAGAGGAAGGGATAGAGGGAGGGAAAGGAGAGAGGAAGGGAGAGAGGGAGGGAAAGGAAGGAGGGATAGAAGGATGGGGAGGCACGTGGAGAGAGGGAAATAGAGGGCAGGGCATGGGAGGGCAGGGAAGGAACAAGAGCAAGTGAGTGAGAGAGGGAAGGAGGAACAACAAGGGAAGATCGGTAGTGAGGGAGGGAGTGAAGGAGGCAGGGAGGGATGTAGGGAGGGAGGGAGGGAGGGAGGGGGAGCTAGCTATAGACGGAGTGGGAGATGGGGAGGAAGCCAAGGAGAGAAGAGAAGAGAGAGAGAGAGAGAGGCAGATAGAAAAAGGGAATGAGACAGAGACACGGACAGAAGAATGATGATACATAAAAAGTTGCCCAATCCAGAGAAACCTTGAAACAAATACAAAAACAGAAATTTGTTGGCATGTTATGATCCAAACACAGTACAGTTAAGTCTGCAATTAGGGAAATCATATCTTGACTGTAGAATATGGCAAATAACATCCCTGATTACTACAGGGCGGCCTATAAACTACACAATCACCAGTAATAACACTAGAGGCACATTACACCTTGGCAGCACAGGATTCAATCAATGCTGTATGATCTAATTGAAGTCATCTAGTCTTGTGTAATTGCAGTGTAATGACACTGACAGGTTGTATGGCTCCACACTGATTACACATCACTTCCTGTGAAGTCATCTCAAGGATGCCACTCACTCGGAGAGAGCATCTTGTGTCCCATGTCAATGGTGGTAGATCTGTTGCACTGCTTGGTTTACCACAGCACATGTGTTCACTACTAGCATGGTCACTGACCATAACTTACAATTCTACATTTTGCTGTGGGTGTGTAGAGTCTAAAATTGGAGCTCGTGTTTTTAAAGCTGTGAAAACGTCTTGAAATTGGATTTCATTACATAACACTGACTTAGCCTGTCCATATTCATAAATGGGATATGCGTGCACATAATTCGAGAGGTTCGCAATATAGTTATTTAGTATCCTAAATAAGAGTTCCTCAAGATTTGAGATGACCCCCACTACCACTAGAGACACTTATCCCAGTCCATGTGTAATATTCAGAGCTCTGGTAAATTACTGAAAACAGTCGGCTTCAGGGAAGTATTTCACTAACAATACTTCATGTATACTTTTATTGTGTTGTTGACTATTAAATGTGTAACTTTTACTGGTTATATTATAATATAACACATAGTTCCTTCACATTGTCAGCATGGAATTGCTTTGGTATTCCTAGGTAACGCACACGTGCGTTCGTTCCTAACAATGCATTATATAGTGTATGCTATCGATGTTAAATTCCTGATATATACTACGTTAATCTTTTAGATGGAACTTTGTCTAATCTTTGAGATACCTCAGGTAATATCTTTTCTTACGATGGTCATTCTTTCGGCCTAGTACGCACTCTGGCAAAATAATTTTAACACTGGCCGCCAACGAGCTAGCAACATTGCGCCCGGCGCATGGCCGGGGACCCGCGTGACCTTTGGAATGAGCGCATTCTATGTGTTGGCGCCTATTCCATTGGCTCTAAAACTTTAGCTGGTTAAACATGTTTCACAATACTGATACATCATAAGAGTTTGATTTGATTTCATACTTGTTCACTCAACATTGTTTCATATCACTCTATGGTTTAATGTGTACCGGGTTACTGACACTGTCCGGTGTAAGGTGTATGCTTCATCAATAGCAGCTTGGATGAATACTTTGACAGAAGTCAAGAGTTCCAAATGAACCAAAGTCTGCCAATGGTTGGTGCATAACGTGCTTTGTGCAATACCAAGTAGATACCGCATTACACAATGACAACCATTTTAAATGATTAGACGTCTACTTGGGCATCCCTTCGGCATGTTACAAGGGATGTCCCTAGTTCTGATTGCATGTCAGTATAGTTTTTTCCATGGTTGAGAAAGCGTTACTGCGGCATACTTGCTACAAGGATGTAACCCTCTAGTTGCTTACTAGAGAATATAACAGATTTCGAAACCCAATAGTTTACGATGGTTTACAAAAGACTCATTAGCACATAATCAGTTGTATCTATAGATTTATGATACAGTTTCGCTGATACAAATTAAAACTGGTTGTAGAAGATTGAACACTCGCTATACAGGAACTTACAGTATTTCTACAATAACTGGATATTTGAACAACTTATTTCATGTGCTCAGTAATAACATAGGCACACATACTGACACAGCACTAACTTTTCCACCAGTTCACAACTACTTTTGGTAATAGTTGCCATTGACAAACAGACTATTTACAGATTATTCTATTTTAGGAATAATTTTCTGTGGCAAGTAATTTTCAACATAAAAGATGTTAGCAAGAACAGCATATTCCTCAAGGGAATTTACATAAGCACACTACCCACCGACCTAGTACTCGATTCTACCCATTTATGGACATGGACAGGCTAAGTCATTGTTATGTAACAAAATCAGATTTTAAGTATTAAAATATGTTTTTGTAAATAACATACTTACCTGTCCATGTCCATCAAAGCTCCCTCCCACCTTTCCCACTTACAGGTGCTTTGTGCATTACATTGCACAAATAATTGAAAGCACTGTGCATGTCAAGTAGCGGCACATTGTGGACTGGGATAGGGGACTTTAGTGGTAGTCATCTCAAATCTTGGAGGAACTTATTTAAGATACTAAATAATTATATTGCGGACCTATCAAATTATTCACGCGCATAACCCATTTATGGACAGGGACAGGTAAGTATGTTATTTACAAAAACAAATTTTAATACTAAAAATTGAACTTCAATGAAAAGTGTTAAACCAAATCAGTTGATGTTTGTATGTATAGATGCGGTGCAGGACCACGAACATCTGTTTTCAGACTGAATTGTTAAAAGCAAACATTAAATGAAGTTGTTTAACTTAAAGAAACATAAGCAAGGACATTGTATATACATTTTATGGAGGGGGTGAATTTAATTCTAAAATGAAGACCACTGCATACTAAAACAAATAGTAACAAATGCACTTGCCAAAGTGTGGATTGAAAACACTAGAGACGAGGAGGTTAAAAGGAGACCAAATAGACATTTTTAAGACAAGTATTGCCAATTGCACTTATTCCAGAGGCACACCTCCAGGTACCTGCAGATATCTTTGACGTTCTTGCTTCCCACACACCTCACCACAAGTCGGGCAAAGTATAAGTGATTCAGTGAACTTCCTGCTAATAATGATATTGTCTGTTATCCTCTGGTTGATTCCAGCTAAAGGAAGTAATAACATCCCTGTAAGGCTAGTGTGTGACATCTGTGTGAGAAGTGGACAAGGAGATATGTCCCTTCCAATCATTACTGACCAGCTGCTCTCTTCCTAATTTTATCTACTGGCAGAGGCAACTTAAATCCCCAGTTCCTGATTCTATTTCCCATGCGTTATGGTCCAATTTGTCAGCAATACATGTTCAGTTCATGGCTTATTTATAAGATCAGACAAGCTTGGTGTGGTTTCAGCTGTGTTTTCCACTCTTGGTTGCTGCTTGTATCCAGCAGATGCAGCGGGCCATATGTCGTGTGTGTGTGTTGTGTGTGTGTATGTGTGTGTTGTGCGTGTGTGTCGTGTGTGTCGTGTGTCTTGTGTTGTGTGTGTTGTGTGTGTTGTGTGTGTTGTGTGTGTGTGTCATGTGTTGTGTGTGTGTTGTGTGTGCGTATGTGTGTGTGTGTGTGTGTGTGTGTGTGTGTGTGTGTGTGTGTGTTGTGTGTCTGTTGTGTGTGTGTGTGTGTGTGTGTGTGTGTGTGTGTGTGTGTGTGTGTGTGTGTGTGTGTGTGTGTGTGTGTGTGTGTGTGTGTGTGTGTGTGTGTGTGTGTGTGTGTGTCTGTGTGTCTGTGTGTGTCTGTGTGTGTCTGTGTGTGTCTGTGTGAGTCTGTATGTGTGTATGTGTGTGCATGCATGCATGTATTTTTTCATGTGTGCATAACTGCATATGTGTGCAGGTTTGTCTGTTTGTTTGTGCATGTGTTTGCATGTGCACATCCATGCATGTTTGTGCATCTGTTTGTATATGTATGTGTGTGTGCATATATGCATGCAGTTGTATGCATATGTGCAAACACATATTTGTCCATGCTTTTTTATGATGAATGCATGGGTGCATGCATTCGTGCATGCAGATACATTATACAGAATAACATACTTGCTGTCGCGGCCAATTAAGCCAAGCATACATGGGAGATTCCCCCTAGAAACAACGCCCACATTTCATTTGGGATCATATAAATTCAACAGTCAATCAATAGCTCGCGTTCTCTCGCTATACAGATGATTCCAATCATGAATTTGGCGAGCAGTCGACTGAATCAGAGTTTCCAATGGCTCAGTTTGTCCGCAGTTGCTCTGTATTAATGTTCCGTGCTTGCAACTGTCACATGTAACACTTGCTTTATGAAGAGGACATCTGTTTATATCTATAGTTTGCTGAGTGAGTTATTCCCCCTCTCCCCCCTTTCACCCGACCCCATCTGTTTCCCATGCAGATTGTGGCTGCTTATTGCAATTTGCTGGAAGAAAAATTACTCTCCGAGAAAGACAATTTGCGTTATTAGACAGTCGGCTCCTAACGTAATTCCATCTCGTGTGATGAATCAGGGATGCTGGCATTCTTATGTGTGCACCGTTAGAACGGAAAAATAACTGATGTTATTTAGCGATCTTGAATTGTGCAGTATGAGACTATTAGTGACCCTACAATGGACTCACTGTGCCCATGGTATCCACCATAGCAGATTTCTGTACGATGTGCAGATTACATTTTTTAACCGAGACTGATAAAGAATTCAGATGGACATGGGATTTTGTTTTGCATTGACGACACCACGTATAGGCTAGACCTACATTCAGGACATTGGGTGGGGTTAATTCATTTATTATTTGCATGGTCTTTGGCATTTCGCGGTCATCCACATGGTGTATACTTATTGCTCATTAGTCGGGGTGTGTTGGCACCAACAGTTGGTCATGTGACCGGCATGTGATTGGCTTAATTAATTAAGGTTGTTTCCTTGCTAATCCTGATTTAATGTTAAAATTGATTACCAGTAATTATTGCTCTTTGAGTTGCACGAACTTTAGGTGAAAATTTTTTTGCCATCTATGCCGTTGAGGCTTGATTTTATTACTAGCTATAGAGCAAACACAAATAAATATGAATAATAAAAATGGGAAGATACAACAATGATTTTTGACTAATCAGAATGAAAGTTGATTCAGCCTGGCAAGTTAATTAAAGGAAAGTGGCCGAAAATCATTTAAAAAATGGGAGCTATTGTGAAACCAAGAATTCTTTTGAAAAATTGTAGAAAGCCTAATACAGTGTAGCAAGGAGGATTTATAGGCAGCAAACATTGGAATCTACCAGTAGAACTGGGAGACTTACCAGGTCTGAGGATGACATGTGCTGCCACTAGAAGAAGTAAAGTAAAGGTAAGTTCTTATATTAGGACTGCTCAAAGCAGTTTACACTTTACTCCCTGGCAGACATGTTCTATGTAACACCATCTCGACTTCTCTGAGAAGCATTCAGCCATGCTGCAATTAATGTGCAAAGATTAGAAGAGTGTTCGGTATGCATGCAGATGCATGGCTGATCAACTAAATCAACAAAACCAATTAATGGAAGTGTACTTTTTTGGGAAAAATAACAGAGATGAATGAAACACCGACACAAATAAATGTGTTTATTATACTTTGGGACAAAAACGTTCTAATTGTGACGTGGATTGAGGCATTTATCACTCTTTGAACGGCTTATCTGTGTCGCTATGTAAGGTTTTTTGTTTCCTATTGATTCAGCCATGTTTCTTATCTAGGTTTGCATCCAAGGACATATTATCAGTTACTGTTGATCCAATAATTCCCATTGTACCATAATTGTGTGTGTGTTATGAGTCCCAAATAATCTGACAGAATTTATGTATAATTTTGTAATTTACGCAGTTTGTAAGAATGATATATTTGTTTTATAAGGCATCGCATCCATAAATGTCTGCAGCACTGTGTTTAAAACTAATTCGTAAATAGTGCAAATAAAATAAATTTAAATATAAGAATAAATAAAGATGAAGTATCCACCAATTCTCCTGTTATCCCAACTGCTGATAGTCTGCTTATTTCTACACGTGAATCTGGCAGTTTTAAAGGGACTAAAAACCCCTATCGTTTGAATTCATATCATGTTACATCCTGCTGTATATTTTTCTTTCCACCATGAACAAATTATTAAGAATTCAATAAATCAATAATTCCGCATTACATGCTGTGCAACTGGTCTTCTTCGGATATGCATATTTTTGGCGAACTTTTCGGTATGCCTATATGAGACGTCACAGTTGACATATACTTGCATCAGACCGACCCTTTCAATGAATTCAAGGCATATTTAAAAGGATAGCTTTTGGGTAAAAACGAGCTTCAGAATTTCATGTTTGACGACACGATACCACGTGATCGCCAAGTTTATTCAATTTAAATTTTCCGCGGGAATCGCTACACAGATGGGTTTAAAATCGAATTTATGTTACACATGTATATTTCTGTATTTTCTTAATGTTCTCAAATGTTACACACAATGTTAAACTTTGTGTACACATGGATAACAGATTTTAGCTAATGCCTTGTTTTCTTTTCTTTAATGCATAAGAAGACATTCCTTTATGGCTCTTTGCATTTTGAACAAGACTTTTGTATCATAGTTAGTGAGAATGATGTTGTTCTTCCTCCTGGTTTCATTGTACAGGGATGAGGTTCAGGTCCTGTACTGCTGCAAGGCTCTTGCTGTTGCCTGCCACTGCTCCCTGTAAGCAGCCCCCGTCTCTGCAGCATTTTTCGAACCTTAACCAATTTTTCCTGTAACTGATCCCAGTTTGTGCAGTGAGATCATTTTGGTCACAAACAGCAAACCAAATTGTAAATAATCATACGGGCCTGTTTGAGGATTTTCCAGGTTTCTGTTAGTCTGCTCCACTCAGTGTTGGCATATAGTAAATATCAAAGAATGTACCCTACTGTAATGAATAAAACAGTTGTCAAAACTAATTGTGCGTGTCATCAATTAGTAGAAAAAAATTATGGTCACATGACTTCGGTTATTGTTTTTACCATAAGCCTTGTGGGGGTGTCCCAGGGTTCAGCTGAGTTGTAATTTAATCAAATCAGATATTGTATCGTTGCAAGTAAATGAACGTGCAGGTTTGACCCTAAGACAGGCGGTGGGATGATTTCCAATGAACTAAGCTAATTTGTGTCAAGTTGCCGGTGGTGGGGTGCCAGTAATGAAGCACTCATTTCATGAGAGGTGACAGCAAGGCACAGTCCCTGATTGCAGCGTCTTGTGTGCATGACTCCTCTTCCGTCATCAGTCAGTAGTACTCTGTTTACGTTCACCAGTAGAATGGCACGTGCCCGTACTAGTAATGTACGCTTTACGTACGAGTGTCTGTGGCTGAGGTCCCAACTGTTTTGGGGGTCAAACTCCCATCCACCACCTGTTTTAGGGGCCAACCTCCATACTTCCCACATCTTTTTTGTGGCTAATCTCCCATCTCCCATATGTTTTGGGGCCATCTCCAATTTCTTACAAGTTTTGGGGCCAAACTTCCATATTTACTGCTTAACATAGACTTAGCTTGGCTCCGTCGCTTCACAAGGTGCAATACACTTAGCTGCGCCCAATTTGCTCGCCAAAAATAAAAATGGGCCAAGAGGCCCTGAAGTCCTTTGGACTATATTGTGAGTTTGTAATTATTAATGAAATGTTTTTTGGTGAATCATAGTTACATATCATTAAGGGTTATGATGGAAGTAAAATGTTGACATGTTTAGTGGAGACTATATGCATGCCAGTGAAGATATACTTGGAAATAAAATATTTGAGTAGACCATTTTGTGAAGATTGTATATATTAGTTTATGTGTTATTAAAAATACTGTAGAATTGTATCCCGTTACTCTGGTATTTAGGCCGATTTCCAGTGGTTGTAGAAACCTTGCAGGAGAGTTGGTGAGCTGCAATCTCGCATGTAACACAGTTTAAGGTCGTTTAAGGAAAAGTGCACACACTTTTTGTTCTCATTTTGCCCCTACCACCCTCCCCCAGAATGGAAAGAAGAAAGAGATGAACTATAACAAAACTATTTGTTCACAAGTTACATACACATAGCATGCATTTTGACTTTAAATAGTAGCAATTAATGACATAATACTGATTGAATTGGAGTGAAGTAATATCTGCAACATGTGTAGTAAAACATCTGAATAATATTCCTTATAATTTTGGCTAAATATGCTTTAACCTTTTCGAGTATACATAAGTTATTTTATTTTATATATTATTTTATACCTACGTTATTTTATTTTAATCCTAGATCATATCTTTATATTGATAATTATGTCTGTTGCTGTTTTAAAGTTTCTCAGGTTCTGCCAGTGCAGTAGGGATTCCCATTACACATTATAGTTACAGCCCACATGGAGGCATTCTGTTTGACACTAGGACAGTGGCAGGCAGTGAGCCCAGGCTAGTCCAATACATAGGACTTTTAGCATAATCTCTCCAGTCAGCCACCCCTGTGATCAGAAAAAACAACTCAAATCAAGTATGGATTGAATTAGGCCAACTTAATGACATGCAATTTTATTAATCATTGCGAGTAATTGTGTAAACATCCATAATCAAGTGTCAAATAACCACAGCAAGCATGCCGGCCTCTGACTGTTAAAGTTTCACATTTTGCCTATTTTTTCAAAAACTTCAGTAACTTTTTCTGTGATTTTGCATAGACATTTCATGTGGTAGTGCCACTGTACATAAGAAATCTGTATTTGATTCTAAGGGCACCTCAGGGCCCCCAAAATGCTAAATGTTCAAATTTGGCCTATTTTCTCATATTTACTCTGACAGGGTCTGTACTGGGCCTTGAGATCCTTCAAACCTTGAATTACATCACTCCAACTTCAAGGCCTTGATATCCTTGAATTCTGAGTTGCAGCCTTGACAGGCCTACATTAGGCTCTGCTTTTGGCCTTTGTTCACTGGTAGCCAGTGCATTCCCTGCTGATCCTGACCTGAGACCCAGGTTGCCTTATCTGCTTATTTTGTATAATCCATTGCACTGCTGTTGGCTACAGTTGCCCACTGATCCAGGTAGCCTTTGTTCATCAGTAGGGCCCCTACCCCCTATGCTGGGGAGCACTTCTGCTGTCCATCTGCTTATATTGCACAACAGTTGCCCATGGACCCCTTGTTATGATGCAGTGCTTCCTGTTCATTCAAACTGATCTTCCTTGACCAATAACTGTTATGGGTGTGGGTGTTACATACTTAGATTGAGCAGCCCATGCTTCCATAGACTCATGAGGCAGTCTAAACATTCCACCCAAGTCTGTTTTTTTTAAGGATTTTGATGTCATTCCATCTTTTGTTGACCAGCTGTAGATTACAGTCAGCAATCTTGTACCAGTTCATACCCGGTTAAATAGCCTTGAAAAACCTTGAAATTGAATTTATTTGGTATATGTCATAGTGTACGGACCCTGTATTCATGAGAGGTTGATTGGCAGCTAGTGACTGCATAGCAGACAAAACATGTGACCAAGTCGGCAGCAAAATGTTTGTGGTTTTATTACTCCTGCGTAATTGTAGGCGTAGTATCAATGGAAAGCTGTGTTATTAGCCAAACTGCAGCAGGCTATGGTAGTTCAGCAAATCAGAACAAAGCATTTCAGACACTCCGCCCCCAGCCCTCCGGAGCTGTAGTAAACAAAAAAATGGCAGACATCGTTGTGGAGATTTGTTCACTTCGAAACTTTATTTCAGATTATCTCAAGTTATATTTCGACAAAATGCCTGACATTATTCATGAATTTAGGCTATTATACTAGTTCAAATTGTTAGAACGACTTTGGACGCTTTTTTAGGTGAAAATTCAACAACTTGGTGGCGCGATGTTTGTCCGGGTGGCGCCAATAGTGAAAGCAGCTGTGATTGGGCTGCTAGAATCGGCCTATTTTTATATCGGAAAAAATAATAAAAATAAAAGTTCTCAACGGATTTGATTCACTTTTACTTTATTTGGTAGCTAACATGTGTGGCTACATTTGTCTCGCTGGATGTAGGGCTCAAGAAATCTGTATTTGATTGAATCATTCTAACGGCCCCCCAGGCTGCCAACCTGGTAAATTTCCACATTTTGCCTATTTAAAAAAAACTTCAGTAACTTTTTCTCTGATTTTGCGTAGATATTTCTTGTGGTAGTGCCAGTATACACAAGAAATCTGTATTTGATTGAATCATTCTAAGGGCCCCCCACATGCCAAATTTTCACATTTTGCATATTTTCTTAAAACTCTGCAGTAATCTGCAGTAACTTTTTCTCTAATTTGGTATTGACATCAGCGGTTTACCTGGATGTTTGTGTTCAATGGTCCTCGGGAACCCCAGCCTTATTTTGAGGGGTCCCAAGCCTGTAGCGAGGGTCCCACTTATTGCTCTTTTTTAATTGTAAGTATTGTTTTCTAAATATCACAACTTATACAACCCATGTAAACCCAGTTATTATTAGTTTGATACTAACAAGAACTCTTAACAAAATAATATGCCTTGTTACAATATACTGTTTTATTTGTTGATATTTTCCTTGATAATCGATGTAGTTTTGGAAGTTAGAGCAGCCATCCTCACTTATGAGAGGGCATGCTAGTCTGTTAGATGCGTTGGCTTACGTGTTAATGTCACATTGGGAGATCTCCTAAGGCAAAGCTAAGGATATCGAGGAAGCCATGAGTGACTTTGGAAGGCTTCTGAATTTATTTCGGTGGCAGGAAGCCTGACCGTGGTGATGACTGTAGCATTGGAATAGCCAATAGGCAGCAGATGGAACTGCACATTACTTTGTGGACACTTAATTGTGACGTCGTGTAGAATCCGGGCCCACCCCAATGTCGGCATTATGACAGTTGTGTGTAAATATTATACCTCAATGTGTTTATTCCATCATTCCGTATCGTTTCAGGATATAGCGCTCGCTCCGGTTTGAATCAGCATGCGCCGCTGCGGTTGTGGGTTACTGCATGGTTAAATCGCATGTTGACACAACTCGGAGCGCTATATGGGCGTCAAAAGTGTCCTCAAATCAATATTTTATAACAATGTACTGTATATCTGAAACAATGTGGAATGGTGGCATAAACACACTGAGGTATCAAATCTGTTCGATTATTGGACGAGTGACTGGGGCGATCGGCCCCGGGATGGGAGTCTGGATCAGAGTGCTTGCATTCTGTTGTCGTCGTACGATCCATCATTTGTTTGGTGATAACAAGTGGTTAGTTATACAAAGAATGTTCGTAAGTCGCTTTGTTTTTCATTGCTATAGCTCTAAGAAATTAGGAAGTCTTAAAAGGCACAGCGACTGCGCTCAAACCTTGAAGCCTGACCAGACATGCGCACGGATTGGAATGGTATTCTGGTTTGCGAATCACTCCCTAGAGGTGCTTCGCAAAACTATGAGCAGGGCGACGCCACACGGAGGATTAGGCACCCGTTGGAATCTAGTTGGAATCAGGAAACATATGCCTACGGGAATGATTATTTGGAAGGATTCATGAAAAGAACATCTTCATAATAAACTAACTGATTATTTAATAGTGCATTATACGAGTACCGTAACTCTAAACACTGGGTGCATCTTAACATTAAAAAATTACATTAAAGTAGAATTTAGCATATGTTTGCTAGAATTAGACGCTTGGTTATTTGTTTGAACATATGAAGAAATGTACAATATTGTAAATAGTTATTTGTAATAAATGTAGGCCAGATTTTAGGAACAACATAAGCCAAAGACATTTGTCTGCAATTAGTCTTGCAGTATTGTATTTTATATGTTACTTCCTGCCTTGTATTACATTTATGTGTGGATATTTGCAGGACAAATACATCATGATATATATCTGGCAACATACCTCTATTATGCTTGTACATTAGAATACAGCATAAGTATTTATTTACGTCATAAATATTCATTATTTGATAAGATGTAAATAAAGGCTGTGTATGATCAATAAATCCTACATGACTTATTACATGCAAAACTCTTTTGGAGTAAATTAATTTTAGCAAGGTATATATTCGGGGTCCTTCCCCAGACGACATTACAGTAAGTGATATATATGGGTATATAAACATGTAATGCAGATTTAACAATGATTTATTATCTAATTTGTTTGTCACCTTTTTTATAATACCAATATTCTTAGAAATTGTATTTGATATATATTTAAAGTGTGTGCTCCAGTTCAATTTATTATTTCTAAGCAGACCCAAAAACTATCTCATGTACAGTGTTAATTTGTATGCCGTCTATACAAATGTTATTACTCCTTTCTCTTATACTGATCGTATTACTAAAGATCACTGTGTGAGTTTTCTGTATATTCAAAGAAAGTTTATTAATTTTAAGCCATAAAGATAGTTTTTTATTTCAGAACATTTTCCATTTCATTTTTATTGTTGCCTTGTATAAAGATGCTCATGTCATCAGCAAGCATAATGGTAAACGTCGTGTCAGATAAAGTAGATAAATTATTTATATAGATAAGAAAGAGTAAAGGTCCCAGAATTGAACCCTGCGGAACATCACATGATATGTTTTTAAGGGAAGATTTTGTTCCATAAAATTTTACTTGTTGTTGTCTGTTACTTAAAAAGTTACGAATCCATTGGAGTATATTCCCTCTGATTCCATGTGTTAATTTTCTCAGTAATATATTATGATTAACGGTATCAAAGGCTTTGGCTAAATCCAGAAATAACCCAATTACATGCTCTTTGGTATCGATTGCTTTACTAATTTTGTAAATTAGCAGTGAAATAGCCATATCAGTGGAAAATCCTTTCCTAAATCCAAATTGGGTATTAGACAAGATGTTATGTTTCATTATGTAATTCATTAATCTATTGTACGTTAAACTTTCAAACACCTTTGAAAATACAGGCAAGACAGAGATAGGCCTGTAATTATTAATTAATTATGTATCGCCATTAAAAAAAAACCGGGAACTATATTTGCTATTTTTAGTTGATCAGGAACATATCCTTAATTAAATGATAAGTTTACAATGTAACTAAAAGGATAAAGTAGGTTGGAGAAGGCCTGCTTCCAGGACTAGAGTTTTTTTAATTCTTAATAATTCCCTTTATCTCATCTAGTGTGGCTGGCGACAGATACACAGAATTTTTATAGACTCCTTGGAGGTAATCATCAGGACTCTCTGATATGACTGGTATCTTATCAGCCAGTTCTGGACCTATACTTGTAAAATATTAATTAAATTTATCAGCTATGCATTTTTATTTTTTGTTAATTTACCTTCTATTAGTAATTTGTGATTAGATAAAAATGCTTCCTTCCTTCCTATATCACTCTTTAAAACTATCCAAGTTTTTTGCAAATTACCCTTGTGCTGTTGAAGCTCCCATCGATAGTATTCTCTTTCTGCTACAGTAATAAGACAATTTAATTTATTTCTATATCTTTTGTAATTAGTTTAATTGTAGACAGTCGTTTTTTCAAGTAGTACCTATACAATTTGTGTTTAGTTCTAATGGAGTGTCTGAGTCCCATAGTAATCCACGGTTTATGTTTTCTTGTCCTAATATTTGTCGTAGCTAACGGAAATGAATTATTGTATACAACTAATATCTCATCAATGAATATAGCATAACTTTCTTGAGGATCTCTTGAAGATCTCTGCATGCAACATTTGTTGTGGAGGCCATTAAAATTCATGGACAAATACAAGAGCAACAACTATAAAAGCTGGTGAGATCCCATTCGGATGAGTCACATCAAAACACAATTGTTTTATTTATAGTTTTATTTATCTACATTATATATAACACAACTGAGTAATCTAAAATGCCAATGTATGTGTTAAAGCTCACACTGCTGTAGAATAGAGACAGATTATGTAGTCTTTGTAACAGTAACAGTTTCATATGAATAGAGAAAGTGTAAAATATATAATATCAACATTTCCCAAGTTCAGCATGACAACAAGGACAATATTTTTTGAAATGATCACTAGACATGCCAACTGTTTCAGGAACAGTATTGGTCAGGTGATGAGGGTGTTGTAGCTATGACAACGGTAATTGTCACATATACCTACACATCTTTATCAGAACCAGAACATTTTAGTAAGGAACCTCTATCTTACAGTGACACATGAACCTAACTTGACCAAGTGTATAAACTAAAACATGAGCCCCATATATGATATATCAATATATTTCCATCTACAATTGGCTGGTCAAATTATTTACTATGGTCAGTGAGTGACCATCACCTGAAAAAACTTATTCCAAGTAAATAGAAAATTGCAAACAATACATATCTTTCACCCATCTGCAGTATAATCCTCATGTGCCAAGCACAAGCTCATTAAATCTTAACAAAGTATATCATTAACTTATGGCACTTTTTCTGTGCTAACACACAGAATCTCGAGTCAGTGTCTACGATTGTTGCTGTAGCCGACAGCGTTGTGCGTCCTCCTCCGGTAACATCCCAGGATCTTCTGGAATGCCTTGCGGAAGTCATCGTTGAAGATTGCATACAGCACAGGGTTCATGGCCGAGTTGGAATACCCCAGCCAGAAGAAGAACGCGTCGAGCTGGTGTGAGATGACCAACCCACTCACCCATCCATTGAGCACATAGATGATGAAGAACCCGAGCCAGCAGCCACAGAAGCATGCGATGATGACAGCCATGCGAATGGTGGCCCGCACCTCACGCTGGTCAAGTCTGCGTCGTCGCACCATGCTCAATTGCTTCGTCTTTTGCATCTTGAATGGGTTCACAGACTGCAGGATACCTGCGAAACTCTTACGGCAGTTCTCTTTGCGTTGCGTATCATTCACTGAGTCATTCGTTGCATGTTGCACCCCATCTGTGACAGGTTTCATTTGCACTGTCTTTGAGTGATCAGGGTTCATTATCACCGTACTTACAGTGCTGCCATCTGTTTGTTGTGGTTGAACGCCGTTTTTCGTTACACACGATACAGTCTCTGTATCGGAGCTGCTCATGTACGATGCATTGTAGTTCTTCAGTTCCAGTAACGATTTCTCGTTTTCCGTCACACCGCTCTGGTTCTCTGCGCTCACACTGTCCGAGCCAAATAGACTCTTCGAACTTGTCTCCTCCATGTTTACTAACTCGTTGTTCGTTGTGATCATCGTCATGGCGACGGGAAGTTCGGGTTTCTCGAGGTTGTTAGTGTTCGTATGGTTCACGACGGAGTTGACAACGATGCGTTGTTTCGCCTTCTGTCGCATCTGCTTCATCCGGCGGTCCAGGACAGAGAAGATGCGGACATAGAGGATGACCGTGATGAAGAACGGGATGTAAAATGAACCAGAGGCTGAGTACATGACGTAGGCTGGGGACTGGTACAGCACGCAGTAGTGCACGTTTGTCACATTGTCATACACGTACGTCTGACTGAGGTCGTTCCATCCCACCAGCGGAGGGAGACATATCGCTATGGCGATGACCCACACACAGCAGATGTAGATGGCTGCTTGTTTCGATGACCGCTTCTCGTGGTACCAGATTGGGTAGAGCGTCGCGGTGAAGCGGTCGAATGCGATGATGCACAGGTTCCAAATAGAAGCAGTGCAGTATAACACGTCTATGCTCAACCAGAAGTAGCACATAGCCGAGCCAAACACCCAGTAGCCCAGGCACTCATTGACAGACGACAGTGGCAGGATCGTTGTTGCCAGCAGGAAGTCACTCAGGGCGAGGTTGCCGATCAGATAGTTGGAGATCGTTCGCAGAGACTGATACTTGAAGAGTGCAAGACCGACGAGGAAATTGCCAAAGATCGTTGCCACAACAATAGTAAGAAGCAGAACAGCGACGATGACCATTACCGGAAGGTTGTAGTTGAGTGAGAGCACTGGGCCCTGAGGCATAGTTGTCTTGTTATGATGCCTACTGGTGTTGACCAACAACGACGTCAGGTTTGTCGTGGCCTGGTACGGTCCGGTATACCCCTCCGTTGTCGTTGACATTGTAGCCATAGCACACGGATTTACAGCCACAGAGTATGATGATAAACACGGAAGTTCTCTCTCAATTCTGCGTCTAGACGGATCGTCGTGCTATGTATTACCCATGTGTCATCGATACATCTTCATGCTACAAAGAGGAGGATAAAAAGCTGTTGTACTTCAGCGCTGATATCAGCACCAGCAGTGCATCAGAGAATTGCTTTACCTGGCCCCTCCCCTGCACCAGCTCACACACATGCACATGCACACGTGTGTGCCGGATTCACCGTGGGCACTTGATTGTACAGAATGCACGTTTTTCTGCAAGTGCATTCCCAATTATGCTTGAGTTAGTCTTACACTGACATGTGTGCTTGATGTCTTGATTGCCTCGACGACGGCGAAGTGTGGTGTATTTGTCGACATGTAAGGGCCATAGTGCAGGCGACTTGTTATGTTAACACCTCCAGCGCTTCAGTACTCTTCACAACCAAAACACAGGCACTGTGAGATGACAGACAGCCCATTGGATGAGTTCACTAGTGAGCTGGGACTGGTCACATGTTACGTAACGCAGCCGACCTCTTGAAAACAGTACCTGGAAATGTACAACGTGTTGATCTTTTTTCAAGTTTCATTGACACTAGTTTGTGATACACATGATTGTTTTCACTAAATGTTGTCAAGTTCCTTTTAATTTCTTGCTGGGTATTGTCATACCACAGTTCTTCAACTTGTGTCACTTTGTGTCACCATGTGTCACCGTGTGTCACCATGTGTCACTATGTGTCATCGTGGCTGGTGACAGTGATAGCCTTGGTCCACACTTGTTAAACAAATTGACTTGATGCGCAGGTTTGTCTTTCTGCTAACTAGACGTGTACCATCTACGTTCTTCTTCCGTGAATGCCCTTTGACAATACCAATTAGGCACAGTTCCCGTGGCTGTTTGTAACAAGTCGTACACAAATTAGCATCCTTCACACATACGCTGAAGTTTGTGTCGTTGTTGATTTGCGTCGATTCGCTTTGATTCACGTGGCTGTCCTCCAAGCATCTACGATGGAGACAACATCACCTGCAATGGTAAAGCACAACTATTAGGCAAATGTTGCAAACTTCTCATGTAGTTTTATTTTATGCAGCTAAAGACATCGTTATAGTCTTTCTGTGAATTGTGTTGCTAAACATAGTATCCACCTAGGATTAACCAAAGAACCATTATGGCTTATTTCCCTGGGGTTCATGGGAACTAGATGGACAACCATGGTGTGGCTGCACTGTATCAGAAAAAAGAAAATTTCATTATAAAATACATCACGCAGATAACCCAGAGATGGCTGGGAACGTTTTTATTGTTACTGTAATGAAATAGTCATTTGTACAGCACCAAGGAATATCAATCCGTGACACTTGGCGCCTTGTAAACTAATAACCATTAAACATGTTTAATTTTTTATTTTAATTAAGCGATTGTCTACTGGCATCTGGTTAAATATCGTTAAATCTGGCTGCATATTGTATACCACTGTTAAGTTATTGTTCGTTCTTTTTTTATATTAAAATAAGTGAAACCCTTTTTAAATCTGATTAATATTGTTAAATTTGTAGCACTTTTTAAATATTAAAAATATTATGTGTCAAATTATTTTCTATTATCTTCTCGGGTTCCTTCAAATGGTCCACTGCTGTGGTAGACCAAGGCACATGGAGGAATACAGGATCTGACACTTGGGCTTTCATCTTTTGGGTTACAACTAGTGTTTGTCATCTTTCTTCTTCACACTTACAGTGGCCACTTTGTCTTGATAGTTTTAGTTTATTAATGTAGCAGATGTAGGATATAGACACATGTATAATGTATGTGGACATATGCTTGGAAGAACTTAGTGGCATAATATACTGACTCCTACAGTAGAATTTGCCACAGGGCATTCTTCAAGTAGTACTTCACATGTGTGTAAACAACCGTTGTCTGAATAGCCAATCAATCTCAATATTCTTTCTTCCTGTGTATAGTATTTATTTCAGTCAGGGGCATTATCACAATGTTAGAGATTCATTACACATTTTACCCCCTATGTGGGGTCTCTTACTGCCTCTGGCAGAGACACTTGGTAGAAACTGTTAAAGTATCTTCTGAAAGACATTGGCAAAGTTGGGTGAACAAAATTGCCCAAGTTTTAAAACAGCAGTACCTGGTTTTCTTGATTGACAGTGCTCTTTACCACTGAGCAGCTGTAAAAGTAATGATTATATATATATGCTTCTGTCTGGTGTATACACTGTATATCATAGGAACATGTACTTTGGCTTGTGTCAGCATATATTTGGCATGATTTACACGGCCACCCTGAGCTGCCCATGTAACAAATATGGCCGGGATTAAGCTGTTGTCTTCAACATCTGTCACATACAGAATATCTCACACATTTGGTTAACAGACCAATTCTTCTACAAGTGCACAATTAATTCTGTCACAGTGCATGTAAATGGACTGGACGCTGGAATTATGGTAAACTGTTTTGATGATATTGACATTGTCACACATATGACCAGGTTTGACTTTGTGACCAAAATTAATATGAAGCGCTTTTACTGGATAATTGATGAACTACAGAGCACCCCTATTGGATAAATAGAAAATTTAAAAAGAAAAAGAAAAAAAGAACCGTTATATAATTAGTATTAACCATATTTATTCTAATATTTTGAATGCCCAAATGTGTTTAGTGAATCATAATGAAAACCATAATGTGATCATCATCTGTTCAACTCAAATATTTTTTTTATTACACCTGGAATGGCAGCTACTGGTCAGATTATAATTTTTTTTTAATTGCTTTATTAAAACATGTCTGCGTGACAAAGATGTTAACTAAATATAATTTATGCTATATAACATGATTTTGTGATTACATTGATCACACTTTCTGCCTTTAATTGGAAGTACAAAACAAGCCACTGTGGTGTACAGACAACGCCTTGTTGTCTGTACACTGTAGTTCAGCTCAAGATGCCACCTTATAAACAATCATGCTGCACCTTGAAATATCTTGCACCAGATCATTGGCGTAACCTTATGTCTTATGATTGTGTAATGAATGATCCCGGTTGCATGTTTACCACGTGGTGGTGTCAATATCTGGGACATTTACCACCATTGATGTCACAACACAGATGGTCCCTCCATTTGTTGTCGATTTGATTATCAGTGATCTTGGACTTAGTGGCAACTAGGAGAAATATTTTTTGCCCGTGTCAAGTGCATTTATTTTACATTTTTTAACATTATTATTTATTATGTTAAATTAATATTATTTCATTTTTGTTTTATAAAAACCTCTGATTCTATTTTTAGATGTGGTGTCTAAATAAATTTGATTTTTAACGTGAGCTTGTAAATAATAATTATATATGATCATTACTATTAAAAATATTAACATTTAGGGTCCACTTAATTTCTCATAAGCATTACTAATTAAAAATCCTATTGGGAATGTATTTCTCTGAAGTAAGATTTCTGCATTACTGGACAAGCAGATGTACAACATTTCTTTGTTGGCAAATTTTTGTTTATTTGTCACTGTGTTTTACAAGCTTATGACTTTTTTTACAGGATCAACGCTGCAGTTTATAATATGGCTTTGTGTACCATCAATGCCATTTTATAGGTAAATACATCTGCTACTGCAGTTGTCCACAAACGAGACCAATTTTAATGAGATATATTTGGGCTAATCAAGTATTGAAATGTGTTATGGATGATCTTGTGACGTCGATATAAAACAGTATGCATAATTTGTTACAAGGGACTAGCGGCTGTTTTGTCTCGCTCCATACGTCAACATATTTCATCCATGAAAACCTGATAACAGCTCATAAGGATGCTAACTTTCAGTGAATGAACAATAAGATAACTTATTTTGTACATGAGGCCAGCAGATTTAGAGGGCCCCAAATATAACACTTCTTATATTAAATATTTATGAAAATATTGATATACCTATTTCCCACAAACCTAAAGATATTCATTCATTCTCCCAGGGGGTGATAGATAGATGAACGGAACAAATGATCTCCTGATTGTGTTAATGCTAGCAAGGTGAATGTTTGCAGACAAAATTGACAGATATCTGATAAAGGCAAGATATATAAAGATATTGCCATCTGCAGCTTGTTGCATCAAGGATAGTAATCGTGTTAAATCTTGTTATTATATATATATGTCAACGTTGCCTGGATACGACACTCTGAGGTTGGAAGCAGAACAGTCTAGGCAATCAGGATGGACTGTATTCACACCTAAGTCATATTGCCCTGTTTATCCTCAAGTTCATAATCCAACATCTGACATTTGATCAGCCTCCCAGTGCAGGATCAAACCTGTATAATTGTTATAATTACTCAGACTGCCTACACAAGAGTGCAGGGAATATCCCCACCATGTAGTGGTCTCAGGGGGCATATTGCCAATAAATGTCAGCATATCTGAATGCAGCCCCTTTGGGACAGTCTCTGGTTTCCACAGACTGCTCAAAGCTCTCCTGTCTACTGCTGTAGGTTTAATAATTGCTCTCTTGTGTGGATAGACAAACTAGAAGCATTTCTAGGAGATGTCACAATCTTGTGTTTGTTTATTCACTGTAAAGTGACTATAAATAAACGGAACTGATTATCTGCTGATCATTTGTATCAGTGCTGCAGTGTTAAAATGTTTAAAAACAAAATTGACAGAATATCTCAGAAGAGTGGATTTAATATGTAGATGAACAATAACCGATACATGTCTTGTCCATTTGATAGCTGGGCTTTAAGCTCTGGATGGCAATCTGCTAAGACCATCTTAAATCTAGTTAAACATCACATTAATTGGATTGAAACACAAGTGGCAAAATCCAGAACATGTTTTGACTAGGCACTCACAATCCTTATTCCCCGAACCCCCATTACTCCTAAAGTCATCGTTATAGATGTCACAACTGGTGATATATTAATTTGTTTTCACAAATGCAAAAACAGCAGGATTGTTCAGTCTGTCAGTTTCTCTACTGCATCAAATAAATTTGAACAATATTTGTTCAGTACACAGTGTCTAGTTAATGTTTTGTTTTCACATGTTTGTGTGCATGTTCACCAGGGTGCAGCACCATGCAGTGGCTATTATGCATAGTAGGTAGCTATCTCCTTTGGACGGAGCACCATGTACTGGTTACTTTTTACTTAAATCATCTATGAAATAGTGTTAGGAAACTTCAAGCCTGCATGCATGTAATGAAACTATTTACGTGCATACATGCAAGGATGCACACATGCTCATATGACCATACATGCACACGCACATGCACACATGCACGCACGCACGCACATGCACGCACACACACACACACACACACACACACACACACATACAGACACACAAGTGTACATGCACACACACACACGTGTGCGCACACATACACACGTGCATGTGCAAGCACATATGTATGAACTGCACCAGCAGACAGTACACATTGAGGTAATGTAGAAATCTACGTCAAGGTACTTCTCACTTTGTTTTTACACAGATTATCTTATCTCCCGTAGACGGCTACGAAAGACGCTATGTTTGACTTTTTATACTAATCAACTGTCTCGCTGCAAAGCAATTTTCCAGCCATAAAGATTTATATACTACAGATGCAATCACGCTGCCAAGCAAACGTGTCTTTGATTGTGCTGTAGATCTCAGATCGACTATGGTTTCGCCACCTTTTTCCTAGAATAAATCTTGGCTTATCCGAACAGTTGAAGAGAATCAATCAGCCGTGCTCATTGGGCATGATAAATGGCATATTGGGGAGATTTGCAAGGACAGATCGGTGGGTGAACAATGTTTTTTTACAAACAGGCATTGAGTTTATCAATGTGACGAACATTCATGGTGATTCATTAATTTTTTGGTGATGCATGTTATTTACCAAAGATGCATCTACACTGTAGGTACAGCTGTACCTGATAGAGATAGATGTCTTCTTCATGCCCTTGCTCCTTTATGTCACTGGATCCATGTTCTGCCTTCTTCAGTATTTCCCTCCATATTTCTCAGTCCTGTCTTCCACACTCGGCTCTTTGAACCTCCCCTTTCAAGATCTGTCTTTCCCTCTTAGTTTTGGTTTTCTTCTTCTTGTAGCACTCTTCTGTTTGCCATGCTCTGTAAACCTCTCCTCGCTCGTTCATTCTCTCTACATGTCCTACTCATCTCAGTCTAATTCCAACTACTTAAATGTTCATGTGTTTCTTCAAACCAATCTCTTCTCTGAGTTCCATCATCCTTTGCCTCCTTATTACTTCTTCAATCCTCACTGTTTTCAAGTAAACAAAGCTTTCCCAATGCTTAATGGTCTTTCTATTGACTACTGCATATCAAAAGTAGCAAACAGAGGTGACAGATAATAATGTGAATATAAATGTACATGTTTGGAGCAGCCAGGGAATCTGTGTTTTTGGGTCAGGCATCAAACCGTGGGTCCTTCTGCCAGACAGAAGGTAATGGAACATAAATGACAGTGACGCCATTGAGAGATAGAGCCTGGTGACATCAACAAAGGTTATAGGGTCTTCATTTACAGGCACAATTTGCCACCATGTACTTTTTGCAATGCCATCAGCCAAATTGGCCCAGAACTGGATGATCAATAAACCAATGATGCTTACATCAGCTGCTATTTGCGCAATAGGTCGATAATGAAGTTCCGCAGTGATGGACGGTTGACAAACGTCTCCTGCAGCGATAGTCACTGTAGTTGCCCTTTATTGGATTTATAAAGGTCGTTATGTAATTTTGTTGGTTCCTATTGTGGAATGGCCAGACACGAGGAAGCACTGGGATTAGATGACCAGATGAACTGACTTCTAAAATTACACTTCTCGCTTATGCAACTGATTTAAGTCTGGTTATGACGTTTTTACCTCACTCAGGTGAACAGTTTAGGGCAACATTGGCAGCATGGTGGATTCTTGCTATATGGAACATGTTACGACTTTGCTAAGTTGACCTATCCATCATGTTCATGTGACCTGTTGCCTAGCAAAAGGTTTGTGAAGCCATCAAAAAATAGATGTTGAACACATGGTGTGTTCGTACATTCCATCAATGTTTTGTTAACATTCTGGCCCCAGAAGTGTGTCTTTATGACAAAAATATATCACAAACTTCAAACTGCATAGAGGAAAGATTGATTTAGCAGATGTCATGATGCATTGGACATTGGAACAACCTACCTCCTGCTGTCAGAGAAACTAACTCAGTGGCAACACTCAAGACATTGCTAAAGACACATGTCTTCCGTACAGTGTATAGAATACTATGTTGCTAGCTGAAGTGACTTGTACGTGAAGTTGACAATGTGTTTTTAATGAAGTTAATAATTTTTATTTGTTTTAAATTTGGCTTGTCTTAATGTTATGCATATCTAATTCACCAAGTCAATGTAGTATTGTATTCCATTTATTTATTTTATTGAATTAACTCATTGATTTAACATATTATTTAACATATTTATTAATGTATTTATATAGCTTTTATCTATATCTAATTTTATATACATATTTATTTACTTGTTTTATATTGTTAGTGCCTTTGAGCAGGTTTTTAACCCAGAGACATGGCACTTTACAAATTCTTCCTAATAATAATAATAATTATATTACTAACGAAAACATTGTTGGTGTGGCAAAGCTTGATGGAAATCACACGTACAATTTTGAAAACTGCTATGTAGCGGATCCATCAGTTGTTCTGTATATCCAATGTTTGTTATATACACAGCTACAAGGGAAGGTGGCCATCAGTTAATAAGGACAGAGCAGGGATTTCAAAGGTGTTCCAATTTAAGAGGTTGTTCCTTAATTTCATTGGGAATCCATATCATGATATAGCAATGTTCAAGCCCACCTAACTAGCATTGTTAAACGTGCATAGTTTCATTTGCCCCACTTTCCATGTTTCTGACAGAAGATACCAAAAGTATTGGTCCCGTCTACCTGGTGTTTATGCCAGAGGAAGTGAAAGATCCTACAAAGAGAAGTGGAAAACCTCTTGTGAACACACAGCCAGTGGTTTTGGTCTACAAAAACCCAAACAGGGCACTGCATTAGCTGCTGCCAAACACTTGCTGTGACAATGGAGCAAGAGCCACCAGTGCCTTGTGCAGGTGGCTAAAGGTGCTATACACAGCCAGTGGTCTTGATCTACAAAATCCATGCTGGCTGCATTAGCTGCTGCAGCCAAAACACTGGCTCTGATATTGGAGCAAGAGCCACCAGTGCCTTGTCTAGGTGGATAAAGGTGCTATACAAGACTACATATTATTATTACTACTACATGATGTACTAGTGTAGATATTACATTTAAAATCTTATCCATGTCCACAGCAAAGTCACATCAATTATAAGAAAATATTGCAAACAACCAATGAAATGAACAGCCATTTTCTCTAGATGATGTTCCATCACCGACTTTACTTAAGCGCCATCTGAAGACCATTTCAGCATGCATATATACAGTTGTGCATTAAATGCAATGTAGACCATTGTCTTGGATGACTTTTATATAACTTAATAATTATTACTCTATATGACTTTTATTATGACTTTGAAAATATTTTTAATTTGAATTTGTTATTAATTATTTTTAATTAACTGTTTAGTTTGTGAGCACAGTAATTTGCTACATAGGCTAGACAAGGTGCATCAAAGGACTGTGATTATTATTATTGTAATGTTAGACTGTTCCTACATTTGCCATGTACAGAAAGTCATATATAATGGCAACATTTTGCCTGACTGCACCAAACACAGTTGTCCACTTGGTCTAGACAAAGTCCAACAAAGACAGATTATTACTATGCCACGGAAATAAAGGACAAATAAATGGACAAGCTGCTTGATTTATAGGCCCTAGAACTAGGAATGGGTAAAACCACAATGTCAGTTGATTGCCATCATCAAATGGTTTTGTGTTTTGGCATTGTGAGCATGAGTGTTTCAATAGTGTGTTAATTTTTTTAGATTTTATCTGATCAAAATAGACCATTGACATTTATTAGCAAGTGCCTGGTATTGCATGTATTCCTGATGTAAAAGGCCACTACTCATTTCACGAAAAATTTAATTTAACCTATCCACTACGATAATATTATATGCTAATTAACTTGTATACATTTGTTGGGTTTTTTAACTCAGAAAAACAATGCATAAGTGTTCTGGAATGTAAGTTCCCAGTTCTAACAACTGAAGTCAATTAAACCATCTACTCACATTACTTAAAGTATTCACACATTACACATTTGAATGGCAATGGAGTTGATTTGTGATAGGCTAAATCAGTCGGGGAGTTTTTAGCTGAAATGATTGCAAGAAGTTTCCATGAATAAAGGTTACAAAAGCACTGTGGAAATGTAATTTCCGGCTCAGTGTCTTTCCTGCAGGCCACCGCTCTCGCGTAAATATGTTTATATTACTCAGATCCATCCCTAAGGTGTTGTTTTCATGTTTTTTCAGCATGCCATGACATTGATGACTGAAGAACCATTGATTAATGCTATATTTGTATTGTCTGCATTAAAGTTATTGTGTTATCATTGTTGAGGTGGGTGTGAATATTGTAATCGCTGTTTTATAATTTGATCAGACTGCGTCGTATATAGGTGCTTGAATGTTGACAATTTAATTTAATTAGTTTTGAAATTATGAAGTTTTTAAAATATACATAGCATATGTTATATATATATATATATATACCAACAACGACAACAATAATGTATCTAATAACGACTGTAAAATAAATAAGAGTTTATTTACTGTTATAAATTGATGGGATGGTTATTATATATATGTGTATGTACATTATGAAATAGAAACGTTTCAGTTGCTCCCATTAAATTCTGAACACATGAACAACTGTTAGTTTTTTCAAAGGTGTTTTGTCCTGTGGCACATACATGTTTACAACACAATGTATGGTAATCCACTAAATTTGCTTAAGCTTGGATCATCTTGAACTGAAACATCCTTCGCACCGGGACCTATTTCCTGGTAGTGTATCATTGATTCTCAGTAAGATTTGTGACCAGTGTAAATAAGAACTGTGAGGGGAAAAAAACCGTGCAGTTGTGACTAAGCGATATAAATAGCCAGTGGCAAGTGACATTTCACAGAAGACACAAAGTGAGGGCCATAATCATGCACCATGTAAATAGATCCGGTGATAGTGTGCAGTAACAAATAGGTGGTTTCTTAAGTAATATCATTGTGGCATGCACAAGGAAATGTAGGGTGGTCACATCCAGGAAGCCATAATTCCATCCTGTGTCAGTGTCCCTAGCAACATGCTTGTTACGCAGTCTGAATGGTTATGTCAAAAACACATGAGTTTCTGTAGTTTTCTTTCCAGAACCTAGCAACATTCTCATACTGACTTGTCTATATACAGTGTATGTGGTTACTGGAATTTTATGGTGTCATTAAATATCATTCAACTATTCTGCCTTTTTACTAATGTCATTGCCAAGCCAGCCTTTATATACTGGATCTTCTACTTTACCGAAATCCATTATGATCATGCAGTCTATAAATGAGTATAAAGAATAAATTGTGGAAATGTCAATGTTACTAATATGTGTTATAGGTACAATCGTATTAGACTCATTTACACCTACCCATTCAGCAAAAAACCACCAAAGGGCAACTGTTGTCATCATAACTTTATTTTTATCTTAAATTCCTAACAGTGGTACCCTCAGGGGAATAGCTTACCATACAATGTGTCCACTGGAAAAGTTAATAACTATAAATCACTTCTTTCAAAAACATTGCCAGTTGGTAGATCAGAGGCCAATGGTCCAAGGAAGCTTCGGTGAACTTAGAAAGAAGCAAGGGAATCTTAGTGCCTGGGAGGAGATAGACTTACACTGCTCCTAAGTTGGCATATTAATATATAGCTAGTACATCATGTTTACATTGCATGGGGAAGGAATGTAGTTTTCATGAACACCTTATCTCCATAAACGTTGTTTAGAAGTTGTTGACAGCTGTCCATGGATGTACTATGTCAAGATCGACATTCGTGTATATATATATATAACTGTCAAATGAAACAACTGGAGTTGAACCCATCCTAGCAGGCCGGGGATGGTAGTTGACAGCACTACCCCTGACCTTTATCACATGCAGTACATGGATGTTGGCTGAATCATTTGCACTTCGTTCTAATTCTTCTTGTCCAATGATTGCAGGAACCAATTAAAATTATGAACAGTTCAAGGATATACCTGTTATTACCCATCCGGCCAGTAATGAGAGGTAACGACAGCTAATTAAAGCTAAACCCACTTGTGGGCCCAAAAACGCCTCATTCTAAGAGGTTGTTAGATGATTGGTTTCTGTGTCCAGTGATCAAGTCAATTTTCGACAAGTCAATACGCTGAATGAAGCACTGTTTGCTGAGTGCCGTGTCGTACTCAGCTGTATGAAGTAGTTCCTGGCTATAGACAATGGTGGATAGTTGTGTATGAATAGCCTTTGCATATTAATTGCAGCATGGCTGAATGCTGAAATTGAGATAGTGTTCAATTGAACAGATCTGCCAGGGAGTAAAGTATGAAGTACTTTGAGCAGTCTTAAGGATTGAATACTGCACTTTTACGCTAGGGCCTGGGTTACTGATACTAGTGTAGTTAGCAGCGTCCCCTGGAATGCGAGGATGTTCAAACTCAGTAGCTCCTGATCACTGGACGAGGATTAATCCAACTAAGACACCATGCTAGAGCTATTAGATTAATGCTTTCCACTAGTTCATTGCGTTAGCTAGGTTGTATAATGGAGATATCCATGTTAACTTATTAAGTTATTGTTACACACTTTTAACTAGTTGATTGTCCTGCTGACCATCTTCTTGTTTTTATTATAGAAAAACATGACCATCTGATATTTAAAAAATCATGACATCAGCCGACATTATGTCACCAAAATACTGAACAAATTTGGTCAAGCTCTTCTAATCCTTTAGCAAATGCAATTACCAACAAAATTGGCAGTTTTTTTTCAATAACAATATATGCCTGTGCAAAATGTCATCACCAAGTTATGACACTTCTTGGAAAGTTAAGCAATGAAATCAACTTACTTGTAAATTATTTGTCGCTGGATTTGATTGCGACATGGACGGAAGTGTGAATATGACCAGCCCCCGATGGCTTCCTAATGGAACTCATTGTTTCGTGCAATTTACAGTTCTTGTTTGGCGATCTTATTACCATCGTCTGGTCTTTGGACATGTTTCCCACCAGGCAATTAGGGTCAGAATAATGGCAATTAGGGTCCTAATATCCCCAAACAGATTTTCTTATTTCACCACTGCATGTTTCCCACCAGGCAATTAGGGTCAGAATCATGGCAATTAGGGTCCTAATATCCCCAAACAGATGATCGTATTTCACCACTGCATGTCAGTCACAAATAGTCCTGTGATTCCCAAGTCGACAAAGCACATCAGAACTGACCAGTTGCTGTTAGTAAATTATTTATGTCTTACCTGCGATACATTGACCAGCCCCTGAAGTGGCTGGATGGTTCCGATGCTGTTAACTGCATTAACCAATCAGAAGCATCCGACTCAGTCACAATTCAAACCATGATTGGTTGGGTAGACGTTGTATTAATGTCAGATTGTGACGTTGGATTATGGTCTGGCTGCGGTCGATTATTAATATCGGATAGGCATCAGAATGCGATGTTGATCAAAACAGCAAAATCTGATCGTATTCTTATAGTTCGTCTGCCGTCTAATGCCAATCTGTAACGCCAACGCGTCGGGTACTTCAGCTGGAATCAAGTTGACCGCTCATCACGTAACTGACTTCACTGACATATTTTGTTCCCACACTCATGATGGACATTACTGATGTCCACATATCTCGTTGCGTGGACTCAGTTCTATATTTGGAGACACTGTTTGAAGACTGCATGCAAGCAGGCAGATTTATTCGTTTCTCTGAACTATTAGAGTGAACGTGGGAGTAATGTGAACATTACTTTTGTCATGTCCAAGCATTTTCTTTCACTTCCCATTATTTATATTGGCATTTCATGGTTACATCTGATCACTAGCCAAGGGAAAGGATGTTTATATAAGTAGTGAACAGTGAAAAATAGTTGTGAAATTACACAAATCCTGGAAAATTATGTCAAACAAAATTCTTAATGCACTGTACATGGGCAGATCATTGCAACAATTCACTGAATTAGTTTGTACTTTGCTGCTCTGCATGTAATGCTGCTTCCTTAAATTATACCCTCTAAAGTCTTCTGTTTTATTTTATTAAATTGAATAAATTTGATAACTGTATGCAGATGCAGTAATCAACCACAGATCCCAATAACAATGATAAAATATGATATTTATATAGCACCAATTTAAACTTTTCTAAACCATGGGTTAACGTAATACAGATAAATGTAACCCAAGACAGTTGAATTGTTGATGTTATTTCTCACTTTCAGTCAAGAATGTTTGTCCTCAAGTTGAGATTTGTTCTATGAATGAGGAATATTGAGTTTCAGCAATCACAAGGTAACTACCGCTCTCAATGAAATATAACTCTTGGTCTGGTACAAATCGCTGGTGGACAATAAAAGCTGCCAGAAATAGCACATTTTTAATTGCCAGATGGTGAATACATCATCGTATAAATATTGGCAAGATATTCAAAACATAATAAAAAAATAATGGATGTCTTCTTTCATAGCTTAAAAACAATAGTAACAAGGTATCATAGTGGCGTTAATATTAGACATCAGTTAATATTACTTGCCATGGTATATTTATATCAATGAATGACTGACATTTGAACAAAATTAACAATTAGTATGCTCGATCAAACCTCAGATTAAAAAAATGTAAATTAAAATAGCACGCCTTACATCCATTGACGCAAGTAGTGTTATATTATGCACCAGAGGCACCACGGGTTATTCTGGGTGTCCTCTATTGATTTTATAACCCTAAAAAGTTGCAATAACCTACAGACAAATTACCCATTGAATAGTTTTTTTAGCATGCATTTCTCGTGTTGTGACAGCTTAACATTCTTTCAAAGTTGTTATGTTTCTCTCAAATAAAGAAGACGTCACGACTGCCAGACACATGCCTAATATTAGCACAAATTTCTTCTATTCTTGTAATCTTTTTCATGCAGCCACAGTTGTGAAACATTCCTCTACTCAGGAAGAATATTATTGGAAAACACAAAAACCGGGTTTTTGCTAATGTGAATGGCCACTATGTATGGGATAAGAATAAGTTCCAATAGCAAAATGTAAATTGTTGACACTGACAAGCAATATAAATTATACAGAAATACATGATATATACAAATATTGAACTGTAAAATATACAGTAACAATCAACAAAATAATGCATTTAGCAAAAAACAAAACAACTAAACAAAAATAGCTGCAGTGAGTCAGGAGTCACTCCTGCTGAGACCAGACATAGTAAATGTCACCATTTGACAGGAATCTAGGTCTCAGCCGAGGTAGTCGTTCATTCCTGTCACCTCCCTGATAATACGTTGAGTATGTTTCATTTGTGACAGCACAATTTGACCATGGGCACATGGGGCCCAATGTCCCCCAGGTGGTGACCTTAGCCACTTGTTTGTGCAGTCTAATTGTTAGCTGCACTCCTATTCCATGATCTCCAGTCAGCCCCGGGTCTTCTCCATTACAGCTTCACATTTATGATTGCTGCAAAGAGGCATGCTGCATCTGACCACTTGGTTAGATTTAAACAGATTACATTTTTTTTCACTTGTCTCGTTTCACACAAATTTTTTGACTATTTGTACCAATCTAATTTCTATATAATTTAAAGATATATATGTTATTTAAAAATTGATGAAATCATCTGTGAAATGATTAAATAATTTTTATAGGATTCAGTCAAAATTTGGGCTCTCTACACACATGCACGCATGCACACACACACGCACGCATGCACACACGCATGCATGCACGTACGCACGTACGCACGCATGCACGCACACGCAGATTGAGCACGGTTTTGCAAATTACCCAATCTATCGATCAAAGTCAGTTCATTCAATGATTAAAGCAAACATTTACACTCTTATCAAGGCTGTTCCTGTGATTATTATACATGTATAACCACATTAATAGTTAAAGAAATTAATTAAAATGGTGATGACTGAACTATATGTAACTGGCTATGCAATGGTGCATGTTTCTTGAAATATCGTATTCATAATAATAAGTTCTCAGTTTAACATTTTAACTATTTAGTTGGGAATGTTGTTGTAAATAAGATAAATGGTTACTTTGTTATTCTCTCTAAGGTGGTGATGATAATTATAATTGATAAATTCTCTCTATTACATTGTTTATTATCGTGTGAGTAGAGCACACAGATACCACATGTGACATCTAGAACAGTTGTGTGATTCCAGTACCTCAGAGAACATCAGAGCTGCATTCAGATTGTGGGAGTAGCTTTGAAATCAATCATTCGAGGTAACACCTAAATGATAGATTCTCTGTGGCCAAGAGTGCAGTAGGGTCTTCAGTCTATCAGCGTACATAAGTCACCAAGTATTGTAAGCAATATCAGAACAAATACCTCTGAAAGATAAGAGTAATCCACTTGAGAGAACAAAAACCCAAGAAAGAAGTGAATGTAGAATGACATTAGGACAACCATCAACAACAAGAGCTGGACACGTACTTGTGTCATGGGCTGATGATGACACCAGAAACGCAACCTAAAGCAGCACCTTAAGATCTTTTCTGTTCTTCATGGTTTAACAATGTTTTTAACATTACCATACATGTGTTGAATGTTGAATGTATTCTCCTAGCAAATTGTGTTTACTAAGTTTGTTAATAAAACATTCCAATAAATATGAAGTTGTAAATAAAACATTCAAATTCTAAACACCCTCTATTTATAATATGTGGAGGTACATTGAGCTAACTGCAATGCCCTTTGATGTTTGGTATGGTTGTGTGGTTCTCACATTCAAAACAACTGTTTCAACCAACTTAGCTGCTAATAACAATTACCACCTGTGGATAAACCCTATGGACAAGATGGCCGCTGTAGCACATGACAATGGTAGAAGGTCATGTGATGATTGTTACCCTTTGCCATGCCCTTAGCAGATGATCACATTCATTCATGCTTTGGTTTGACCTATAACCAGTATAGTGTTATGGGTGCACCTTCAGTGGTTACCAACGTCTGACAATGACACGTCATATAAAGGTTCAATGACTCCCCTTTGGTGGCTTTGGATCATGAAGATTAATTTATCTGGCATCCCAAGTGCTTCTGTGCAAGATCGCACTTTAAAATCACTCCTTCGGGCTCACTGTATCGCTGGATTATTGCTTGATGTATGGCTGGAAGGAATCGTGGGTATAAATTTTACAATGTCTATGGAAGTCTACCAGGTTCTGACAGTGACGAATCATAGACCCATGTGTATCTTTCTGCTGACAGATAAGTCAGTAGTTGGATCCAATTGGTAAAAATGTAAGCAACAAAATAAATTACAGTATACTATCAAAACCAGGATCAGTTACTGTAATTTTAAACATTTTATACAACATGTTACCTGTAACCAGTTACAGTTATGTAACGTTTTGTTACAGTTATGTAACTTGACCATAGCCCTGAGCAAGTGTTCAGCAGACAGTGGGAACAATAAGTTGAGATCAAACAAAAAACCTAATGACTGGTACTCATATGAATGACTGACTCTAATTAGTCTTAATAAACCAGCTGAACATTATTACTTGAGCTATACACACACACAAAACCTGATTCACGGTTGACAAAATGAATTGCGGAGGAGGTTTTAATTCGACCTGATCACCTGATTTAAGTGTCTACTGTCTACACCCTTCAAGTTGTTTTAATAAGTTCGAAGTTGTGGAGAGATCACCTAAATTTAGTACTCATGCGGAATACATTTCTGTGGATAAAAACACGTGCCCCCGCGTAGCCATAAATAGATGAACTGTTCGTTACTGGCGGCAATCTTTCAGGCTGTGACGTATTTACTGTGTTTAAACTGAAAAACAAGCAGTTTGTATTGTGACAAATATGGTGCGCAGAATTAAACTGACTGATTTGTGGCTGTGTTATGCTTTCATTGATTGGACATTTGATACCTGTGAAAGTGTGCAACGCTATTAATTGATCCAGCAGTGATTCTAGTGATATGTACATAGCAAGCGGAACAAATAAACTATTGTTTTACTAAATGAATGTGTTACAGGGACAGGCAGATTTTGAAATTGCCCAGATTTTAATGCATAATGTGTGACTATTCATAGTTATATTTTACACGCATGCCCATGGTAGACAGGTGATTGTAACCAATAACTTGCGATATTAAATTATTTTATGTCAGTGTTTCCATGATATACATGTGATTGTATAAAGAGGTATGGGGAACACTTATTTGAAGTCCTGACCATCTTTAGTTCATTACTCAGATGCATCCATAATAGAGAGGGGATGGTAAGCTATGACCTTCTCTGATAAATGTACACCTCATGTCCATTAAAGCACATCATTATGGTAGATAATTGGTCATCATAAAAATCCCGTCTGATTTAATAATCTTGATAGCTTCTCTCTTTGAGGAGTACATTGTCCGATATCACCATCGTTATTAGGTTTAAAGAACTGGTCAACAAATGTATTTCCCTCATCGATTCCCAAAGACTAACCACAACATGAGCTGTGACTTTGATGTGGAGTTGATGACCTTATCAGATGCCCTAAGCCTTTGGCAGATTGAACTATCTTGGAAGTTAGCTTTTATTATCAGTCCTTTGAGGTGATGCTATCATCAGAGGAATATATGTGATGTGTAATCAGGAAGGAATTGTGGGTGTACATGTTGTTATTTCCCATGGAGGTCAGTCTAGTGGGGAACACTTCCCCACTTGGGTTGTGGGTTGGTCTCATATACTACTGCTGCTTGTCTATGAACAACTTGATGGAGACAGATAGTGAAATTTGGGCATTTTTAGTTTGTATACAAAAACTTAAGTGGTGGTCAGGTTTTTTAAATCCCAAGACCACTGTGTACGCAGGTGTCAAACAGAGAGAACACTCAACCAATAGAGGCAGATGAAACCCGTAAGTGCTGAACGTCGGCCTAATGTCAACCTGCTGGGCGAAATGTCAACGCCTGATTTCAGCATCGTAAACAAGTCACCAATGAACCAGCTGATGATTTTGTCATCAGCCCACTTTAGATAGAATCACGCTGTTGATGTGGCATCAGTAGAACTGTGGTTTTATTCAGTCTCGTTCACCTCTGTACCAACTTCAGTGTCCTCGGCTATAAACTGTCTCCATTCAGCCGTAACAATAATAGACTTGGTGGTAAAATGGCTATTGGTCTTAAGTGGTTACTGCTGGCATGTATTACTACAGCTTCATGATTGGAAGTAGCATCCGAGGTGTCACATAATGCTAATATGGCAGTGAATATTAACTAGCCATTTTTGTAATGTGTGAGTTATCGCAGTCCGGTTTAAGAGTGTTCAAACATGGGCTATTTTGCTTAACATATGCAGCGTATTCGTAGACTAACTGGTCTGGATCTGACGGAACAAGTCGTAGATCAACTGGTCTGGATCTGATGGAACAAGTCATAGACCAACTGGTCTGGATCTGATGGAACAAGTCATAGACCAACTGGTCTGGATCTGACGGAACAAGTCATAGACCAACTGGACTGGATCTGATGGAACAAGTCATAGACCAACTGGTCTGGATCTGATGGAACAAGTCATAGACCAACTGGTCTGGATCTGATGGAACAAGTCATAGACCACCTGATTTGGCCAACACAGATGTGTTCCACCTCATCTAGCTGCTGAAGCTATCAGCCTTTGGATCCTGTAATAATGATACAACGTCTCCCAAGACCAAAGCATTGACCTGTGAACACACTACAACTGTATTGATAAACTGTCACCCTGTCAGTGTAGTGTGTTAGGTCAGCAGCTTCCCCATACCTGGATGGTGTCTTGGACCAGACACTCCTCAGGTCATTGACCTTTCAACACCAGTAGAATTTGACCCCCATGTCAATAACCATGGTGCCATGTTTGGTGTTATGTGAAAGGCCACTCATGTTAGTAACTACTTTTTAATTACATGGAACGTTTATTTATGTTTTAGCATGTTTAACATATTATATTGATGTTTTTTGTGTTTTAACTTATTTTATACTTGTTTTACCTATTTCTACATTGTCACTGACTTTGATTTGTTTTACCAGGATACACTGTGTGCAGTAAATGTATAATTGCTTATGAATTAATTATTGCACTAATTGCTAATGCTGGAAAACACTGACAGAAACAATGTTTTCTTATCAACACAAATTTGTAGACTAAATCACATGTTAATAGGCTATAAGTAAGCATGTAATTAAAGGTGCATATCACTTCAGGTCTGTGTCTTCCAGTGGTGAATTCACATGCATTGATCCTGCAGCACTCAACAGACCACAGCTGTCTGTCTTGTCCTCATGCCAACATATAAACAACCTCCTTGGTGCTATCAAGAGCTGCAAAATGCCAGTCGTCAGATCTCTCACAATGTATCAGAGAGACCCAGGGGAAGTTGTCCATGTTTTCTCGGATGTTTGAGGATGTTCTGTCATTGCTGCCATACATCCTCGTGTCAGCCTGTCTCATCAATGTGCATCGTAAGAAAGATCATGACACGATCGCATAACTGATCGCATTTATATTTCATGAACATGTCACCGGTGGCTATAAAAATTAACTTTGTTGGGATTGAAAGTGACATGGGTCAGAGTTATTCCTATCTTCTTCAACTCTCTATCTGTCTGTCTATATACCTCTCTCCCGCTCATCTCCTCACTACCTCTCACTGTCATTTTCTCTCTCTCTCTCTCTCTCTCTCTCTCTCTATCTCTCTCTCTCTCTCTCTCTCTCTCTCTCTCTCTCTCCCTCTCTCCCTCTCTCCCTCTCTCCCTCCCTCCCTCCCTCCCTCCCTCTCTCCCTCCCTCCCTCCCTCCCTCCCTTTTTGTCATGCTTTTTCATTTGTTTCCGGCTGGCAGACATTGCTTTAATGTGCCAAGCACTTGCTTGTATCTACTCAAGACATTAAAAAAACACAAAGGAAATCAACAACAACATTGCACATTTGAACATAATGAGCTACCAATGAATACGTCTTGTCATGGAAAAAACACACATTTACGGTTTGTCACTTCTGCTTTCAGAAGAAATGTTTATATGTGCCAGAACAGGTGTGTAATCCGTAGTTTCCTGATGTCTAATCATGCGGCTATGAGGAAATGCCTGTAAGCACCAACCTTGTCAGTGGATGCTCTTGGAGAATCATGCGGCATTAGACTCACAAAACATTGACATCTGTTAAGACAGGAAGTCACTCGGAGGCCATTGGGTTCCAATGAAGCCTTAACTCCTATTGAGTATAAGGATCTTCGGTAGTCGCCCATGAAAAGAACTCCAAGTTTGAGTGTCTATCATAATTGCTAATGCAGATTGCACATGTGTAGGATATGGAAGTCATTGTGAGGTGATCAAATGGCATGTAATAGACCCGTCAAAATTGCAAAACATCTTCCATTCTGTCAATAGTGGCTTATTTTAAAATTAACCTTATATGTTCTGTTACCTGGAATCACCCTCTCAAGTGGGGAGGGGTGGGGCTGGGAATATGAACAGGAAGTTCATTTAATTAGTTGTTCTTGCAGCCTTGATCAGGGGAACCAGCTAATATTAAGAAGCAATCCAAGAATTTATTGTTAGCACTGCAGCATTCGCAATAGCTATGTTTATTATTTGGATGTGTTATACATAATTAAAACATTTTGTGGTTGCAACATTCAGATCTTGAGCAAAATTTCAGGCTTATTAAGCATAATTTGGGGGACAATATAGTGTATACCTTCAACATATATAGACTAGTGTTACAAACATTATGATTATTAGTAAATGAGGAACCGACCAGGTCATTTTAAGAGCACATCATCATGCAGATATTCTACAATAAGAGAATGGAGGAGAAGCTGGCTTTATTTTGGAAATATATCTGGAACAATTACATGAAGAACTGAACATGCTTAATAAAGTGTGTAAGTATGAACTAAGGACGTCCAAAGGCAAAACTTGTAGTTCTTATATACTGAGTAGTTTAGTATCTCTGGACTCTAATTTATTCAGACACTTGTATATTCCACCATGAATCTATGCACTTGAATGCTGTCTTGACTTCTTAAGGAAGCAGTTAGCAGTGCTGCAGTGACTTTCTGATGAAGCTACTATTTCGTGTCATTCTATCTCTGCCGGTTGCCAGGTACTGCACTCATTCACCTATACAATGGTGAAAAGACAAAACATCCTTGGCTTGATCAGCAACAAGAGTTTGGCCTTCATTTGAAACCCAACACTCATAATTGCTACTACAGACTGCAACAGGACAATGGTTACTGTGTTGATCTGTGGTTGTTACGTAAGCCTTCATGTTGATCACAGACATTTCCTCATCTCTTGTGACACCCACTCATTGCATGGTGTATGGAGACAATCAGACTTTACAGGGTTTTTTCCTGTATAAAATATATAAATTTTTTAATTGTGAGGGTATTGAATATGGCTGTATTCCACACTTGTTAATGGATTTGCTTTAAATTTAAAACCACAATAAACTTCCTATATTTTCCTTCAAGCATAAGGTTGGATAATAATAAGATAACTTCTATTGTGCCTAAATCCTAGGAAACCAAGCTCAAAGGCACATCAAAACAAAAGGGTTGGCAAATATCAAAATCCATAAGTAGTTTTCCAGTTGTCAATAGATGGGTCAAGGCGCTAGGGAGCTACGGTGGATAAGCAAGATTGTAAAGATACGTTTTTAAATGACGTTTTTAGCAGTAAAAAAGCAACTACTTTTGATGTTCTGTAGATTTCCCTCAAAACGCAGCAGATTTTGTTTGTAGTAGGTATATTTTACATATTGATAGATAGTAGCACTCAATCAGAATAAAAAAACCAGGTAAGCATGAAAAACATGATATGGATTTATACAGAATTTCAAGTCAAAAATACAAATTTTATCCTTGAAAGAAATTGTAGCATGTCTGAGAAAATGTAATGGAGAATTTACACATACGGTTGGATTCGTTCATTTCTTCATCTGTGGAGTATGCCTGAGACTTGTTTATGTGGCCTGTGTACTGCTATGGTAAGGGGCACCTGGTGGTGCACTAATTGATGTCACAGACACCTCTAGTAGGTGGACAACTTGATGCTTTCTGCAGCTGTCAGAACCCTGGCTCAGGTGGGCCCCTACTATCCACATTTCCCGTGACCTTTCCACCAGTTCCCAGGGAGAAGTGGAAGGGAAATCTTACCCTACCTGACCGGCAATGTTTGCAGTTCTACATCAACTTTGTTTAGACTAGTATTTTCAGAACGGGTCATTGACCTTAGAGAACATCAATAGAAAATGGTTGATTCCTATGTTTACCTGTGTAACAGTTCGGAAGTAGCGCCATTTGGTGGCAACTATTTCATGCGGAACAGTTGCTACATTTGTGTACATACAGCGATTTTATTTCTAGTCTTTTCTGCAGGGGTCATTGACCACATAGAACATAAATAGCAAAGAGGCTGATTTGTATGTATCTCTGTGTAACGGTGTTACTAACAATGCCATCTGGTCGTGACTATTAAATGCAAAGGATTGGTCGTAGAATTGGGTGGCTTTATTACTAGTTACTTAGTACAATAACGCTTACTGATATAAAACAAATTGCAACAGGTATCAGAACAGAACAGTTGGCTGATAATCCTGTCCACCCTACCTGACTAAGTAACAGAGAAAAATTATAAGGAGGAACTAACGGGAAACATCAAAAATCATTACTGAATATAAATGATTTAGCCTTTGGTTGAATATAAATGATTTATAATTTTTGTGTAAAACCGTGAGTTTTTTGTTTGTTTTTTCTGTGCATATTATGTAAATTATATATATATATACATTGTATATATATATATATACATATATATACACTGTATATATCTATATATATATATATATACACTATATATATAATATATATATATATACCCTGTATATATATAATATATATATATACACCGTATATATATATATATTATATATATAATTATATATACACCGTATATGTATATATATATAATATATATATAATATATATATACACTCTATATATAATATATATATACACTGTGTATATATATATATAATATATATATATATATAGACAAATGTAATGGATAGATAACTTAAGGTTGAATATAAATGATTTAGACTTTGGTGTAAAACCGTGAGTTTTTTGTTTGTTTTTTCTTTGCATATTATGTAAATTATATATATATATATATACATAGTATATATATATATATATATATATATATATACATATACACTGTACATATCATATATATATATTCTGTATATATATATATATACAGTGTATATATATATATATATATATACAGTGTGTATATATATATTATATATATACACTGTATATATATATATAATATATATATATACACACTGTATATATATATATATACACTGTATATATATATATAATAATAATATATATACACTGTATATATAATAGATATATACACTGTATATATATATTATATATATATACACTGTATATATATATAACATATATATATATATATACACAGTGTATATATATATAGATAATATATATATATAGACAAATGTAATGGATAGATAACTTATCAGAGTGGACTGAAAAACGGTGTATTGACAGCGGCATGAGACATGCATGCAGTGTTATCAGCGAGAGAATGTAGATGGGGTTTTAATGTCAGATATGTGTGAGCCTCTGTACATCAGCATGTCTGAAGGCTCGTGTGGTAATGCTGCATGACTGCACCAATCAGAATTCTAACTCGCCAAATTCTTGTCACTGATGAAATTACAAATGTAAAAACTACACGTCAACCTGAAGTAAACAGTTATATTGTAGACTGAGAACGCAGACGTCTTAGTTTTGTAGCCCGACGTCCTTGGTGGTTTTTACACAGACCTACAGTATCCAATGATTTGTCACAACACAAACTATATATATACTTTTTTGTATTTGAAATGCTATATATAAAACAAATTGCATGTACTGACACATAATTGAGGATCACAGTCATTTATACATTTAAGTTGTGTTCAATTATTAGTGAAAATGTGCAAGACTTTGGCCAAGTTTCTTCAGAATATGGCTTAGAATAAAACAATGTTGTTGTTTTTCTCATGCAATTTTTTAATAGCCAAAACAGACTTGTCCTGTGACTTCTTTTCCCTTCATCCTCTGTAACGTAATATAATCACAAAATGTCCACCTCACATCTGTCTGTTGATGTTTTTTCGGTCAGCGTCAAGATAGGCTTCTAGTGTGACAGCTGACATTACTACAGCAAGTTGTGCTTTCAGAAATTCCTGCATAGGATTCAGTATATAATCGTACATATCTCGTGTAGTTAACAGGAAAGGATTTCGACCTTTCATGCCACGCTGTGCAACACGCACACACTCACTGCGCAGTATCGAAGGGAGTGGTTGATTAAATCACTAAATTTATTTCAATTTTCCTGGTCAGTAGTATCACGATATATTACACAATGATTGGGTCTACTCCGTCAGTGATATTTATAAACCTGTGGCGTGACGATTTGTCACTCTTGTTTCCTTTGCAGTTCTTGGTTCAGAGGTCATGAGCTGATTACAGTTTATTCAGTGGTGTAATAAGCTTGCTGTCAAAATCCCACTCTTGATATTTGCTGTAGTTCATGTGTCATAGCTAGGATATATGACTAATAACTAGTGATGGAAAAGTTGACAATGAATCTATCTCGCTTGTAATTATTTTGATAAATTCCATATTATATACATTTTTAAAGTTTACTATGGTGTTTTTATGAAATGGCACCACACCAGTGAAAGGAGTCGTTAGGTAGGGAAATAATCTAAAATTCAAGTGGAGAGATAATCAAGTTTAGAAGTAATCTAAAGAATGAAACAATTTTCATACAAAACTATTTGACTCAGTTTTTCTGTATTTTGCTAGCCTGATGATGTCTACTGGTGGTTCTTGAATAAGTGATTAAAATAATTGTTTCTTGTGTATTGATAACATTTCAGTCAACTGTAACACAGTTTTAATTAAGTGTGGTAGACCTTTGCACACTCTTCTTTGTGAATCTGGTTTGTTGCACCTCTGAGCTCTGCTTCGTGGGGATTTAGATGGTATAGAAGTTTTATTATTGTTATTATCATTATGTGTTGAATTTGTCTATGGTCATTTTATGTATGGTCATTACATGTCAGAATTCCCACATTGAAATTAACCTCGAATGTATGTAGAATTGATTTTTTATTATATTATTGATATATGTCTCGGTGATTAACTTACAATTATTCAAAATGAACCTTTCATTAGTGTGTAGCCTTTGAGTCAACGATAGTCTAGTCAAGAAGTTTGACATCTCTCTACTGGATGATAGGCCATTTTGATTTGAATTCTGTCCGAGTCGCTGCATCTGATGCCATCATCTGTCTGAGAGCGTGTTCCTGTGTGATTTAGCCGGGAATACTGGACGTAAGGCACTAACCAGTATAGATCGTGTGGAAAACGTCACACTGAGACATGTTAAATGGGCCAGTGGGTGACCTTAGAGATGTAGGACTAGGTACAAGATGAAGGGAGGGAACCAAGGACTCCACCTGGAGATAAGACACCGTGGTCAAAGGCAAAGCATTGATTGCAGCTGGTGGCTGTATTTTTTGTCACTGCAGCTGTGTAATGCAGCAGAAGACCACCTCAGTAAAGATTATTTTAGTGAAACATGTCACATATAAGTTCATGGTAAAACATCCCAATTCAGACGTTCCACGTTGGGACTGTACAGTTCTTATGTAGAAATTAATCCTCAAAGACACGGCCACTTTTGGCTTTAATAAAGTCCTAAATAACCTGTTCTGCCTCTTCATTTTAGCATGGAAACATAATTTGTGACAAAGCATGGCTCTCCTTTGCGAGATCCTAGATATACCACTGAACACCATCTCAACTTTTATAGGGAGTATTCAGCCCGGCTGCTATTGTTGCACAAAATGTAGACCATTGACATAATTCCACTGCCTTTATACAATGGAGTGGCTGGTGACATCGTGGAGTAAAAAAAATTGCCAGTGCTTTCAAACACCAGCGGCTAGAAGAAACGCCGTTCTTGTCGTTTGAGAGTTCTGCCACTCGCAGTGCTACTTTGCCTCACTAGTGATGTCACAACCAATGGAACATTCATCCCCCTGTGTACTTTGTAGTGGCTTTTGCAGCCACTTCCGTCTAATTCTGTTATTGACAATTCATTTTCCTGCTGGGCTGGCGGGATTGGAATCAACTTACAAAATAGTCCACTGGGGTCACTGACCAAATGACCACTGATTGCCACTGGACATTGTCCATTCACCTGGTCCAGTCAACATGTTATGGTCAGTTTCACTGGTCAGAAGTTAGTAATGGACATGATGGTTGTTCTGGCCATCAGGGAATCGAATCTGTTGGATTGTGTGTCAACTGGAGTGGAATGAGAGTGTGGCATATTGAGTGCCACAGTCCAGGCAAATGGCACTGATTGGAAGGGTTAGCCAGCAACACACATGGGATGTTTAGAGCATTTAGCAGCCTGTTAGGCAGTGCCTGGCTAATAAGTGTTGTGGGCTGATCTGAAGTGTTGGTGTGATTGAAAGAGCAAGGCCTGCAGAAGCCTACAAGGTGTCAGAGGTGGGATGGTGAATAGTCCTTTGAGGAATTGAATTGAGTGTTGTGTACTACATGGCTCTGTATGGTACGTAGTTATGTACCATAAATTGTATATGCTATACAATTTTTATAAACTTTTGTGTGGATATAACAGAGATACCACATTAATAATTATTATACAATTTCCACTTCCAGACATGCACACTCTGTGTGGTAGTAAAGGACCAGTGTAGTGTACTTTATCTTCACAAGGATGTATCATTATGTTCGTATTTAGTGACTTTCCATGGTTTTGGAAGCTTTAATTTGTTGTCACGTGAAGATGTAACATACTACACAGTATGTTCCTATCAGGAAGAAGAAGAGAAATCTATTAAAAATGTCAGGCCAAGCATTGCTATGCATGTTGAGGTAATTCAGCAAAAAGAGGAATTCTCTAACTATTTGACAGCTTCATGTAGCCTGGTGCAAACTATCTCTGTGTGTTGACTTGTCCTTGTTGGGCCTTGGAAGGTTGGTTGGACAGGTATGTGTTTGTGGGTTGTTGCAAAGCTGCTCCTCATGACAGCTGGGGTAGGCAAGTAGTGTTTACTTTGCTGTCATACTTGTGCCACTGTAGAACGAACGTTGGCACCACACCATATATACTGGTACCAACTTGGTAGCCACATTGGTACTGTACCATTCATACAGGTACTGCCACAATAACCACATTGGTAGCATGCCATCTACACTGGTGCTACTCAGGAACCAAATAAATACCACTCATGGCGATGTGACATTACCTGGTATGAAAATAAAATAAAATATGTCATGCTTAATTGTTATTTTTGATATTTAAATATCTGTTGCTTCCGTAATTATCAGATGTGTTATCTTACCAAAACTGTAGAATGGTTATTTTACAAATGTACATACAACATTATTCAAGTTTGATACAGAGAGAGTACAGATATCACTACATGCATATGTGTGAATGTGCAGTATATAATTGAGTGGTCTTTTTGTTTTGTTTATCCTCATAATGCATGCATGTCATCTTTGCTTATTTCGCATACATTTTCGGTCACACCAGCCATATATGTTTGCTGTTCCTCGCAGAAATACGCCATGAGTTTGGCTTCAGTAGCATTGATTTTAGTTCGCTCAGCATGAATACACTTTAGATGTGCGCATGATAATGTTCCTGCACAGATAATCACGTCTCCGATGTAGCATCAATGACAGATTACGTGGCACGCTTACATCATGCCGATTGCGATTCATCTTCAGTTGTAAATAGTAATAATTGATAGCTCTAAGCAGTGCTAATTGCCTCTCTGTCTGCCTGTGTCTGTAGCAGTAGCGCTGTTGTTGTAAGGATGAGTGCACCTATTAAATAAGTAATTGATAGATGTTCTCTGACTGTCATGTCCGCCAGTGATGGATTAGTTGTATGGTCCATGCAGTCTGTGTGGGGGTGTGCCTGTCTAGGTACAGTTTATCCAACATGTCATGTGATCTGCACTCTCCTAGTGAGCACAGAACATCGTCTTGGACTGACCAGTGTACCATAATTTGCAAGCCTCAACTGAGTTTCGTGCCGATTGCTTTATTTTCAGAGTTTTCTGGTGGCTAACTTATTGATCAGAATATAATGGAACCTGTCTTGAACGACCAGCAAAAGGTCAATTAACATTGAAAAGATGGTCCAGGGGAATCCATAATGCACTTTTCCAAAACAGAGGTTGTCCATGACAGGTCCTACTTTATGCCCCATTTGTTGTCTTTACAACTTTTTGTTGCATTCGAAAGGAAGGAAATAAAATAGAGAAAGTCATGCTAGAGTTTGATGCATCATCAATATGTACCCTTTCTACATTCATCCAAAAATTAACGAAACCTACATTAATCAAGTCATTGATTGCTGCCAGTAAAATCAAAGCATCCTTCCTCAGGGCAGAAACTTCTCCAGGAACTGTGACTTTTCAGGATGATATAGGCAGAGTTTGATACACCACTAATAGTATAGCCTTTCTGTACTTTAATATTCAAAATGTAAAAGAAACCCTCAATATGAATATAAAAACTGTTGCTGTTTATAAAATAAAAATGCTGTACCTGCTGGCACAAACTTACAGGAAGTGCAAATGTTCAGGAAGATAGAGCTGGAGTTTGGTGCAACAGTAATCATTGTATCTTTCTATGTATCAGTGGTCAAAATGTCATTTAAAAGAAGCTCTGATCAGTAACAAAAATTGTTACCAGTAATATCAACATGTTCTTCCCATGGGTGCAAACTTCCAGGAAGTGCACATTTCTAGGAAAAACCTTCAAACGGCTACAGTTTGAGGCATCAGTAAAAAAATAAACTTTTCTATAATTCATAAAAAAAACCACTTAACATTAACAACAGTTGCTGCCAGTGAGATCATAACACCGTTCTGTTGGTTGAAAATTCCATGAAATGCAAATTTCTAGGAAGTGTGTCGCATTATCCTACCTCACAGTACCTACCTGGGTGACGCTGTGTGTTGATGCTGACATACACCCTTGAGTGTGCCAGGTATACATGTTCACCTGATGCTGCCGTCACACCTACTGCCTCCCCGCCACACTACGGCCTCATAAAGATGCTACTCCTGCCAGTGACAGCTGCCTTTTGTCAGCATGCTCCCACGACCAACTGGAATCACCGCTGCAGCACAGGGAGACATCTGCTGGCTAATTATGGAGTTAGACCCGAGCGAGAGACGTTGAGTGCTGGTCCAGGTTTGACTACAAGAGTGTGTGTTTGCATGTAAAGGAACATTTATAGGAGTAGATCCTGCCTGCTATGCAAGCATGCACACACGCATGCATAATTCGTCCAGTGAGTGCCTTACGTAAATCTGCCAGCCAATAGAGCGGTCGTCACTCTGTCATTGTGCTACAGTGGGTTTGGTATTCTCGGCATGTTAAGATGTAGTTGACAACGTGGTTCTGCTTTTTTGTCTTGCGTCGAAAAAGTTGTACAGTTCTCGAAGACATATTGGGCCTTCATGCTTGCAATGTGGAATCGTTCAGTGGGAATTGACAATAGCGTGCACAGTTGCCTTCACTGCAAGATGAGTTAATAACCTCGCGTAGATGCCACATAGATCTGTAGCTTATTAAAACTTTGACTTTTTTTACATTGTTGTGTAACTCTTCCTTCCAACATAATTGTTTTGTTGTATTTAACATATTCATGCTGCGAGCATTTATACAATCAGCAGATATTTGTTCCAATCTCTTGTAGTCTTTTGTGAGATTTAATACTTTTTGATATATAATCTACATTGTTCCTTCACTAATGATATCCCATGTCCTCTGGTTCTTCTATCTTTCTTATTTGAGAAAAAAGTATGTCTATAAATAGTTTTTTTAACCTTTCAACATTAAACAAATTATATCTGATATCTTCCTTATCTTCTTCTCTAGAGTTGTTAAACCACCTTTTACTTTAAAAAAAATTGATAATTAAAATCTGTAGTTAAATAAACAATTGCATATATGTTAATGTACTTTGAACACTATAGATAGGTGAATATGTGGATATTAATGTTGGTCATGTGGCAGGATGTTGTAGACACCATTGTCACATATTGGTGCTGACAGGTTGTTGTAGACACCATTGTCACGTATTGGTGCTGACAGGTTGTTGTAGACACCATTGTCACATATTGGTGCTGACAGGTTGTTGTAGACTCCATTGTCACATATTGGTGCTGACAGGTTGATGTAGACACCATTGTCACATATTTGTGCTGACAGGTTGTTGTAGACACCATTGTCACATATTGGTGCTGACAGGTTGTTGTATACACCATTGTCACATATTGGTGCTGACAGGTTGTTGTAGACACCATTGTCACATATTGGTGCTGACAGGTTGATGCGAGATAGTCTTTTCCATTATCCAGAATCAGTCAGGCATGTTAATTATCAGCAGGAAGTTGGCTGAATTGTCTTGAATATGAGAACCATGCAAACGAACCAAACATCAAAGGGCGGCATGGTTAACCCAGCAGGCTTATACAACAACCATTGCCAGTAGAGTGTGTTTACAATCTTAATGTTTTGTGTACAATTTGAAAACAAAATTTGGGCACAGCATTAAAATTATGAATACTGTTGTGGTTTTATTAAATGCAATTTGGCAGGCAGTATACATTCAGCATTTTGAATCTAGTATTAATTAAGAATGTTATATTAAAAATAGGAACAGATAGCCATGATTTAAGCCAAGTGCATACTTATATTTTAGTGTTCTGTTATTAGTATTCATAAAATGTATGTACAGATACATCACATAAAATGTTCCTGTGTATGCATCACATAAAATGTATCTACAAATACATCACATAAAATGTACCTACAGATACATCACATAAAATGTACCTACAGATACATCACATAAAATGTACCAACAGATACATCACATAAAATGTACCAACAGATACATCACTTAAAATGTACCTACAGATACATCACATAAAATGTACCTACAGATACATCACATAAAATGTACCTACAAATACATCACATAAAATGTACCAACAGATACATCACATAAAATGTACCTACAGATACATCACATATAATGTACCTACAGATACATCACATAAAATGTACCAACAGATACATCACATAAAATGTACCTACAGATACATCACTTAAAATGTACCAACAGATACATCACATAAAATGTACCAACAGATACATCACATAAAATGTACCTACAGATACATCACATAAAATGTACCTACAGATACATCACATAAAATGTACCAACCGATACATCACTTAAAATGTACCTACAGATACATCACATAAAATGTACCAACCGATACATCACTTAAAATGTACCTACAGATACATCACATAAAATGTACCAACAGATACATCACATAAAATGTACCTACAGATACATCACTTAAAATGTACCAACAGATACATCACATAAAATGTACCTACAGATACATCACATAAAATGTACCTACAGATACATCACATAAAATGTACCAACCGATACATCACTTAAAATGTACCTACAGATACATCACATAAAATGTACCTACAGATACATCACATAAAATATACCAACAGATACATCACATAAAATGTACCTACAGATACATCACATAAAATGTTCCTGTGTATACATCACATAAAATGTATCTACAAATACATCACATAAAATGTACCTACAGATACATCACATAAAATGTACCTACAGATACATCACATAAAATGTACCAACAGATACATCACATAAAATGTACCAACAGATACATCACTTAAAATGTACCTACAGATACATCACATAAAATGTACCTACAAATACATCACATAAAATGTACCTACAAATACATCACATAAAATGTACCAACAGATACATCACATAAAATGTACCTACAGATACATCACATATAATGTACCTACAGATACATCACATAAAATGTACCAACAGATACATCACATAAAATGTACCTACAGATACATCACTTAAAATGTACCAACAGATACATAACATAAAATGTACCTACAGATACATCACATAAAATGTACCTACAGATACATCACATAAAATGTACCAACAGATACATCACATAAAATGTACCAACCGATACATCACTTAAAATGTACCTACAGATACATCACATAAAATGTACCAACCGATACATCACTTAAAATGTACCTACAGATACATCACATAAAATGTACCAACAGATACATCACATAAAATGTACCTACAGATATATCACATAAAATGTACCAACAGATACATCACATAAAATGTACCTAAAGATACACCATGTTTACCCTTTGTACAACAAAATCTGTGAATAAAAAGTAGTCAGTAAGTGGGACTGCATTAAAACCTACTTGCTGGAAGCAATAACCAGTGCTGCCACCTAGGAGATGAGAGTGGTGGAAGTTTGCTGTGCTGGCAGCATCCCAAGAACGCATGAAAGAAGACCCTGGAATCTAGGCCTTGCAGGAGTGTTATTTCCAAGGACGTCCAATCAGACTGTTTTTATCTGACAGCCTGTGACAGGTATAGAGTCAGACAGCCTTGCTTGTTTCTGACAGTCTGTAATTAAAACAACACAGTCCTACACATGATGGACACTTACACGTATCTCCATGCACGATTTTAAAGGCTTCACTGATATTGTTTTCTGACACCCTTTATGTTGTTTCAATGCACATTATATTAGTACATACATGGGTAAATATAACTTTAGAAGACTTCAAAACTTTAGTTTATCCCTTTTGCAGTTTGCATTTACATTATATCTTACTTTTTAGTCCTTTGGCTGAAGGTCCAAGGGACTATTGCCATCACTCTGCGTCCGCCGTTAGCTGCCATATCTCAGAAACCGTTCAGCAAATTTTTCTCTAATTTTGTATAGACATATCTTAGGGCACTGCCACTATGCATGAGAAATCTGTATTTGATTGAATAATTTTAAGGATCTCTAGGGCCTCCAAGGACCCCAAAACTGGTAAAAATTTAACATTTTGCCTATTTTTATTTTTATACTTGGCAGGTTTAATTGATCTATTCAGCAATGAGGACACTGCTTAGGCCTCACTCTGGACACTGTCACTCACAGTGTTGTGTATTGTCTTAGTTGGTGCATTGAGCTAATCTACTTGACCATGAATCAGTGGTGGATTTGGTTGTGTATTACACCCAGCTGTGGAGCTAAGATTCTTTGCCTGCTATTGTTTGATGGAAACTGACTAATCTGTAATTGGTCACTGGCAGTAGCTTGTGTCAACAGACAGCATTAAGCCACTAGACCCCTGTTAACCTGGACAGTTGCCTGTAGGTTTTAAACTGTGTCAAACAGTCTACCTTTTGCTCTCAAATAATCTGTCCAGTTAGTTTTACACATAAAGACATAATCTTCAGTCTTTGGAGCAGCACATTTGTACTTCCAGTGTATCATTGCAACATAACATACATATTACATACTGTGTGCCACATTTGAATGTTGTGCATGTAATATTTCCATGCAATCCATTTGCATATATTATGTAAAACTTCAACAGCCGTTTTCTTCATTTTCACTTGTTGACCCTTACCATGTTCAATGCTCCATAACTTTGCCAATTTTTGTAGCGTCATAATTTTTGAAACCGTGTAAAGCACCCTACCAAACCTTTACAAGGATGTAAGAAAACAATGTTATAATTTTTCCGACTTATCACTCATTTGGTCAGCCGGAGTCACATTTAGACCTATTAATCCAAAGGACTTCAGGGCCACTTGGCCCATTTTTTTACAATATTTTGTTTGTGGTTCTGTGGAAACTGTTCTTTAAGTTTACCTATGCGTATATATGTATTAACATTGTATGTGGTGATAGTGGGATATGGTGTATGTGATTACGTTACATGTGAATTATTCATTGATTTGTTTATTATTCATTGTTTTACTCATAAAACATGATTCAGACAAGAGAAAATGAAATAGATCGAATATAAATGGTAATTTCATCTGCATGTTGTCCCTGTGGGGAATCTGCAGATTATATATAATTGTGATCAAGCGCTTCACCAAAATGGCTGCTTTTCAGTTCTGTGATGTTTAGCAAAATGCTATGATGCTTTCAAAGCCATAAATTTAACAAACATAATTCTTCAATATTTTGATAAGTTTCCCAATGATCTGGAATAGCAGTGATTATTAGTTCTACCTGACAGATAGACATGTTCACAGCGATGTCTTTGAGATACGGAGGTGACGATGGACCTGTAAAGTTAGCGTTGATGTATTCTCGTGTCACACCTGCCTCCCGTGACCTTTAGTTATGACCCAGTTCTAGGACACGTGTGATAGTGGAAGTGTAGCTGCATGTCAAGAGGTCAAGGTGCGAAGTGCCTGACTTCCATGTAAAATATATTCTTGGCAATCTTTAGTAGGCCCTGTATAATTTTTTCTTTCATGTCTCAATTTGTGTGTGTATTTGAAAGTGTGTACCAGTATATATGTGAAGTAGGCCATCTACAACTGTACATTATATTCTAGTAATTAGGAAATATTTTCGTTTTGCTGCAAGATTTTCATAAATATTAATAATTGTGGATTAATAAAGCAACATACAAAATTGTTTTAAGGGTGTGTATTAGACAGATGGTGTGATGGTTAATTATGCATACACATGTATGTATTTTTTATTAAGATGCTTCTTGTTCCCGGCATTAGTTGTCTCATAATAAGGTAAAAAAGTTGATTTTTTAAATGTGTCAAAATGTAATGAATCAGTTGTTAGAACAGCAAACACAAAATGGAAAATATGTGTAAAATAATAAAACAGCAAGGAGAACGTATAGGCCATGTGATGAGAAAGACCATCTTATAACAACTGGTAAGACTGAAGGGAACACAAGCAGTGAATTAATACTCTTGATGGTCTAGCAGCCTGATTAGGAAGAAGCACAAGAGAATAGTTCGAAGACACCTACGACCGACCGTGGAAATCTGAAGGCACATCGCCTATGGCTGCAGCACACACTGGTGAAGTTGATGTGTCTGTATTGAACAGTGTTCATTACATAATGCCCACCAGCCAAGGTCATGGGAGAATGTGGTTGATTAAAAGCCTGTGAAAAAAATGTTTTCCCAGCAGCAATAACCGCCTTATTGATGGCGTTTCAAAGTTAATCTATTGAGTGTTTTTAACGCCTCTGTCTAATCTAATGTGAGACAACTATCCACTCACTGTTGACATGACTGGTGGTATGTGATACACTGCTGCAGCAGCTCAGTGCCAACTGCCCAGGTAGTTTAGCTCATCAGATGTCAAGGAAGTCACTGATGTTTGTGCTGAGGGAGTGGGTGTGGGTGTGGGTGAGAGATGGGACCAGATCAGAGGGGGAGAGACAGGGAGGGAGGCAGGGAGGGAGGGAGGCAGAGAGGGAGGGAGGGACAGAGGGAGGGAGTGAGGACAGTGAGGAGGGAGGGAGGATCAAGTACGGGAATAAGGGGGAGGGAGGAGTGAAAGAGAGAGGAGAGTGTGAGTGTGTGCGAGAGGGGGAGGGAAGGAGAGAGGGTTAGAGGGCGGGAGAGAGTGAGAGAGGGGAGGGTGAGGGAGGAAATGAGAAAGGTGAGGAGTGAGAGAGGGGGTGCGAAAGAGAGATGGAATGAGAAAATGGAGGGAATGAGAGAGGGGTAGGGAAGAAGAGGGGGGAGGGAGGGAGGGAGGGAGGGAGGGAGGGAGGGAGGGAGGGAAGAAGAGAGGGGGTGGAAGGAGAGAGGGGTAGGGAAGAAGAGAGGGGATGGAGGGAGGGAGGGAAGAAGAGAGGGGGTGGAGGGGAGAGGGGGAGGGAAGACAAGAGGGGATGGAGGGAAAGAGGGGGAGGGAAGAAGAGAGGGGGTGGAGGGAGAGAGGGGAGGGAAGAAGAGAGTGGATGAAGGGAGAGAGGGGGAGGGAAGAAAAGAGGGGATGGAGGGAGAGAGGGGGAGGGAAGAAAAGAGGGGATGGAGGGAGAGAGGGGAGGGAGGAGAGCGGGAGATTTAGAGGGAGAGGGTGTTATAATGATAGAGTGGGAGGTGCTGGATGATGGGAGTGAAAGACAGAGAATGAGAGCAAAAGAAAGGGGATAGAGAGTACACATGTGAGAGAGTGGGGGAGGAGTCATACTGTAATCTTTATAAATATATATTACCTCACCCCCACTAAGCCCAGATCATCTGCTTCATTTAGCTTTGATTTGCAGCACCCAGAACTTTGGTAATTTCCTTCACATCACATTGAATCAGCGTTGGAACTTGGAGCTCCTCCAGTCAGTAAAGACAATTGTAGCTGAGTAAATGAAGATTGACCACGCTCTCGCGTGACTAGTTATCTGCCATTAAACAGAAATGGATACATTTTTCCTGCAGTCTAGTCATGTTGTTTTTGAGTTATACATATTACACAGCATCGACGGCTTCATGATGCAATTCAGTTGAACGAAAGTGAACTGGAGTGCAGGATCGCAGCCAATGCTGTTCTGCCCAGTGAGTCGTTAGATTTTGTCATTGCAAAAACGTCTGTCTCGGCAGATGGAGGATTGATTATAGAACCCGGTCAATTTGTTTTGTTCTGCAGTCGCGTAGCATGATATACAAGCGATTTCATTCCAGTCTACAGATGCTGAAATGTCTTTCTTATTGCCTGGCAGGTGGACATGTTTCTGTGTGCCAGAATGACAGACAAAATGCAGTTTGCTAAAGTAATAGTTAATAAAAAACGTATGATATAATGTTGCTTTTAATCAAGCTGATCCAAATAGTGTGCGGTTTTGTTATTTGTTACTTCTCAAAAAAAGTTTACATTTTTTTGCTATTTCACATTGCCATGTGTCATGCCACATGCAATTTAAGGCTCATTGTGATAGTCTGATGACAAACTAGATGACGAAAATAAAAAATTTCACTGACTATTTGATTCCTAACTAGTTCCAAACCTCTTATGTGAAAGGGATCGTCAGTACTGGCGGGAAGATGATCAAAATCATCTGTGTGGGATTCTCTTTAAATTGGATCCAGGGTCCGATCCAGGTCCTGGAGAAATGTAACCCGGAGGTTTACTTTTGGGATCAGCTGATTTCCCTGGGTGTCAGTAACGACATTTGGAATAGATCTGTATTGTTGAAATAATCCAGCATTTATCTGTTGTTATCAGTAGTCGCCAGTAATCAGATCTGTATCTGTATTCTCAGGTGTCTCCAAGTCTCTCATCTGGTCAGATATCAGACTGATATGTTAAACAAGATTGTAGGAGGTATACTAGTGGAATTGCGGAAGACTGTTGCGAGCTTAAAGGTGCTATCTACATTCAATTTTTTTTTCTTGTCTCATTTCAAAATCTTTTTGCGAAAAAGCAAACCATCCTACCATCCGCTACAAGATGTAAGCTTTTATGTGCATTTTTAAGGTAGTTTTGGTGAAATCATCAACAGACTACTAATTGATTTAATGTTGGATCCAAAGACACGCATGTGCCCTTCAGGCATATCAGAGACAGAACTATGTGCCTTTTCAAAATTTGATGTGTCCAAAATCAGTTGATTGAAATTGTATTAATCAATTTGCAAGATAGTATTATCGCTTAAATAACCTGGTAAATGTAAACATTAATTTTTTTTAATATTAGGTATTTGTATGTAATCATGTTATTCTTTAACTTGCTGTGAATTCTATTCAGGACTGCTTATGCGACATAATTTATATATCTGGGTAAAAATATATAACCATCAATTTGAAAGTGCTCAGAAATATTCATTTTTTTTAAATCTGTTAATTTACAAAACTAGATACATTCTGGGTAGGTGTGCCCCATTTTTCGTGGACTGGTCATGCTACTACAGTCTACTGCTGCAAGGATAGGGAGATTCTCACTGAGAAGTACGTTGCAGTAGCCTATGACATTGAGTGACAACGTTTCACATGCATGAGAGCACCAACTAAAAAGGATCATTAAACATTAAAAACTCATTGATACAGCGATGAACAGATGTATGGAACAGCCTCACTCAGTCTGTGGTTGAGATTGCATCGGTGCAGTCTTTTAAGAGGAAAATAGATTATAAGTTGTGGGAAAATCACGCAATCAAATTAGCCCAATTAAATTATACTATAGTGTACTGTAGGAATATTACTACCCGTAGTAAGACTAGATGAAAGCATTGTCTTTTTCCAAAGTTTATAACCCAAGGTGATGGGGGCATTTGTAGTGAATGTACTATTTGCGAGCCTTGGTGACGATGGCATGATTTATAAACATGCTTTTAAAAATGTATTCCAATTGTAATATTTAGCAAACATACATGACTTTAAAGATGTGCATATAGTGTACATGTATGGATGGATATTTTTTTGTATAGATATGAACGGATTGCACTCTGTTCGGCAAGAGTTGAAAGCGGACAGTGGGCGATAATATGGTGTCAGCGGCAACAAACGCTGTTCACTGTGCTCAACTAAAGCTTATAAACAATGTCAAAGACGGTCGAGGGATAGGCAAGGCACAAGGGTATTGATTAGACTGTTCTCAGTGTCCAGTCATCAATGTAAGATGTGATTTAAATAACTCCATTCAGGCCATTGTTCTGTCTGTTGTCTGCGTGGTCGTTGTCTATGTTCAGGCGCAGACTTGAGCAAACCAGAGTGCTATTTGGGCCACAAAATGCGCAATGCCTAAGACGCAATATTTTTTTAGTGTAAATATGCCTGGGATGATGTGGTATAATTTAATTATTGCATCGACGTGTCAAATTTAGGCAAACTAATTTAATTAATAACGGCAAAATCGAGGTGGATCCAGATTCTGCACAAGTGCCCCTCAATTTTCTCAGATTTCTCAGACACGTTTTTGTATGTGTTTGGGCACATGCTGCGGCAAAAACGTGTATAGCATTCCAGCGTTCAATGTGTTATTGATGCGTTTCCGCACTCTAAGGGAATCCCTGTTTATTACTTAAACTATTTACACATTACATGTTTAATCATCAAAAAGAGATTCATGACGGGTTAAATCTGTTGAGGAAATAGCATTAATAGATGAGAGTGGGCAGAAACCCCTACAAGAAGTTAAATCTGTTGAGGAAGTAGCATTAATAGATGAGAGTGGGCAGAAACCCCTACAAGAAGTTAAATATGTTGAGGAAGTAGCATTAATAGATGAGAGTGGGCAGAATCCCCTACAAGAAGTTAAATATGTTGAGGAAGTAGCATTAATAGATGAGAGTGGGCAGAAACCCCTACAATAAGTTAAATCTGTTGAGGATGTAACATTAATAGATGAGAGTGGGCAGAAACAGCTACAAGAAGTTAAATATGTTGAGGAAGTAGCATTAATAGATGAGAGTGGCCAGAAACCCCTACAAGAAGTTAAATCTGTTGAGGAAGTAGCATTAATAGATGAGAGTGGGCAGAAACCCCTAGAAGAAGTTAAATATGTTGAGGAAGTAACATTAATAGATGAGAGTGGGCAGAATCCCCTACAAGAAGTTAAATCTGTTGAGGATGTAACATTAATAGATGAGAGTGGGCAGAAACAGCTACAAGAAGTTAAATATGTTGAGGAAGTAGCATTAATAGATGAGAGTGGGCAGAAACCCCTACAAGAAGTTAAATATGTTGAGGAAGTAGCATTAATAGATGAGAGTGGGCAGAAACCACTACAAGAAGTTAAATATGTTGAGGAAGTAACATTAATAGATGAGAGTGGGCAGAAACCCCTACAAGAAGTTAAATCTGTTGAGGAAGTAGCATTAATAGATGAGAGTGGGCAGAAACCCCTACAAGACGTTAAATATGTTGAGGAAGTAGCATTAATAGATGAGAGTGGGCAGAAACCCCCACAAGAAGTTAAATGTGTTGAGGAAGTAGCATTAATAGATGAGTGGGCAGAAACCCCTACAAGAAGTTAAATATGTTGAGGAAATAGCATTAATAGATGAGTGTGGGCAGAAACCCCTACAAGAAGTTAAATCTGTTGAGGAAATAGCATTAATAGATGAGAGTGGGCAGAAACCCCTACAAGAAGTTAAATCTGTTGAGGAAGTAGCATTAATAGATGAGAGTGGGCAGAAACCCCTACAAGAAGTTAAATATGTTGAGGAAGTAGCATTAATAGATGAGAGTGGGCAGAAACCCCTACAAGAAGTTAAATATGTTGAGGAAGTAACATTAATAGATGAGAGTGGGCAGAAACCCCTACAAGAAGTTAAATCTGTTGAGGAAGTAGCATTAATAGATGAGAGTGGGCAGAAACCCCTACAAGACGTTAAATATGTTGAGGAAGTAGCATTAATAGATGAGAGTGGGCAGAAACCCCCACAAGAAGTTAAATATGTTGAGGAAGTAGCATTAATAGATGAGTGGGCAGAAACCCCTACAAGAAGTTAAATATGTTGAGGAAATAGCATTAATAGATGAGTGTGGGCAGAAACCCCTACAAGAAGTTAAATCTGTTGAGGAAGTAGCATTAATAGATGAGAGTGGGCAGAAACCCCTACAAGAAGTTAAATATGTTGAGGAAGTAGCATTAATAGATGAGAGTGGACAGAAACCCCTACAAGAAGTTAAATCTGTTGAGGAAGTAGCATTAATAGATTAGAGTGGGCAGAAACCCCTACAAGAAGTTAAATCTGTTGAGGAAGTAGCATTAATAGATGAGAGTGGGCAGAAACCTCTACAATAAGTTAAATATGTTGAGGAAGTAACATTAATAGATGAGAGTGGGCAGAAACCCCTACAAGAAGCAGACATCTTTGATGTGTTATATATATAATAATTCATGACCACTGCATATAGGGGTGGTTTTTATATTAATGGTAGCAAACACAGTATATCTTTCTATTACTAGAGCAACAAGAAGTTGACATCGCAGATGGAACAATCATCGGAAAATTGGGTCTGCATCTGTCTAGCAGTCTCTGATATCTTTAGTGTTTCCGTGTCAATTCTCTGTTTGTCATGTGTTCTGTCCAGGAAGTCTTCAGTGCTTCATGTAGTAGTCATGTGTAACATCCATCCAGTTGCACCTGAATACTTGTACTACAGTAATTAACTTCATTGATGCCAGCAGTGTCCACTTCCTTGTCCAGTGGTTTGACCAGTGTTCAGGCCAGGCTCTGTATAAAAGCAGACTTAATCACACACAAGTCTAGTGTTAGGCAGTTTCTGTTACAGTTGAATGGCACATACACACAAACATATTGAACTTGACATTACAATGGCAATCAGCTGACATCTGGGATTACGTGGAGGGTGGTTAAAGGAGGGTGGTTAAAGTGGAGTTGTCTGTTCCTCATCTTGGTATACAGTGTTTTTAATGTAAGAATAAATGTGTTGAAGCAGTATTGCCTACCAAATTGTGTTTAATATACTCAAAACATTATTAACAATTTAAATATTTCAACTGCGAAATGTTCAGTTGGTAAACAAAACAGACTATAAACACCTCTGTTAGCAATACGGGAAACATTGGAAGTGTTTAACTGCAAAGGCCATTTATGTTTGGTGCCTTCGTGTGTTCCCACATTCAGGACAACGAATTTAGCCAACTTCCTGCTAATCATTGACATCCCTGACTGATTCTAGTTAATGGAAAAGACTCACTTCAAAACCTTTCAGCACCAGCGTGTGGCAGTGTTGACTACACACAACCTCGTTTGAATTCTTCACCAAGTGTTCCAGCTGATATAAATGTTGTCTAAGAATGCATTGAATACTGGCCAAGGTACATGTATAAGGATTCAGACGGTCAGGGTTATCCAATAAGTATGTCAAATCCCCGAAAGTGGTCAACGAAATGGCCGGCCTGATAGATTGGTGGACTGTCTGCCCTGAGGGGTGAATTATTTAGCACGGTTCGATGCGACAGCAAATCCATTGAAAACATGCTAAATGCGTGCCTTGACAGCAAAGGTGTCAACCATAGACAGCTGTCTGCGACATAATGGCCCTCCCAGGACAATGGATGCCACGATGTGTGAGCGCCAAGGGACATCACCCACAAACTAAATGGCATTGTCCTCTTGCAGCAGGATGCTGGGTCAGAGAGCAGTGGGCATATGTCTCATGGACAAACTTAGGGATGCTCTAACAATGTACATTTGCGTCACACTTCCTCCATAGAATTAATCTATGGTAGATACACAAAGCAGGCCAACCCTCGAAGCCTGTAGAAAGAAAGCACACCTCGGTGTACTATATAATTATAACACAGGAACCATCCAATTAACTCACTGTAGCTGCCCACACTATCCGGCCCACAAAAAACAAACACTAGGAAGATCCATGACATTGGGTATGATCTTTCCTACCACCATATACAGTACATGGAGATGTCATTTTTCCCATGCACAATGTCCGAGTGGAATGGCCTGCCCCAAGAAGTGGTATCTGCATCCACCCTGGATTCTTTAAGTTCAGGTTCCAGTGCCATCTCAGAATTCTATAAGCACCCTCCCATCCCCTTCCCTCCCTTTCTAAATCCCCCTAACCCCACTAAATTGCACTACTACATCACTTCTCTTTCCTGTTGCCAAATATTACCCCCTAAAATGACAAAATCTTCAGCCAAATGAAGGTTGTCATTAGACAGAAGAAGGTACAGCACCACACAGTTGTAAATGACACCAACAGGTTGTTTGTAATAGTGGCTACCTGAAATAACCTGTGGCATCTCGGGTGCATAATATAAAACTAATTGGATACAAATTTTGTGATTCCGGTCTCACTGTGTCTTTCTTTCCCGATGAGCCATGACTGATTATAACATTTAAACAGGGAAGTCACCATAGGGTAGGGTGTGTGGAATGTAATGTTTTTTGTTTTTTTTACTACTTATTGACCTTAATATAACAGTATCATTTTTATTAGTCACACAAACACAGTGACAGTTCAACCCAAGCTATGCTATTACTTTAATAGTAACTAAATTCCTAAACAAAATGTTTCAGTCAGGCACTAGCAAAAGATTCAATGCCAGTTGCAATGCAAGTGCCTTACTGCAGACACTCTAGGACGGTATCACTGACACTTTGCCTTTGACTGTTGCACCATTGTAAAGGACCCCACGTCCGGGATCAATAACTCACAAGTTGCATAGATATGTGCGCTTCAACGGTGTCCAGTATTTGAATTAATTCATTACTATAATTAACAGACACAAGTCCTGTCATGCCATGTGCTGGTGTAGTTAATGTGAGCGCAGACATTTGGCAGCAGAGAATTAATTCACTTCCAGAGCCCACGATCGATAAATCAGTATTTTTTTGGCAGTGTAATCATTGTTTTATGTCAAATCTTGATCATGGATCCCACCATCGCTGAATCCGCAGACCAACACAGACAGCAAACAGGTCAAACGTGCTGCAGATAGTGAAAACACTCATTTGTCTACTTCTTGGTCTGGTTACAGTGTCGTGCTTACATTTATCCAGGCATTAAATAATATCCGGGTGACTTTTCTGCGCGTATGCATATGTAGGGGAATGCATTTAGCACCAGCTACGACTATCGCGTTTTCACTTATCCGGGCATTATGCATGTTTATATATATATATATATATTTACATATATGTCTATATATATAGTTATATACATCAATTATAAAATGTTTGCTTCTCAGACATAAAAATTTATATCGTAAAACAGTTTCCTCTCCACACACACGTCACATGACATACTCTTATACTGTTGTACTCCAACTATAACGCTCGTATTACGACAACAAATGAAACATATTTAACTACTGAAAATTATGTATCACTACATGATCTACTGGTGCCAAATATTATGCCTTACATATGCATATAAACATCACCCGGATAAATTTAACGCCTGGATAAATGTAGCACTGGACGGTTTTTGGTTCATTTCTTTCCAGTAGAATGTGTCTGACTGTGACAGTGTCAAGCGGTGGTTTCTTTTTGTTAATGCACAGACTGGCTGTCTATAATAAATACACACTGTATAGTTTAAGGATTTAGGCTGAATGTTTTAGTGTTTTCTATGTTGTATAAAAAAATTTGTACTGTCATTGAAATCATCAAGAGAAATTACTTTGATCGTTATTTTGGAAAATATGTGAAAGTTTGAATAGCCCTGTGTTATTAAATAGGCAAACAGAGATCACGTTTGCCATTTCATTGCAACGCTGTGACTTATATGATCATGGCAGATATATTAAAAAAGATTTCAATGTCCTATTTTTGCCTAGACTACCTAACAAATTTATCGAAATGAGGTAGTATATTATAACGACTTTCATTTTTTAGCTAAAGAATAATAATATGAGTCTGAAATGAAACAAACGAAGAAATCAGAGAGAGGGAGAGGCACAATTGAGCATTATTGTGTGAAACATTGCAGAAGGTACAGAGGAAGATCAAACTAGAGTTTATGCACTCTCCAAATGCATAAGAATTATGTGCAATTGTGTAGTGTAATAAGTCACTGTTTCCTGCAGTGTGCTATGAGATGTTACTAATTATGTAATGTCAGATGAGATGTTTGTCAGACTCAATAAAGATCCAACTTCACAGGTGTTAGTGAGCATGTTAAAATTGCTTGCTTGATTTCCCCTGTTGTATCTATGAGGCCAGACAGAGTAATACTTGTGTGTTTTCCATCACCCGACCGACCATGTTAAATATATATAAATATAAATAAACCGTACAAGTTCATGCAGCATGACATAGTTTATTTGTGTATCTGTATAAGTCCAGACACAAGGAAAAACACATCTTTCCCACCAGATTCAGTCTTGAGCTGTTAAAATACCTGAAATACCGATATTTGTGATGTTATGAAGTAAGGCCTTGTAACTTGTAAGAGTATTGCATGCTTTGTGCTGCCATTTTGCAGGTGAAATGAAAATGCACATAACCAGAATCAGTATAACATTTATTTGTTCCTGTATACATACCAACATATGATATAGTTATAACTGATAACTCATATATAAATATGATATCAGAGGGATTCATAATGGCAGAAGACCTGAATGAGTACTTTAGTTCAGTGTTTACCAGGGAAGATATTAGTTCACTGCCAATACCAGAGGCTAAGTTCAAGGGGGCAGATTCAGACTATTTAGGAAAAAAATTGTAACCCCGGAAATGGTAGCTAAGAAAATAAGGGCTATGAAGGAAAATAAATCACCTGGAGTGGATGGTATTCCACCCAAACTACTATTGGAAATTGTAGAACAAATTAGCATACCACTTGCAACAGTTTTCAACTTGTCATTAGAAGAGGGAGTGGTTCCTTTAGAATGGAAAGAAGCAAACATTATACCGTTATTCAAAAAAGGTTCGAGAAACAAGTCAGAGAACTATAGACCAGTGAGTTTAACATCAGTGATTTGTAAATTATTAGAAAGACTAATTAAAGATCACATGGTGGATTTTCTTGTTAAACAAAACTTGATAAACCCATCTCAACATGGTTTTTTTAAAGCGAGGTCATGCTTAACAAATATGTTATGTTTTTTGGAAGACATCACTAAGTGGGTAGATGAGGGAACACCAGTAGATATCGTCTACTTAGATTTTCAAAAAGCTTTTGACAAAGTACCACATCAAAGATTACTGCTTAAACTAAAGGCCCATGGCATAGGAAATGGTATAATAAACTGGATAGAACAATGGCTGATTGACAGAAGACAACGTGTAGTAGTTGATGGGGAGGCTTCAAACTGGAAATCGGTATTGAGTGGGGTACCACAGGGATCAGTATTAGGTCCTATATTATTCTTAATATACATCAACGATTTGGATGATGAAATAACAAGCAAGGTGTTGAAATTTGCGGATGATACAAAAGTGTTTAGAAGGATTAAAAGTGATGGAGATAGACAGCATTTACAAGATGATCTTGACAGGTTGATGAAATGGTCTGAAAAATGGCAAATGATGTTCAATTTTGGGAAATGTAAATGCCTCCACATAGGACATGGGAACGAAGAGGTAGAATATAAAATGGGGGGTACTGTACTAAGTACTACTGTAAAAGAAAAGGACTTAGGGTTAACCGTTAGTGCTGATATGAAGATTTCAGAGCAGTGCGGAATTGCAGCTTCAAAGGGAAATCAAATCCTTGGATTAATTAGGCGAAACATAACGTATAAGGAAAAAGAGCTAATAATACCGCTGTACAAAACAATAGTTAGGCCTCATTTAGAATATTGTATTCAAGCGTGGAGGCCATATCGCAGGAAGGACATAGATATGCTAGAAACAGTGCAGAGGAGAGCAACTAAAATGATACAAAATCTGAGGGATCTTAGTTATGAAATACGCCTAAAAAAATGCGGTTTAACAACACTAGAGACCAGGAGATTGAGAGGAGATCAGATAGAAGTGTTTAAAATATTGAAGGGTTATGAAAACATTGATAGAAATATGTTTTTCTCAGTTAAGAAAGATAGAAGGACTAGAGGACATGATCTTGCATTAGCAAAGGAGCAGAGTAGATTGGATATAAGAAAGTTTTCATTTTCACAAAGGACTGTAAATGAATGGAACAGATTACCTGCTGATTGTGTGGGTGCTAGTAGCGTGAATATGTTTAAAAATAAAATCGACACATACCTCAGACGGGCGGGATACACATAGATAAAAAGGTCGGACTCTCGAAAAGCCAAGGGCTTCCTTGTCCACCTGCTACCTAGAGTTAATTCTCTGGGTGGCAATCTTGTTAAATCTTGTTAAATATAAACAACAAACAATATACAAACATAGTCATGTCAAAAAAATGTATACATACAATTAACAAAATGGTGCAATTGCCCATGAGATTGCCATGGTAGTTATGTCATTTATTTCATCTATCAATAGTCCAGCATTTATTGATTTACTGTAATAAAAAATTGTTTTCACAATTTAATCACGTGGTTTGGAAAATGACTTGAACAGCTGGCGTTTTAGTACCAATCCATCACCGATTTCATTTCAGCAGTATTTATACACATGTAACTTGTCTTTTCTAAGATTCATCTTCTTGCATGGTACTTTCATAACATTTTACAACTTGTAGTACTTAGGAAATTGTTTCCTTTACAATTCCTAGTGTGTGCGTGTGTGTGGGCATGCGAGCGCGCACATGCGCGTGTGTGTGTGTATGCATACTTGCGTATGTGCATATGTGCATGCATGTGTGTGTGTGTGTACCTGTGAGCTGTATGTGTTGTGCACTGTGTTTTGCTGTCAGCTGTGATGTGAGCTGTGTGTGCACTATGCTGTCAGCTGTGATGTGAGCTGTGTGTGCACTATGCTGTCAGCTGTGATGTGAGCTGTGTGTGCACTATGCTGTCAGCTGTGATGTGAGCTGTGTGTGCACTATGCTGTCAGCTGTGATGTGAGCTGTGTGTGCACTATGCTGTCAGCTGTGATGTGAGCTGTGTGTGCACTATGCTGTCAGCTGTGATGTGAGCTGTGGGTGCACTATGCTGTCAGCTGTGATGTGAGCTGTGTGTGCACTATGCTGTCAGCTGTGATGTGAGCTGTATGTGCACTATGCTGTCAGCTGTGATGTGAGCTGTGTGTGCACTATGCTGTCAGCTGTGATGTGAGCTGTGTGTGCACTATGCTGTCAGCTGTGATGTGAGCTGTGTGTGCACTATGCTGTCAGCTGTGATGTGAGCTGTGTGTGCACTATGCTGTCAGCTGTGATGTGAGCTGTGTGTGCACTATGCTGTCAGCTGTGATGTGAGCTGTGTGTGCACTATGCTGTCAGCTGTGATGTGAGCTGTGTGTGCACTATGCTGTCAGCTGTGATGTGAGCTGTGTGTGCACTATGCTGTCAGCTGTGGTATACTGAATGAGCTGTACTGTGAACTATTTTGTGAGCTGTGATATGTTGTGTGCACTATGCTGTGCGCACTATGCACTGTAGTGTGCATTGTAAGACAAATGTGCCATTGACAACAACAGTGTTTGCAACAGTGAGGCCAGCAGTATATACTACATAGTGTCTTTGATAAGAGAATTGTTAGCAAGACCCATAGTATACATACTAGCAAGACCCATAGTATACATACTAGCAAGACCCATAGTATACATGAGTCTCTGATAAGAGGACTGTTTGTATTGGCAATGCCCATAGTATACACTTCATACTGTCTTTAATAAGAAGACTGTTTATGTTAGCAAGGCCCATAGTTTACTTAGTGTATTTGATAAGAGGACTGTTCCTGTTAGCAAAGCCCATAGTATACACTACATTTTATCTTTAATAAAAGGACTGTTCCTGTTAGCAAGGCCCACAGTATACACTACATAGTGTCTTTGATAAGAGGACTGTTCGTGTTAGTGAGACCCATAGTATTTGCTACATAGTGTCTTTGGTAAGAGGACTGTTCGTTTTAACAAGACCCGTAGTATACGCTACATAGTGTTTTTGATAAGAGGACTGTTCGTTTTAACGAGACCCATAGTATACGCTACATAGTGTCTTTGATAAGAGGACTGTTCGTTTTAATGAGACCCATAGTATACGCTACATAGTGTCTTTGATAAGAGGGCTGTTCGTGTTAGTGAGACCCATAGTATTCACTATGTAGTGTCTTTGATAAGAAGACTGTTCGTGTTAGTGAGACCCATAGTATTCACTATGTAGTGTCTTTGATAAGAGGACTGTTCGTGTTAGTGAGACCCATAGTATACGTTACATAGTATCTTTGATAAGAGGACTGTTCGTGTTAGTGAGACCCATAGTATTCACTATGTAGTGTCTTTGATAAGGGGACTGTTCATGTTAGTGACACCCGTAGTAGTCACTGCTGCAGCCGTTCCACCGAGTTCGCATGCACAGAGCAATAACCGCTGATGACAGTCCATTGATGAACTATTTCAGGCTTCCACTGAGAGCCACACACTCTGTTAACTACACACGTCAACTCCCAACTTCTTTATGCCGTCAGCACATCCAACTCTCTTGTTGACGTCCACAGACGCACATCACAAAAATATCATTGCATCTGCTGCAGCTGGCTATCACAAATGGACACGGTGGAACGAAAGTGTCTGACTTGGGATTGCGGCGTATAATGCGAGGTTGTTCATAGAAAAAGGCACAACCTTTACTCCAGCATAGCTAGGATCACAGTGGCTCAGTATTGCGTGACATGTAAATGGCATGATCTCTGTTCTGGAGTGCTGTATTCCGACTGGCGCAAACAAGCATAAAACAGCACTGAGTGGCTTGTTTCAAAGACTCTTGAGTGTCAGTTATTTTTTCCCATGGCATCGCATATAAATCCGTCCTGTTTGTGTGGACGCACATTGGTAAGCCGGTCGCTGTTACAGGGATAGAGGAGTAATTGTTATTTTTTTTTTCCGTCTGGTATTGAAAACATGAGAACGTTTTTAGCCAAGTGGATGGAGCTTTTTTAATACATCATGACTAGAGGTGACTATTGGGTATAGTTTTGCTATTTTGATAGGATTGCAATAGTGTCAGCAGTTGTGGTAGTATCATGGAATAGCAAAAAAATTCAGGCATGAATGACATTGATATACATGCTTTTGTTATGTTGGTAAGTAAGTAAAATTACAAAATTAAATTGAAGTATGTTTTTGTTTGATACTAGTAAAAAACCTGCTGATCTGTCTGCAAACTATCATTACTATTGACAATAGCCATCAGTAGTCTAGTTACTATCGATGTTACCCTATCATCACATCAACTATCGCAATGCATTGATAGTTCATTGCTGTGTTACACACCTAATCATAACTATTTGAACTACTTCTCTGCCAAGGGATGACATGTAAAGCACCTTGAGCAGTCTTTGACCGAACACTGCACAAAATAAATTCCCTATGCCTGATGTGGGTTATGATCGATAACCTGTAATGATGTAATTATCAAAAGTTAATAACGCTGGCGACAAATAGTCAATACCACATTCAACCTTTGATACTTTCTTTGTGACGAGATGTCACCTCACGTGAAATAAGGTGAAGTTGTCAATTGTCATTGCACAAATTACCTTCAGCCAGTGTTCTTAATAAGTTGTTTTGCATGCAAATTGTAAACCACCCATGAGCCCATGATTTCTGATTAGTGGACTGGCACATTGTCGTTGGACTCTGTCATGCCAAGCCGAACATGGGAATTAATGTTAACAAGAAATCACCAGCAAAATTTATGTATTAACCTAAAGAGCTCTTCAAAGTGTTCTGTTTCTGTAAATTGCAATGCTCTATAAATTGACCACTTGAATTACAGTGAAGCCTTGCAAATATGACCATTTCTTGGACTAGTCTGAATTGGCCAAGGTGATTATAATTCTGGAGATCTAATGTTTGAAGGACTTCAATATAGTGGTTGCATTTCTAGGTGTGTGCAATACTGGGTTTTGGATCAAGTGGAGTCCCATGTATTTGCATAATTTCTTTACTTACCCCAATTTATTCTAAGTAGAACACTGGGCAATGACATTTCTCCAATGCATTCTATTGGGTACCTAGAACCTCTTAATTTATTTTAAAGTGGTTTCATAGATTTTCATTTCTTCCAGCTGTTTTTTGTTTTCCACAATGCTGGTACACCCCAAAATAAAAAACCTGGTATGTTCAGCATTTCCCACAATCCTTGTCACAGGCCCTACAACTGAACCTCGTAGATCTGGCCTTCTTCATCGCCAGTGGGCCGTTAAATGCATCAGAAGTCTATACATCTGATTCACAAACGGCACATCAAATCAGCAACGACCAGCAAACCCTTGACCATATTGTTAACCACTGCTGCAAATGATTTGCCTTCAGCAGAGGAATCACCACTGTGCACACAGAGCCCACATGCAACTGATGGGGAAGCAACCTAAAGACACAACAGCAAAACGCTCCAGGGACTGTCTCACCAACCATCTTATGATCTCATACACCCAATTTTGTTCTTTAAAATTGGTTTTGCTCCTTAACAGTGTACTGAAAAGTGTCGAACACCAGGATACTCTTTCGCTGGTGTGCCACAAAAATAGTGTCCCCCAGTGATATGGTGGTACCTTTGTGTATTTTTTTAAAGTGCCTTTAACTTAACTACATATTCTGTTTAATGATGGACCTTTTGTATCAGGTTAGTTATTATCTTAGTGAAACGATCCCCAGGTCAATCTGTACAAAAGACAAAGAACGACATTACAAAATATCACTGTGACACTGTTTTATGGGAGTTCTGTCCTAAATTAGTCGCAGCATGCAATGTATATTCTGCGGGGAATTTAACATACTTGAAGACTGTGACAAATCAACAGCGTAGTCCTTTGATGTCTCATGATTTGTTGACCGTTCATGACTTCACGACTCACTGCATTATTCTCAGTGATTCTGACTGATTTGCAGCATATTTATAAAGTGTTCAACATTGATTTCCTGCTAAGTGAAATAGGTAGTAGGATATGAATTAAACATGCGTTGGTATTAGTGTACAAATATGACACAAATACGCTTAGTTAAGGATATCCCAAAAGCAAAATTGCTTCTGCACGATGCTGATATGGATAACTGCCGGTGGGAGCATAAACCATCCCAGTTCCTGTGATCTGTCAACATATATTGCCTGTTGTTCCCATCAAAGCACACCACGAAAACAGCCAGTTAACAACATTTGTATTGACTAATATATTTCCCAAAAGGGGTTGTGCCACTCCAGAGTTTGGAAGTTAACATGCATCTGCCAACACTCAGCTGCCAGAAGTACATGATAAACAACCCATCATTCTTCCGGAGACTAATTTCTGTGTAAAACAATATAATTCAGCTCTTTTAAAAAAAACGTCTGAATCAGCCAGTTAGATAATTATAAACAGGAAGCTTATTAAATCAGTTGTCTGTATGTGCATGGGGACCACTTGAATGTGCAAATCATCAAATGACCTTGCAGTTAAACCGGCTTCTGCAAAATTACCAACAGTGGGTTTATTATCTGAATAGTTTGCTTACAATTTCAACTGTTTCGCACTTATTAAACACAAATTGGCAGGCAGTGTACTTTCAGCATTTAAAAAATAGTACTAAGAACATTTTATTTGAAAATGAAGAAAATACAACCCTTACTGAACATAAAGAAAAAAGACATTTAGGTAGATACTTGTAGATGAATAATAAAATGAGTAAGTGCGTAAGTATGATATATTTGTCTCTTGAGGATCAAGATTTTTTGGCGGGAAAGTGCAATAAAGATTAATGGCACAGATGTAAATAAATAATGTGTTGTGGTAAATATTGGTAAATTTGTCTCTCGAGGATCCAGATTTTGGCATAAAAGTGCGATAAAGATTTATGGCACTTGTAAACACCAACCCTTACATAACATCAAAACATCTCCAATGTGTCAGCCATAGTAGCATATCAATAAATAATATGTGATAGTAAACATTGATAGATGTAAGTATATGATGCAGTAAATACGATATACATGTCTCTTAAAGATGCTAATTGATCAGCGCAAAATGCAATAAAGATTTATGGGTCAGATGACAGATGTAAACACAGAAACTGACAGACCATAAAAACCTTCCAGGCATTTTTGCGATATTATTACCAAAGTGTTAACTATGCAGCATTCATAATATCCCATTGTTATAACATGGTGGCAGGATTTATCATCCATATTCCGGACAAGCATTCTCGTGGGTGAATTCCTGCATGATTTATACATCACAGTTTGATGTAGTGGTCGTTCAACTTGCAAGACTATAAATAGACCAGTTCATTCAGTTCCTTGTATCTAAGCCATCGCCAGCTACCAAAGGACAAAACATGCAGCTGGGAAGTCTGGTATTGCAAAGTGACACCTAGTAACTCATGTCACTCACAAAGGGTCCATCGTTCAGTGAACCTAGTTATTGCATATTCGTAGTTGATCTAATCTTCATGATAAGCCTTGACATATACTTTGTGTACAGGAATACCTCATTTCCAATGCCGCACAATCATAAACAGCATGTGATTTTTTTGCAAGTGGACGTAGTTTTTTATTGCCAAGAATAGATAGTTTCAGGTCAATTGTCTGGCAGCCTAAAATGCAGTTGTTGACCTAACCCGTATTTCCCATTCTTCACTAATTATTTATCTCTAGAACCTAATTATAATCTAGCCTTGCATCCTGGGCACCAAACTTCCAGTGGTTCGTCTGCTTGTACAACCCATGGAAATTCAAGTGAATGTTTCTTATTCTGTGTGGTGTAAGGATTCTTACTGATTAAAAATTTGTACCAGACATTTCATAGTTTTTAGCAAAGTGTTTTTTATGATTCTTCAAACTTACATAAACTAATCACTGATCAGTTTGGACATTTTATGTAACTTGCAGCAATCATCTAGAAAACATGCAAGGCATTGCACAAAACTTTTTCTTAATTACATAATATCAATTAAATATTCAGTACAAATACTTCAAGAAACTGTCTCTGCTTATGTTTGTAAGCTAGTAGCACCATCTGACACCTAACATCAAAATAAGGGCAGTCGAGTCTATCTCTAGTTCATCAACCAGATAACGTTAAGGTCATGACTATGTTAACTTTCCATCTGTTTTTATACATCTACAACATGATATATGAACATAGTTTCTTACAAAAATACTGATGTAACAACATGAGACAATATATTATGTGAAGAAGGCTTATACAAAACTGGACATATCGCATAAACATTTTACCTAATGACTACTTAGATACTGTCAGTTATTGCATAAACATGTTTAACTCTCATTTTATTGAAATCTTACACACATATCAAGTTGTTAAGTAAGTTTGCTGGGGGAAGATGTGGATCAGTTGGATAGAATAAGAAGTTGGACAATGTGGGTTAAAGGTCACTTGGTGCAAATGGAAGTGACCTTTTAGACTGCTAGATGGGGTAACAGAAACTGACGTAAACTAGTAATCTTCCAGGCATCTCTTGCGACACTGTCACTCTTCAATGACAGTATGTGAGCCGTGATATCCCAAGGTACAGTCGTAATATGGGGCAAATTTAGCATCCATATCTTGATTTGAACATTCCCATGGGAGAATTCTTGCTTGATTCGTATTGAAGGATGACTTGTATATGTCTGATCACAGTTGAATATACGAAGCAGTCATTCAACTCAAAACTAGTATAAATACAATGATTTAACTCAGTTCATTGTGTCAAAGTTATCAAGATAAAATACAGCTAGGAAATCTGGTATTGCAAAATGATGGCCAATAACTAATGCCACTGACAAAGGTTCTATTGTTCAGTACACGTACAATACAAGAACAAGCTTTGAACAATAAAATATTGTCCCCAGATAATAATTATTAAAAGAAAAAATCAGTCTGACCTACCCTAAAATTTAAGAGCATGTAATTTGAAGCACAAATATTATTGGCAGGCCAAAGCCTCTTCTCTATTTGCCTGAACAATTCTGATATGTGTCTGCAATACTTACCACTTCATATTGAATACTTTTTTACAGCAAAATCTCACGTTGCGTGATACTCACTTTGCAAATCTGTTTATGCAATTGCATCAACGAAGACAGAATTGGCAACAATATCTCTGCACGTCTGTATGCAATATGAATTGTTCCTGACAAATGGGGGAATAGATTTTATTTGATTTTGCTTGGATTAAATCAGTTGCCAACTCTGGACCGACCTGATCAGCGTTAATTTATAAACTTACTGACGTCTGTTAGTGTTGCGTATTAAGGCTGTGGGTGTTCTGTCATGTTTTGTAAGTCGCTTCCCGTCTCTCCTCTGATCGATGACGTCTTTCTGCAATATGTAATAGAGACGTTGTTCAGATGCTGGGGTAATGGAGTTGCAGGACAATATACTTGCTGCTGAAGCAATAGACATCCATAGTTGAGAAGAGTACACCTGTCAGGTGTAATGGGGCTTGTTACCTGATACATCTACCATGGAGTGTAGTAGCACAGCGGAAAGAGCTTCGGACTCTTGACTGAGAGAACCTGGGTTCGAATCCTGTGTTGCGGTGTCGAATCTTGGGCAAGATCGTTTACTCTACAATGCTTCAGTTCACTCAGCTGTATGAATGAGTACCTGGCTATAGACAGTGGTGGATATTTGTGTACGAATAGTTTTCGTGCATTAATTGCAGCATGGCTGAATGCTTCCCAGGGAAGTCGAGATGGTGTTCGACTGAACAGGTCTGCCAAGGAGTAAAGTGTAAAGTGCTTTGAGCTGTCCTGAGGACTGGATACTGCGTTATATAAGAACTAACCGTTTTACTTTACCTGCTTTGATGTGGACGACACGTGCTGTGATTGTGGACGACACATGCTCTGGGTCTGCATGAGATCACTTGTAAAATATCAGCTTGGAAGGTAGAGCGCCGGTGTAAGAATGTTAGTGACAGGCTGAAAGTATCCCTACGCCAGAAGGACGCCTTTGCACACGGCTCCTGTGTGCACAAGTGAAATGACCTGCCTCTGTTTTTGTTTATACTATATATTGTAACAACTTAAACTTATTATTTGCACAAACCATCTTGGGAGCATCACCTTCCATAATACCTGTCTGCAGTTGGACACATAAAAGTGGTTAAATTAACAGCTGTACGAAAACATACAATACCAAAAATCTTTTTAGTTTTAGGGTTTCCAAAACATACAGTGTCGGAGTACACACTATGGTTGCTCCTCCACATTTTGATATATGCCATGATCACTGAATCGCTCACAGTTGACAAAGCTGTCTGAAAACATACAGATCAGAAAATAGTTATTTTTGTAGATTTTCAGGTTGTCCGAAAATACATACAGTAAATTCTCACGTGATCCTTGCAGGGACCTACTTCTGGCCAGAGGTCTACTGGACATTTACACTGGACTGACAATTGAGAGGACCGGTTCAAGTCCACTACCTAATTGTGTTAATCCCATTGTGCCCATGTCTTTTGGAAGAAACTAAAAACCCTTGGTCCCTTCTACCTGGTCTCTCTGCCAGGAGAACTAAAAGACCCCACAAATAGCTAATCTGTTGTGGATTCACTAACTGTAACAAATGTTCCTCCAAGATTTTGAGGTGACTCCTATAAATATTATTGGCACCCCTACCGTCATCCCACTCTCAGAATGCACCACTGATTTCTATAGTTGCGCTGTCTGAGAGAATAATTTTTTTCAGCTCTGGGAAATAACTGAAACCTTTTGTTTTGAGGGAGATATTTCACCATTAATTCCATGTATCCTACCTCGTGTAGTTCGCTGGACCATCACATACAATGTGCCAACACGGTTTTTATTTGTCAGAAATTGTACCAATATTAATTGATTGCTGGTTTGATATATTAAAAATATGCATAAAACCAAAAAATACTACTTTAGGTTCACATTATTATGTTATTATAATTCAAACTGATCATATATTAAAACTGGTATTACTGTTTTAAAAGGGAAAGCACTTTATAAGTGTTAAATTTCTGCTTTCTCCTTTTCTACAATATTTGTGAATACAATTAAAACATACAATCGTGTTTGTATTATAATGTTATTGTGGAAACAAAATGTATTATTGTTATGTATTATTATTTAATTAAATGTGTATTTTTGAATTATCTATATGAACACATTTAGACTTTGTGCCTTGACCCTGCCAAGTATGGCAGTGGCAATACATACGTCCAATCTACAGGACATTGTTCAGTCATTTCCTATTAAATATTGTCATATTGTTAATGGGCACATTTCTGTTTGTTGCAGGTGAGTGCACTGAATGTGTAGTCTTACAATAAGTCTGATTACTGTCAGGTAAGTACAAACACTTATAGCCCTTTCTGCAATTCAATTTATCACTTTTCTCTTATTAGAATAATTTAATAAAAAATCAGTCATATCTAATATCCCCAACGGTGTGGCAGCTCATTTCTGTGTTATTTAGTTTTGATGAAATTATCCGATAAATTACATAGGCATTAGAATGTGGTAAATAGTGGAGGGGCTGAGGCTCACAAAATTCTCCCAACTGCATCCCTCTTTGAGGCTCATGAAAAAAACCTCCAGCTGCAGCCCCTTGAGGCTCATACAAATATCCAGCTGCACCCCCAGTTCTGACACTTATGGAGTTATTATTTTCAACCAGGCCCGGTTGAAATTCAGCAAAAATGGCAAACAATTCCGTCTCTGTGTAACATTACATAAAACTAGTTACATTTTCAACAGTTATAGTTGTAAAACTCAAATTTAATTACAGTCAAACCTCACTAATATGGAACTGGGTCAAAGTGACTGTAATAGCAAGGTGACCTGTATTTGCAGAACAGTTTCCGATACTTTGCTGATGTAAAAATGACTTGGTACTGTCCTAGGATGACCCTAGTTGTGAGATGTGTGCATTACTGATGTACCTGTATAGCAATGTTCAACTGTACTCTGAAGATTTGAAGAAAGTATGAACTCCCCTTAAACCAGCAAGGAATATTATTTAAATTATTCATGCACTACAGAGTTGAACATCGAACCTGATTCGCGATGAACTGAGGAGAGAGTTTGAAGGTTAATTGTGTCACCGCCTCTGCGAGGACTTGTTTTTGTGCAAGATCGACAAATCACTCGGCTCCATCTAATAGTCATTTACATCCGTCGGTCAGTCACAAAACGGATTTTGGTTTGTGGCCGCTGTCTGTTTTGTCCTCTGGCATCTAACAGAGATGTAGGATTCACCACAATAGCAAAGAACTTACCCAATCTTGACCATGCGACATAGAGACATGAGGTCAGGGGTCACATTGATGTGACTTCATGCTTTTTGATTTGACAATGACAAGATGTTTCTGTTGGACGGTCAATAAACCAAAGAATTCCTTGTTCACCTGCCACCTGGGTTCTTTTGCCCTGGATGGCTGTCTTGTTAAGCCTTGCTAAATAATAGTAATTATTATAGTTTATTTCAAATTAAGTCTGTATACATATACATAAAATATATGTAAAAATACACATAATGTATTTTTTTAAATTATAAATATACACACATGCATGGTTTAAAAGTACAGTAGTAAAACGTAATGTATTAATATGCATATGACAAGATTGATATAAGTAATGAAAAGTAAATCAAATATATATAATGACATGTAAAAATAACAAAATATATAAATATACACACAGGTGCATTAGTAGTACAGGTGATATTTGTTATTAATTTACAAGATACATCTGTATTGCAGTGCATTCCTCCCAGAAATCTGTATTGTAGATGGGAAATCTATAGAATGATGTGTCTGAGACCACTGGGTCAGAAATAACTCCTGCTTCTGAGTTATTGTCATTAAAGCAGATCTTCTTTCCAAGAGCATCAAAGCAGATGGCCAAAAAATCACACACCATAATAAATGTGCTGAGTACATTAAAACTGCTTGTTTTTCTGGGTGATGGAGCTTATAATGTTCTAGGATAATTCTGTGGTAGATTCTGTAGTAGTTTATTCTCGTGACAGTGCACTATTTTTCCAAACTTCATTCATCACTGAAATAAATCATAAATGTAGAATTAGTTAATTCACGGAGAAAGACAGTGTAGGAGATATTTGTAAATGTTAAATAAGTAATAAAATTATGCAACTGCTGTTTTATTAACTAGATAGATTAATAGTTTGGTTAACTATGTAGGTTAATTACTTATATTAACTAGTTTTATTAACTTGTTTAGCTAACTCATTAGGTTAAAACAGTGGTAGGATGTTAATTACACACATTCTAATTAAATATACCAACTACACACTGGAACTTCTCTGGAGGTGAGAGTCGGACTTGAAGTAATTAAGTTCCCAGTTGTCCATATCCAGTGACATAGTCAAACTATGACATCATCTTGCTCTAGCCATTCTTCTTTCAACAGATCTCTATTTTAAAATGAACTTCTATAGGTACAAACATTTGTATAAGCACATATCAGTTGCAGATGTACATAAAAGGCCAGTAATTTGCCACTCCAAGTAACACAATTGGTTTCCTAATGTGGGTTCAATCAATATACAACTGCTAAAAGCAACTAACTTGTTCAGTGTAAAGACCCTGTTCCATCACAGTGCACTTACTTAAGGTAATGCCGTACTGTCCCCATGGGATAAGAGAGAGGTCAACCTCCTTGAAGACGTCCATTGTCTTCTCACATCCAATTATTCTTGTTAGTGATTTATTGTGGCCACAGATAGACACTGGAGGTGTTGATGTGTGGACCCTACACATCCCATGCCTTTCTCCCCCTGTCTTCCCTCCACCATAGCTAAGCCCTCGTCACATCTCATACCCTTCTCCCCCTGTCTTCCCTCCACCATTACTCATCTCTCTTCACATCTCATACCCTTCTCCCCCTCTCTTCCATCAGCCATTACCCATCCCTCTTCACATCCCATGCTCTTCTCCCCCTCTCTTCCATCAGCCATTACCCATCCCTCTTCACATCCCATGCCCTTCTCCCACTCTCTTCCATCAGCCATTACCCATCCCTCTTCACATCCCATGCCCTACTCCCCCTCTCTTCCATCAGCCATTACCCATCCCTCTTCACATCCCATGCCCTTCTCCCCCACTCTTCCATCAGCCATTACCCATCCCTCTTCACATCCCATGCCCTTCTCCCCCTCTCTTCCATCCACCATTACTTATCCCTCTTCACATCCCGTGCCCTTCTCCCCCTCTCTTCCCTCCACCAATACTCATCCCTCTTCACATCCCATGCCCTTCTCCCCCTCTCTTCCCTCCACCATTACTCATCCCTCTTCACATCCCATGCCCTTCTCCCCCTCTCTTTCCTCCACCATTACTCATCCCTCTTCACATCCCATGCCCTTCTCCCCCTCTCTTCCCTCCACCAATACTCATCCCTCTTCACATCCCATGCCCTTCTCCCCCTCTCTTCCCTCCACCATTACTCATCCCTCTTCACATCCCATGCCCTTCTCCCCGTCTCTTCCTTCCACCATTACTCATCCCTCTTCACATCCCGTGCCCTTCTCCCCCTCTCTTCCCTCCACCAATACTCATCCCTCTTCACATCCCATGCCCTTCTCCCCCTCTCTTCCCTCCACCATTACTCATCCCTGTTCACCTTTCTCCCCCTCTCTTCCTTCCACCATTACTCATCCCTCTTCTCACCCCATGCCCTTCTCCCCCTCTCTTCCATCCACCATTACTCATCCCTCTTCACATGCCCTTCTCCCCTCTCGTCCATCCACCATTACTCATCCCTCTTCACATCCCATGCCCTTCTCCCCCTCTCTTCCATCCACTATTACTCATCCCTCTTCACATCCCATGCCCTTCTCCCTTCTCTTCCCTCCACCATTACTTATCCCTCTTCACATCCCATGCCCTTCCCCCTTTCTCCCCTCCACCATTACTCATCCCTCTTCACATCCCATGCCCTTCTCCCCTCTCTTCCCTCCACCATTACTCATCCCTCTTCACATCCCATGCCCTTCTCCCCGGTCTTCCATCCACCATTACTCATCCCTCTTCAAACCTCATGCCCTTCTCCCCTCTCTTCCCTCCACCACTACTCATCCCTCTTCACATCCCATGCCCTTCTCTCCTCTATTCCCTCCACCATTACTAATCCCTCTTCACATCCCATGCCTTTCCCCCCTCTCTTCAATCCACCATTACTCATCCCTCTTCACATCCCATCCCTTCTCCCCCTCTCTTCCATCCACCATTACTCATCCCTCTTCACATCCCATGCCCTTCTCCCCTCTCTTCCATCCACCATTACTCATCACTCTTCACATCCCATCCCTTCTCCCCCTCTCTTCCATCCACCATTACTCATCCCTCTTCACATTCCATGCCCTTCTCCCCCTCTCTTCCCTCCACCATTACTCATCCCTCTTCACACCCCATGCCCTTCTCGCCCTCTCTTCCATCCACCATTACCCCTACCTCTTCACATGCCCTTCTCCCCTCTCTTCCCTCCACCATTACTCATCCCTCTTCACATCCCATGCCCTTCTCCCCCTCTCTTCCATCCACCATTACTCATCCCTCTTCACATCCAATGACCTTCTCCCCTCTCTTCCCTCCACCATTACTCATTCCTGTTTAAATCCCATGCCCTTCTCCCCTCTCTTCCATCCACCATTACTCATCCCTCTTCACATCCCATGTCCTTCTCCCCCTCTCTTCCCTCCACCATTACTCATCCCTCTTCACACCCCATGCCCTTCTGCCCCTCTCTTCCATCCACCATTACTCATCCCTCTTCACATGCCCTTCTCCCCTCTCTTCCCTCCACCATTACTCATCCCTCTTCACATCCTATGCCCTTCTCCCCCTCTCTTCCATCCACCATTACTCATCCCTTTTCACATCCCATGCCCTTCTCCCCTCTCTTCCCTCCACCATTACTCATCCCTCTTCACATCCCATGCCCTTCCCCCTCTCTTCCCTCCACCATTACTCATCCCTCTTCACATCCCATACCCTTCTCCCCCTCTCTTCCATCCACCATTACTCATCAATCTTCACATCCCATGCCCTTCTCCCCTCTCTTCCCTCCACCATTACTCATCCCTCTTCACATCCCATACCCTTCTCCCCAGCTCTTCCATCCACCATTACTCATCCCTCTTCACATCCCATGCTCTTCTCTCCTCTATTCCCTCCACCATTACTAATCCCTCTTCACATCCCATGCCCTTTTCCCCCTCTCTTCCCTCCACCATTACTCATCCCTCTTCACATCCCATGCCCTTCTCCCCCTCTCTTCCATCCACCATTATTCACCCCCTCTTCCCTCCTTCATTCCTCTTCTGTCACTTCTCCATCTTCCTTATTCCCCACATCCTCTTCCCTCCCTCCTTCCTTCCATCATCTTCCCTCTTCCCACTTCCTTCTCCCTGTTCCCCCTTCCTCTTCCTTATGTTGGCATCCCTTTCCCTCCCACCTGTTTTCCCACATTAATGTTATAGATGAGGTAATTGGAAATAAGCTTTTAGAGTTTTCCGTTTCAAAGAACCATTTGCCAGTGCGGTCCTCTAGAGGTCTCTGCCTCATTGCACTTCAATGTTTTTTGTGGATTTATTGCTGTACGCATCACAAATGTGTTGCGAAAGTTTTCCATTGGGAGCAAGTTGTTTTTCGGTAATGTGTACTGTTTCATTGTAGAACCAATCAATTACTGTTGGTGCAATCACATGAGGTCAGAGTGCTTACATTGGGGATTTTATTAAACATTTAAAACTATGTTTAAAACTATGAAATTCTGACACTGATACAAAATAGTGATGATAAAGTATTTTGTTAGGTAGCAATGACCTAGTGTGTGTATTTCCATATGTGGGTTATATGTTGAATTTAAAAGCGCTTCTGCTAGACTTGTCACTGCTTTAATAACGTCCCGTTTCGATTATTGCAATTCGGTTTTTAATGGTCTGCCTGCTGAACAGATAAGTTGATTACATAGGGTTCAGAGCATTGCAGCACGACTCGTTCTAAAAAAACGTAAGCGAGACCATGTGACTCCAATGTTGCAGGAACTCCATTGGCTGCCTATAAAGTTTCGATGCTCTCCACATACAAAACGTCACGCACCCTCCGGTCCTCCATCGTGAAGCTGTTAATTATACCTAAACGTAACCTTAAGTCTGTTGGTGAGCGCTCTTTTAGCTTCATCGCACCCACTCTCTGGAATTCACTCCTGTCAGTCTGCGAAATACCCCTACTCTATCTGAATTTAAACCCCGGTTAAAGACATATGTTCTGACAAGCGTTCTCCCTAGCCTAAGTGGTCCATGTACGTATCTGTATAGTCTATGTTATGTATACATGTGAGTATGAATGATATGTTCTAGCGCACTGAGTTTTTTGCTTAAAAGATTTGCGCTATATAAAAACTGTCCATTATTATTATGATTAAGTATATATATATATATATAATATATTATATTCTTAAATTTGGACAATATACACTGTATATACAGTGTATATATATATATTGTCCAAATCCAGTTATATTAGTAGAACAAGTCAGTGTGCTGTATTTTAGTTGTTTTCAGAAACATGAAAATTAATTATGAAATTATCCAAAAGATATACAAAGTAAATATGATAGAATATCACTGTATACACAATCGACATATGTTAGTATTGGACTGTTGGTATGATCATATTATGATGCACAAGATAGAGAACTGTATTTTAGGTTGTTTTCGCACATCTTCTTTTTCTTCCCCTTGCTCCCTTGCGGTGTGGGGTCCACGTCGCTTAGTAGCTTCTACTTTTCTTATCAGTTCTTTCCACCTCTATATTATAATTGAGGTCATTTATTCGAGCCACATGGCGTTGACCATACTGACCTATATGATGGGTTTGTCTTCCAGGTTTTCCTTCCCGTAGGTCAATGTCTTTTTTCGTACCTCAAGTGATGAAATTGTCAGCTGTGCAAAACTTGTTCATAGCCACACAAAATTAGAACATTCTGTGCTGCTCAGACATAGAAATATGCAAAATAATTATTATAAAAAAATGTTCCCTGTCAAAAGTCATCAGTATTGGTGTGAACACATGTGTCAAGTCAGAGTGTTGTATTTCAAAATGTTTTCACACTCATAAAATAACAACATTCTCAGCTGTCATCCTACATACATATTGTATTATATACACAATTCCAGTGATAAGAATTCACTGGTGGTACCAGAAAGATAGGGTTCACAGAATTTCAAGAGATCGGGATGTGCAGCATAACACTAACAGGAAAATTGGTATGAAGCCGGATAATGTAGGCAGGTCACTTGATGAGAAAGGATGCAGGCAAAATACAAAAGTGAGCTGAGGCAGGGATGCATATAAGCTGCTCATATCTGCATCAGCAAGGACTGTAAAGTTTTCTACCTGTATCCACTGATTGTAAGCATGTGGATGTTTGTGTGGTAATCTGATGGTGCTTGTGAAACATGATTGATGGTACACTTAGACATGGCAAAAACATTGATGATATCACTGGCCAGGCTGGTGCTTGGGTCAAGGAGTTTGTAGTCATCAGTCGCGCAAATCATTCAGTGTTCGGTACAGGAGCACCATCTTGGCGTCATCTTCCAGAGTCTTCCTCTAGAACCACTGTTGACAACATGCTGGTCTTCTCTCAGTAGACAATGGTTAGTTCAGTGATGCCCCATCAGTCTGTAGATGCAGTAGTCTAATGCTAGGTGTACGCAAGCCTAATCTGGCTGAATCAGAGCAAACTGCCATATGGAATCGGACCCAAAACAGTTTGTCTTTTTGATAACTGATTGATGACTCTCAATTGAAAAAAACAGTTGGGTGTCGGGCATTGTAGGGCAAATGCAGTTTGCCCTATTCACATCAAGGATGAGAACAGTGAGTCACTGGGTTGGACTGGTTGGTGTATCCCCCATTCGGATGTATCACCCCAATTATGGAGAGGAGAGCTATGTCCTCCAATACAACTCCCAATGGTTGTTGAGTTGGCCCGTTGTATACGTAGCATTTCACTCTATTGTGGGTCTGTATTTCCCGGTGCCTGCACCAACGTACCGAGTGATCCAGAGTACATGTCTAACAGTATCGGATCCTCTGTCATTGCGTCATTGCTTATCTCTGTTTCTTCTCCTTGGTGGTGCACTTATATGTTTATGAGAGGCGCTCTAGTGTAATAATGAATATGTTTACGGGAGGTGCTCTGGTGTAATAATGAATATGATTACGGGAGGCGCTGTAGTGTAATAATGAATATATTTACGGGAGGCGATCTAGTGTAATAATGAATATGTTTACGGGAGGCGCTGTAGTGTAATAATGAATATATTTACGGGAGGCGATCTAGTGTAATAATGAATATGTTTACGGGAGCGCTGCTCTAGTGTAATAATGAATATGTTTACGGGAGGTGCTCTAGTGTAATAATGAATGTTTATGAGAGGCGCTCTAGTGTAATAATGAATATGTTTACGAGAGGCGCTCTAGTATAATAATGAATATGTTTACGAGAGGCGCTCTAGTGTAATAATGAATATGTCTACGAGAGGCGCTCTAGCGTAATAATGAATGTGTTTACGAGAAGCGCTCTAGTGTAATAATGAATATGTTTACGAGAGGCGCTCTAGTGTAATAATGAATATGTTTACGAGAGGCACTCCAGTGTAATAATGAATATCTTTACTAGAGGCGCTCTAGTGTAATAATGAATATGTTTACGAGAGGCGCTCTAGTGTAATAATGAATATGTTTACGAGAGGCGCTCTAGTGTAATAATGAATATGTTTGCGAGAGGCGCTCTAGTGTAATAATTAATATGTTTACGAGAGGCGCTCTGGTGTAATAATGAATATGTTTACGAGAGGCGCTCTAGTGTAATAATTAATATGTTTACGAGAGGCGCTCTGGTGTAATAATGAATATGTTTGCGAGAGGCACTCTAGTGTAATAATGAATATGTTTACGAGAAGTGCTCTAGTGTAATAATGAATATGTTTACGAGAGGCACTCTAGTGTAATAATGAATATGTTTACGAGAGGCACTCTAGTGTAATAATGAATATGTTTACGAGAGGCGCTCGTAAACAAACGATCTGGTGATGACATGATCCAGTGGTGTTGCTTTAAACAAAACATGATATATTGACATCTGCTTTATTATTTAGCTGACTTTGGTGACTTCTCTGGGAAGTTTTCAGCCATGCTGTTGACAATTCCTGCAGTAAATGATTGATCTGTGCTATCTGAGCTTACAGGCAGCTGGCAGGAGACCTGGAACTGCTTTCATTCCTGTGTCCTGGTTCCATGCATTTTACCAAGGTATCTGAGGACTTGGGCCTCCTCTGGGACTTTCCTATCTCAGACATTCAGATATCCCAAACTCCCATGATGGATTTCTGTATGAGCTTATTTCGGACATCTTAAAAAGTATGGTTGCAAAAATGCAAGGAAATGACCAAATATCGGCCAGGCATGCGCATGTCAACGTGTGTATTAACATAGGCATAAAGCTTACTTTAATCTTGCAGAACTATGGGCATGTCCTTTCCTTAGCTGCCAGAGTATTGGTCGTTGTTAGCAGATCTAAGATTGGATCTTTCTGGCTGCGCATAAGGAGAGATAGGACTTGAGAATGTTCCCGCGTGACAGTGAAATAGATGTTGGGTAGGTTTGTCAAGTGGTTCTAAAACCACGAGTATAAATACATCCAATCAGACAAGACGTTTTGTTTGATGCAATCTGGGCTAAAGATTGACACATTCCCTATCTAATTCAGTACAGGTTTTACCACAGCAAAATAACAACATCGTGACCATGACAGATTGTTGTCTATTACATTTTATTTGTTTTCCTGATTTCTCCTCAAATACAACTTATGCTATGCATATTTGTTTCATATGGCACTTGATAGAAATGTACATATAACTAAGGTTTTCATAGGAATGTCTACCGATTAAAAAGTTAATTTTAAAGGGATTTAAAACTTAATATTTATATCAATTGATTACTGATAGTTTATTTAAATTATCATTCCTGAAAACAGATTTGTGTGCGATGCTAATTAATATAAATAATAATAATGATAGACAAATAAATAAATCTGCCAAATAACAGGATTGAAATTAATTAACTGACTATCATTCTCCATATTAACTAAAAATATATTTTCTTTCCATTGCTAAGCTATCCCTACCTGCATTCAAACAGTAGCATGAATTTTATTTTATTACATAACTATAATATTGCACCATATAATATAATATAAACATTGACAGTTGAGCCATCACATGATACTAAGTGTATGAAATATTACAAAAGATTACATTTATTGATGATGAAAAATTAACAATGGTTTAGCATGTCTCACTGACCAAACGTAACTTATGAGTAAATTTAACAACATAATTTAAGGCACATCTGCAGATGGCAGTATAAATGCAAACGTAACTAACAAGCAAGTTATTTATTAAGACTATACAGTGCTGGTAAAAATATTGTCTAACTATGCTAATCCATTTGTTGTAGTAGGACGTTCTTATAATAAAACGTTGCAGTCTTATTTTTTCTGCCAAAGCTTGTATTGTGCAGATAACAAACTGTCAGCAATAATCACATTCAGGCAACTACCCAGTTGCAAACTTCCAACTTGCAGTGTCTGAATGTCTTAGAATGTTGTTCTTGTGTCGCCATCTGGTGAATGATTAATGGTGCACTGGTTAATAGTGGCGCTCTCTGCAGTTTACTGCTAGCACTACGTGGTTGTTTCACAAGTATTCTCTGTCACAAGACAGATATTGCTATTGGCTGATGGTAACTGCGCTGACCTAATTTTATGTCAGTTGCCATGGTAACTAGATGTCGGTGATTACAATAAACTCATCTTTTGATCTTCGCTGATATTGATCACATTGAACAGCGGCTAGTTCAGTGCCTGAACCAGAAGAGGGCAGCAGTTGTAAGAGCGAGTGCTAGTTGAATGTGACCAAGTTGGTTGTGCGGCGCAGTCGATTTGCCCTCTGCCTCATTGACCTCATCTCGGATGATCACATACTCCATTTTATTTGGGAAACTGCGGTAGATCGTTCGGTCATTAATCGGTTGTGGGTCACGGAAGTTGTCCACCAGGTGGGTGTCTTTTGCCTCCAGCAAAGTGCGGAATAGTTTCAGCTGTGGTAGAAAGATAGAGTTTTTTTGTTAATGTCTGCAACTACAATTCATCCACACAGCTTGTAGATAATACTTTATTTGATATGCTGTTCACAGAGCTTTTTAGAGAATGCTAAACAAATTAAATACCACACGGTACATTGTGTCAAAAAAGCAATACACGTAATATCATAAATAAAATTGTAGAATGTTTTGTTTTGAAATAATTAAGATGATCATTTAAGTATAATCATGAATCATAATACAGGCTACTAAAATAGCAGCTTGGCAGATAATGTGTTGGAATCGACTAAGGTAGGTTGCATGTCAAAGAAAGAAGGAAAGTATTGTAAACATCACTAAGTGAAAATTTTTTGAATGAGCATTTCCGGATTGTTGATTTAAGTATGTGAAGACATCCTGATTGAGAACACAGACTTCCATGTTTAAAACAGTAAGTATTGTAGGATTTGGAAATTGTGTTACTGTGAAATCATATCTAGATGCAAAGGTTTGGATTATGAGAGCCTGGATTAAACGCAGTATACCTGAGGTATACTGAATCTAAGTGCGTTGAAGGGAAAAGAAAGAGAGGACGTCCATAAACAACCTGGCTCAGAACAGTTGAAGCAGAGATGAAGGAATGAGAACACTGCTGGGGCACCTTTGAGAGGTTGGCACAAGAGGTGTGGAGGAACTTTGTCAATGCCCTAAGCACCAGTAGGCATAATACAGAAAATCACAGTTTGACTTATAGGTCAGGTCACGCAATCGGTGCAACAGGTCAAATCAAGTAAAATAACAAATAAACCACCGTTGGATGGCTATGGTGCTTATATTTCCTATGCTCATTTTAAATATACCCTGTATATTTTTTCAGTAAGCATCCGATGTATGTATATAAACATTAAAATATGTTATCTCCAGATATCCAGTGTTGTTTTCGATCATTTCCACCACTCACAGCAAACCAGTTTGACTTTTCTTCAATTTGACCTTTGAAATGGTAATTGCTTGTATAGGTAGTAAGTAAATACCTGAGGTCCGCCAATAAACTGAGGCATGTCCATGACAGTCCAGATGACAGTCTCATTACAGCCGGGGGTGGTGAGAGATCCATGGTAGCGGAAGTAGTACTTGGTGTGGTGTGGCAGCAGATGTTGCAGGTTGAACATAGACACCTCGACATGGTTCGATGCATCTTACAACACAACCGGGACAGTATTTACCCAACATATTACTCTTAACAGAAAATGTTTGCAAGCAATGCAAAAACAGTAAAAGTATTCACTTCTTTCTTACCCTCTGTTTAAAGGTAGAATCACTGTGTGTCTGGCCCAGGAAGCATTAGGTGACTTACCAGGGTGTTCAACAGCTTGGATTTTGTGAAGAATCGGGTCCAAGTGCTTGTTGTGGAAGTTGTTCACCTGAAATAGTCACAGATCCAGTTATTGCACACTGAGTTAATTAATTATTATACTGGTTTCAAAAATGGTGCATACACACATTATTATGTATGCAAATCTATTTTATTTGTGTAAATGTATATGCCTGATATGTTTATTGTGTGAATATTTGTTATATTTTGGGGTCAAAATAAACTTATTGTTCTTGAGTAACAACCAGTACACATGAAGCACTCATTTATGTGGTTTTCTTACAGGGATTTTCATTATCTTTTTACAGGACATTGCCGATATTGCAATGCTGATGAATGAAAATATGCTAGTTTGATTAAACCTATGATGACCATTTTACTGCGTTGAAAGACTGACCAATAAATATTTACCTTTTTCAAGTGTCAAATTCCTATTTTATACAATTTCTAATGGTAGATATATTGCATCAGCAAAGATTAAGTATGAAATATAACATAATTTATTAATGTAGTTGTACACAGATAATGACAATTACACATATAAACAAAAGTTTGACTTTCGATAAACCAAAGGCATCCTTGTCCACTTGTATCTGAATTTTTTTTTTTTAAAGGGCATTCACCAGGTGGCAGCACCATGGTTGGCCTGGTTGTTCCCCAGGTGGCAGCAGCATACCTCAAAGAAGACCCCAATGACTGCAATGCCGCCGTCCTTGCCTACGGCCTCACCAAGGTTGTTATACTTCTCCGAGTCGTAGCTCACAATGTGCATCTGAGGAAGAGACAATGGATAACTGGACATACTTGATGCACATTCTACTACGGTTCTAGGCACTTGTCTACAATCCAGTCCTGTCAAGATACAATAATTGGCAATGGACAAAGCAAGGGGTATTCGTTTACTTAGATGGCCCAAATTAGATTCATCCTACTGGCCATTGTAGTTGGATTGTACACGACTAATATATTGTTCACTGTAGAAAGACTCTTGTAATGACAAGGGAAGGGTGTTCAGGGCAGGATGTTCAGGGAGAGTGTTCAGAGGAAGGTATTCAGGGGAGGGTGATTATGAGAGGGTGTTTAGGGAGGATATTTATGGGACGGTGTTCAGGGCAGGGTGTTTATGGGAAGGTTTTTAGGGGAGAGTGTTCAGGTCAGGGAGTTTAGGGGAGTGTGTTCAGAGGAGGGTGTCTGGGCTATGTGTGAACTGTGGTACCCACCTCCAGAGGGTAGACCTTGTAATCCTTGTGGTGTTCTGAGCCGCGTTTGTCTATCTTGCCCCAGTGGAAGTGTAGCTGAGCCACCTTGTATGTGTCTCCTAGACTGCCCCCCTTGATCACAAAGTCTGCGTGGACTCCTAGCTGCACTGAAGACAGACATAGCATATCAGCACAACACACTGCATAATCAGTCACACAATCAATCAATCAATCAATCAATCAATCAGTCAATCAGACAATCAGTCAGTCAATACTTTATTTCCACATAAAATACAAACAACATAAAATGGCAAGATAAATTAGCATAATACATGTCCATGTGGAATTGGGGAAAAGATAACTCTGCTACGTGACACTAATTGCATGCTTTAGCTTTGTATTGTCTAGAACAAAAACAGTTAACTTGGATCCTTTCTGAGTTATGCATTATTTACACATTGAATTACATGTTATAATAATAATGCTATTTTAGTACCATCATGTCTGCAGCTAAAGCCCCATATATATATATATATATTATATACAAATAAAAGGTACATGTTAAATTTACATTAAATAATAATATTAAAGTAATTAATCAGTAAATTAAAAAAAACAGATAATAATAAATTGGATAATAATATGGTTTGCATTCACATGGTACAAGCTACACTGCAGTGTGATTCAAGGCTCGGTGCTTACGTGTGTGTCCATTGTTGAAGAGGAACAACTTATCCTTCTCCTCATCAATGTTCACATGCTCCAGGTGTAGGTTGGCTAGGGACTCCTTGTACTCAGACTTCGCTGTCTCCAGGTGGATGGGAGACTGCTTCTGCCCATGGCCACAGTGGGAAAATGTCTCTCTCCAGTGCTCCTTCCCTGCAGCACACAAACCCATTCTATCTTCCCTGCACAGCACAAACACATCCTACCTTCCCTGCAACACACAAACACATTATACCTTCCCTGCAGCATACAAACACATTATACCTTCCCTACAGCACACAAACACATTCTACCTTCCATACAGCACACAAACACACTATACCTTCCCTGTAGCACACAAACACATTCTACCTTCCCTGTAGCACACAAACACATTCTACCTTCCCTGTAGCACACAAACACATTCTACCTTCCCTGCAGCACACAAACACATTCTACCTTCCCTGTAGCACACAAACACATTCTACCTTCCCTGCAACACACAAATACATTATACCTTCCCTGCAGCATACAAACACATTCTACCTTCCATACAGCACACAAACACACACACTATACCTTCCCTGTAGCACACAAACACATTCTACCTTCCCTGTAGCACACAAACACATTCTACCTTCCCTGTACCACACAAACACATTCTACCTTCCCTGTAGCACACAAACACATTCTACCTTCCCTGTAGCACACAAACACATTCCACCTTCCCTGTAGCACACAAACACATTCTACCTTCCCTGCAGCACACAAACACATTATACCTTCCTTGTAGCACACAAACACATTCTACCTTCCCTGCAGCACAAAAACACATTCTACCTTCCCTACAGCACACAAACACACACACTATACCTTCCCTGTAGCACACAAACACATTCTACCTTCCCTGTAGCACACAAACACATTCTACCTTCCCTGTAGCACACAAACACATTCTACCTTCCCTGCAGCAAACAAACACATTCTACCTTCCCTGTAGCACACAAACACATTCCACCTTCCCTGTAGCACACAAACACATTCTACCTTCCCTGCAGCACACAAACACATTATACCTTCCTTGTAGCACACAAACACATTCTACCTTCCCTGCAGCACACAAACACATTCTACCTTCCCTGCAGCACACAAACACATTCTACCTTCCCTGCAGCATACAAACAAACTCTACCTTCCCTGCGGCACACAAACACATTCTACCTTTCCTGTACCACACAAACACATTCTGCCTTTACTGCACTACACAAACACATTCTACCTTCACAAACTGGATGGTTCACCTGAATTGGTGCCATATCTCAACTAATATATATTTTACCATATATATGAGCTACAGTGTATTGCAAGCAACACTGTCATGTTGCAGCTTCCATGACTTGGCAGTGCTGATTGGACTTTCATGTAGGAACGAAATGATGTGTCCCTCGATACAGTAACATGTTACAAATGCACAAATTATGACCTCTGTATACACTATATTAACAAAATAATTATTATCTTAAACCTTTTCAAAATATCTTCAAGACTATCTTATGGAATATGTCAACGGTATATTAGTTTAAAAAGACACTCTGACACATATTGTTAACATAAATAACTAGATAACCAACAGCTTCGTAACAGTATCTGAGTATATCATTATAACATAATCTTTATTGCTTCTTTGAAGAAGAATTCTTTTACAGCAGGCTCTCATTAAATGTATGTCATGTATACTCACCATGCGAGCCATGGTAACCCCAGTCAGAACCTTCTGAAAGTAGAAGAAACAAGATACATTAGGTCCTCATTTGTCATGACCAGCGTAGGTATTTTTATTGGTGTTTGTATTTGATGTTTGTATTTGGTGTATTTGCCAAAATATAATGCAAAAAGTAAAATATTTACTTTATTATTACCCTCCATTTAAACAAGTGCTATTTGTTCTTCTTGTTTATATTTTATTTCGACTAAAAATGCAACTTATTTTATTATAACAAAACATACTAATTTTTACCCTAGTTCCTGCCTCCAAGCAAAGCTAACAGTATTGTTTTCATATCTGATCGTTAGGATTGATCAGAACATTTATCTGGCACCTGCATGCCTTAGAAGAATTCAGCGATGCTGTAATTATTGCACAAAACATGGGTCAGTCGTTGGTTCAAATTCAGGTGTTCAGCCGGTTGCCTCCAAGTGACTGGGAGCTCAAAGGGAGTCTTCCCATCTGTCTGCAGTTTGTCATTAGGGAAGCAACATGTGCTGGGAGACATAAACCCTCTTTTATGGCTAACACAGGAGTGTTTTTATGTTTGTCACTGATAGGAACCACAGCTCTGAGTCCACAACAAGTTACACGTGAACAACTGGCAGATTCCGGTAACAGATTTTACAGTCTGATTCAAAAGATATTTTCAACTTTCTGTACTGATATACGTGATGTCAATACATTGTACTATACAGCAGTCATCACATGTTTATAGGCTGTGGAAATTGGAGCAAAAAAGTAGTATTAATATCGTTAACCATATCAGAGCCACCTGTTATGTGGGCGTATCAGTCAGAAGGGTGGAACTGTTCAAGGGTCAACAGTAGCTTACTAGGAAACTGTTAATGATTGAAGGATGGCAGAGATATCTTCTAAACTGGGACTAGGAAGAAACAGCACAGGATTCTGAGAAGAAATACTTTTTTCGTTTTTTATTATCTCGTATAACATTCTGTGTTGTAGACCCATTTACCATTTCACTGCATTAATTAGTCTATTGTCCATGTGGTGTGAGACTGGTTATTGTCATATTGTTCCGGTGTGTCTTGGTTAAAATACTGTACTTTTGAATGAGGGTTTAAGGATCAGAGTTAAGTATGGTCTAGACAAGAAGACACCCATAATAAGAACACACCCACCCAATTATATCATAGTTATGCATATAATTATTCATTATATATGTATATTTTATTTATAAACGTAACTTATTACATATTCATATCATTTATTTATTGATGTTTTTTTAATTTATTTATTATATGTATGCATTTTGTGTACTGGGTATGTTTTATAACCTGAAGTTAAAGCATTTGTACTCTTATAAAAAAGTTAACTAAAGCAAACATTAAGATGACCCAAATATGAATTAGATCAATAGTATGGCCTCCAAAGTACATTGACTTGTGGGAGAAATAGTATAGATGAATGGCAAAGCTGGGGGCCGTGATATGACTATAAAGAGGTTTTCGCGTTTAAGATCATTGCCATTGATAAATGCAATCAGATATGAGCTAAGTCAGTCTTGTAATTGTAAGGTATCATATTGGCCTATTGACAGGATCTTATCACTATTTAGCCGACATTACTTTGGTATCAAGCAATCATAAACAACCAAACAAACATTTCCGAGCGCTTATCAAAGTTTGATGAAAGGAACATGGAAGTCTTACATAAATGTCAAGTTCACGCATATTACAGCACCGAAAAGTACTTATTTATTATAGTTTCATCTGATGATTCAAGACAAATTGGATGGTGCTTTTTGAAAGTGGTTGTTTGTAGTGCAATGTGAATTGTCACACACAATTCCAGGCTGAACGATGTGGCCCGATGATTTGTGACTGCAATGTCACAGGATCAAACCCAAGGTCACTGTAGCCATTTTGTACATTGGAATATAACCAGTTGTTTAATTGTCCTTTTAATGCATGTTCTGTCAATATTAACATGTTTTTAACTTGTAGTTTTTATTATAATATATAACTTTACTACTTCACTATTCTAGTAAATAATGTATGTATGTTTGTATTTCATTTACATATATACATTCTATGATATGCATATGTTGATTTTTACACATATTTTATGTTTGTAATAGGTATGTATAGCAACTTATTGTTTTATTATAGTTTGATACCACTTGCTTCCTTGTGTTATAAGAAATGTCTTTGTGAGAAAAAACCTCATTCCTTTCTATGATATTTAGTTAGAACAATATACCTAACAGGTTTAATTATTTTACATTTTATTAGAATAAATGGGATAAGCGTGTATCTGTGCTGCTGGAGTTGTATGACCTCTAGTCTCATAAAAGACAACCTTTAGAAGACCAGAGAACACAGTGTGACATGTTCTGAAGGGTGGTGAATCCTATAGCTTTGTCAACCGCAATCCCAGGTCCACTGAAAGGTATTCAGTGGCAGTAAACGCACATACATCCAACGTCAATGTCAGTGACTAATCACTCACGTCAAATACAGCAGAGTACCCAGGGCTGAGAAACTAGAAAACACATTGGCTCCTTAAACAGTCGCTACGGTTGGTTGGTCGTTGCATTTGAATCACTGCAGTGTGCAGTATGCACACACGCCTCACTTATTTTATGCAAGGTTCGCAGGATTGTTTGATTTACTTCCAGACATCTCAAGCTGAAATATTGAGACACCCTTGACATTTAATGTGTGTTTATATAGTACTAATTATATACACAAGCAATGACTCAGGCAGTTGTAGGATAAACAGGTTTTTTTTATACAGAAATGACATCAAAAATGTTGACTTATATGCTGGTTGAAGTTTCCTAAAAATTCTTATATGATGATGAGGGAAAATAGCTACCTTTGAGTTCACTAGCCACAACAATTTAATTCTGAGCTATTAAGTAATGATTCACTCTTTGTTGTATTGCTTGACTTCTTCACAATGATTTTAAATTTCAAAGAACATAAATTGTAAACAATTTAGAGCAGTTGATGACATTATAAAATAGTGATTGACCTTTCTTGAAAACGCATATTTATTATAAATATCTTAACATAAGTAATAATAATAAATAAACACTAAAATGCAAATTTACAAATTATAAGGTAGATTTAGTATGTGAGTATTTGCAGGTCATTTGCAGCCACGTTATTCTCTATTTGTGGAGTATACATTTGAGTAATCTGTCGGCAGGCAGAACTATTGATACAAGGAGTTCCATTTCATTTCTGCGGCAAATTTCTACTTATTCCCCGAAAGACTCACCTCGTCATTAACATTTTGTGCAGAATACTGTCGGTCTACTTTCCAATTAGAATCCCCGCAGAGTACACGTGTTTGCATTCTATGTATATGACATCCCCGTCAGCATTCAATGTATATGACATCCCCATCAGCATTCATCTCTACTTTATTTTCTTTAATTTTTTTGTTCTTATAGGTTTTCCTTTTCTATAATATACATCCGTCATTCACTTGTTGGTTTTTGCAAGTATCAGTTATCTTCTTTCCTCTGCAACCTTTTACATGTATCGTTGATAACGTTTAATGACGTTTAAAATTGCTTACCTGAAACTCCAACAAACAGTCCAAAGAATAGCAGTAAATGACCGGTGGACATCATTGTGGTGGTCAAGCAATGGCTCGGCTACAGACCCTGTCAAGATGTGTCGTCCAGCAGGTCTAGATACCCGAATGTCTGATCTCTCCACAGAACCAGTTATATAGAGAGTACTTGTCCCCGCTGACCTCGGTTTGATTGACAGCTTCAGCTGGAGTATTGGAGTACCTGGTCATGTGACCCCAGATCTCAGTGGGGCCCATCCTACAAGTCTATTCACTTACTCCAACTGTCCACCCCCTTGCAGGGATACCAAATAGGCCCCATTTTACCTGTGCTCCCAGGTATACAAAACAGCAGTTCTAGTCCAAAACGGGTACAATAAATATGCAGATAGGTTTCCGGTTTCCTTTCTGGTCGTGAATGATAACTTGCAGTAATATTGCTGGGCTTGTTTGAAATTATAAAGTGCTCTTTCCATTTTGGTTTTGTTGCAAGGAGAAGTGTATGTTTAATTTATTTATTGCTTTATTACTTACATTAATGTTGTGTAGCTGACTTAAAGCAATAGCAATGACGTACTCAGTTGCCATGTTATCATATGTATACAGAACATAATCATTGTTTCATCAAGTAACTCGGGAGATTCTCTAGAAACCCCAGGGGCTTATTATGAGTAAAATAATAATAAATATTTAATTAATCAATGATAGTCAATGACTCGTGGGGGTGGGGGGGGGTCACAAATCCAATTACTGGTAGTCTGATTTTGTCTGCGTATTGGTAAACAAACCACTTGACCCATTTCTGTACTTGGCCAAACAGGGTAGCCATACAACCCTGATGGTTGCCAAACATTCTTGGGGGTCATTGACGACCATGCAACCCTGATGGTTGTCAAACATTCTTGGGGGTCGTTGGCGAACATGTAGAATTGTTTCAGAATGGCAGGTGCTTGACGTGTTAAACACTATGCTAGGGACCTCGCCTAGAATGCAGCAAAGGAGATATAGAGTTGACAACGGATGGAACTCTTTGTTGGTGCACATTTGCTAGATGGATTTATCTGACTCTGATGTATTTGACTTTGCAGAAAAGTCTTGTAAAAATGTTGTTTCATAAAGAATTATATTGTCCTTTCTCGTCTGTGTTTTACCTTCATCTTTTGTGTGACTATTTGTTGAATATTTTTGTATGAATTTCTTTTCAACATCATATGAATATCTCGGTGAGGAACAAAATAGCTGCGTCTAGACGTTGTCCACTGTGAAAATAATACTCTTATCATATGGAAATTATACTGTTATCTTATGGAATGGTAATGTGAGACAGGCACTATATGAATTGCTGTGATAAGTGAGAGAGACAGAATGAAAGACCATTTCCTATCTGTGATTTTAGTTTACTGGGACTGGTAATTAATTTGATCTTTGGCCTCATCTCTTCGATCCACTGCCTTGCTCTGTCATTCTATAATTTCCTCTCTCACTCCTTGCTACATCTCTCCCTCTCTATAGCTGCTTTCACACTTACACTTTAAAACGGTTTAGTTAAAACGTTTTAACTAATCCAGTCAGAAAACAGACGTGTGAATGTGATTTAGCGCTAAAACGTTTTAACTAAAATGGTTTAGTTAATCCACTTCAGTAGGTGGTTTAGTTAAACCGTTTTGAGCTAAAACAAGTTGTAAGTGTTAACGCAAGCGGATTAGCTAAAACGTTTTAAGCACGTCACAGTCATGCGCATTCGATCTTGCACCTCGTTGCTTCCTGTCTATAACGTAAACATAAAAAACATTTTGGCGCAATCATGTATTCGACTTCGCGCTACGCAAAATCTAAAGAAACGCAAGTGCGACACGAAAATTGGGACAATGGGGAAGTTTGGCTGTTACTGGAGTTGTGGGCAGACGATCGGGGGTAGTCCGATTTAGAAGGAAATGTAATTATATATCGGTGCATTGCCAATCGTCTGAACCGCGACCTGAGCGAGGGTGCCGAGGCGGGGTCAGGGGGACATCGTTAACAATTTTGTTATGCTAGCTTGCACATGTGCACATACCAACTTCCACCTTAAAACAGTTTAGCTATTGCATGTGTGAATGCTCACAATTTTCAAATGTGAACCGGTTTAACTAAAACGGTTTAGCTAAACTGTTTTAATTCTGTAGGTGTGAATGCAGCTTATTTCCCTTATCTCTCACTCCCTCACTAGATCCCTCCTTCTCTATGTCCTTATCTCTCCATCTCCTTCCCGTCCTATCCATCTCCCTCCATCCCAACATATGTCTCTCTTACTGTATAATGCACCCTCTGGGTCTTTCACTGTCTTCTTAATCCTTTTCCGTCATAATTCATAATTCCCTCCTACCCTCCCTCTCTATATCCTTCCCACCATCACAGCCACCCTTACACCTGCCTCCCACCCTCCTTTCCATTCTCACACCCCTTCCACCCTCCTACTCATTCCCATACTCCTCTCACCCTCCTTCCCTTTCTCACACCCATCCCACCCTCCTTCCCATTCTCATACCCCTCCCACCCTCCTTCCCTTTCTCACACCCCTTCCACCCTCCTTCCCATTATCATACTCCTCCCACCCTTACACCTCCATTCCACCCTTACACCTCCCACCCAGCCTTGCACCTGCCACTATTGCACCTTTCTCCCACCTTTACACCTCCCTCCCACCCTTGCACGTCTCTCCCACCATTGCACCTCTCTCCCACCATTGCACCTCCCTCCCATGCTCCCTCCCACCATTGCACCTTTCTCCCACCCTCCCTAACCATTGTCTCACAGTGCAGAGTGAAAAAATATATACCGTATTCATTCTATTAAGCGCACAGTTCACCTAACAAATATTTGAGATGTGAAAATATGTCAAATTTTGCGTTTCTATAAGCGTACAGGGGTGTACACCCATTTTCTGGGGTTCCTGAGTACAGCCATCTCAGCAGACATGACTGGCAAATGATTTGTGCATCCACCTATGAGCAAACGGACACCAGAACACTGTAAAGTATAGTATTAAATATTTAGGTGGACCTTTCGATGTTTGTTTCATCACTGAGCTTTGAATCTAGTATGACATTGGTAAAAATTAAATTACAGTGATGGATTCAACAGTCAAGGCTGGCATTGGAGATCACTGTCACTGTGTCACACTGTCAGATGCTGCTACAAGAGGGTGCATGCTAATTAGGGCATGTACGCTTTATAGAACGAATATGGTATATGTTCTAGCAACTGCTGCAGTAATTATCAATTAATTTACAGTTTCCTGGCACAGGAACATGCAGGATGATACCCTTTGATGGGGGTACATAAAACAACCTTATGAGGTTCAATTTCCTGCACTTGTAACATTGATATAACATGATCAACAACCAAACGACATAACCTGCTCTTAATTCAAACTGCCATTCACTGAGATTACTGACCCATTCACATACAACTCACTTTGAGTCACTTGGGTGGTCAGGTCCAGTTGTTTTGATTGGGTGCATGATTAGCCAGCGGCTGTATCATATCTAAGACTCTCAGACAGTGACATTAAGTAATAAACAGGCAGTGAGGTTTCTCACAAAGTATATATGAAATAATCCCTTTTAATGTTGTTTCCTTATTTACCATCTGATAATTCCACATCATAAAATACCAGTGAGGAGGGTATGATTTTGAAAAAAGAAGCACCAATAACTTGACCTGTATTTAAGTGTGACGCTTTCTTCATATCACAAACAAGATCGAGGTTATGATGACCTGTGATTCCTTCTTAGGTTAAACACTTATAATGTCATGCGATGTCAATCAGTGGAAAATGATCTTGAACTTGAGCCAGATATTGGAAGGCTTTCACAAATTCATTAGACATAATTTCAATTACTAACCCCATTTACTCATATCGTGACACAGGATTGTGGCAGATATTTCATGTGCTGACTAGGCACATAATTAGTACGTTTGCATATGTCATTGATGTCACTATTATTTTAGTAGTCCAACTCCCCCCCCCCCCACCCTCTTACCCTGCACCCCCACTCCATGTGATCATGGGGTAAAAGGTATTTCATAGTTGTTGAGATATAGATGACTATTTGGTCTGCTACTATTACATTTGAAACAACACTGAAACACTGTATACTGTTTTTTCTTGTAAGCATCAGGCTTATTGTCTCATGATGTTTATATTAGTATTATGATGATATTTTTGTCATGCAAGTTAGTGAAATCCTATTGAATAAAAGTGTAAATTTGATGAAGTTTTCACCTTGCCAGTCAGCCTGTGTGGTCTGATTGTGTAACTTGTGAAATGGCCCCTGACATCCGGCCTACATATGTGTGCAGTGGAGTGTGACTTGTGAAGGTCTGCTATTTTGGCCACTGGCACAAGTCACAGGAGCAAGGTGCTTCTGGTTGTGGTTTTTAGTCCTTTGGCCCGAAGGTCCAACAGACTTATCCCATCACTCTGCATCTACCGTGCGCCGTTAGCTGCCATATCTCAGAAACCATTCAGCAACTTTTTCTCTAATTTTTTGCGCTGACATATCTCAGGGTACTGCCACTATGCACGAGAAATCTGTATTTGATTGAATCATTCTAACCCCCCAAACTGGTAAATTTTCACATTTTGCCTTTTTTTTCTCAAAAACTCTTAATTAACGTTTTCTCTGATTTTATATAGACATTTCATGTGGTAGTGCCACTATACACAAGACATCTGTATTTGATTGAATCATTCTAAGGGCACCTCAGGACACCTCAAGGCCCCCCAAAATGCAAAATGTTAACATTTTTCTCAAATACTTTGTAGTATCTTGTTCTCTAATTTGGTATTTACACTCCATGTTGTAGTGCCACAATGCACAAGAAATCTGTATTTGCTTCAATCATTCTAAGGATCCCCAAAATGCCACATTTTTACATTTTACATTGAATGATGTCAGTATCTTGCCATCATTGGGAAACACCTAGGAATCACCAAATCAAAGATACAAGTCGCAAACATCGTTAAATTTAGACAATTTTTGAAGGATAACTTTGCTAATTTACTTCATACTGGTGATAACAAGGAGGTAGACAAGTGGATAGATGATATAATATGCACGGGCATGCTAATTGGTGCAATATTTATCCATGAAAATGTACTTTGAAGGCTTCGAATTGGATTGAACCAACAATGGCACCTATTTTTGCCCACTTCGTGCCATGATGCTTTTTCAGCGGCAACAAACTTACTATTACTTTCAATAACAGTAACTGCTTCACAAATAAATTTACATTGAAATGTTTACCAAATTCATCACTTTAGTTAGTTGGTTTATTTGTTATGAGAAATGAAATGAGTATTATTGTGGTTACAACGTAATGGTCTTATGAGGTTTCATTCAACTAGTCAACCTTTTTCAGAACATTATCGCCAAACTGACCTGTATATGCTGACATCAGGGTGCTTGTCATCCTCAGTGGTTCTGTTACGTCCCAAATTGAGACGGGACCAACATTAATGTAATGTCCAAGTCACGAGGGATACACAGTACACAGAGCAATGTTTTTTTTACCAAATATCATGCCTGCCCAGTCTGAGTTTTGAACTCAGAGCGCTGGCATACCAGGTGGATGTGCTAACCAATACAGTAGCTGCGCTTCCGGTAATGTTACTACAGAATGAGATAATTATCCAAGATACGTGAACAAGTTTGATACCATTGTTTTCAGGGGCGATGGTGTATAAAGTGAAATCAACTTGCTCATTGAGATGTTGCCTCCTTCATGGAAAAAATGTCTTGTGAAAAGTAAACAAATTTGAATTTGTTGGGATATGTTTTGCCATATGCCATATACAATAAATGTTATCAAACAACTAATTTGTCAATATAACTTCATAGCTCATTTTATCTGCTTTTTAATGGTATATCACATATATCACAATAATAAGGACTTCATGGCCTCTTGGCCCATTTTTCTTGTGAATTGGGACACATCTTTAACCAGATCTGACATGAAAACTGCAGATTCATTTATAATTGTTCTGATACAGTGATCAGGGGTGGCCAAACTGAGAGGACTAGGGGGCCCACCATGTTTGAGAGGGTCCTCAGAAAACATACAAAATGATTTTAGAATGGCATTATTATTGTAAAACACAAAACAAGAGCCCTGGCAGTTTTTGACAATTTCTGCTGGGAAAGTTAGAACCCCAGAATTAGAATACAACAGCAAATCTCTGGAAATGTCGAACATGCTAATGGTAGGAAAGAATGTTTTTACTTTCTGTGAAATTGTTCTACTGTGAAGCTGTTGACCATATAATGTTTTATATGATGTGATATACTCGAAATCTAGTTGGCCACTGGCAATCTCCATTAACTAAGTTTGCAGATATTTTAAGTAGAAAAATATTTGGCGAGTTGATTAGACTGTTATATAATCAGCAGAGTTTTCCTTGATTTTTTGCGACCTGTTTCCCATGATTTCCATGATTTCCATGACTCCGTTCATGTGTGTGACTTTTAAAAAATGTGTAAGACTTTTCAGGTGTCGTTATTTGTGTGACTTTTCAAGCCAGGGCTGCTCTGCCGTGCAATGGCAAAAGGGTGCAAGTGACATTTTTATAAAAAATTAGTTAACATCACAATCGCACATTTTGGAGCAAGTGCCATCTTATTATATAATAAATAACACAGTTTAGCTCTTAGATTGGCTAGAAATGACAAGGCACAAGGGTGCAAGTGACAATGGAACTGTATTTTACAATGACAAAAGGGAGTAACTGAATGTCCAATAGCGCGACGCGTTATTAGGACAAAACATCCAATTAATGCCCTGCTCTCTTACTCAGTGAAGAGGGAGAAAACGGTACCATGAATTTTGCGAATATATTTCGCGGTTTGATGAATGAATGATTACATGACACTATATATATATGTGTGTGTATATATATGTATATATATATATATAATTATATATATATATATACATGTATATAATACTCTTAACCAAATATGCACAAGGCAAACCAAAGGCAAAGCCAGTCTGCTGAAAGTGTTGACCCCTTTTAATATAGCGTATGCTGTCTTTAGGATTTTATGTATAATATATGTTGTATGTTAACACAGTGGTGTGTATACACGTGTATTATATTATTTGTATACAATGATAAAAAATTCTAAACGATCATTGCCAATAATTATTATCACCCATCACCATAATAGTTCAGCATCGACATCAAGTTTAACATATTTCTTAAATTACTTTATTACTGTAGCAGTTATCACACGTATACGAGTGAGTAAACCATATTTGCATATTTCATGACTGAGCCTTAAGGGGTTGTAGAACAACTTTTATTTAACGGCTGTTAAAATAGGATTTTTATAAATATCACGAATTATGGCACGTTTATTAATTAACACGTAAATTGGAAATAGTTGCTCTCCGAACTTCAGGCATTTCCGAATAATAAAAAAAAAACGCATACTAAATTCTTATAATTCGCATTGTATAAGACAATTTGTCACACATCTCTGTCATGCCCACACACCGTCAGTATCAAGTATCTAGTGAAAAGACACACTTTCATGTCAGCCGACTCCGGGCATGCACAGGTCGAGAAAGGTATGAGGTCGAAGAAGAATGTCTACATATCGGATTTTGCAAGCATGACAAGCAAATCTGGAACAGTCAATCTCTTGAGTCATGCAGATTTTCGTTCTTGAGAAAATGGTATAAGTTCAGCAAAATCCACGAAGAAGCCGACATTGGGTCACGTGAGCATGGTACATTGTCCGTTGATGCCAGTGAACAGAGTTCAGTTCTTGAGCGGAACGCCTATCAACGACACTTCTTTCGACATGATTGATACCGAGTGAAACAATGAAGACTACCTTACCTGTTGTAGCTTTTGCTTTTATACCGGTACTTTTGTTTAATTGCTGTTTTAAAGCAAGACGATGATAATACGAAACTGAAAGTTTGTAATTTGCATCTCCGAGGGACATCATAATAAATCAACTGACTGATTAAATTTGGTTTAACAGTAAATCACCTAACTAATTAAAATTGTGTTTTAACGATTGTGTACTGTCATTTTTCAATATAATTTTGCCATCTCCAGTTATAGTTTCTTCTGACATGATTTAATAGCACTTGCTTCCTTTTGTCATGGAATTGTTTCGATATCGATAACGTAATACAATGACAGAAGGGAGTAAGTGACACTAAGTCACCAAACACACTGTAACACACGAAGTACTGATGTATAATAGTCATTCTTATAAATACACAATTGCCAGCTCCAGTTGTAGTTCATTCTGACTGATTTAACAGCACTTCCTTCTTTTTGTCATAGAATTGTTTTGATATCGTTCGCCTAATAAAATGACAAAAGGGAGTAAGTGACATTAAGTCACCAAAAACTCTGTAAAACCCGAAGGACTGATATATTATAGTCATTCTTATAAATACGCAATTGCCAGCTCCACTTGTAGTTTGTTCTGACAAGATTTAGTAGCACTTGCTTCCTTTTGTCATATCATTGTTTTGATATATATTGCCTAATAAAATGACAAAAGGGAGTAAGTGACACTAAGTCACCAAACACTCTTGGAAAACCCGGAGTTCTAGTCATTATTATAAATATACATAGTCCAGTAGTTCATGCAACTGTGAATAATTGGTGAACCGTAATATGCAAAAATGCGCAAAAGAAAAACGCGTTTTGTCCAATATCTCAAAAGCACCTCGTTGTCACTTGCACCCTTTTGCCATTGCACGGCAGTGCTGGCCCTGTTGTGTCTTCATTGACCCTAGAGGGTGGGGGGTGGGGTGGAGTGGGGGTCACCAGACTCACGTGTGGTCAGTGTAGACCATACAATTACAGTGTACATGGATTATGATTACCCAAGATAGTATCAGGTTGTTGTCCTCGGGCTTAATTGCTTAAATGCCAGTTAACATACTTGGGTAATGATATTCCTAGCTACTGGTATATGCACCGATTTAACTGTTGTTAGAAAAACATCACCCTATCTTGGGCTGTGATTATGGAGTGTACGTTCATGTCTACATGTATGCTTTACATAATACAAAGAAGTGGGGACTTAATCAAAAACATGGGTATAAATGTATTTTAGAGACGTGTTTCCTGAATTGTCTCGGGGCACACAGAATTTTTATATATTTTATATTACAACAGAAAAATTACAAGTGTGTCAATCATATTACTTAGTACTCATCAGATTACAACTGGATCAGTCAGATTTCAACTACATCAGTCACACAATAACTACTTCAAGTCAGATCACAACATCATTAGTACTATTATAACTGCATCATGACGTGCTTTGTTTTTGTGTGTGTAGAAATATATATAGTGAGATAAAATATAGCATTGGTTAGAATTGAAGCCAGCTTCTGTTCCGGACTTAGATGTGACTGGTGAGACGTCTATTAATAATCTTTATTGCCAGAAATACAGCAATTCTTTTTGCCATCACAGGTAAAAATTAAATGAGATGAGCACAAAGGAAACAAACCCAATATCAGGCAAAGAAAACAGATCACTAACAAAGATGCTTCACAGATAATAGCATTATTGGTATCACAAAACATTAATGATTACGAGTAAAGTCAATCTTGGCAAAATCCAAACTATATGCAGAAAATGGCAACATCACAGACAATGAAATATCACAGGTGTTTACTGTGCATTGTAAGTTAGGGCAGCATGTGGCAGGAATGTTTTCTATACCTCTCTGTCTGAGTCATTACACCATGATTACCGTATGTATTGGGACACCGTATGTATTGGGACACACTGTATGAATTGGGACACCGTATGTATTGGGACACCGTATGTATTGGGACACCGTATGTATTGGGACACCATATGTATTGGGACACCGTATGTATTGGGACACCGTATGTATTGGGACACCGTATGTATTGGGACACCGTATGTATTGGGATACCGTATGTATTAGGACACCGTATGTTTTGGGACACCCTAAAAATTTAGAGAAATAATTAGTTTTCTGTAACATATGTTTTGGGACACCTTTGTAAATGTACTTATTTTTGTCCCCATGTATTGGGACACCAATTATTCGTATCTCTGATGAACCCGTACCCACCTTTTTCCCTGATGCAGATGCCTAAATAAAAACAGTGTCAATAAAATGTATTACAATCGCAGCTGCTCTGATGTAAACAACACAATCTTGGGTGATGTAAATTACTGTAGCACTAGCAAGAATGTTTCGCCCTTCTCTCAGCTACCAGCTGGCCTTCATACATTTACGATGTGTCACAATATGCATCTAAAATACTAGTTGCATTCCCCCAATGTTTGGCTGTAATGTACAAAACTGCGCGAGACCTTGATTGACTGTATTGTCCCAAGACTTGCAAATCGTTTCTCGTACAATTGATGTCTTAATCTGCATATATGGTCATCCACCAAGAAATTAGTTATATACGTGTCTCAGGGATACTTATCTTAGTTGCTGGTCTTGTATTTGCTCAAAAAACATTATTTTCAACACCATATTCCTGCGTGGTTTGACCACGTAGTACAACTGGTAATGTGGATAGTGCCAGCCACTGAATCTATGGTTTGCTGATTGATGCAATTGCTAGAATGGTTTTGTTTGCAGCTATACTGAAAGGAAACAAAAAACACCAAAGATAAAACAGTCACGTAGTCCCTAAGCAATGTTTACGTGCATAGGTGATATGGTTTGGAACCAAAATAGCTTCAGACGGCAGATTCTGATCTACTTGTTACTCCCATACTTAAAACGAATGCTGGAACTCAAGCTTTTTCGGTTGCTGCACCAACTTTGTGGAACTTGCTCCCTGTTGGTGTTACGTCAGTAAGAAATATAGTTTCATTTTGTCATCATTTAGATTTAACAAGATTGCCACCCACAGAATTAACTCTAGATCATAGATGGATAAGGAAATCTTTTCGCTTATCAAGAGTCCAACCCTTTTTATCTATGTGTATCCCACCCTTTTTAGGTATGTGTCGATTTTATTTTTAAACACATTCACACTACTAGCACCCACACAATCAGCACATAATCTATTCCATTAATTTACAGTCCTTTGTGTAAAAAAGAACTTTCTTATATCTAACCTACACTGCTCCTTTACTAATGTAACTTCATGTCCTCTAGTCCTTCTGTCTTTCTTAACTGAGAAAAATATCAATATTATCCCACAATTTAAAAACCTATCTTTTTAATACTGCAAATCCCCCTTAGTTTCTTAGCAGTTCCATCCATCTGTTGACAACTTTTGTTCTGTACTTGAAAATGACAAAGCTTAATCCTTAGGATTTGTTGCACCATTGAGCTAGGATTTTCCTAGGATATTGGTGCTAAAGAAGTCATTCCATTATTAATATTCTTGGACGTGAGATGTCAACTATAATATTGCCACCGTGACATGATTACGTATAGTTAGCTTTGTAACAGAAACTAGGTGGAACTTCTGCATTACCACAGTGTTGAATGACAACTGAGGGCACCATGCTTGTAAGGAACGGTAAACCAACTGTCAATCATAGTTTAACAAGATTGCCATCCACTGTCTAAATCCCAGAAGGAAGCGTTCAGCTTATCAAGAGTCCAGTTTTTTTCTATTGCAATTCACCCTTCAGAGGTATTTATTGGTTTTTGTTTTAACATATTCCATTTACAGAATGAGAATCAGCAGATAATTAATTCATTTATTGCAGTCCTCCGTGAGAGTTAGTCATTTCTTATATATAATCTACACTGTTCCTTCAACAATGTTACCTCCTGTCTTCTGGTCCTTCTCTCTTTCTGAAGTGAGAAAAAATAGTTACATGACCATCTTGACAACTTTTGTCAATATTTGCATGACCATCTTGACAACTATTATTTAATTACCTCTTAATCTCCTGGGTTCAAGGGTTTCTAAACCACATTCTTTCAGGCGTTTTTCATGTTTTGTGAGTGTCAGACAGTTAAGGTTGTCCTTAAGAATCATACGTTTCAGAGCTAGCTAGTATACAATACATATTATTGACAGTTGTGATCTTAATTAATTATTAAAGTTTGTATTTATGTGTTTATTAATTTTAGCTACCTACATAAAACATTTACAGTAATAATTGCACATAGTGAACATAGTTGCACTGGGTGCACAGATGCACATAGTTTATGATTTTAAAACAATGCAATATTACACCATTAAACAATGCACAAGAACAATTACATGGATGGTGTGTTATCGTACTGAACAATTATTATTGTCATTTATTATTTGTTATACCTTGCCAAAAGGATGTATTTGAGACACGCAAGTAACGTTAAGCCACATGTTTAATCGGTCCAGCCACACGCGCCCCCTGTCGCATCATTCCAGCACTTACAAAAACACCAGGGTACAGATCACTATATTATTAACTACGTTATACAACATCTCCTCTTTTCAGCAAGGATACGATATGTAAATTAGAATCGAATGTTCATTTAAATAAGAGTTCTTTTCGCATTCAGACAGATGCGCAATCACATTTTTAACATAAAATGTTCGAATTACACACAAATGTTCATTTCACATTATTCTAAGAGTCTGAGTGCAACTTAACACTCTTCTTCTACATATCTTGTAGGTTTCCTGGTTGCTCTGCCAGACTTTCTAGACACAGGTGGTTCTTGTACTTGCACCGACTGTTCCTGGTAACGTCCGATCACAGGAGGTTGTTCATGGTCGTCTACCTCAAGCATGCCATCTGGCTGGAGCGAGGTTAACTGTGTTTCAGTCATGACATCTTGACCATTGTTTAATGTGGGTTGGCATAGATGTGGTAAGTCCAACCTGCGGATCATTCGCCGGTTACGTCGTACACGACTTCTCGGTGTCTCGATGAGTACAGATCGAGGATGCTGAAGATTGCGAACCACTTCGCCTTGCGTCTTCAGGTCGGGGACCCACACTCGGTCTCCGGGTGATAAGGTTTCGCCTTCCACGACTCTATGTCTGCGATTGTAGTTCTGAGCCATAGTCTCCCGATACTGTCTCTCCCTCTTTCGAACGATATTGAAGTCCGGTAGTTTCGGAGTTAACTCGTCTGGGTGAATTGGCACTCTGGTTTTCAACTTCCGCCCCATGTTCAGTTGTGCTGGAGAATATCCATTGTGAAGGGGAGTGTTCCGGTATGTTAGGAGAGCGAGGTACTTATCATCACATCACAAATGTTACTTGTATCATGAAAAAGTAACATTTTGACAAATCCCACAGTGTCGAGTTGTGTGTCTCCAGCTCCGATGAGAATTCTGTCAGTCTCCAACAGTTCACCGAAGGACGGTTGATAAACTTGTTTTGGCATGATCGATACCTGGGCACCAGTATCAATACACCATTGAAGTTTCTCCTCGCCTGCGCACAGCTGTATATGCCACCTTGGATCAGGATGTGCATTGACACTAAGCTCATCAATTCCTCCAACGAACGTTGATGCAGTTGTCGGTATTACGTCATCATGACCTGTGACCTCGTTGACGCGTCGCGCACTCCGACAAACGACTTGAAAATGTCCGGTTTTCTGGCATGACCGACATTTATTTTTGGCAGCTGGGCAGTTCTTTTTCCCATAGACGTGATGCATATTGCAGTAACCACATCTCTTGTTTACTTTTGGAGTGTGTTTATCTCGCTGGTCGACAAACTGCGTTGTGCGTTTTGACACGTATCCTTGTTTACGCTTGACGTACTCAATGTTTGCGGTTTTCGACTCTCTCAGCTCGCGGTATGTAGCTTCCTTCAACGAGAGTATTTGGACGGCTTTGTCCAACGATAAGTCTGCGCCTGCATCATACAGTTTTAGTTTGGCGCTGTCTTCAGTGCACGCAAATGTTATTTTGTCTCTCACTGCCTGCTCGTGAAATTCAGGAGGAAACTTGCACTCATTTGCTCTCTCGCGCACAGTGTTTACCCATGAATCAATTGTCTGTCCTGGTTCACGTTTCAAATGATACTTTTCTCGCAACATTAACTGCGGGTCACGTTTCGTGAAATATTGGTCATATTTCGTAACAACAGTGTCATAATTGTTTTTGTTCTCGTCAGGCAAAAACGTGAAATTTGTGAAAATTTCGATTCCATTTTCACCAATATGATGAAGTAGTAGCCCTACTTTTTTTTCTCCTGGCTTGTCGGTTGACCCTGTGGCTTGGAGGTAGATCTGGAATCTCCTCTTCCATTTTCCCCACGAGTGCTCTGGGTTGCCAGTCATCGTCACTTCTGTCTGGTGGTTTGACGGATGCTCCCGCTATCTTGTCTTGTTGTCGAGTCGGCTGGCTGTGTTGTACTATTACGCAGGCTCTGCTTGTACTGGCTTCGCAACGTTCTCACATTTCTTCCGTACAATATACTCTTAGACAAACATTGTCTGCAGTATTTGGTGTACGTCCCACTTCTGTCACCATGTTATACCTTGCCAAAAGGATGTATTTGAGACACGCAAGTAACGTTAAGCCACATGTTTAATCGGTCCAGCCACACGCGCCCCCTGTTGCATCATTCCAGTACTTACAAAAACACCAGGGTACAGATCACTATATTATTAACTACGTTATACAACATTATTATTAATAACAACATTTAAAACCTTGCTAAGAGTTGACATGCAAAATAATGATATGTTATGAATAGAGACAATTACATTTATTTATCAGTTGTGTGTCTCTAAATGCACCCATATTTTCAAGTAGGTGTAGAGAGTGCTTAATTATAGCACTCACCCTACTTGACATTCTAATAAGTCTCTGTGTGTACAGTGCATAGTTGTTACAAACAACTTATGTCTTCTTTCAGCTTATAAAGTGTTTCCGGATTTGGAAAGTTAGTACAGATGCTTCTCTGAATACTGTTGGTGGTTGTCAATTCTTCTTGTTAGTTTTACATAAATATGATGTATAGTTTATCTTATAAAATGTTTATTTATTAGTTGGCATTATCATTTGTAATTTTTTTTTATTAATTATTTACAATAAGGACTATGTTGTATATAACTTGCATGGTAACATTGTACACTGTACAGAAACCTTACTCAGCTGTCCAAACACAATTGTCTTAACAAAGACTTCTTGTTATGACTACTTTAGTTTAGAATGCTATTACCAGTTATTCCGATAAATGATACATGATCCTGACTATTTCTGCCTCCTCCCCTGGCATACTTTGCACATCCCCAGCTACAAGTCTACTTATTACTTAGAACCTGGCAGTAAGGGATAGCCTCATGAGTTCACAACAGATTTAATGCACATCGTAATGTGGATATCAGAACTACCCCGGTAGGTTGTGTCAGTTGAGTCCTGGAGCTATTGGTTGTGGTTGTGGAAGCCATTTTGGAACTTTTGAAATGCAAGTCCCTCATCACATATTGGTGGGTATGGTTTGAGGCAGTACGAAACACTGTAGGCGTCTGGACTGATGTGACCACCCTTGAAACAGCTTATATTGTGTCCACAAGACAGGACACGAGACAGCTTGACCCTCCAAAGAGACTCTTACTCTTGTCCTTGACTCTGGTCACTTGACATTTGCCATGACATGCAGACATGTTCACAAAGCCATGTTGGTGCACGAGTGCCATTGAATTCTACACAAGCATATATTTGAATATGCTAATTTGTAATGTTCTTATATGCTGTGAAAATTGCTCAAATGTGGTTTTCTGCCTACAGGTGTTTTTGTGTCGTATTTCCACACTACTAACATATGTTAACCACTATGAACAATGTGTAACCACTACTGACTAGTGTGTTAACCACTATTTACAATGTGTGTTAATCAATAAAAACAAATGTATGACCTACTATTAACAAATGTATTAACCACTACCAACACATACTTTGACCATTACTAGCACGTGGGTACTAACAATTTGTTAACCACTACTAAAATGTATTAGCCCTTACTAACAAATGTGTTAGCCACTATGAACAAATGTGTTAGCCACTATGAACATATGTGTTAGATTTTACTAACAAATGTGTTAGTCACTTCAAACAAATGTGTTAGATACTATGTATCTACTAACAAATGTGTTAGTGACTGAACAAATGCATTAGACACTACTAATAAATGTATTAATCACTACTAAAATGTATCAGCCATACTAACAAATGTATGAGACACTACTAACACATGTGTTAACCACCACTGACTACCACCTCCCACTCCAAGGTGAGGTAGAATAGTTGACACCTCCACTTGTCACTTGAGAGGTCTGGGTCTCTGATCTGGACCAGACACCAGTGTGCTTCTTCTAAACCATGGTTTCCAGCATTAGGGAATGTGAATTCCTCTTTAATGTTGGCCTGTCTCTTGTTAATTGGGAATGTAAAATAACAATGACATGTACCTGCATCCTGGCAGTGGCCACCCTCAGTGCCAGCATAGAACAGGTGGCTTCATATCATCTCAAGAAGGCTGACTGCCTGGAAGTTGAATGTGGCCTCAAACGATCAAGGGATTCTAATAGTTCAACATATTATAGAACAGATTAGTTATTTAATAGGACAACTCGAATGCTGGAAAGGAAGAACAAAAATAACATAAATATACAGCATGTATATATATAAATAAATCAATATACAGCTGTATATACATATACAGGGCTGCCTACCATTATGGATTTTCGGTAGTCATTACGGAAATTCAACTCATATTACAGCGTTACGGAAACTGCTGCCGCAGAGCTGCCAAGATGAGTTGGGAAATATGCGTGAGGTTCAGATCCCCAAATTGACACTACGTGCCAGCACTGATGTTTCTCAACAAGACAATAGGTGGCAGCACTATTGGTTATTAAAAAAGGGAAAACATTTTATACAAGTCACTAACAATGATAAGAATAAACTTGCGGCGGATTCTATGGAAGATTTACGCTATCTGTACATGCATGTTAATTAATATATCAACATGTGCATGAAAATAAGCCTGTTTGTATTAATATTCATGCGTGTGAGCGTTAGATCGACGCTACATGCGTGAGACTCACACCAAATGCTGCTGTATAACGGAAATTACGTGTTTATTTAAATGCAAGGAGCATAGTAAACAAAAGAAATAAACTAAACATTAGAAGATATTGACCCTCACATAATTGGTATAACCGAATCATAGACCACCACCGATATATCAGATGGCGAATTGGGACTGACAGGATATGTAATGTTTAGGAAAGATAGAATCGGAAGAAGGGGAGGTGGAGTTATTTTATATATATTAAAGAATCTATCCAGGCTTATGAAATAAAATTATAAAGAGAAGCAGATTGCGAAGAAGCTGTTTGGTAAAACATAGTTGCAGGAAACTCAACGTTAACGGTGGGGTTAGTTTATCAAAGTCCAAATATAAGCATAGAAGAGGATAAAAAAGTACAAGACGCTATAAGGGAAGTGAGCAAACGGGACTGTATTATTATGGGGTAATTTAACCATGGTCTTATACAATGGAAATCTCTACAGAATACAGGGAGTGAGGACCACAAGTTTTCAGTATTAGTACAAGATAGTTTCCTTTCTCAACATGCGCTAGAACCAACCAGGGGTGAGAATGTGGTAGACGTAGTTTTGTCCTTACATAATGAATTAGTTGACAATGTCAAGATGTGTGAGCCACTGGGGAGTAGCGATCACAACCAGATACATTTTAGCATCAAAGTAAAATCAGAAAGGAATAGTAAAAAGCAGTACAGGAGAAATATCCACAAAGGAAGGTGTAAGGACATGAGGAAATATTTAGCAAAGATAGACTGGAATAACACACTGAAGCATAAGATAGCATCAGAATGCTGGAACATCTTAAATAATGAAATTGAGTTCATCGACATTAAATTTGTTCCCTTGAAAAACAAGGGAAATGGTCCAAAAAGAAACACCATTGAAAGAAGCCATTAGAAAAATTAAGTACAAACAAATGATGTTTAAGTCATGTAGACGTACTGGAAATGATGCTACAGCTGAAATTAGAAATTCAAAGAGAAGCTATGAACAAAAATTACCTTGTAATATAAAACATGACAGTAAGAGTTTTTATATGTATGTTCAAAGCAAACAGAAAGTTCAAGATAAGGTCGGTCCTCTAGAAGATAGTGCTGGAAATATAATATCAGAGGGATTCTTAATGGCAGAAAACCTGAATGAGTATTTTAGTTCAGTGTTTACCAGGGAAGATATTAGTTCACTGCCAATACCAGAGGCTAAGTTCAAGGGGGCAGATTCAGACTATTTAGGATAGGTAATTGTAACCCCAGAAATGGTAGCTAACAAAATATGGGCTATGAAGGATAATAAATCACCTGGAGTGGATGGGATTCCGCCCAAACTACTATTGGCAATTGTAGAACAAATTAGCATACCACTTGCAACAGTTTTCAATTTGTCATTAGAAGAGGGAGTGGTTCCTTTAGAATGGAAAGAAGCAAACATTATACCGTTATTTAAAAAAGGTTCGAGAAACAAGAGAACTATAGACCAGTGAGTTTAGCATTGGTGATTTGCAAATTATTAGAAAGACTAATTAAAGATCACATGGTGGATTTTTTTTTAAACCTAACTTGATAAACCCATCTCAGCTTGAGTTAATTCTCTGGGTGGCAATCTTGTTAAATCTTATTAAATAAAAATATCCTACTAAAGAAAATGTTACACATTAAAGAATGGGCGAATTGCTAAATCTATAAATAATGCTGCTCCAGATGCCATTAAGAAACTGTCATCAATCACTTGTTACAATTGATCAACAAATGTTTAGTCCACTACAAGTTATATTAAGTCTGTATGTGATGTCACCCAATGCTGTGCATATTTACAATGTTACAACTTCACTGCCAACAGCCTGGTGGTGACTGCCTCGGGACATGGACATATTACTAATGTCTCTGCAGCTGCCAGTCAACTGCAGTTACAGTGGCAAAAAATGTCAATGTCATTAATGCGTGTGTCTAGACATTAATAAAATTTACAGGTGTAGAAATATATAATAAAATAAATAAATTAAGATGACGTCAGGTAGAACCATTAAATTACATTAAATAGTTATGGTTTTGTGAAAGTTATGATTATAATTATTAAATGTTTTAGAATAATGTAACCTAAGTATTTGTTTTTTGTAATTTCAATAGAAAACTATCATATTTTATTAAACGCTTTTTTATTTGAATACAATAATTTAACATTGTTATTGACTTTGAGTAATAATGTTTTCTGCTGTGTGTTGTAAATTTAGAAGCTCGTTGGATGATTATTGGCTAATCACTGGCGCTTGTCTTTCCCACGGTTATGTTCTACAGACGTAAGCACTTGTCTGGCCTTGCATGCAATAACAATATAACTTATTGGATGCTGCAAAACAAGCATCCCTTTGAAGTGCTAACTCTAATGTTGCATTCTTGCAAATACTTAGATAGAGGAATGAGAGAGAGACGTGTGTAGCGTTCAGATACTAATTTATTCGACCCCTATCTAAGGTTATAGGTAGGCAGATGTCGTGGTCTCCCAAATGTAGCAAAGCTTTGCTGGCTCTTATAGTATTACTACACTAACCAACGACCTTAATCGCCAACAGACGTTAACTCTAGATGGCAGGTGGACCAGGAAGCCTTTTGGCTTATCCAGAGTCCAAACCTTTTTAGTTATTTTGGCCAAAGGTCGAATAGACTTATGCCATCACTTTGCATCCGCTGTGCACCATTAACTGCCATATCTCAGAAACTCTTGCATAGACATATCTTAGGGTACTCTATGCATGAGAAATCTGTATTTGAATAATTCTAACAGTCTCCCAGGGCCCCCAAACTGGTAAATTTTCACATGTTGCCTTTTTTTCAAAAACTTCAGTAACTTTTTCTGTGATTTTGCATATACATTTCATGTGGAAGTGTCATTGTACACAAGAAATCTGTATTTAATTGAACCGTTCCAAGGGCACATCTGGGCCTCACATTGTGTCTATTTTCTCAAGAACTCTGCAGTAACTTTTTTTCTAATTTGGTATTGACATTCCAAGTGGTAGTGCCACTACACACAAGAAATCTGTATTTGCTTCAATTATTCTAAGATCCCCGGGCCCCCAAAAATGCAAAATGTTCACATTGAATGACGTCAGTATCTTGCCGTCATTGGGAAACACGTAGGAATCACCAAATCAAAGATGGCGGACAAGTTGCAAACATTGTAAAATGTTTACAATTTTTTAAGGATAACTGCTAATTTGTTTCATACTGGTGATAACAAGGAGGCAGGCAAGCGGATAGACGATATAATAGAGAGTGTCTGCAAGCGCCCTGATCTCGAAATGTACCCCTATCTTGATCGTGCTGCACATACTACGTCACCGCTTTTTGCGAGAATGCAGTCGGTTCAGCGTAAATCGGATAGGTAAATCCCCATCCGGCTTGCTTGATCATAAACAGCATTGTACATACAACTGTTTTTGACTGATTAGCCGCCTCATTTTAATTGCTGTTGTGTTTAATGCATCAGAACAAATATTTTTGAAGACCTGTCTCAACATAGCCCTCGCATTGGCTATAATATGCGATATAAATACAAGACATCGAAGGCGAAGCCACATATATGAAGAAACAAATAAATTAATGGATGACCATAAATTAGTGCTAATTTTCATATAAACAATTTGTACACGTGTGTTATTCAAATAAGCATTTCACATTTCTTGTGGAAACGAATTTAGTTGAAGTATTTTAGTAGTTGTACTAAAGAGTTTAAGTTGTATACAACTTCTTGAAATTAACGTATTACTGATTTTTTAATTGATTTATTCAATATAAAAAAGTGTCAATGTATACATACATAAAATATAAGTACAGAGTACATGATATAATGTTTCTTATTTTATTATTATATTTATATTACCATGTATAAGGATGACAAAAGAAAGAGCAAGCACGTATTTCCACTGTGGCCCTTGCACAGACACATACAAATACATGACACAGAAATTATGAGAAACAACAAAAACTAAAACAAGAAAAATGAATAAAATTATAATAAAAATAAATAAATAAATTAATGTTAGCTATTATTCTAATTGTACTAAAAGGGAGAGAGATCACCTCCTGAGTTTCACTAGACATTTAAAACTTGTTTTGAGCACCATGCCTGTATAGTATGTGTATATATATTATATATAATATGTACAGTGTATATATATATGCGAGCGCACACTCTCTCTCTCACACACACACACACACACACACACACACACACACACACACACACACACACACACACACACACACACACACACACACACACACACACAAAATGTAAATATCAGTAACTGTTGTTGTTTGTTAGCTTTGTACCTGAAAGGTATTTTTTATATAGCTCAAGTGTTATATCTCAAGCAAAGATATAATCTACAACATGTCAGTAGTGAAGCCTTTAAATGTTTTTTCCAAACTGATAAATAAATCTATCCACCATGTGTCTTAGTGATATGCCAAGGGGCTCCATAGAGACAGACATTGACGTATTATTGACAGCTGTAACAATCCATTGATGCGTCAGTGAATCGCGATAGTTTTATCACTGTGCGATACACAATACTTTTTTCAGGAATCACAGTATATACACGATACATACAGACATATTTTCCGAAGTTCTATGGTGTTGTAAGTTATCAAAAGCTTGCACTGGAAACTGTTTTCAATTTACCCATTTGGCACAACTGCTTCCTATCTCATAGTCAGATATTTCATCTAAGATGATAGTTTTTAATTAATATTTACGGTGAAGGACTCTAGGATGTTTTATTTAAAATCTTTTAGCGTTTGTATTTTATGAAACATTGTGTCCTCAGTAGGCCTTACTTGATAGAGCTGAGATTGAACAACATCTAACCACTCAATCCTACACCAAACAACATCTAACCACTCAGTCGTACGCCAAACAAGCATCTTGAATGCAGACAGCATCCTATTTCTGGAATGCATTTTATGTTTAAACTAGTCGCATTTAAAAGGGTTTCTTCTTGTTGACCCTGCACTCCTGTGATACATCAAACAAATCATAATCCTGACTTAGGGTTATGCAATCCACATTTCCTTCTTTTAAACATCAAATGGTGCCAAAAAGGCTTACACCTAATCCCTATCATTATAATAAACAAACAATGTTAATTTGTCTTTTTTTGCTCATTGGACAGTGTTGTTGATTGCATAAATTTATGATTAATTTATTTTGTGCATTTTATGTAGAGTGCTTTCAGCTTTCAAGGAAACTGGGTTATATAAAATGTATTTATTATAAAATGTTGCCATTATTATAACAATGCATATATATTTTTTAATTAAGTCATTAAAAGTAAAATTACTTTAAAGTATTGAAAATATGGTAAGTTACCTTTCCGAGTCCTATGTTGCTCTGAACGGAGCTTTTGATGTCGCTCCATTCAGAGCAACATAGAACTCAGAAAGGTAACTTAGCATATTTTCAAAACTATGAATGTAATCGAGTCTGGAAGCAATTTACGTGGTAATGCTTTAAAGTAGTTAACAGTAATGTAATTACGGCGTGCATGCACAATTATGTGATAGAGTTAGGATACTATTGGTAGGCATTTGTTACTTTCAAAATTATATTCATTATCACACACAAGTGATGTAAAGTAAAGGTAAGTTCTTATGTAACTGTACTGTCTTTTTTTCATAGATGAGCCGGACAACCAGGCCGCATTTGCGAAGCACTTTGACCACCAGGTGGCTCTGTACCGCAGCGTGTCGGTGGTGAACGTGGTGGACGGGACGGGGAAGGAGAAGGTGATCGCTGACAATTTCCTCCATCACACCATCCTCTACAACTCGCCACACCTCGTCTACATCGCATTCGACTTCCACGAGTACTGGTGAGTGCACTGCTATGGCACTTTGCTATGTTCATATAGCACCCAGTAGGTCCAATTACACAGTGTATACACTGCCAGCTCAGCATCTCTCCATGCCCAAGCAGGAAGCAACTCCGGCCGCTGGGAGGAAGATCCAGTGGGTTAGAGACAGAGACCACCACACTGTGAGTCCATGACAGGTTACACATTTACCCCTGTGTGGGGTCGTTTACTTCCCCTGGCATAGACACCAGATAGAAGGGACCAACGGCTTTTAGTGTCTTCTGAAAGACACAGACAATGTAAGGCGAACGAAATTGCCTAAGTTTTGAAATTGCGGCAGGTGGAATCAGACCACCACCTCGATCGACAGTCTGGCACTCTACCGTGCGACCACCCAAACACATTGCTACAATACACTGCTGCAATATAATGCTACAATACACTGCTACAGTACACTGCTACCGTACACTGCCATCTTACACTGGTACCGTACACTGCTACAAAACACTGGTACAGTACACTACTACAGTACAGTGCGACAGTACAGTGCGACAGTACAGTGCGACAGTACACCACTACAGTAAACTGCCAGTCTGCTACAGTATATACTGCTATAGTATACAGCTACAGCACACTGGTACAATAAAAAATGCAGTTATTAATTTTTGAATTTTTAGATTAAAAAAATGCCACAAGTATTATAATAGATGGTCATTTGCGGTATTGGTTATATATAAAATGATATGTTTTAGGTGACTAGAGTTTTGGGTAAAAGTCAATGAAGTGATAGTGATGTTACTGCGAGGTCAAGATGTAAAGATCATCTGCTGTAAGTTTCCTGTGTGATGCTAATAATACAACTCCTGTTAGCATTGACTGAAAGCATGTAAACAGGCCCTGGAGGTTGATGGATAACACTTGGGCTCATGTTGTGTCACCTGTCTGGCCTTTACACCACTAGGTGCTGCAGACACTGGAGGTTGATGGATAACACTTGGGCTCATGTTGTGTCACCTGTCTGGCCTTTACACCACTAGGTGCTGCAGACACAGGAGGTTGATGGATAACACTTGGGCTCATGTTGTGTCACCTGTCTGGCCTTTACACCACTAGGTGCTGCAGACACTGGAGGTTGATGGATAACACTTGGGCTCATGTTGTGTCACCTGTCTGGCCTTTACACCACTAGGTGCTGCAGACACTGGAGGTTGATGGATAACACTTGGGCTCATGTTGTGTCACCTGTCTGGCCTTTACACCACTAGGTGCTGCAGACACTGGAGGTTGATGGATAACACTTGGGCTCATGTTGTGTCACCTGTCTGGCCTTTACACCACTAGGTGCTGCAGACACTGGAGGTTGATGGATAACACTTGGGCTCATGTTGTGTCACCTGTCTGGCCTTTACACCACTAGGTGCTGCAGACACTGGAGGTTGATGGATAACACTTGGGCTCATGTTGTGTCACCTGTCTGGCCTTTACACCACTAGGTGCTGCAGACACTGGAGGTTGATGGATAACACTTGGGCTCATGTTGTGTCACCTGTCTGGCCTTTACACCACTAGGTGCTGCAGACACTGGAGGTTGATGGATAACACTTGGGCTCATGTTGTGTCACCTGTCTGGCCTTTACACCACTAGGTGCTGCAGACACTGGAGGTTGATGGATAACACTTGGGCTCATGTTGTGTCACCTGTCTGGCCTTTACACCACTAGGTGCTGCAGACACAGGCAGGTGGTGTTTGTTTGACCCTGGCTCCACCTTAGGTGTGATTATTACCATCACAAACCTGATATATTGCAATGTAACAAGGATCGCTATCTTCTTTGGTCATTTCCTCATTAGCTTTTTTATTATTAGACATTTGCTCAAGTACCATTTGCTCATTGCATCTGCTCACTGGCCAGTTGCTCATTGGCACCATTTTATTACAAGGAATTTGAACATTGGATATTTACCATTTTGCTCACTGGCCATTAGCTCATTACACTTTTTTTTACCAGGCATTTATTCACAGGCCATTTGCTCTGTCCATTTACTCGCAGAACATGTTCATAAAGTGACCAGTTTACTCACTTAACTTTCACATTTTCACACTGTCTATTTCTTCACTCTCCATTGACTCACTGTCCATTTGTTCACTGTCCATTTACACACTGTCGAATTACTCACTCTCCATTTACTCGCTATCCATTTGCTCACTGTGCAATTACTAACTGCCTATTTACTCGTTGTCCATTTATTCACTGTCCATTTGCTCACTATCCACTTACTCACTGTCCATTTGCACATTTGTTTACTGACCATTTGTTCCCTGTCAATTTACTCACTGACCATTTACTCACCGACCGACCGTTTGCTCACTGTCCATTAATTTTGCTCACTGTCTATTTACTCACTGTCCATCTGCTCGCTATCCATTTGCTCACTCCATTTATTCACTTCCAATTTATCCATTGTCCATTTGCCTAATGTCCATTTACTCGTTATCCGTTTGCCTACTGGCCTTCTGCTCACAGAACATATTCTCACAGGGCACTTGTCAACGGGTATTTTGTTCATCAGCCATTCGTTGTGTTCACAGTGTTATTGTTCAGTTGAGTTGATGCTAGTTGTCGCTACTCATCCTCACAAGCCAAGGCTGTTTGCCATGCAAAACTAGCCCTGGCTGATCTCCTACGCGAAGTGCGGAAGTTAGCCGAGTCAAACTATAGTAATTGACTTCACTAGTCGCGACTGCATCACTCGTGAGAACAGCACAAATATCCGCCCCAATTTGAAGACGGATAAACGACTTAAATTCAGAGTTTTGCAAAGCGATCGGCCAGGGGGTACTGCTGGCTGGCACTGAAGTAATCAGCAGCAGCGACCCCTGGCATGCGAGGATGTCTCTACTTAGTGAAACAGTTATATGTATTACACAACCATATACAGATAATTTGAGCAGGTGCCCATTTTCTACCTCCCACAGTGAGCAGATGCCCTGGGACGTTTATCCTACGTGCAGACTTCCTCCAACCTCTTAGCTCACGTACTCTCATTGCAGTGAACTAAGATAGATAGCAACTGAGTGTAAGAAGTGGGGGCCTGGCTCTGTTATCTTATCCCATAGTTTACTCTTTCTCGTTATTGCATCGACTTATCCTATTCGTTATTTCTACTCCTGATGTTGCTCACAGGCGGAGAAGAAATGTCTTTCTAATCTTTAATAGCTCCCGACAGCCCGTCTGTGTATCTCACAATGGGAACAGACCGCTACGCCTGTTTCCATGTTCTAACCCCGTCAGTAAAAAAATGTTGTGTTATTGTCTACTCCTATTTCTCGAAGTGCCCGATTAGAGTAGATAAGAAGTGATTTAACTCAGAGGGATGATGTTTCTAGTTCCGTGTGGGATGGTGCTGTTCACGTGTGGTTAGTTGATAGATGCCTGCCACGTGTGAGCGGCTGGCCTCACGTGTGGAATTACCATTCACTTGTGGCTGAGTGTCGCTTACAGGCAGGAGTTGCAGTTCACGTGTCCAGAGTTTCTTGTCTGACGGATTAACGAGGATTGAAATGAACCAGTGGAAGAGAGATAAGAATGAATAATGGTATTGATGGAAATAAAAAATACACTGTTTGTTCAATGGCTTTATATGTATATAAATACATGTGAATGTGTGTATCTGTCATGTATATTTGTGTGTGTATTAAGAATAAAATAAAATAATTTGAAAGTTTGAATACATGAATAATTTGATATAAAATATACATAACACTATATAGTTGGCTTGCATTCTTCTTTTTCGACATATAAAAAAGGATGTTTTTATAAAGCTGGTGTACAAATGGCTTTGGATCCAGATGGTACGTAGGCTGTTATTAGTGTGTTATCTAAACAACTAGGTGCTACTGCTCTCCTTTCCTGTAGGTAAGATTACATGAAGGGTTTCACGGAATAATGCAATATATTTGTTTGGTTGTTTTGAGAAAACATGACTTGTGTATTTCATCCTCAGAGTTTAATAGGAAACTTGTACATGATATTGGAATGTCTTAAGAATAAGAAATTAAAGAGACTGGTAGCAAAAGCTGAAATGGATATTGCAGATTTGAAATACAAAATGTGACAGCAAAAGATATATGATCAAAATGAGGATAGAGAAGAGAAAGAGGGAGGAGAGGGAGAGAGAGAGAGAGGGAGGAGAGAGATGAGAGGGAGAGAGAGATGAGAGGGAGAGGGGAGAAAAGAAAGAGAGAAGCGGGAGAGAGGGACAGAGGAAGGAGGAGAGAGAGAGGGAGGAGAGAGAGAGGGAGGAGAGAGATAAGAGGGAGAGTGAGACAAGAGGGAGAGGGGAGGAAAGAGAGAGAGAGAAGCGGAAGAGAGGGACATAGGAAGGGGGAGAGAGAGTGGGAAGAGACAGATGAGAGGGAAAGAGAGAAACGAGAGGGAGAGGGGAGAAAAGAGAGAGAGAAGCGGAAGAGAGGGACAGAGGAAGGGGGGGGAGATTGGGAGGAGACAGATGAGAGGGAGAGGGGAGAAAAGAGAGAGAGAAGCAGAAGAGAGGGACAGAGGAAGGGGGAAAGAGATTGGGAGGAGACAGATGAGAAGGAGAGAGAGAAATGAGAGGGAGAGGGGAAAAAAGAGAGAGAGAAGTGGAAGAGAGGGACAGAGGAAGGGGGAGAGAGATAGGGAGGAGACAGATGAGAGGGAGAGAGAGAGAGAAATGAGAAGGAGAGGGGAGAAAAGAGAGAGAGAAGTGGGAAAGAGGGACAGAGGAAGGGGGAGAGAGATTGGAAGGAGACAGATGAGAGGGAGAGAGAGAGAGAAATGAGAGGGAGAGGGGAGAAAAGAGAGAGAGAAGCGGGAGAGAGGGACAGAGGAAGGGGGAGAGAGATTGGGAGAAGACAGATGAGAGGGAGAGAGAGAAAGAAATGAGAGGAAGAGGGGAGAAAAGAGAGAGAGAAGCGGGAGAGAGGGACAGAGGAAGGGGGAGAGAGAATGAGAGGAGACAGATGAGAGGGAGAGAGAGAGAAACGAGAGGGAGAGGGGAGAAAACAGAGAGAGAAGCAGGAGAGAGGGACAGAGGAAGTGGGAGAGAGATTGGGAGGAGACAGATGAGAGGGAGAGAGAGAGAGAAATGAGAGGGAGAGGGGAGAAAAGAGAGGGAGAAGCGGGAGAGATTGATAGAGGAAGGGGGAGAGAGAGTGGGAGGAGACAGATGAGAGGGAGAGAGGAGAAAAGAGAGGGAGAAGCGGGAGAGAGGGACAGAGGAAGAGGGAGAGAGAGAGAGGGAAGAGAGAAGCAGGAGAGAGGGAAGTGGAGAGAGAGAGGAGGAGGGAGAGAGCTAGAGGAGAGAGACCATTGCTGAGGTTCCATATGTTATACAGGCCAAAGACCAGTTAGACTGAGACCATTGCTGTATTGGTCCATAAGTTTGACAAGATTGAACAAGATCGCCACCTGACACGATAAGCTTCAGATGACAAATGGACGTTGGAACCTTTCGCTTATCAAGAGTTCACCAATTTGTTATTTTCCTTATCAGATATCTTTCAACTTTATTGTTAAACATATTCACAGTGCTAGCATTAACACAATCAGTGGATAATAATTATGCTGCATGCACATATGAGAGAAAGAGTACGTTCTCAAATCTAATCTACAATGTTCTTTGACTAATGCTACTTATCTTCTATTTGGTCTCCTCTTAATATCTCACCTCTGGCATTGTCAAACTATACCTTCCATTTTGTCATAACAAATATCTCTATTCTGGAATTAATTTGGTTGTTTTTCTTTCCATTCTTCAAATTCATGTCTGTATGCAATATTCCAAATGAGGTCAGTCCTACCTGTTACTGTACGTAGATATACAATTAAACTTTATACATTATATTTCACCTAATTAGCCTGAGAATTTGATTACCCATTGAAGCTGCAACGCCAGTTTGCTCTGTCAGATGAACCACAGGTGTGTCTGTGTGTAGCTAGTTAATTACATATAAGTAGACACAGTGAGTGTGTCAGTATTGAGAGAGATGAAAGCAGGAGAAAGTTGATTGCTCTCAACCAAGGATACATATATCAAGTGGCTCTGCAATGTAGCAAATCATGGCAGGTTTAACACGATAGCCAATTAAAAGCAATAATCTCCAGACAGTTTTTAGAGTCCAACACTTGAAACCTGCCCTTCTGATATATTTGTAAAAAAAAAAAAATTAATATTCACAACAACTGTTTACAGACTGTAGCATTTACAGATTCAATACCTGTAGATAGTGTGTTCAATTCTGTTATCTTCTCTGTGAGAATGAACACTGTGTGTGTGCGTGTGTGTGTGCGTGTGCATGTGCGTGTGCGTGTGCGTGTGCGTGTGTGTATGTGTTTGTTGAAATTATAACCTTGCTTTTAGACATATTCTGGCTAGATTATAATACCTTTGTATGCCTGTGGTTATGTTTGTAACTGTAGAAAACTACCAAGGTTGTGTAACAGAAGTTATTGTTTTCATGTATAAGTAATAACATTTACTATAAAGATAATAGAGTCTCTCCTATTATTATGATTCTCTTGAAAAAATGCACATTCACAATGAACAAACAACATTGGTATGTTTATTTTACATTAATGCTAAGAATGCTAAGTAGGATTATAACAATTATAATATATAGTTAATTTCATTTTATGGTATTATAAGAGGTCTTTGTTTAAATGTCATGAGAATTATTTATGACATTTTTATTATAATAATAATAGTCTATTATAATGTTATGATTGTTGTAAGAAGGCATCATCAATTTGTTGTGAATATAATAAGAGATCTTAATTAGAATATCATGACTATTATGAGAATTTATTATTATGGTGTTATATGTCAGTCAAAATGTTAATTCACCTTTAAGGTTACTAAAGATGCACTACAGTTCACGCCCTAGTGCCCCATGACCTAGTGCCCCTGGTACACTGTTGTCCTTTATCTCTGCAGGTACTAACAATAGGGCAGTTCGCAGTAAATCTTTGTGTTTTTAGGGGTGTTTGTGTTTCATCCAGTACACATATGTAACATCATTTCTGAACAATCCTCTAGTCTTTTGTAAACATAATGGTGTATTTATATTGCTTATTTTTACCCTGATTTCTGGTATTAATAAAAACACCATATATGAGACTATTTTAAGAATTTAACACAAATCAGAGTTAGGGAGGGTAACACATGACTGAAGTTACTGGATGTACACTGGTTAAAACACAATGGAATGGCACCTCATCTTTGTGTGTGGCTTGTGTGGTAATTTATAGTTACTTTATCAATGTATGAACACCCAGTTCAGTAGGGGGTTTATCTAGATGTAGTTTAAGAGAAGGTACAAAGACTGTGTTGGCTAACAGCTACTTAGTAGGTTTTGTGTAATCAAAATACTGTGAGTGCACGACAGGTTATGCGTGTACCCCTCAGTTTCCTCCCCTGGCATAGTGTTTTAAATAGTGTACACAGGAGTGGCTATAATTGATTTTAAAATAGGGTTGATGTCCAAACTTAATAGAAAATAATAGAAATCATAAATATCATCCTAACTATTTTTCAATGTTACACACATCACTAGATTTCATCAAAATAATTACCTATAACAGAACATAAAAACTGCAAAATAAATTCCTAAAATCGTACTGTTTTTTTGTTTTTAAAACTTCACCAGATTTAATCAGAATGATTAACTGAAGACACTACGAAGGACATAGATCATGACATGCTCCAAATCTGCAGCCAGTTTAGTTTGTAGAAATGTAAACAGAACACAAATGACAAGAGGCATGCTACACAGTGTTTGAGATACGTGAACTCAGTGCATGTGAAAAGCCATGCTAGACACAACATTGTCTTTTTCTCTAGGATTTTGAAACAGTGCCCTTATTTATGATGACATTGATTTTGAAATGGTCCCTATTTGTGATGATAGATGACCAAGTTAGTGTCAAGCTGCCACAGGTTGTGACAATGTCATCTAGGGCTGTAGTAGTGGTGTACTGGTCTGGAAGGAGGTTCCGGTCTGAGAGTAAGTTCCGGGTCTGTTTTGCGTAGTGCGCATGCGATTGTACATGTCAAAGGTTAGCGCCTACTTTCGGCCCGCAGCTGTATAGTCTGGAAGGAGGTTCCGGTCTGAGAGTAAGTTCCGGTTCCGTTTTGTGTACACACAGGACATGTCAAAGGTTAGCGCCTATTTTTGGCCAGCTTAACACGGTGTTTGCTGAAAGAATGTGTGATCCAATTATCCTATAGATAAAAAAATCTCATAATTAGCATAACTTGTAGTTATTTGTAAACAAATTGTGTTTTATTTTGATGTCATTGTCTCAGAGCATTGACGTTGTGTATCTTACGACTTCGTCACACAGAGCTGCAGTTTTCAGCGCTGTTTATATGCACAGCGGGTTTTGTAGTAAACACAAATCTCCGCATTTTAAATGACATGACACATACTTATCTTCGTCAGTTTGGCATGTATAAAGCTGAAATTTGGTGTATAATCTAGCAGGCCCATTGGGGGGTTCGTAGATTTAGATTTAAAAAAATTCGTCGGGTGGGGATCTTGGGGTGGTAACAATTTATAAATGACATATCTCTATTAATTTGACATGTATGAAACTTACATTTTTTGTGTGATCTAGGGTGTCCACTGGGGTAGTTTGTGCATATAAGTTTTTTTTCAAAATTCATCCAGGTGGTGGGGGTCTCGGGGAGGTCATAATTTTAAAATGCACTTATCTCTGTCATTTTGTCATGTGTGGAGTTGAACTTTTGTGTTTAATCTAGCAAGTCCATTGGAATCTAGATATTTAAAATCAAAATGTGGGGTCACAATTTTAAAATGGCATTTATCTGGGCCAGTCATGCCTGTATGGGGCAGACATTTTTATGCGATCTAGCGTACCCATTGGGATAGTTCGTAGTTTTATATTTTTTTCTAAATTTGTCTGGGGTGGCGGTCTGGGGGTCACAATTTTAAAATAGCACTTATCTCCATCAGTTTTGGAAATATGGGGCTGACATTTTGTGTGCAGTCTAGAAGTCCCATTGAGGCACCTCAAAATTCGTACGGAGGGTGGGGATCTTGTTTTTCTCAACGCTCTTGTAACTCAACAATTCTTTAATAATACATTTATGGAAATGGGTCATGCATTCACGACTTACACAAGTAAACATTTATTATCATGTCAACGTGTATAATTATGTGTGACATAACAGTTCAAATAGTATTATTAAATGAAATATAAAATGCCAAAAATTTATTTATTTACACAGATCAAAACTAGCCCTTTGTATAATACTGTGATGTTTCATCAGACAAGTGATCAAATGCAATTATTAAAAAATAAAACTATTGTTACAAATAATTATTAACTCGTAGATAACATTAGCCTTTCTGGTCATACATATTTACGTCACATTATAGGCAATCTAATATAATGTAAATTAAACTGAGGAGATCCTTATGAAACTAGAGCTGTGATTGTTATTACGTTAAACAAAGTAACATAACACAACAGGAATACACTAAAATTATTGGCATACATTTACAAAGAACCAAACCACATAGCCCGTTATATAACGCTGCACTCGCTTGCAATACAACCCTGCTACAAATAAAGTATATCATAATATTTAATCAGCCAAGTAATATAAAATTCAATTATTCAGAAATAAAACCATTGTCACAAGTAATCATTAATTCATATATTGCATGACTGTAATAATAATAAAATAAGATATTTATATAGCGCCATAACCACACAGTGCTCTACAGTGCTTTACAATACAATCATAATACCAAACCTGTATAGTTTTGGGGCATTCGGTGTCAACACCTCTTTGGGCATTCGGTCTCATCACCTCTTTTTGGCTCGGCTTGACACCCAGAGGGATGCAGACCCAGGATTCTGGTCATGTGGCCGCAGTCACATGATCAAGTAACTGACCCAGGATCACGTCCGGTCATGTGAAATATCCTGGTCGTGCATCCTGTTCTCAGGCTGTCACAGCTGGCCCCAAAGAGATCTGGCTGGACTGTCCCATTTTGCCATAATAAAAATTTGATGCATTTATCAAATGAGTTGTTGTGTTGTTCTGTCATAAATCATTAATTCATATATAGCATGACTGCATGACTGTAATAATAATAAAATAAGATATTTATATAGCGCCATAACCACACAGTGCTCTACGGTGCTTTACAATACAATCATAATACCAAACCTGTATAGTTAGATCATTCAAATATTAAGTTAAATATCATAAAAACAATACAACTAAGAATCGTACATTAAATTTAAAAACAATTTAAATATAAAGGCATTATACCTAAAACATATATAATGAATAAACTCATTTAAATAATAAATTACACTAAGAGCCATCACATAATAGGATGACGTGGGAATAAAATAGTAAGATGACAAACTAAAGTATACATTCAGTGACTGCATGTGCCATTACTGTTCCTTGTATTGCAGGAACTCTGCTAATACTGCCTTTCTGAAAGCATCGACATGGCACTGGCGTATCTTGTGAGGTGGTACTCCAACGCTGATGGCCTTTGCATATAGGAATACAGATACACATTAATGTTAACATTTCCTTACATAAATAATACACTCATCTGAAAACATATCATCCCTTAATAACATACATAGATACAGGTCACAATTTTCCTTTGCTAATTCTGTGAAGTATATTATTTTATAAAAACCTACTTGGTACATGGTAGTGTGATAACATGCTCAGTGTTACTGTAAGTGAGCTGGCAATTAATGTGTATCGTGAAGTTTTCATTCCTACATCAGTGAGGGACGTGTTATGTAACAAGCATTGCGAAAAACTGTTCAAATATATAACATAGCAAATGTGATGTAGGAATATGCCAGGAAACAAACGACTGTGTCTCTGTGTATATAGCACCATGTGGAGGATTGGCACATTTGATGGGTTTTTCAAATTGGCAGGAATTTATTGTCTTAATATATCTTAAATTACAATTAATGGTAAGACCTAATTGTTTCTCAAATGATGCTCACCATCATTGTGAACACACCACAACTGTGGCTGAGAGGAAGCAGGTTCGAATCCTATGCGGCGGTGTAAAATTTTGGGAAAGTTAATTTACTCTGCATTGCTTCAATTCACTCAGCTGTATGACTGAGTACCTGGCTATAGACAGTGGTGGATATTTGTGTACGAATAGTCTTCATGCATTAATCACAGCGTGGCTGAAACTTCCAAGAGAAGTCGAGATGGTGTTCAGTTGAACAGGTCTGCCAGGGAGTAAAGTATAAAACGCATCGAGCTGTCCTAAGGACTGGATACTGCGCTGTATAAGAATTTACATTTTTTTACGTATAACTATCTTATTTGTTAAACAATATGGATGCCAAGACGCCACATTATGGTATTTATAAAATATAACACAACACAATAATTAAATACCGAGTATAAAATATGGTTCTTAAGATGAAGGTTTCTAAGTAGTGCGGAATTGCAGCTACAAAGGGAAATAAAATCCTTGGATTAATTACGTGAAATATAGTGTATAAGGAAAAAAAGATAAATTGTACAAAACAGTAGTTAGGCCTCAATTAGAATATTGTATAGAAGCGTGGAGGCCATACCGCAAGAAGGACATAGATATGCTACAAAGAGTACAGAGGAGAGCGATTAAAATTATACCAAAACTGAGGGATCTTAGTTATGAAATACACATAAAAGAAGATGGTTTAACAACACTAGAGTCCAGGAGATTGAGAGGAGATGAGATGGAAGTTTTTAAAATATTGAATGTTTATGAAAATATTGATAGAAATACTTTTTTCTCAGTTAGGAAGGATAGAAGTACTAGAGGACATGAAGTTATATTAGTAAAGGAGGAGTGTAGATTAGGTATAAGAATGGTCTACTTTTCACAAAGGACTGTAAATGAATAGAACAGATTATCTGCTGATTGTGTGGGTGTTTGCTGCGTGAATATGTGTAAACATACAATCGACACACCTCAGAAGGGCGGGATGCAGAAGGGTTGGATAAAAAGGGTTGGGCTCTCAATAAGCCAAAAGGCTTCCTTGTCCACCTGCCATCTTGAGTTAATTCTCTGTGTGGCATTCTTGTTAGGTGGACAATGAAGGTATGGGGTAAATCAGTCGTTTGGATCTTTTTTCAATAGACTATATCTGATGCTTCAACTGTTGCATCATTGAAAGTCATTTTAATTAAATATCAACATAATCATACTCGCAGATGCAATGTACCAGTCAGTAAGCCCATGCCAGGGGTAACTGTGCACAAAGGTTTGTGCATTTACCTGGCGGATTTGAACCACCAACAGATACTGAGACATTAGCATCTACATATGTACTCTTAATTTAAAATAAACAATGTTAAAAAGGAAACCACTGTTTCAAGTTTCAATTAAAAACAGACAACTTAATAAAGGCCATTTACAAAATTTGCAGATGCTGCAAAATAGTATTATTCACTTGTTACAATTTATCAGTAAAGCTTACTACATAAATGATGGATGAAATTACCAACACAAGTTACCTGATGCTGCACTGCCATAGCCTAGGGCAGTAGGGGTCTAAATTCTAGTGATAAGGGCCTGAGCAAACTGCAGAGAATGTCATAATTCACTTGAAACAATTTAGCACTACAAAGTCTACCAAGTCAGTATGATACAATTAATTAGTAAATTCCTTACTGTCATGTAACAGTATTCCCACACACTGTCAATAAGCTTATGTGTCACTGTGTCTACTTCTGAGAAAGGAAATATCACTTTATTCATACACAAATACAGTACAGTACAGTGTGACAATAACAATGTAAGTACCTGTGCGAAATGCAATACTGATAGCGAGTGATTGTCCATGATTTATTAATCTATTTCATTCATTAATTGCACTATATATGGTCAAATACATTGGTATTTAGGTTGGTGTACATTTTAGTGGTAGGCCCCTAGTCTAGGCCTATACATTTTTAGGTAAAACGATTGTTTAATAGCATTAATAAATTCAGCTGAAAGAATATTCACAAAATATAATTCACAATTAACTAATTTCAAGTAGCACTTATCGTGGGGGCCAGTGTATTAAGGTTTGGCTCCCATGGGCATGGAATGTAAATTTTATATGACAGAAAGTAGTGACAAACTAGCAGTACATTTGGTCATATAAGACTGAAGCCATTTAACATCTTAGGTTGAGTGTAATTTTTATTAATATTTGCCAAAACGTAACCACCAACCTGTAATGTCTGTCATGGGTGTCTGTTTTGTCAAAGGAATATTTATTTATGGTTCAGGAAATCAAGAGGTACAACCCACAGAAAGATAAGAATAATAACCATTCTAGCCTAGGTAAAAACAGTGGGCCTGCAGTCGCAGAGCAGCTGTGTTAATAGCCACGTCATTGTGTCCAGCCATCGTTTCATAGTTATACTTCTGTCAAAACATTAGGCCCCTATTCTGACACCTATATCATTTAAAAGACCCATATTAATAGACTGGCATAGGGCATAGTATACTATACGCTGGGCTACAGACTATTAGCATGGCCCTGGGGCTGGACTGTCTACTCACCGTCTACTTGATATTTGCCATGCTGCGTAGCTTTCAAGACAGCATTGCGCATTCGCTTTTCACACACCAAGTGCTTTTTGGTGACTAGGTAATGCCTTATGCAAGTCATGTACCATCGGTACTCATCTCCTATTTTCTCCCACTGATCACAGGTATTTTCTCAACAAAAGATATGTGAACTAGTTGATACTAACTAATGTGCCTGTAGATAGTCGTCACACGCAGATGTACGATCCTGTTCAGCAACGTAGGGGGCAAATAGGTCGGTGGAGTAACGGTCACTACAGCAAACGAAAAATGATTAATTGTGTATCTCAAGTCACCGAGTGCATCGAGCAAGGGTCAAAGTTGATCGGTCACCTGAGGTCACGTTGCTCACAGTTGGTCGATTTTGATGTACTGTGCTTGCGGGAGCATGCGCAATATGCAAAACGGAACCGGAACTTACTCTCAGGCCGGAACCTCCTTCCAGACCAGTACACCGGATCTGTGCAAGGATACACAAGGAAACCTTGATATACCCATTTCTGGGTGAAACCTTTTAAAGGCTGCTATAAAACATGCTTTTTCATAGTACACTTTGTCATGGGAATTTTCAGTTTACTCGTAAAACTTTACATGTGTGGGGGGGACTTTACATGTGCATGCAATAATGTTGTGTTTTTTTATATCTTTATTTTTTAGAGCTGATTGATTGGATGAGCCTAAAGACAACTTTCTGTTTTATGTCACACAATAAAGTATTTTTGATTTGATTTAAACAAAGCCTGAGCAGATAAATTGTATATTGCTATGTACACTGTATCGTCATAAGTATTTGACCAGGTTTTTGTCAGTGGTAAAAAGGCAGTACAATTATGGTATCTGCCTGCTTGTTTTGTGTCCATTTGAAATGTTAAAATTATATGTACCATAGGACTGACTGTAAATGGTCACTTGTGATGCTGGACACTTGATGGAAATGATAATAGTGATATATATTTTGTACCTTCTACAACTTTTGCACTTTTTGGACTTTGGTCCACAAAGGGAGGGCTATTTATAACTAATACATGCAGACAGATATCTTTCTGAAATACAAGGTGTTTTTAATGTTTTCTTCTCCTGCGGTAGGTGGAAATAGAGTTACAGTTTTCACAAGGAAAAAGTCACATGAAATAAAGGCACAGTATGATTTTATTTGAAGACTGTACACTAAGTATACAATTTTACACATTTTTATTGATAATTCAACAAAATAAAGTTTTGTGATTAAGGTGAATATTCCAAATAAACTAGTTTGATGCATGATTATAACGAATATTCCAAAGGAACTTTGACAGAGTCATACACATTTTCATTGATATCTGGGTACAAGTGAGATTTATAAGTGACTTTTTATCATAGTTATGAACTGAATTTTTTAGTTATATTAAAAAAAATATAATTTTGATAATTAATACAAATATTCACCCAGAGGTTTAATACATCCACTTAGATTGTAAATACAAAGAACTCTAAAGTTTAAGTTGTGACTTTTTCCTGTAACGATTTCCGGTGATTTTTAAAGTGACTTCTTTTCCAACATTCATTCTCTCCCTAAGTCAGATGTCCACCCTGGCCATTTTGAGATTGCTCCATCTTAATTTCCTCTTTTCCATCTGCCTCTTCTTTGTTTCGTGCTTTCTTCATCAGTCTCTCCTCACTCATTCTCTGTCCTGTCTGTGTCTATCTCAGTTTGCTCCCCACTACCTTCACGGCTTCTAGGCACGTCCTTTTATGAGTCCTACCTTCCACCCTGATGTGTCTCCTTCCACTCTCACTAGTGCTGTTGGCTCTTTAGACATCGCCTCCATCATGCTGTCCTCTGCCGCCTATGGCAAACCACCTCATCACTGCGAATGCTTATTCTCTTGGCACAGAGTTGAATACCTTTTTTGTGTGTTCCGGCATTATGTTCTCTATTTTAAGCTTTGGAGCCATAGAGGCTGAACAGTCAAATAGGTACATTAAAGTTTAATAAGACAAATAAAGTAGATTAATGAAACTTTGAATTGAATATAAAATTGAAATAAATAAAATATAGCTAATTAAAACCATTAAATTGCATGTAGATAAGTAAAAATATAAAATTAGGTACACTGTTAATTACATGTAATTTGTAGGAAATTATAAATGAGTTTGTGGTTACTGCTAGTGATAAAGTCCATAGGTTATTAAAGATTTTGTAAAATGTTCGGTCCTAAATCAAGGAACACTGTATGCAGTTGCGTTGCAGGTTGTGTAAGGAGATACCTGGAGTGGAGGCAGAAGATGGTGTAGTTTATGGTTAGCCTGTTGTAAGTTTCGTGGAGAGAGTTAGATATGTATAAAATATCAGATCTATGGACCTGGATACTGGATACTACTGCCGGCATAACAGTCAACATGTGCTGCAAACTTGAACTGTTATTGGTTAGATGTCCTGAGAATCACAAGAAAAACTCTTTGATTTTGGCTACAAGATGGTGCAAACATGTACATATTTGCATGTCTTGCCAAAATACATAGATGTGTCATATTTTTATAACAAAATAAGTTTATAACACATTTTCTATAATAAATACAGTGAGTGCCATCACTGCACGTATCAGGAAGAGTGGGAAGGCACCTGTGTCGAATATATCACGTGCACATTATGCAATCGAATCTTTTTATTGGATAGCCATCTTGGAATAAGTCTATCTTGTTGTATAAACAAACTACACCTCTAATTGCACTGCCTATCATGTCGATGATGTAATACAAAATGCAATAAAATCTAACAAGATATTGCCAGCCAGTGCAGGAACCCCAGTAGACAAGGAATCTCTTGGTTTATTAAGAGTTCAACTTTTTGTCTGTGAAATTGATCCATCTCAGCTATTTGTCGATTTTGTTTTAAGATGTTTACACAGTCATTTAAACAATCAGTAGTTAATCTAAGCCATTTATTTATCTTCCACGATGAGAATGAATACTTTCTTATATCTTATAAATAATCGACACTGCTCCATCAATAATGTTATTTCATGTTCTTTGGTTCTTCTGTCTCAATTGAAAAAAGAACTGTTATCTGTATTTAAATAATCATTCAGCATTTGTATAAAAAGCTTCTATTTGATCTGCTATTAATCTCATTGCATGTAGGATTGTTAGAGCTACCTTGTTTGTTCCATTACCAGGAATCATCGTCTCTAGCCAGGGGTAGTAATTATTAGCACAGGGATGAGAAATTTCCGGTTTTTGCCAGAATTCCGGTTTTTATACTGCTCCAAAGATCACTTTTGTGAATTGTGTAAATCCTGGGCATATACAATCTTGGACAATTCACTGACGATCTATCTGCGGATTGAGTTAACCATCTATCCACCGAGTGTCACCACGTGTTAATGACGCTGCCTGGCGATTAGAGACAGAACCGAACCGTTCGCTTCAGCGCTTTCGAAGTGCGTGCACAAAAGCAGTGGACCAATAGGAAACGACAATGTATTTTGTAGAAATGTCGATCATTTTAGAACACAATGGGTAATCGATGATTTGTTGTACGACAAGACAAATGTTGCATGAAGGACATTGACAAAAGTGTCAAGAATAAGTGGAATTGGGCGTGGCTGGAGAGATCGGCTGGAGACACTATGTTGGATATATTCATCAGTAAATTATCAGCACCAGGGAAAGCCTACTGTTTGTGGTGTGAGGCCGATGTCAACTATGCGGATTGGATCTTGCAGGCTACAGTCAGAGGAGAACCGAAGGCATTGAAGTACACACGCTGGCACTGCCCACGCTGGTCACCAATGTTCTATTAGAACCTAAACAGAGGGTGTATCACATGGAAGTTCGCCAATTCCATGTAGACAACACTTCCACAAGCACCCACAAGTTCCAGATTGGACTCGTGGTGGGCTACCATATTCTCAACTGGTAAGTTCCCAGCCTTGTCAAAGCTGGTGGCTGCAATGATGAGCTGCTTTCATGGTCCTCAAGTGGAAGGGTGTTTTAGTCACATGTCTAGCATCATGAATACTGCCACTGCCAGAAAGAATGTTAGTACATTCAACACTATTCAGACAATGAAGTACTCACTCATGGCAAGCAACAAGACTGCTATACAGGACTTTCACAAACAAAGGTCGCCTTGTTCACAACACGAGGGGTGCATACAAAATGTACTCCATCCTTCTTGCCGAGGACTGAAAGATGAAGGAGGAGAAGAAAACTGAGCTGAACATGACAAAGACGAAGGCAGCCACCAAGTGCAAAGCTAAGGATGCAGTTGAGCTGGCAACGAAGAAAGCTAGAATGGCCCATCAACGGGCTGTTTTGACAAAGCTGGTCAAGGAGAAAACTGCCCGTCAGCCAACTCTTGTTAAGCCCAGAAAATATAATTAACAAATGAGTTAGTACTATGACAATGTGTGCGTGAGTCCGTGTGCTTTTTTTGCTATTGGAAATGTTAAGATTTTCTATTTAATATTGCTCAAAATACACCATATGTCGTCTACAATTAAAAAATATCTCTGAGGAGTCCCACTCTCCCCCCGATTAGATGAGACAGTCCTCTCAGGCTGAAATGTGGGCCACAGCAAAATTTCAGTTTTTTTCTCTGAATGTCACTCTCATCCCTGTTAGCAGGAAGTGTGCTGAAGTACTTGTATTCTGTCCCATTTGTAGTCTTGTTTGCCCATCTTCAAAGAACAAATCCAGGAACTTCTGGTTAGCCCTGCCTATCTCTGCTACAACTGTGTTTGCTATTTGAATGTTTTTTGTACAGTTTGAGAATTTGTGGTTAGCCCTGCCTATCTCTGCTACAACTGTGTTTGCGATTTGAATGTTTTCTGTACAGTTTGAGAACTTGTGGTTAGCCCTGCCTATCTCTGCTACAACTGTGTTTGCTATTTGAATGTTTTTTGTACAGTTTGAGAATTTGTGGTTAGCCCTGCCTATCTCCGCTACAACTGTGTTTGCTATTTGAATGTTTTCTGTACAGTTTGAGAATTTGTGGGTGCGACATTCAAATTGTGAAATTATTTTGTGCTTGCTCAACTTTGTGGGCAGTATACGTTAACATATTTATTCTAGTATTTATCCTATTAAAAATGTTATGTTAATAAATATAAATTAATAGTGAACAGACAAGGTTGGATTAAACCATGTTATTCTGGTTTTAGGTTGAGTTATGGAGGTATTGTTGGTGTTGATGACAGTTGTACATAGATGATAGACCATATACATGTTCATGCCTACTGCTGTGATACATTGTATGTGATGTTTTCAGCCGAGGCATGAGGTTTGAGAATGTCAGCGTCCTCACCGACAATGTCATGGATGTCATCAAGGACATGCGTTACTGCTGGTAGGTTGTCATGACACAGTGACACAAAATAATGACACGACACAATGTCATGGCACAAAAACATGACGACACAATGTCATGGCACAATGACATGACGACACAATGTCATGGCACAATGACATGACACAGTGTTGTGGCACAATGTCATGACACAGTGTTTTGGCACAATGTCATGACACATGTTGTGGCACAATATCATGACACAGTGTTTTGGCACAATGTCATGACACATATTGTGGCACAATGTCATGACAGTGTTTTGGCACAATGTCATGACACATATTGTGGCACAATATCATGACACATGTTGTGGCACAATGTCATGACACAGTGTTTTGGCACAATGTCATGACATATGTTGTGGCACAATGTCATGACACAGTGTTTTGGCACAATGTCATGACATATGTTGTGGCACAATGTCATGACACAGTGTTTTGGCACAATGTCATGACATATGTTGTGGCACAATGTCATGACACAGTGTTTTGGCACAATGTCATGACATATGTTGTGGCACAATGTCATGACACAGTGTTTTGGCACAATGTCATGACATATGTTGTGGCACAATGTCATGACACAGTGTTTTGGCACAATGTCATGACATATGTTGTGGCACAATGTCATGACACAGTGTTTTGGCACAATGTCATGACATATGTTGTGGCACAATGTCATGACACAGTGTTTTGGCACAATGTCATGACATATGTTGTGGCACAATGTCATGACACAGTGTTTTGGCACAATGTCATGACATATGTTGTGGCACAATGTCATGACACAACACAATGCAATGCAATGGAAGATATTGTTCGTGGCTCCAAGGTTAAATTATAATAGCAAATATTAACTTACGTTGGAGCTGTATTTGAAACTTGCAACGTTTCGATCCGTCTACACATGTCATCAGTGTGTGATCAAGGTCCGCTGTAGATGGACCAAAACATTGCACGTTTCAAATACAGCTCCAATCTCTTTGTGTGTGTTTACTTTTATTATTAGCTGTCTTATTTTTTATAAAAAATTTGGTATTTTAAGAACCATGATTATAACTTCTTTTTTTTAAACCGCTATATTACGAACCATGATAATAATGTTTATTCTTTCATAGACTGTATATCTATTGTAGCATGTTGTGATCATATAAAATTCAACAAAATACAGAAATAAACCTATCATGTTGTATTTTGTTTACATTTTTGTTTGTTATCATGATTGTTTCAAGAATGGTGCAAGCCACTTGCTTGACAAGCAGTGTGATCAAAAGTAACATAATTATTTCGCCAACACTGTTTAATCACAGCATATTTAATTAATTAATTCATCAGAAAATGGCTGTTTTACAGGGTTGATCCAAATGGCATGATATGCGATCAGAGAGGCATCTTTTGTGTGAACTGTATTGACTGTCTCGACCGAACTAACATTGTACAGAGCGCCATCGCAAGGATTGTTCTAGAAATACAGGTAAGACCTGGCACTAATCATCTGGACAGAAATGTGGTTTCAGTGGATTGTTTTCTATAGTTGTAGTTAAACATGATGTACGACATTGATTTCAGTTCATCGGTAGACATGTGACATCATTGTACATGTGAGATAGTTCATAATTCCCCTCGTCTCGGTTCGTTGGTGTCTTCGCCTTTCTCATCCATTAGTCTTCTTTTATTCTATAAGGTAAATTCACGTATTGGATATGTTTAAAAGAACTAATTCGCATACATAATTTCCAACAATTTTCATTGGTTTACTGTTATGGGATTTTGGATAAATAACATGTCTCAATGCTCTTAAAGGGGGCTTGTCTGTTCTTTTTTGGTAAAAAATACATTATAAACTATACAATTACAGCATACTTACTGCCCAAATAATGTTTTAATGAGGCAGAAGCTACTTTTGAATTCAACAGTTGACATTTTTCAACTGTCACTAAAAATTCCCAGATAGCCAATTTTTGTTGTGTTAGGCAAACTGCTGTTTTAAGTAGACAAAAGGCAGTCTGCTTAAAATGTTGACCCCTGGTTGCAAGGATAATATGTTTTAGTTTAAAATAAAATTCTATAAAAATAAAATATAATGATATGTGTAATTATTTGCATGAAACAAATTATTTTGATGGTTTTAAGAGCACTGTTTTTGGAGGTTGTACACTGTATATACTATACTATCTTGTGCAATGGAGTGGTCTGCGTGTATGGTACAGGAATATACATACATATATATACACCGTGTATATATCTTTGGCGGGTTTAAATGCTGGAATATAATTATAATTATCAGTTACATATAATTACAATTGGTAGATCATAGGGCAACTTATAAAGCTATGAGATCTAATATGCTAATTAACTAATACAAGGGTAACTTATAAAAATATCAGGTCTAGTATGTTAATTAACTAATACAACGCCACCATCTAATACTTCTACTTTTTCTACCACCTCCTTGCACTGAGGGTGCCCACAACAACTCTCACATGCCCCCCCCCCTCCTGTGCTCCATGTCGCAATAACCCATTAACCTGTCTGGCAATTGGAGGATAACATCCTTTTTTCTCTTAAGCTTCATTAGGCCTTCCTGTTTTTGTTCCTCCAAGTGAATTCCACGCACTAAGTTAGCCACTCTAGGTAGTCTCTCTGTTGTCATTCCCCACAAATGAACCAAGGGATCAGATTGACCTCACCCAAGTATGTCATCTTCCCTTCCTGATGGCTGTCCCTCTAGACTCCTCTTGCCATTCTTATCTCACTTTGTTGCTTTCTTGCAGTGTTTCCCCTGGTATATGATGAGCGAGGCGGGCCATCTCGCCGTTTTCTCTGCCGCCTTTCCCAAAATATGCCAAAATTGCCACCTCGTAACTATTTCGTTAGCCTGTGTTTTTCCCGTTATTTCGCAATATATTCAGCATCGGCAAGTGGTGTGAAATGACACCACAAAGTCACTTATATTGGTGCAAAATTGTCACATATTTGTCGCAACATTGTTTGGTCGTATTAACGTCGCTCAGAGCCAGTTAGGATTTACTCTTGGAATTAACTCCATTGGACAACGTGAATTACATCAGTTGTCCAATCAAGGAATGTTGTGTCTTCAATGGTGATACCTTGGAGAGTTTTAATATACTAAAAATCTTGACATTCACAGTATAATAATTGCATTTGGGAGACGTGGAACTCGAAGGAAAAAACAAAAGCAAACGGTAGCTGAACTAGAATGTCTTTTGCACTCAATTTTACTATTATAGTATACGCACACAATAAATCAGAATGCTGGTGTTGCTGATGTTGAATTTCTGGTTTATGACGGTGGTGGGAGTAAAAACTGTGCAGTCTGCAGGCTAATGACACCAGTCACTATGTCACTAGTCGGCACTTGAAAATAGTGGCCCGGTTTGCGCTAGTCTGTGCCGCAACGGTCATGCGTTGCCACATCAAGCGCGTAAAATAAGCGATATAGCAGCGTATGTTGATACAAACTGGGGCACTATTTACTCATCAAAATTGAATGATGGAACTAACTCACTGAGGTTTCAAAGTTAGGCAAGACTTGAGTTATAACAACGAAATCAAGGTGGGCCCGGATTTGACATAAATGCCCTCTAGTGTTCTATGCCGTTTTTAGCAAAATAAGGACAGACTCGTAAGAATTCTTTGTGCAAAATATATAATACATATTCCGACAAAGTTGTGCAAACAAACTTTTGGGAAAGCTTATTTGAATGAAGTACTTACGAATATAAACCAGCAAGTTCATATCTCGTAAAAGACACCTATTGCCCAAAACCATGTATAAGAAACGTTCTTGTGATTAATAAAAACATACTTTTGTGGCACTCCAGAAATGTCTGTTTAATTAATTGCATAGCATGCTAGCAACAAATAAAATATAATATTTTAAACAAAAACCACAAATTTAACATTATAATATTATGATATGATAATCATTTAAAGGTGATTGTGGGGGGAAAGAGTCTTCAGATGATACCCCTGTCACTGACTCTGTCACCATGGTAACATGGCCTAGGGTTAGAGCAAGATAAAGACCACTACAACCAAGTGCTGCTGATCAAGTGGAAGTCTAACCTCAACTGAGTACCAGTGGTCAAGTGGAAGCCAAACCTCAACTTGAGTACCAGTGGTCAAGTGGAAGTCAAACCTCAACTGAGTACCAGTGGTCAAGTGGAAGTCAAACCTCAACTGAGTACCAGTGGTCAAGTGGAAGTCAAACCTCAACTGAGTACCAGTGGTCAAGTGGAAGCCAAACCTCAACTGAGTACCAGTGGTTAAGTGGAAGCCAAACCTCAACTGAGTACCAGTGGTTAAGTGGAAGCCAAACCTCAACTTGAGTACCAGTGGTCAAGTGGAAGTCAAACCTCAACTGAGTACCAGTGGTCAAGTGGAAGTCAAACCTCAACTGAGTACCAGTGGTCAAGTGGAAGCCAAACCTCAACTGAGTACCAGTGGTTAAGTGGAAGCCAAACCTCAACTGAGTACCAGTGGTTAAGTGGAAGCCAAACCTCAACTTGAGTACCAGTGGTCAAGTGGAAGTCAAACCTCAACTGAGTACCAGTGGTCAAGTGGAAGCCAAACCTCAACTGAGTACCAGTGGTTAAGTGGAAGCCAAACCTCAACTTGAGTACCAGTGGTCAAGTGGAAGTCAAACCTCAACTGAGTACCAGTGGTCAAGTGGAAGCCAAACCTCAACTGAGTACCAGTGGTTAAGTGGAAGCCAAACCTCAACTTGAGTACCAGTGGTCAAGTGGAAGTCAAACCTCAACTGAGTACCAGTGGTCAAGTGGAAGCCAAACCTCAACTGAGTACCAATGGTCAAGTGGAAGCCAAACCTCAACTGAGTACCAGTGGTCAAGTGGAAGCCAAACCTCAACTGAGTACCAGTGGTCAAGTGGAAACCACACCTCAATTGAGTACCAATGGTCAAGTGGAAGCCAAACCTCAACAGAGCACCAGTGGTCAAGTGGAAACCACATCTCAACTGAGTACCAGTGGTCAAGTGGAAGCCAAACCTCAACCGAGTACCAGTGGTCAAGTGGAAACCACACCTCAACTGAGTACCAGTGGTCAAGTGGAAACCACACCTCAACACAATGAAGTGATCATGATTACTGACTTTTATCAATCATGATTACTACATTTACAAATAGTGTAAACATGTTTACATGCTATCTGGTTGTTTTATATCTTTCCCTCTATATTCAAGAGCAGAGGTTAAAACATACCTCAGAATGCACCATTTTAAAGCTTGTTTTTAACAAATCTCCGGGGGGGGGCATACCCCCCGGGACGCCCCTAACAATGCTTCATGCCTGCGGTGCATCCATAACCCACCCCTACAACCTCATCCATCATTTTACCCAGGGGACACTGTTCTTGTTCCTCCCTCCTGCTTCGCCCATAAATACTTGTATGCTATTTGTAGCATTTTTTGATTGGTGACAAGGTCACATGGTATGTCACCTTGACACCGTAGCGGACTCGGCAGTCGGGTGTTTGGGCCACACAAGGAGCAACAATGAGTGTGTCTGGAGGGCAACATGTACACTACCATTGTGTTCAGTGGGCCAGTTCTACTTGTAGAGTCTAACAAATGATACAACACAAATTGAGTGTTGTGTGTGTGTGTGTATTTGGGTGCCTGTGTGTGCATGTGTGCGCCTGTGCATGCGTGTGCACGTGTGCATGCGAGCGTGTGCATGCGTGCATGTGCATGTGTGCGTGTACAAAAACTAACTACAACTACTATTATATATATTTATATGTTTTATTATATATATATATAATAGTAGTTATAGTTGCTTTGTCTCAAAACATTTATGTGTATGTATTAATTGTGCATCTACTAGCTGCCATGCATGATTTGCAGTCCTGCAAAGTAGCTTTTGAAATGTATTAATTGTTAAAACAAACGACTTTGTAAATGTAAAGTTGCTGCCAAAGGTTAGCAATAGTTTATTTTCCATTAGTCAAAGTAACACATCTCCAAAAATCTTAGTGTTGAAATATATTTTACTACAACATAATTTAGACCACAGCTACTTTGTTATCATATCCAGACAAAAATGCATACATATATATATATATAATAATTAAAAAGATTATTGGACAGATTATTAGTCGATTACTGCGAATGATTTATTGATATATAGGCAAATCAATGTACTTTGATAGACCTAAAATTTTGTTCACAACCAACCGATAAATCACGATGTATGCCATTGCTGTATGTCTAAGATACTTCTGACTCGGTCATGCCACTATCAATCATGATGTATGCCATTGCTGTATGTCTAAGATACTTCTGACTTGGTCATGCCACTATAAATCATGATGTATGCCATTGCTGTATGTCTAAGATACTTCTGACTCGGTCATGCCATTATCAATCATGAGTATGCCATTGCTGTATGTCTAAGATACTTCTGACTCGGTCATGCCACTATAAATCATGATGTATGCCATTGCTGTATGTCTAAGATACTTCTGACTCGGTCATGCCACTATAAATCATGATGTATGCCATTGGTGTATATCTAAGATACTTCTGACTCGGTCATGCCACTATAAATCATGATGTATGCCATTGCTGTATGTCTAAGATACTTCTGACTCGGTCATGCCACTATCAATCATGAGTATGCCATTGCTGTATGTCTAAGATACTTCTGACTCGGTCATGCCACTATCAATCATGATGTATGCCATTGCTGTATGTCTAAGATACTTCTGACTCGGTCATGCCACTATAAATCATGATGTATGCCATTGGTGTATGTCTAAGATACTTCTGACTCGGTCATGCCACTATAAATCATGATGTATGCCATTGGTGTATGTCTAAGATACTTCTGACTCGGTCATGCCAGTATAAATCATGATGTATGCCATTGGTGTATGTCTAAGATACTTCTGACTCGGTCATGCCACTATAAATCATGATGTATGCCATTGCTGTATGTCTAAGATACTTCTGACTCGGTCATGCCACTATAAATCATGATGTATGCCATTGCTGTATGTCTAAGATACTTCTGACTCGGTCATGCCACTATAAATCATGATGTATACCATTGGTGTATGTCTAAGATACTTCTGACTCGGTCATGCCACTATCAATCATGATGTATGCCATTGCTGTATGTCTAAGATACTTCTGACTCGGTCATGCCACTATAAATCATGATGTATGCCATTGCTGTATGTCTAAGATACTTCTGACTCGGTCATGCCACTATAAATCATGATGTATGCCATTGCTGTATGTCTAAGATACTTCTGACTCGGTCATGCCACTATAAATCATGATGTATACCATTGGTGTATGTCTAAGATACTTCTGACTCGGTCATGCCACTATCAATCATGATGTATGCCATTGCTGTATGTCTAAGATACTTCTGACTCGGTCATGCCACTATAAATCATGATGTATACCATTGGTGTATGTCTAAGATACTTCTGACTCGGTCATGCCACTATCAATCATGATGTATATCATTGCTGTATGTCTAAGATACTTCTGACTCGGTCATGCCACTATAAATCATGATGTATGCCATTGGTGTATGTCTAAGATACTTCTGACTCGGTCATGCCGCTATAAATCATGATGTATGCCATTGCTGTATGTCTAAGATACTTCTGACTCGGTCATGCCACTATAAATCATGATGTATGCCATTGCTGTATGTCTAAGATACTTCTGACTCGGTCATGCCACTATAAATCATGATGTATACCATTGGTGTATGTCTAAGATACTTCTGACTCGGTCATGCCACTATAAATCATGATGTATGCCATTGCTGTATGTCTAAGATACTTCTGACTCGGTCATGCCACTATAAATCATGATGTATGCCATTGGTGTATGTCTAAGATACTTCTGACTCGGTCATGCCACTATAAATCATGATGTATGCCATTGGTGTATGTCTAAGATACTTCTGACTCGGTCATGCCACTATAAATCATGATGTATGCCATTGCTGTATGTCTAAGATACTTCTGACTCGGTCATGCCACTATAAATCACGATGTATGCCATTGCTGTATGTCTAAGATACTTCTGACTCGGTCATGCCACTATAAATCATGATGTATACCATTGCTGTATGTCTAAGATACTTCTGACTCGGTCATGCCACTATAAATCACGATGTATGCCATTGCTGTATGTCTAAGATACTTCTGACTCGGTCATGCCACTATAAATCATGATGTATACCATTGCTGTATGTCTAAGATACTTCTGACTCGGTCACTATAAAAGCCATATCACTGATGTTACAACATCAAAAATGTTTTTACAGTTTCTAATCATGACATTTCACTGCTAACGTCTGGTCTACAGATATCATTATCCAATATTGCATTGCCATAGGTTGAACAAATATACAGGGTGCATAGGTATACAGAAATACTGCAATTACTATTTCTAAGTATGGTGATATGCTTAATTGCACATTGCATGTGTGAATAGGAAAACTGGCAGAACAAATTTGGCAGTAAAGATGCAAACCAGATAATGTGTTGTGTCATTATCTTGTCTCTGTCAGTCGACTTCTGTGCATGCTTTCGAACAGGAGTACTCTGTGAGCCCAAGGCAGTGTGCTAGCTCTGATTGCACCTTTTGAAAGGATTAGGTCATACTGTATCATCACATTCATGTTAAAGCATTGTAGGAATTGAGCAGGCGGCTGTGAGCAACGACTATATAGATAACATCTATTGGGTAACAAAGACGTGCGGTTTATGTGTAATACAGTATTGTAAAAGCCTGTCAACTGATCATAGGTGATGGTTTACCTCTAGGAGAGTACAGTTGTAGCTTGAACTGTGCGCCTTTCTTTAGAATCTTATGCCAGGTTGTGCTTAAGACAAATACCAGTACTCCTGTTGTTAACAAGTATGGAGTGGCATGGTATTCTTGGTGCAAAATCTGACCATTTTTATAGAAAATCATGTTACATTATAATAATAATATTTATTTAAAGCACCGTGTCCAGTGCAGTTCATTGCACTTTTCAGAGAATGCTTACAATAGTACATGTGTAGAACAAATTACTTGTAGAGCTTGTCTCTCAACTCTAGGTCCTGAGAGCACAGGGGCTATAGAAGAATACTTATATTTTTATTATCGTATTATAAATACATTATATATCATATTTTGCTCTAAAATAATTAAGATGGTCATGTAAATATAATTACTAAAAATGCAATGCTAAATAAGCCAAAAAGTATAAAAATAAATAAATAAACTTAAATAAATGTAAACATCAATAAGTTAAACAAACAAGTTGCAGCAGTGAAGATTGACTAATGTAGAATATAGTATTCTCGCTTTTAAAATGTATCTATTTTATAGCTCGCAGTTTAATGTTAAATACATTTTTATATTTTAAAATAAATAATGAACCTGAATTAAATATTAATTACTTTAGAAGTTTACTATCTGTAATTAGCCATTCAGTTTTGTTTATGCAATGTTGCTGCAGTGAACTCCACTAAATAGAATCACTTTATACCAGAATAATTTTGTTGTATTAAGCGACTGATTCTCTTAAGGTTGCCTTATCTGTTTCTTTAACCAGAATCACCATCTCAAGCAAAGGGTGGTAAAAGTAAAAAACTAATTATTAGCAGGAAATTTGCTGAATTAGTTATACTTTGCCCCACTTGTGGTTTGGATTGTGTGAACGTGCCAAACATCAAAGTGTAGTTACAGGAAAAATCTTGTAATTACCTGCGGCTTCCACAATACTGCCATTAGAAGGTATATACTATTAGAATAGGTTGTACACAATACTGCCAATAGAAGGTTATATACTATTAGAATAGGTTGTACACAATACTGCCAACAGAAGGTATATACTATTAGAATAGGTTGTACACAATACTGCCAATATAAGGTATATACTATTAGAATATGTTGTACACAATACTGCCAATAGAAGGTGTATACTATTAGAATAGGTTGTACACAATACAGCCAATAGAAGGTGTATACTATTAGAATAGGTTGTACACAATACTGCCAATAGAAGGTGTATACTATTAGAATAGGTTGTACACAATACTGCCAACAGAAGGTGTATACTATTAGAATAGGTTGTACACAATTTGTATCTTTTTGTGGGCGCATCATCCAAATTGTTAACAAGGTTTTGGTCTTATGAAATGTACTTTGGTGGGGTATTTAGTGTTTTGTAGTGTACACTAACGGTTTAGATCCTAAGTGGATAGGCATACTGGCAATCCACCGTACCATGCAAAATTGGTTTGTGGTAGTGTCTGTGTGGAAAAGCTGTCGTCCTATAAAACATAACAAAACCTAGATTTTTTTCAATAGTAAAAGTGATTTTAATACAGTGTATACAAAGACCAAGGCTGAGAAGAAAACCAAGGCTGAGAGGGAGACCAAGGCTGAGAGGAAGACCAAGGCTGAGGGGAATACCAAGGCTGAGGGGAATACCAAGGCTGAGGGGAATACCAAGGCTGAGAGGGAGACCAAGGCTGAAAAAAAGACCAAGGCTGAGAGGGAGACCAAGGCTGAGAGGGAGACCAAGGCTGAGAGCAAGACCAAGGCTGAGAGGAAGACCAAGGCTGAGAGGGAGACCAAGGTTGAGAGGGAGACCAAGGCTGAGAGGGAGACCAAGGCTGAGAGGGAGACCAAGGCTGAGAGGGAGACCAAGGCTGAGGGGAATACCAAGGCTGAGAGGAATACCAAGGCTGAGGGGAATACCAAGGCTGAGAGGGAGACCAAGGCTGAGAGTGAGACCAAGGCTGAGAGTGAGACCAAGGCTGAGAGGAAGACCAAGGCTGAGAGTAAGACCAAGGCTGAGAATAAGACCAAGGCTGAGAGGGAGACCAAGGCTGAGAGGGAGACCAAGGCTGAGAGTAAGACCAAAGCTGAGAGGAAGACCAAGGCTGAGGGGAATACCAAGGCTGAGGGGAATACCAATGCTGAGAGGGAGACCAAGGCTGAGAGTGAGACCAAGGCTGAGAGGGAGACCAAGGCTGAGAGGGAGACCAAGGCTGATAGGAAGACCAAGGCTGAGAGGAAGACCAAGGCTGAGAATGAGACCAAGGCTGAGAGGGAGACCAAGGCTGAGAGGGAGACCAAGGCTGAGAGGGAGACCAAGGTTGAGAGGGAGACCAAGGCTGAGAGGGAGACCAAGGCTGAGAGTAAGACCAAGGCTGAGAGGAAGACCAAGGCTGAGAGAAAGACCAAGGCTGAGAGGAAGACCAAGGCTGAGAGGAAGACCAAGGCTGAGAGTAAGACCAAGGCTGAGAGGAAGACCAAGGCTGAGAGAAAGACCAAGGTTGAGAGTAAGACCAAGGCTGAGAGGAAGACCAAGGCTGAGAATGAGACCAAGGCTGAGAGGGAGACCAAGGCTGAGAGGGAGACCAAGGCTGAGAGGGAGACCAAGGCTGAGAGGGAGACCAAGGCTGAGAGGGAGACCAAGGCTGAGAGGGAGACCAAGGCTGAGAGTAAGACCAAGGCTGAGAGGAAGACCAAGGCTGAGAGAAAGACCAAGGCTGAGAGGAAGACCAAGGCTGAGAGTAAGACCAAGGCTGAGAGGAAGACTAAGGCTGAGAGGAAGACAAAGGCTGAGAGAAAGACCAAGGCTGAGAGGAAGACAAAGGCTGAGAGTAAGACCAAGGCTGAGAGGAAGACCAAGGCTGAGAGAAAGACCAAGGCTGAGAGGAAGACCAAGGCTGAGAGTAAGACCAAGGCTGAGAGGAAGACCAAGGCTGAGAGAAAGACCAAGGTTGAGAGTAAGACCAAGGCTGAGAGGAAGACAAAGGCTGAGAGTAAGACCAAGGCTGAGAGGAAGACAAAGGCTGAGAAGGAGACCAAGGCTGAGAGGAAGACCAAGGCTGAGAGGAATACCAAGGCTGAGAGGAATACCAAGGCTGAGAGGGAGACCAAGGCTGAGAGGAAGACCAAGGCTGAGAGGAAGACCAAGGCTGAGAAGGAGACCAAGACTGAGAGAAAGATCAAGGCTGAGAAGGAGACCAAAGCTGAGAGGAAGACTAAGGCTGAGATGGAACGACAGCATAAAACGAGACCTGGGGAGGGCTGGTGTGAACAGCCATGAATGGATGGCCATTGCAGACGAGAGAGAGGTGGAAAGAACTGATAAGAAAAGTAAAAGAAACTACCAAGTGACGTGGACCCCACACCGCAAGGGAGCAAAGGGAAGAAGAAACTACCAAGTGACGTGGACCCCACACCGCAAGGGAGCAAGGGGAAGAAGAAGAAGTATACAAGTAACGGTAATTGAATATACCAAAATAAATGTTCTCTGGGGCATAGTTTATTTGTGAGACTTTAGATGTTTTAATTATGTACAGCAGGCAGCAACCACAAGTGCTGTTTAATCTTGTTAAAACTTAGGTTAATTGATATAGTGAAGCTGCCTGGCATTGTCTAACAGCCCATGGTATTTGTAGCCTACAGGAAGGCAGGGTTAGGTACATGGAAATATATTTATTTTGACTTATGGTTTTTATTGGTATCCTTGCCATTCCATTTGCTTGGGACTTGAAAGCCACTGCAGCGCCACCCTGGCTGACCTCCAGTGCGATTTTTTTTTAGTAGTTTCCTTCTAGGTGGGCTGTATGTCAAGTTTTTTCGAGCTCCACCAGTTTTTGGTCGGGGGTTTTCCTTCCCCTAGATCAATTGCCTACTGTAGCTTATGAGCTTGATCTGCCTGGTACACTACACTACATCTGCCCGGTACACTACACTACAGCACTTGGCGCATCACACCGACCTGTGTTTACACCTCACACTACACACTACACTACAGCACTTGGCGCATCACACCGACCTGTGTTTACACCTCACACTACACACTACACTACAGCACTTGGCGCATCACACCGACCTGTGTTTACACCTCACACTACACACTACACTACAGCACTTGGCGCATCACACCGACCTGTGTTTACACCTCACACTACACACTACACTACAGCACTTGGCGCATCACACCGACCTGTGTTTACACCTCACACTACACACTACACTACAGCACTTGGCGCATCACACCGACCTGTGTTTACACCTCACACTACACACTACACTACAGCACTTGGCGCATCACACCGACCTGTGTTTACACCTCACACTACACACTACACTACAGCACTTGGCGCATCACACCGACCTGTGTTTACACCTCACACTACACACTACACTACAGCACTTGGCGCATCACACCGACCTGTGTTTACACCTCACACTACACACTACACTACAGCACTTGGCGCATCACACCGACCTGTGTTTACACCTCACACTACACACTACACTACAGCACTTGGCGCATCACACCGACCTGTGTTTACACCTCACACTACACACTACACTACAGCACTTGGCGCATCACACCGACCTGTGTTTACACCTCACACTACACACTACACTACAGCACTTGGCGCATCACACCGACCTGTGTTTACACCTCACACTACACACTACACTACAGCACTTGGCGCATCACACCGACCTGTGTTTACACCTCACACTACACACTACACTACAGCACTTGGCGCATCACACCGACCTGTGTTTACACCTCACACTGCACACTACACTACAGCACTTGGCGCATCACACCGACCTGTGTTTACACCTCACACTACACACTACACTACAGCACTTGGCGCATCACACCGACCTGTGTTTACACCTCACACTACACACTACACTACAGCACTTGGCGCATCACACCGACCTGTGTTTACACCTCACACTGCACACTACACTACAGCACTTGGCGCATCACACCGACCTGTGTTTACACCTCACACTGCACACTACACTACAGCACTTGGCGCATCACACCGACCTGTGTTTACACCTCACACTACACACTACACTTGGTGCATCACACCGACCTGTGTTTACACCTCACACTGCACACTACACTACAGCACTTGGCGCATCACACCGACCTGTGTTTACACCTCACACTGAGTTACACACCACACCTCGGAGACAGAAATTCGCAGGAGAATACAAGCAGAGGCTAATGCATGGAGGAAAGTAGAAGGTGTGATGGGAGACAGGCACATATCGCGAAAACTCAAGGGAAAGGTTCTATGTGTGACACCAGCCTACCTGTATGGCCTAGAGAGTATAGCAATGACACGGAAACAACAGGAGAGGGTACAAGTGTGTGAAAACAACTGAGTCAGGAGAATTATGGGTTAAAGAGAATAGATAAGCGAAGAGTGAAAGAGCTAAGGGAGGATGGTGTGAAAGAAAGTTTCAAGAAGAAGTTGGTGAGAAGTTGGTTGAACTGGGCAGGACATGTGGAGCGAATGGGAGAAGAACGGATGGCAAAGAAAGCAGATGCCTGGAGAGTGGAGGGAAAAAGAAGACGAGGGCAACCAAGATTGATGTGGGAGGATTGTACGAAGAGAGACATGGAGGGGTGGAAAGAGGAATGGAGGAAAAGAGCAAAAGACCGAGGAGAATGTAGAAGGGTGGTAGAGAAAGTAGTGCAAGTGCAATGAGGAAGAAGAGAAAGAAAAGAAAATGTTGACATATCCAAGCCAGCCTCACCCCTGAAGACAGGGAACGACGAGAAGAACAACATGTTTTTTACTGGTAGTAAATCAGCGTCAATATTGAGTCTATCGGTCGTCACTGAGAGAGCATTCTAGCACCTACAACATTGCAAATGTCAGATCTTGTTAAAACTGACATCAGTTGATACAATAAAGCTGTGGGGTATATATGTCTACGGTATTTGTCGACAATCCTTTGTCTCTGTCTGGTCTCCTAGATTAGATTGTCCATGACAGGGTTTCTCCATTTTTCTCTACGAGATCTTCTGCTTCCCCGGTCACTATGGTACAGGACAGAAAGTGCATATAACTGAATTTGAAAACTTAAGATACTGTCAAAGATGGTCAGTTTGGAACAGTTGCAGTTATATCTCGAAGCAATTGCATACTATTAAATGTAATCAAAAAATGTACAGTGGACGCTTGCTATAGCAAACAATGTTCCAAGGTATATTCAATGTTCCTGCAGTAGTTTATGTACATGGATACCTAAAACATTGCTGTAGGCTATGACTGAAACATCATGTGCATAAATGTACTTTTTTGTAGCAAAAGTTGTAACGGCAAAACCGAGGTGGGCCCCGATTTGACACAAGTGCCCACTCAACTAATGTTCTATGCTGTTTTTAGCAAAATAACAAATGATGAAAATTGTCATCATGTTAGAAAAATATAGTGAATTAAAATTTTCTGGTAACCCAATTATTAAACACAAACTCAGTTCACTGTAAAAATGAGACTAAGTTTCATAATTGTGTTACAGGAATTGTTTTACTCATCCACTTTATACGGTAGCTCTTTGCCTGAAATCATTTGAATAAGGTTAATGTTAGACTTGTATGTGTAATAACATGGCATAGTTATACACTGTATGTTGTTCTTGTGTCTCCTTCTGCAGTGTCGCAAGTTAGGCTTGTTGGCCCCAGAGGAACAGCTGCCCAACGCTTGTCGACTCACCTTCCAACAGATATGGGCAAACAATGGCGACATCATCAGTCAGCAGTATGCTGGCACCCCAGCCCTCAAGGTAAACTAACACCCCCACCTCCAGTGAAAACTAACTCCCCACCCTAAAGGTAAACTAACAACCCCACCCACAAGGGGAACAAACACCATCCACCTCCAAGGTAAACTAACAAACCCACCCTCAAGGTAAACTAAAACCCCACCTTCAAGGTAAACGTACTCACCCACCACAAGGTAAACTAACACCATCCACCTCCAAGGTAAACTAACACACCCACCCTCAAGTTAAAGTAACACTCCACCCTCAAGGTAAACTAACACCCTCACCTCCAAGGTAAACTAACACCCCCCACCTCCAAGGTAAACTAACACCCTCACCTCCAAGGTAAACTAACACCCCCCACCTCCAAGGTAAACTATCTCCCCCACCCTCAAGGTAAACTAATTCCCCCACCCTCAAGGTAAACTAACACCCCACCCTCAAGGTAAACTAACACTCATCACCACCAATGTAAACTAACACCCCACCTTCAAGGTAAACTAACACCCCACCCTCAAGGTAAACTAACACCCCACCCTCAAGGTAAACTAACACACATCACCACCAATGTAAACTAACACACCCACCCTCAAGGTAAACTAACACCCCACCCTCAAGGTAAACTAACACACATCACCACCAATGTAAACTAACACACCCACCCTCAAGGTAAACTAACACCCCACCCTCAAGGTAAACTAACACCCCACCCTCAAGGTAAACTAACACACATCACCACCAATGTAAACTAACACACCCACCCTCAAGGTAAACTAACATCCCACCTTCAAGGTAAACTAACACACATCACCACCAAGGTAAACAAACACACCCACGAAGGTAGACTAACACAACCCACCCTCAAGGTAAATTCTCACACCCCAACCTGAGGTAAACTGGTATTGAAGATTACAATGTTATCTCCACCAACAGTGTTTCCAGGTAACCATGCAGACTCAAACAAAGCATGTGTCCATGACCTGACTGCCACTGGTAAACATCAGTGATCAGATCTAGTACTATTCATTAGCCAGCAACTACAGGGGCGATAAAGTGGTTGAATAGAACCAGCAGTGGTGGATAGACCATTAGTTATTTTTCTATAGAGACCATTTATATTGTTACACTTCTGCGAACACGTCATTAAGATTTTATCTCGATGGAACAATTTTTTTCATAACATCAACATAGAAAAGATTCCAAAGCAAGAAGATGTTGTCTACACATGCAGTGGATACTAGCCATTTGACATTTACACATAAAACCAGTATTAATAACTCTTCTAAAAAAGTCCTCAGTATACCTATGCCCAGTAATTGCTCGCATGAAGTCCGTTTCCATGTTCATAACTATTTTTTCAGGTTGAAAGGGAGTATCATCTCAAAATCACTAACTCTATTTGTATACCATAACCCTGGAGTAAATCTATAATCTGTCCCCTGTGATTTGTTTATGGGAGTTGTAGATACGGGTGGCTCCACCTAGCAGGTTGTATGTTTAACTTGCCACTGGCATATGCCACATGTCTAGTGTAACATGATATAGTTTTGCAAATTATGAATTTGCTTGTTCCAGGGCGACTACACTCGGACAGGAGAGAGGAAGTTCAGTGGCCTCATGAAGGACGGAATGAACTCGGCCAACAGGTAACAGCAGTGTAGATGAACTAGAGTGCACAAAATGTCAGCAATTTAGCTAAATGAGGAGTGGTTTGAGTATGAGAAAATGCTTGTTTTTACAGAGGAGCACTAAAAAGAAAAGAAAAAATTGGGTTATATTAATTTTAATACTAGATTATTTTAAGATGGTATAAATATTACATAATAAATAATTTAAACATAATTTGTTTAAATATTAAAACAAATAGTTACAATTATATGTTAATATTAATAAATAAAATACATCTCTTCACAAAAAGTGTCCAAATGCACAGTTCCTCAGTCGTCTGAATGGAACTTTCATAGAGTGAACACTGTTTGGGATTTATTAAACACAATTTGGCAGTACCTTCATTATATTTATTCTTGTATTAAGAACATTATATAAATACATTTTAATAAATGAAGAATGGACATGATACCTTTAAAGAAATTGGTTTTAGAGAGGTGTCCTCAGCTGGATTAGCTCACCATGAATCCAGTTCATTGATGACCAAATATAAGTGTGGGTGTAATCTGCTGTGCATTCGCTTTAGTAAAACAGTATGTATATTTCTTTAAATGCCTTTGGTTGTTGTATCCCATAATTTGCCAAAGCTGATTGCCAGACAGACATCTAACTTGAATTTGTTTCTTGACATTGTTTTTGAAAGAGCCAAGAGTTTTGACAACATCAACACAGGACAAGAGCATAAGCGTATTGTGCATTTACATGAAGATTCCAATTTTGAGAATTACTTGTATTGATTCTACATGCAGAATTAACTAAGTTAATAGTTTGATTGATGAGTTTACCACGACTACATTCAGAATGTTACACAGTCAGGTTAGCATGTATTGGTGGATACAAGATAGGTTTGCTTTTTGCAAAACAACTTTGACATGAGATGAACAAAAAATCAAATTGAAGAGGCCCCTTTAAAAGGATGCAGTCTGTTCATAGTTGTTTATTTATTAATTAATATAAATTTCTTAAGATTATAATAACTACATTGAAGTTATACTGCCTGCCAAATTGTGTTTGGTATGTCCACTAGAACATTTGCGGTTTGGATGGTAACACCACGGAGCATGTTCAATTAGTAAACAAAACACCCAGTTTTAAAAACAAGCTTTATTGTCAATACGGCTGAGTCAGGCTGAGTTAACTGCCATACCCGTGGATGTTCAACGATGTCCCATTTTCCCACGGTCAACACAGCAGATTTGCTGCTACAAATTACTACTCCCGCTAATTCTTGGTAGAGGAACAGACTGTCTCCCTTTAATGAGAGTCGTGAACTGAATGTGTGATGGCAGGTACTACATCAACCGTGTGAAGGACGTCTACCGCCAGGCCACCATTGACATGATGCTTGGCCTGGACCTGCAGACAGAGGAGCTGAGCGCCCTCACCCTCAGTGGGGGGGTGCGTACGGAGCCCGTGGAGGAGACGGAGGTGGAGAAAGAGCAGAACCTGCGCACCCTCATAGAGGAGAATCGTCGCATGCTGCTGGGGGAGAGGGAGGAGTGTCTGGGGGCGTGGGGGCTCATAGACTGTGACCCCGCCACTGGTGACCCCACACAGCAGGACACAGACGTCATACTACTGCTGTCTCAACACGCCTACTACGTCGCCAAGTCAGTCACAGTAGTAGTAGTAGTAGTAGTTGTAGTAGTGGTAATAGTAGATGATGTAGTTATAATAGTAGTAGTAGTTGTAGTAGTGGTAATAGCAGATGATATAGTTGGAGTAGTAGTTGTAGTTGTTAGTAATAATAGTAGTTGTAGTTTTTTAGTAGTAGAAGTAGTAATTAAAGTAGTAATAGTAGTAGATGTATTTTTTTATTAATTTATTATCTTTTATTTTATGTAACTTTTCAATTTTGTGCATATATCTATGTCTATATGTGTATATATATATATATGTATATATACACATATATATACATATATATATACATGTATATATATATATATACACTGTATATATTTTCTCACCTTTCCCGTCTGCTCCCTGTGCAGGGTGGCTGGTTTTGCAGTCTTCCACTTCTTCCTGTCCTGAGCCCATTCTTCCTTCAATCTTTCCTCACTCTGTCCTGCCATCTCAACTTGGGCCTCCCTCTTGCTCATTTCCGCTCTATCTTCATCTCCATGGTGGCTCATATGTCTTCCCTTTCTATCCTTCTTTTCACATGACCAAACCACTCCAGCCTTCTTCTGCTCATGATGACAACAATGCTCTCCACATCGGCTTCTTTCAAGATGTCCTCATTCCTCCGGTGCTCCTGCAGGCTTACACCCATTGCCCATCTAACCATTCTCATCTCCGTTGTTGCCAGTCGTCTCTTGTCGATAGTGGCCATGTTTATATATATATATATATATAAAGTGCCTCCAAATGGATTTATTTAGATTGATGGCGCTATGTAAGTCTTCTTATTATAATTGTAGTAGGGTGTAGTAGTACAGGCCCATAGGCTGAGGGTGTAGTAGTACAGGCCCACAGGCGGAGGATGTAGTAGTAGAGGCCCATAGACTAAGGGTGTAATAGTACAGGCCCATCGGCTGAGGGTGTAGTAGTACAGGCCCATAGGCTGAGGGTACAGGCCCATCGGCTGAGGGTGTAGTAGTACAGGCCCATAGACTGAGGGTGTAGTAGTACAGGCCCATAGACTGAGGGTGTAGTAGTACAGGCCCATAGACTGAGGGTGTAGTAGTACAGGCCCATAGACTGAGGGTGTAGTAGTACAGGCCCATAGACTGAGGGTGTAGTAGTACAGGCCCATAGACTGAGGGTGTAGTAGTACAGGCCCATAGACTGAGGGTGTAGTAGTACAGGCCCATAGACTGAGGGTGTAGTAGTACAGGCCCATAGACTGAGCGTGTAGTAGTACAGGCCCATAGACTGAGGGTGTAGTAGTACAGGCCCATAGACTGAGGGTGTAGTAGTACAGGCCCATAGACTGAGGGTGTAGTAGTACAGGCCCATAGACTGAGGGTGTAGTAGTACAGGCCCATAGGCTGAGGGTGTAGTAGTACAGGCCCATAGGCTGAGGGTGTAGTAGTACAGGCCCATAGGCTGAGGGTGTAGTAGTACAGGCCCATCGGCTGAGGGTATAGGCCCATAGGCTGAGGATGTAGTTTTAGTTTTATGGGAGCCTCAAGGGGGTGAGCAATAGGAGGGTTCAAAGGAGGTGCAGTTGGAGGTTTTTTTGGGAGCCTGCAATCACAGGTCGAAAACTAGTAGAGCTAGTGATTGTAATAGTAGCAGTAGCAGCAGCAGCAGCAGCAGCAATAGTAGCAGTAGTAGTAGCAGTAGCAGCAGCAGCAATAGTCGCAGTAGCAATAGTAATTAGTACAAGTGAATGTAGTCAATATTTTATTTCTCGGTGATGACCATGTCACATTTATAACGTGATTTAAATATTTTAACCTTAAATGGTTATTATATTAATTACATTAACATCAATATTAAATGCTCATTATTATTAGTGGCTAAGAGAAGTTCATAACATTGTCTACCTGCTTTGATATTTTGCTTACAAAATACATTTTGTCAAATGTTATTGCAGCTACGATGACGACATTGACCAAGTGAAAAGCTACCAGAAGATTCAGCTCAAAGACTTGGAGAAGGTGGAAATAGGCAAGTGTCATCAGAACTGTAACTATGGCAACAAGAAAACTTGTCCAGTGATTACATCATAACTGAGTACCACATTTGCATAGAGAACTGGCATGTTGTTGTGGGTTCAAGAGTGGTTTGATGTTTAACGATATCATTCTAAAACTAGATGAGCAAAAAATTTTTATTTTGTTTAAAGGAGATAATTATTGGCAGGAAGTTTGTTGAATTAATTGTACTTCGCTTCGACAGTTTGGTGTGTGAGAACCATGAACTTCAAAGGTATTTGCATGTAGGAATGCATGCCTCTACAGTAAGTGCCAATTGCAGATGTAGTGGCTGCTTAGTATTTAAATTTCTTTGCAATTTGAACATTTTGCAGACGCAGCTTTCAAATTGCAAACACTTTCAGTCTTATTAAACGCAGTTTGAGGGGCAGTATCCTTCAACACCTATCCTTGGACCAATACTGTTCACTATATATATGACTCCTCTCGTGTCGCTACTCAACCACCATGGCATGGCTTACCATCTATATGCCGATGACATCCAACTTTTCCAAGAATTTAGCCTGAGCGATAATATTTCACCCAACATTGCCATCACAAAAGTAGAACCCTTTGTTGCCAGTATCTGTCAGTGGATGAAAACCAACATGCTAAAACTCAATGATGACAAAACGGAGATCATCATCCACCATCCGAAATCAGCAACCGAAAATGTTCTTCCTGACGGTGTAACTATCGGAAACGTGCACGTGTTACCCAACACACACACCAGAAACTTGGGGGTGACCTTTGATTCTAATATGTCCCTTGAGCGACACGTAACTAACATTTGTAGAAATGGGTATTACTACCTCCATAGCATTGGACGCATTGGTCGATACTTAGACAAAGAACACACAAAACAACTTGTGCATGCGCTAGTCATTTCGTGAATTGACTGCTACAATAGTATTCTTAATGGATTGCCAACGACAGTAATTGAGAAATTACAAGGTGTCCAAAATGCATGTGCCCGTATCATAACGATGCGGTCGAAACGAGACCATGTCATGCCCATGCTGTTGGAGCTGCACTGGCTTCCTGTGAAGAGTCGCATTACTTTCAAGACCCTACTTCTCACTTTCAAATGCCTTCATGGGCTCGCACCTCCATATCTATCAGCACTTCTCTCTCCGTACCGCCCATTAATTTAGTATTATAATTAATCTATTTTATTGTTTTAATAGCTTGCATAATTGTGTTTAATTTTATATATTTTAAGACAGTATAGTTGATTTTACTTAGTAGTAGTGATTGCATAGTAATTTTAACTATATATCGTATGATGTTATTTATTTGCATTAGCCATTGTAAAGCGCCCCAGAACAATTATTTGGATGGGGCGCTATATAAGAAATAAATTATTATTATTAACATATTTTTGTAGTATTAAGAACATGTTAAAAATACTTCGCTTTAAATGAGCAGTCATATTCTGGATGGGATGTTGACATATTCTTGTAGCATTATGACATGACATACCCGCTTAATGGTTTTAGGTCCAGCGCCATCGCTGTTCAAGTCGAAGTACATGTGTATTCGCATCTACTACACGTCTACCGAGGGGAACAGTCATTTCCACGCACTCCGCACAACCAACACAAGGCTCTTCAACAACATCATTGTACACATTCACAATGACGAAGAAGCCAGGGGTAAGTGGCGCCACCTGGAACAACATAGCAAAGTGTAGCATGCGTCACGTTAACTTTGCAGATGCCATTGCAAATCTACCGGTTTAAGCAGACTTGTCCTAGTTATCCAGCTGTTTCTCAGGTATCTCAATTGGTACTAGATTAGTGTCTTCGAGATCTTGTTTGTAAAATGGAGTATTGACTTGGTAAATACTGTGGATGAAAGTACAAAGTTTTTATCATAAAGTCACACTCTGAATTACGTATTTGACTGTAATAATATGGCACTACCTTCATTGCAAATACCACAACATTATTTTTATTTATTGCATTGTGTCGAAACTGTAAAAATATGTTCTACTGGCAAAAATAATGTCTGGGAATACACCAGACAAGTTAGGCTAAGAACAGTTGTTTAAATCTTACAAAACAGCTATGTTGGAGAGTAACAACTTACTTTGCTGTTATATAAAAATGAAAACAACTTTTGTTTACAAACTGTTCATATGTTATATAGCAACATAAACTTACTTTGGAGCAATTGTTCATTTGTTATGTTTCAGAGTCGTTGAAGGCAATCGCCGAGACGTTTGTCGCAGCCAAGAAGTTGATGTCACAAGACCTGCCATTCACTGAATGTAAACTCGACAGGTACAGTAAATAATGTAATAGGATACAACATTAATAAGCACTATATTCACTGTGAACATGTCGTTAGTTAGTTTACATCATACTATTGTTTTTAGGTAGGCCTATTAGTGAAATACCACAATTTTATTGGGTGGTCCTCAATTTTCGTATGTATAAACTATAAATGAAAAATACTGCATAAAGTGTGCGTTGTAAAATATTTACCTTTTATGTTCATCTGTAAAATAATAAGTTTTGTTTTTTGCAAACGAGTCAAGGTTTTTAAGTAGTGGTGGCAGACACAAAATCTTAAGACGATTATGAAAACAAGATGGTGCATCCTTATTTACTAAGTAACATTAAAACTGGCGCACATACTGATAAATACTCAGTCTTTGATTTGTATGTTCCACACAGCCAAAACAATCTAAATCAAAAGTAGAATCATGTATGAAAATGTAAATTTTCATTGTAGAAAGAGAACAAGGCCACACACAGGCGTCATCAACATCACACAGCAGGCGCAGGAGCAAGTGACTACGCTACAGCGTGGCGCCACTGGGCTCCCAGGAAGGGCGGCCACTAGTTCTGCATTGTCCCAGCAGGCGGGGCCACTGACGTCGCGTCTTGGTCGTACATTTGCCAGCTTCAACCCAGTACGACACATCCGCCTGGGTCGAATGAAGCCGAATGTGGCACAGTTCATCCCCGCTGTGTGGTATAGTAAAGATGATGCTCCCACAGATGGCAGCACTGAGCAGGCGCGGATCCTCAAAGGCGATAAAGTCGTTGCGGTGCCTGGTGTGGCTGTATCGCGTAGGAAAGACAAGCTGATGACCTTGAAGCGGGAATATGACCTTGACAACGTCACAGACGTCCTTGGGGAAGAGAGCGATGACCTTGACGATGACCCCAGCATCATCGTGTGGCCACCGAGAGGTGACACGCATGTCGATTTCCACCTGTTGTCATGTGGCATTGTCAGGACGAGTCCAGTCGCGTCCGTGATGTCACTGATGCAGGGTAGGATGAGTGAGATGTCAACAGACTGCAGTGTAGTTCACATGAAGACCACAAGGTGGCGTAATGGTGACCAGCGGTATTGCAGTGACATGCTGTATGATGCACACCCTAGTACGGCTGTAAATCAGCCCCCGACATGTTTTGCGACGTTCAGTCTCGATGCCGACATCGACGATAACAATGACAGAAAAACCGACAGTAACTGGCCGACTGTGGTGCAGGACAATACCGAGCACCAGGAGGCGCCACCTGGCGGTAGCACAGATGTCCATGCGTCCGTTCCTGGCGACAAAAACAGACAGTCGCGCAATAGTTCCATCGACATCAATGCGTCGTTGGACGAGTGGGTGACAATTAGTGTCGATGATGCGGCACTGTCTCACCCTAGTCGACAGCACTTGTACCACCCGTGCATGAAGACGTCATTCAGTGAAGGTTCCCTCTCCGGCCTCTCCCCTGAGTTCAGTGGTGACTCGAGCAGCGAAGTCGTCGATGCCACATCACCACTGTCGAGACTGCGCTTGAAAATGTCGAGTCTGACGGGAGGCACGGCGCTTGGCGCCAGAACGAGGCCTGAGAATCGACAGCAGAGTCGACAGCTTGTAAACCTCGCCCTTCAGAACAGGATCAACTCTGAGCTGAGGTTCCGTGAAGTCCGCACAAAGATCATACTGCTCTAGGGTCAAGGTCTCCGATCAGTTGTGGTTAATGCTGGTCAGCTTGGTCTTGTCTAGTTGTTGGAGAATCATGTAACAAAATCAGGGATTTGATGTTTTATTTGTAGGACTTTGGGTGGTAACACATCACTGAGTACACATGCACGCATGCATTCACGCACAGGAATAACTGGTCAAGTAAACTCCTATATTAGTCATGAGAATATATTTTCACTCTGTTCACCTGTACAATCTACTGTTTAGAGCACAGTTGTTAGAGCTCTTTCTCAAGTGCATGGTCATTAGAGCAGGGTACCTCTAAAAATCTATAACAACACAGTTATTGAACATTAGAAATGTTGTTATATAATTATATAAATATAGTTGTAAGTATGTATTCAATTACTGTTATCAACCATGCACCTATATGGTCATGATTTGATTTTTATATATGAGCATTGTAATTATGTATATATTTGGTCAAACTTTGTGTTAATGGTTACTGCCAAACCTGCCAAGACACCAGAATGGTAATACTGTAGTAAAGCTGGTCATTTATAGAATCTGACTTAGTCACCTCAGTGTCACACGTGAATGTGTAAATGTGTCGAATGTTATCGTACCTGCATGCTTCTACAGGTCATTATTTTATCAATTAGAACTTGTACCGAAGTTCATTGCTGCAAATGTACTGTGCTGCCCCCATGTGGGAAGAATCAGAAGTTCTACACATGTTTTGGAATGGCCCCCCCCCCCCCCCGAGCTACAGCACGTTTCATTTGTAGTCTTGTACACAACACTGTGTATATGTGTGTAAACCGATGCCACATAGCCTGTGTATGCAGCTTAGACATTTTCATGTCTGTAAACAGGGATTGTTGCTGAAAGCTCTCAATTGCTGTTGGCGTCAAAGACGTTTCTTTCCTTATACATGCCGATACTTTACTGCCATGGAATCTACACAACATTTGTGTTGTGTTGTTTATTGTGTCAGCGAAGATGTAATAAACATAGCTACTTTTACTGAACAAGTTGTATATTACATATACTATACAATTTGAGATATATTTTATATCTCAAACGCAGACCACAACATTACAAGTGAACCATTCTGGGCCTGGTTTTATGAAGCATTCATATGAAGAATCTGGGCGTGTCTTTTAAAACTGTTCCGAGTTATATAATCTATGTTAAACATATGATACAAATGCCCTGTGAAACCGACCTAAGTTCCATTAACAGCCAACATGTAAGTTTAATGATATATTTTATTTTGAATTACACATTTTGTACAAAAGCAGGAAACCCTAACTGAAATGAGCCTAGTGTGATGAGAAGTACATGCGGTGGAGTCAACCGCACGCACCAGAGTCGGCCATTCTGGTTCTCTAATCTCAACATTCGTTCAATTCAATACTTCTTTCAATTCATGGTTGGCGAATAAATCCTGAACTATTTCTTGCTGTTAATTAGGAAAGAACAAACATATTCGACAGTAGAAGCAGAGAGGTTTCAAGCCCAAGCTAGTAACAACCTTGTTCTGATGAGGTATAATGTCATCGCGCATAGACTGTCAGTTGATACAGTTTGTAAGATGATTAATAACATCCCCAACACAGCATAAACAGCAAATGTATCAAACAAGAGAATGGATACATCTTTTCATATTTATAACTGTACAGTTGGGACTTTGCTGGCGGCAGTTGTATTGCACCATCAACAATCAAACATCCAACGTTCATACATATCTGGTGCATTTACATAATTTCAGCAAAATAATTACCAACATTTACTGGAACAATTCTTTTCCCTTTTCTTAGGTCTACAAAAAATATTCAACCAACTGCTATCTCACACACAATCATGCAATGTTAGAGAACCAACTATTTCAATAAGGACTGATCTGAGAAAAAACATGATCGAATGGGTCCAGAAAGTTCAAGAGAGATAGGCACTGCCCAACAAACTGACGGGACTACTCCATTTAAAAATCATGGCGAGAACGCAAGTACCCATAGATTTTAAATATTACCTAACAACTATCCAAATAAAACTGGTCACAATTTCCATTTCAGCACTTGCTCCTACGCCAAGATTTTTGAACGGAACAGAATGAAGACCCCAACAATTTTACTATGATACAGTGATGGCTGGAAAACATGGCAGCCTTTAACGAAACAGATATATACTCCAACTTACACTTCGTCAGATAGCCAACGTTCATTGGAATCTATGCAGATACCTCAATCTCACTCACACATACGACGACTGCGGAAAGGTTAAAGTTGTGCTACAGACAAATCTATTGCGCAAAGTTCCTTGTGGCATGTGTATCTATCACAACTGGCATTCCCAGGAGTTCCAAAGTGACAGCCATATGATCACTCGTCAACAGATGGATGTTATTCAACCTATATGTCCTGCGATCCACGTGTAGATGCCACCACCGGCACAAGTCTGTAGCATGTTCCGAGACGTCATCGCTGTCTATACACAGTCTAAATCCGACTGCCGCAGCAGATTTAATTAGTTTACGTGCTAGTTGACTCAGGTGCGTCTAGTTTTTGTTGCCGTCCTCCTTTTTGTCCTTATCCTCACTAGAGTCCCCACTCGCACTGCTGTCAGAGCTGCTGTCTGTGCTACTACTGCTGCTGCTGCTGGAGCTGCCAGAACTTCCCTCTCGGTCCGCAGCCATCTGAAACATACCCAGGTTGTCATCACTGAAATCAACTCACCAATACCCGACTCCACCATGAAACGTGTCTGACTGCACCAACACTCATTTTGAGATACAGGCCAAACATGAAGCCAAGGGGCAACTGGGTGAATTTAGTGATTTTAACTGCAAGTAAGAAATGTGTTGACAAACTATTCTGAATTTTGTTTACCAATTTTAACTGATATTAAGAAATTTGTTTATAAATTATTCTGAAAATATGTTACCGAGAATGCCTTACTAACACTCAAAATGTGGTTTCAAAGTAGACTACATGTGACTATTAAAAGCCGCCAGAGCAAGATTACTCAGGACTGTTTCCAAGTTAAAAACTACAACTGTGTATATGTTGTATATGCTTAAGGTGGCACCATATAATTAGTGTCATTGGAAAGCAGTTTCTCCCCTTTCACACGGCACCAATAACTAGAAAATAATGGAAAGTGCAATAGAGACACATCTCATAGTGGAGGTTGCATTTGTATTTACAAATTTCACTTCACATCAAATTTATTTAGCGAATGTGGCTAAACGTCCAAATTGGCTGTAGCTAGCCAAACGACCAGATGTTGTTTGGCCATTTCTGCAGAAGTTAGCATTACAAAAAATAAATGCAAAACACAAAAGAACAAACAAGCTCAAATGAAAAAAACAACACGGACTAACTTAATAGAACACTTGTATTACAGTAAAATATACCCAAACGCCCATTGAAACTCTAACATACACCTAATATAAATTAACAGAAATTTTTTTTTAATTACAATAAAAGAAAGCAAAACATCCCAATATAAACAAATAGAACATTAAGTTTAATTTTATAAATGCTGAACAGCCTCTGAAATTGTAACAAGCCATTAGCCTAGTATAAACAACACACAAGGTTATATAAAACATCAACATTGTGGCACGTTAGTATAACTGGAAAAAGAAAACTTGAAATATTTAGAAAATAAAAATAATTCAAAACAGAACATCATTTAGCTAGTGGTAGTTGTTCCAAGTTGTGATATATTGTACTATATGAACTTATTAAAATTTTTGTTTGAAAAAATATTTCATTGATCACTAACGGTTTAATTGAGTAGAATCCCCAAATTAGTTATGTTCTATTGTACCACTCGGCACACTTAGCTGTAACAGCAGGAAGGTGGCCCCTTTGTATTGTGCTGTAATGCTGACTGATGTAATGCAATGCTGACATTTATCAAGCAAACCAAAAATAGATCAGCGAGCGGAAAATGAACAACTCGAAACATACCCAAAAAACACTTTTTTGGTTCGTCCGGTGTCTTAGACACTGCGAACGATGTTGGTTCGTCGACACAGTTCACCAATCTACTAATTGAGGCACCACTATCTGATTTCATACTATAAGGTCCACCTACTTTTAAACAGCAGCTAAACGGGCATATCCAAAGTAGGCGTGATGTCACAGTCACGTATATCAACCAACTAATGCAAACAAATTTGACCCATAGTCTCCATTGGTTGGCGTACGTTATATGACGTAGAGATATATCGGTTTCGCTGCCATCAAAGCACGTTAGTGTCGCTGCCGTTAAAAGTGGGTGGAGCTTATAACATGGAATCAAGAAATTGTGAAGTGCACATGTCTGAACCTATGAGGAAAACAGTGCCGCAATTGGAAGATTAGTGTACCGAGTACCCGTCACCAGCATCGTTCGGAACCGGAAACGACACGATTGTAGGTCCACCTGTAGGTGTTCTATAAACGGTTACCAGGAAATCTAGATGACGCTACAATAAAAGAAAGTACATCCTTTCAAGCGTTACTAAGATTGTCGTTTTTTGCTCGTTTATCTATTTTTGACCAAACATAACATCAATAATAGTGTCACCAAAAATCAAATCGCTAAGAATACATTTCGACAAGTCATTTCTGTCCGCTCACCTTCTTGTACGCCATCTCAAAGAGTTTCAGTGAAGCCTGCTGCAGTTCGTTTGTTGCCTTCTTGATGTTCTCTGCCGACTCTGTGTCTTTGTTCTCGAGTATCTTGCGAACCGTTGCGATGTGTTCCCTCAGTTTTGTGCACTGAAATAAGAGATACATTACTCAACGCCTTCAAGCCAACATTCCGTTATATCATATAGACTGCTGTTGACATTATAATAAAATTACTTAAACTGACTGTGTGTTGAGGTGACTTTTAACCGGTTCCTCATTTTTTAATATGATGTTCTTAATACTAGCTACTCAGCAATTTGTGTGCAAACACCCTGATTTCCACAATCAAAACTGCAAGTGGGACAAAGTACGATTGATTTAGCAAGCTTCCTGCTAATAATTGCCATCACTGGCTTAGGATGACTCCAGACAACGGAACAAAGTCACTTTAAACTATCCACGCAACATTGTTATGAACATCAGAAAACATGATTTGTTCTATGCTACATGAGTTACAGAGGGAGTATTAAGCTGTGGGTACTTGCCTCATCAGCAGGCAGCTGGTCCTTGAACTCGTCCATCTTTGAGTCAGTGTCGTGGATGATGTTCTCTGCAGAGTTCACCGCCTCCACACGTTCCTGGCAAAAGACAAAGTAACGGTCAAGAAAAACAACAATCAGCATTTGATTACTCTATTAATTACTAATCAGAGTTCCAGGACCGAAGTGATTCACTTACATAAGTTGAACAGTAATGTTTGTCATAAACTTAACATATCAAAATGATGTGTTTTAGAAAAGATGACAGATGTTTTTCCCTCACATTCTGACAGCAAACCAGTTGCTGCAAGTTTGAGAGATTAATTAGGTGTGGAGAATTACAGGAGCATACAGGATGGACAGAAAGAGAATGAATGAACCAAGGGTGAAGATCAGTTTAACAGGAAGATTAGTATGAAACCAGATGATGTGAATAGGCCAACAGAAGCAGACTGCCAAAGAGTGCTGAAACAGAGAAACATCACGGCCATACAAAAAACCACAACTGAGATGGGATAACTGTGTGAAGAGGGTTTGAGAAAGACTGACAAAACTGAAAGGTGGAAAGAGAGGGCTGCTAAGACAGAGCAATGGGGAAGGGGTGTGGGGGAGGGGGTGCAGCTACAACAAGAATAGTGCAACAATAATAGAACTACACCTCTCTAGGCCTGTATGTTTACTCACCTTGCGAGCCAAGTCCTCAGCGGCGTGTCTCTCGGCGTTCTTCACCATGTTCTCAATGTCGTCCTTGCTTAGACCGCCCGACGACTGGATGACAACTGCAATGTCAAATCTACTGTCATCTCTCAGAAGCACACAACTGTCCGTCAATGAGAGACAGCAGTTGAAAATAACCCCATTTTTATCATAACGAGACATTTTGATTAAGTTTTACAAAATTGCATTTCCTCTTTTCAAGGCAACTGTTGTTTTCAACCTTACAGAAATGTAGCAACAGTTCAGATCTTGAGACGATGAAGATAAAAACACTGATTTCTGTGATGTGTCTTGTCGATTTAGCAATGAATACAAAGTTGTCTTCAAAGTGACTTCCCTCTTTTTGTCGACAAAGTGTTGCAAATTGTTGAGAGCTGTTCACGAATGAAGTGGATAGTAATCTCGACATTCATAAATAGTAATGTCAACATTCATAAATAATAATGGTTATAAACATTGTTTTATTTGTGGTTTATTATCATCAAAACACTTTTTGGCAGTCAATATAATCACCGGCTTAAACGATTGCAATTTTACAAGTTGCCATGCTAATATAGATTTTTAGTTTATCCCATGATTATGTGAGAGAAATGATGATATTGTAAATGTGCCAACACTTACTCTGTTGTTCTTTGCCTGTGCCCTTGTCCCGTGCAGACACGTTCACAATGCCGTTTGCATCAATGTCAAAGATCACCTCAATCTGAGGCACTCCACGAGGGGCTGGGGGGATGCCAATCTACGCAAACACAAACGACTTAATTAGTGCCTAAAGCGATAATTAATTCTGGAAAATATGCAGGAAAGCTAGCAGAAATATTACTTTGATCTCTGTTTCAAATACCTTTTACCAGAACTTTGCTGTGTGTGAGGCTTAGCAGTGGACTTATTTAATCAATAATCCACGCAGAGAGCCATAATAGGATTTTCAGTGAAATGACAGACCACACCTTCATACCACACCACATAACCATGCCAATGCCAAACGGCTCATCACTCTAGATCACAGATCTCCGTTCATTGACCTATTTGGAGATCGCCAATTTACACTACTGCCAATGGAATTGTGGGAAATTACAATGTAAACAGAAGAATGTATAGCAAACTTTGTTTGCATTGTGATTGGACTGCTGATTTATGTAAAGTATTTATTTGATACCTGTGCTATATTGAACTTTGACTGCAGGCTTCACAGTTGTTCTCATCACTGTTTAATTTGAATTTCATGCTATGTAGATGAACACAATTTTACTCAGTATGCTTTGAGTTGAAATTAACCGAACTCCAAACACGTCAATGTCGACAAAACTGACAGCGCCCACTGGTGGTACTCACAAGCTGGAACTGTCCAAGCAGTTTGTTGTCTGCGGCCATCTCTCGCTCTCCCTGGTGCACTTTGATCTCCACCTGCGTCTGTCCGTCGACAGCCGTTGAGAACACCTAAAACACACTCAGTGCATCAGACAGTAATAACTACCATGTCAAATTAAAATCTCTCGGCATTATCTTTGTTTCGTGTTACCCCCCAAATTAAATGCAGCCAACCTTCATAGATTTTATGACATGACAAGTGCTTTATTTTGTTGCGACCTTGTATATCCAAACACAAGGAAGAGCTGCCGCCCGACTCAATCTCTATAAAAAAACAGAAGTATGTTTTTATCATATTAGACTTAAGAATATTTCAAAACATAATGTTTTAGCACAATATCAATCTAATAAAAAATTGAGAGAACGTAACAGAAAACACAAATAATATAATAGTAGGTTTTAGCTAAACATTTTAAAGTAAGAGAATAAAATTATCTCTTTGAGAGTACAGTAAAACCTGTCTTAGTGGCCACCTGTCCATAACAGTAACCTGTCTATTGCGTATAACGGTCAGTTAATTTGGACCGAACCATTCATAGTCAACCTGCCGCTTGCGGGCAGGTCAAAGGGAATCCATAATTTCCCTGAATAAAACATCATCGTGTCAGTGTCATTGCGAGTACGGAGGACTATCAAATTGAAATCGAGTCACGCAGCACCTTTGTGACCCCTTTACTCCAGCAAAGAGGAGTAGAATCAGCTTTGACGTCCAAAGTGAGCTGGAAGCGGGCCATTGTAATATTTACCTAGGACCTAGGTGGCATGGCATAGCTAGAGAGATTGCCTAGGTAAATATTACAATGGCCTGTAGATAAAATTGTATTGATAAGAGAAGCCATTGAAGCAGGCTGTTGTAGTATTTACCTAGGTGGCTTGGCATAGCTGGAAAGAGACCGCTTAGGTAAATATTAAAATGGCCAGTTACCTACCACTTGGGGTAACTTAAATTGTATTGATAATCCCCCCTGAGCAAATCTGGGTCAACGCTTGCCTTGCACTCATTCACACCCTCGTGTTTCCTTTTGGACATCAAAGCTTTTTCTGTTCGCCTTTACTTTGAGGGCGTGATTGATTTCAACATGACCCAAAAGAAAAATCAATTAAATATAGCAAGTTGTGTAGTGTATTATTTAATATTATTGTTAATGCTAAGTTTGTATTGTTCATGAGAGTACCAACTAGCGAACATCAACGTAACCATCCATAATACTGTGGCTCCACCTAGTGAGTATCCAAGTTACGAAACTCCATAACGGCAACAGTAATTTTGTACAGTCCCGACGATGACCGTTATGGACAGGTTTTACTGAAGTATATGCATGATAACAAAACGGTACCAACCTGGGATTTCTTCGTTGGAATGGTTGTGTTTCGGTTGATCATTTTCGAGAAGACGCCGCCTAGTGTCTCGATACCGAGTGACAGTGGGGTGACATCAAGTAGCAGGACGTCAGTGACATCGCCAGCAAGGACACCTCCCTGGGGGAGAAGCGCAACACATTCACAAGTCACATCATTACCTTACCACAGTCCGCAACACTCACTCCGACTACAAGAACTGGATAGAAGGGGGTTCACAATTTGATTTTTTACGTGAACAAGCACCCCTCCAAACCAGGCATACTCTGCACTTCACACACAGTAGCTTGATTATAAAGCTGATTTATAGCCACTGACAATAGGAACACAAAAGATCTTGTGGTGATTCAGAGCGACGACAAAATATGAATACAATTTGAAAATTATTTTATTTATTATTTTATTACTTTTGGGTCAGAATGGTGAAAGTAAATGCTTAAGCCTGATTAGATAACTGGGATATCTGGGTGTAAAACAGGTCTGGGGTAATAGTAATATGTAATAGTAATTATTACAAAATTGAAGTAATAGTAATAGGAAGCACTAGTTTCTCCAGGTTTTATATGGTTGCTCCCCCTTGACAACTTGAGCATGGCCCTCATGAAGTCTTACCCTAGAGTTTTATGAGCGTTTACATAACAAGATACACTGGTACAGTGTGACTGCTGCACTGAGTAAAGGGATTAAACTAGGCTTTCACTGCTTTGAAGCCAGTTCTGCCAAGTGCCAAGTTGCCAAGTTCCCTTTTCAAGTAAGCCTATGGGTTTAGTGACTACCTCCATGGTGCACAGTCTGATCTACAGTGGGTGTGAAAAACATCCTGATGTATTTGTACTTGAGCCAATAATTAACTGTCCACCAAGCACCAATCAGCAATAGAGCAATGTCGTTTAATACTTAATACCTTATACTTCTCTAATGATGATGAAAGTACTTGACATTCTCAAATACCATTTCAAATACTTTGGGCTTGGATATAAATAAATGGCAAGTTAGATTTGTTTTAATCACCTGTCTTGCTTAACTTCTTCAGACTGTGAGTCAAACAATTGTACTTATTGTATTTATGCATAGAGGAGTGACTAACATACCTGGATAGCAGCACCCATGGCTACAGCCTCATCTGGGTTGACAGATTTGCTCGGCTGTCGACCAAACAACTCCTGCACCATGGACTGGACCTACAACAGCATTGACACAGAATGTGACCAACCAATCAGTTTTATTTCCAAATTAAAATCACATACATACATAACTTGATGCAACATTTTGCTTCAAAATTATGACTATAATCATAACAAAGAACGATTCCAACAAATAAATTCAGTGAATAACAACACTTACAAATACAAAGTGTTTGTGATTTGATGTTATATTAATAACATGTCTTCCCGTCGAATGTAAGGACCAACAGAAATGCTGCAGTGTCACATAAGATCATGCATATAAACTGTGGCAGCCAGCTAATTTGCCAAAGAATTGGCCCTGATAGTTATTGACAAACACTCAGGAATTTGACTTCTTTGGTGAGAAAGAACATATGTGAACAATTCTACCAAACTTCTACCTATTTCAACCACTGACATAACACTGCATAAGAAGTATTTGTGTTACATATCTAACAAAATATTTATATATTATGACATCTACAAACTGCACAACCCCAACTTACTTTCCCAAAGATTTTAACCTTAAATGTTATTGATAAAATTCATGATTCATGAATTTGACTTCATTTGCCAGAAAAACCGACAATCGTCTTATGTGACTTTCGGAGTGCTATTTTCCGACCTCTACTGACCTTTGGCATTCTCGTCATTCCCCCGACGAGGATGACCTCCCCGATGTCACTCTTCTTCACCTCCGCGTCCTGGAGAGCTTTCTGGCATGGGGCAATTGTGCGCTTCATCAGTCCATCAACAAGCTTCTCGAAGCGAGCTCGTGTGAACTTCATGTTCATGTGTTTGGGTCCGCTCTGGTCCATTGTCAGGTACGGCAAGTTGATGTCGGTCTGGAACAGTTCTCACTCATAAATGCAGCTGTAACAATTAATTGTACGTATAAATCATACATCACAATACACAGTCAAAGATGTACGATACACCGATATGCAATACAATATATCAATCCATCGCCAAAATATGCACAACCAATGTTCTGTTTCGCATTGGGTGAATAACCAAATTTGTTTGCAAAAGATTTCAACACCTTGCTTGTTATATCATCGTCCAAATCGTTGATATATATTAAGAATAATATAGGTCCTGGTACTGATCCCTGTGGTACCCCACTCAAAACTGATTTTCAGTTTGAAGCTTCCTCATCAACTACTACCTGTTTTCTTCTGTCAATTAGCCATTTTTCTATCCAGTTAATTATACCATTTCCTATACCTTTAATTTAAGCAATAATATTTGATGTGGCACTTTATCAAAAGCTTTCTGAAAATCTAAATAGATGATATCCCCACTTAGTGATATCTTCCAAAACATTACATATTTGAAGAAAAAAAATACCTAACTAAAATACTCATTCAGGTCTTCTGCCATTAAGAATCCCTCTGATATTATATTTCCAGCACTATCTTCTAGAGGACCGACCTTATCCTGAACTTTCTGTTTGCTCCGAACATATCCATAAAAACTCTTGCTGTCATGTTTTATATTACAAGGTAATTTTTTTTTATAGCTTCTCTTTGAATTTATAATTTCACTTGTAGCTTGGTTAAGTGCTTCTTTATAAATGTTGTAGTCTTCATCATTTCTAGTATGTCTATATGATTTCCACATCATTTGTTTATACTTAATTTTTCTAATGGCTTCTTTCAATAATGATTCTTTCTGGATCGTTCCCTTGTTTTTTCAAGGAATAAATATATCAACGATGCACTGAATTTCACTCTTGAAGATATTCCAGCATCCTGTTGCTGTCTTATACTTTAGTATGTTATTCCAGTCTATATTTGCTAAATAACTTAGCTTATAAATAATAAATCTACAGCTTCTTCCACAGAACTATTAGAACAAATAAGTGACAAACAACAGATGTGATATATCAAATTACCAAGATATCAAATTACTAAGCCGTTACATTGAATGTAAGATCCACAGATTTGCTGCAACGTCCAATAAGACACTACATAGAAACTGTGGAGTCCCGTTGCTTTGCCAAAGAATTGGCCCCAAAAGTTATTGATAAACAGTCGGGAATTTGACTTCTTTGGTGGGAAACAACATTTAATAATATCACAGCACGTGGTCGCATTAGCCATGGCTATCATGAATGATCGCCTGGTCAAATTGTTTTCATGTTTGCTACAATATTCTGGCTAAAGAACCTTCAATTTATGTGTAGAAAATGTCAGGTTATTAATCTTTAAAAAATCCTACTGCAAGCACAAACTGTACGTGAACTAATCTCTACTCTGTCTAGTCTCATTTCCCTCACTCGATACAAACTTCTATACCAATAATAGCTTGGGGACTTTTAGATATCTATAGATAACCGCACACATAGTTGGACAAGATTTTAAGCTGTTTTAGTAAATACACTAAATGGATGGATGCTTTTCTCTGGATTTTGTATATAAACAAGACTCCTCCAAATATTCCTCTTATCACAAATTATTTAAATGAACCAAATTTCAAAATTCAATTCTAAAGCGTGTGATGTGCCTGCCTTTCATGATTAGTTATATCATTTTTTATATAAAATATTATCCAATAAACAGCCACAACCCATATTACATTACAAATCTGTCAAAATAGTAGGTAGCCGATAAACAACAGTTTCAGATATTTACTGGACTCTGCTTTGCAACTATACATGACACGTTTGATGATTAACCTGTGAGATGACATGGCACTGTAGCAGGGTCTCCAGTGTCCAGTAAGCCACTCACCTGTAGAGAGGAGGACAACTCAATCTTTGCCTTCTCCGCAGCCTCCTTCAGTCTCTGTACGGCCATCGGGTCCTTCCGCACATTAATGCCTTGCTGTCAACACAAACACACTGTCTCAAAGGGAGATCACAAACTTTCTCAGCTCAACGCCCCATACTGTTTCTGGCCGAGTTTTCAGCTTTGTGTTTCACGAATCTAAAATAAATTTGTGTATTTGCAGAGGACGTTATGGAACTTGATAGCTACCCTCATGTGCCCCCCCCCCTCTGGCTGTGTTTTCAGCTTTGTATGTTTTATGTCAATCAAAAATAAATTTGTATATTTGCATAGGACCCCGTATAACTTGTTGGCAACACTCACGTGCCCCTGGTATCATGTCAACCAATTAAAAAATTTATTACATTTTGGATATTGACATACTTTGCTATCAAGCACTAAAGACATTGTGGTACAGAAATGCATACAAGAGATCAGATAGAATGTTACACAAGAGATCATTGCAATAATAATATTAGAGAAATCATGAGCAAACATTTCAACAAAGTACCTTGTTGTACTTGCACGGAATAATTACAGATTACTGTATATTTATGCAACCAATGGTCTTCTCTGGCACTATGTACGGCAACTATTCAGCTAAAGTAGTCGGAACTTACAGGAATAGCAAAAAAGCTAAGAAAAAGACACTGTTCTAGAGCATCAGCCTAAGCATGACTTGCAGGTATAATTGTATAATAGGCATTGTTGTAATTGTATAATAGGCATTGTTGTAACTGTTGTTGTTGTTGAAATAAACTCCATTGCATTATATCATGTAAAGATGCACCATTCACACAAACTCACCTCCTTCTTGAATTCATCAATGAGGAAATGAAGCAACTCGTTGTCGAAATCCTCCCCACCAAGGAATGTGTCTCCATTGGTTGACTTCACCTCAAACACCCCCTTTTGGATCTCAAGGATGGAGATATCGAAGGTTCCACCACCCAAGTCGTACACGGCAATACTGCAGCAAAACAATTATGCACTGATTAATAAAAACAGGTGATGATTAATGATTTTCTAGTACTAAATATACATGCAGTGATGAACTAGAAACCCTCGGAGAAGAGGTCATCTTCTTTCTGTAGCTGTCCACAATCATTTGGTTGATTATTCTGGCATTAATGCTGATGGGAGATTAGAGAATGTTATCCCAGCTGGGTGTGTGCAAAACAGGATTTTTCCATTTCCCTGCCTGGGATAATTTACTTTCCTTGGCACAGACACCAGATAGAAGGAACAAACAGCCTACAGTGTATCTTCCAAAAGGCAACGTAGGGTGAACGAAATTGCTCAAGTTTCAACACACCAACTGATACCAGTACCGAACCATCACTAGGCCAGCACCAGGATTCGAAGCCTAGTTGCTCCAATCGACAGTCAGGCACTCTGACCACTCACACACCGTGCCCCACATCACAAAATAATACAGCACTGGAACATTGAAACAGACACCACTCACTGGGAATAACCGCACAAACTCAATAAGGCCCAAGACAAGCCAAAACCATGAAAGTAAATTAATTCAGTGATACCCTACAGTGCTGTACTTGTAAATAGTAAAGTAAAAACAAAGGGAATAACAACACGACCAGCACCTAACAAAACACCTCCACGCCTGTTCAATAGAATACATGTTATTATCTGGAAAACCAGAATTTTTGAACGGTTCTTCCTACTTACACTTTGTCTTCTGACTTGTCCATACCATAAGCCAGGGCAGCGGCCGTTGGTTCGTTGATCACTCGCAGCACATTCAGACCAGAGATCTGTCCAGCATCCTTTGTCGCCTGCACACACAGTGTACACAATCTTAGCTTACACGCTGTAGCGCCTCCTTTATATATCTATTATAATCCTAAATAACCATATAAATTTATTACAATAACATATCTTCACATATTTACAACTGCTGTTAGGATCAACTAAGCTCAAGTTCCAGAGATGGGGTGATTACTATAAAAATGTAATCAATTACAGTTACTATGAAGATGTACGAATACGATTATGAGTACTCAAAAAACAAATGTAACCGATTATGATTACTTTACACGTAATCATGATTACTTTAAAGAATATGCAAATCATGTTTCTACCATGTGTGTGAGTCTTTGAATTCAGAACTGATTATTGCTAATCAGGTTTTGTTATTATTTATTGACATCATAACATTTTTGGGAATTGAAATGATGAGCTGCACTTCTTAGGTCTGAAGCATTTATAGGGAAACATCAATTTGCCCTGTTGAACTGCTGGTTTAATTGTCCTAGCTCATAGGATTATCAATCCACGGCTTCAGATAAAACTGCTCAACGAAAGATGTAGGAGTAGCAAGCCGATTACTCCACTATGTTGTGGTGGGGTGGCAGGCCAGCTATGGCTTCCACACACACACATACAACCCCCCCCCCACACACACACACGCAAAGGGCACAGTTACAGATCTCTGCAAACAAGCCAATTACAATTGAGTGCTTAGAGAAGCAGGGTTGGGGACAAATACGGTTTCATAATCAAATACAAATATCTTGCATTTTAGAATTTCAAATACCCTCTTTTTAAATTTTCAGATACACATGATCAAATGTTACATTAATAAAATTTCAAATACAGAGGGTCAGATTCAAATATGCTATACATCAGATAGGTCATATACAGAATACAATAGTGAACTTAGACAGGTTTACCCTTAGATATAATAGACAGGGATTTAGCAGCTAACCAGTCAGTCAGGAGGTAATAACCATGACCAGTCATTCACACCAAACTAACAGTGCAAACAGTACAGGTGGCATGGTGTGGCTTCTAATATTACAAAGCAATGTGGTAGGGGAGGCTTATTTATGGCAGTGCTTCCCAGAACCTGTCACTATAATAACTTTGTACTATTACAATAAGCAGGACATATCGAGTACGACTACGATTACTTGGCTTTTTTGATCAATGTAATCGAGTATGAGTACGATTACTAAAAAAGTTTATTACAATGAGTACGATTACCCCATCTCTGAGCTCAACTAACAGAGTCTGTAATTACATTTATTCAAAGTACAATTGTTCTAAGATGCACATAAAACATAACACACATTAAACTTATTTTGTGGCCATAACGTACATGTACAAACTTATTTTTCATTCACTCTAAGATGTACATCATATATATTTTCATGTTATGTACATCAATATTTTGTAAATAGTTTAACGATATAACGATAATAACAATATAACAATTACAACAATAAACAGATGTATAATTTCAACTACCACTGGATTATAACTTGTGGAGCCTAACACGGATTATGTCGATTAACAAACATGCAACAATTTGGATGTAAAGGACAGACCAATGTTCACTACACATGCCCTAGACATGTGTGGGTGTGCATAACGTATGACCAAATATGGTAAAAGGCGATAGAAATGAACATGCTATGATAACAGACCTGTCGCTGGGAGTCATTGAAGTAAGCAGGCACGGTAACGACGGCATTCTTTACAGGCTGACCGAGGTAACTGTCTGAAAGGTCAAGATGTAGTGTATCAAGCAAATGTCCTCTTCAGATTAAATACGTTTCTGCTTTCACAACTGAACCTCAATCATTGCATCAACACTAATGTTTTTTGCACATTTCCAAAACGTAACAATCAAGTTTAGCATTTCCCGACCAATCCTGCTTGAATTGCACTACTGTCTACATAACTACTACACAATTTCCTACTCTTATTTGAGCTGGGATAAAAAGAATTTCATATCTGGCTCAAAGTAATCGGAAACTAACAATATTATTATCTGGCCTAATCACCCACGGTGTACATTGATTAGTACCATCCAATCCCTCCAGGAGGCAAGTATTACAGCAGCTGAAATCTCACAGTAAGTAATATGCAATAATACAAAAATAGATAGGTTTATTAATAAATATTAACCCTTTCTGACCTGTTATGTCCAATTTTAAAAAAACAAATTAATTTAATTAACATCTCAATTTCAGCTTTTTACTAAACTGATCGAGGAAAATAAGATTGTTTGGTGCCAACATATTTATAAATGCCATTTAACTGAAATAGACAGTTCTGGGTGTTTCTGTGAATACTATTTTAGCAACAAAACACATCCTCTGAACCAGTATTCCAGCCATGTCATAAAGTCATATTGAGTGAAAATATAACTGAAACGTCAGGAGAACCATGAAAATTGGTTCAGTGAAATTTGAGAAAAACGCACCAGCGGTCTCTTTCATCTTCATGAGAACAAAGGCACCAATCTGACTAGGCGAGTAGACCTTGCCATTCGCCTCCACCCACGCATCTCCATTGGACGATTTCACGATCTTATAAGCAAGATTCTTCCTGGAAATAACACAAATGCCATCGTTAAAAAACAGCCAGGATTATCCGCATGCACAGCAGACATTTGGATGTAATGCTTCATGTTTATTAACTGAAAATGCATGTAAAATACTTTTATATTCGTCCCTCATTATAACGCAGTCGGTCGTAGACCCAGAATTTCTGTCGCCAGGGGAAAATGGGCGCTATGGCAAATTATATTAACATGGTAATAACTCAATTGTTTTGTGTGAAGTTATCGCCGTCTTTGTCCACTATATGTGTATTTTGAAAGACTAGTTGGCGAACAAATAAATTTAACGTTGCCATATAACTGCAATGAATCAAGTGTGAGGCGTGTCACTACGTTGCCATTGTTTATTCTGCACTGCCAATGCTATCAAAAGTATAAGTTTCTTTTACTATATTCTATAATTATGGTCAATTTTAACATTAAGAACAGTAAATGTGGTGCAAGGTATTGTTTCACGCTGACATTAAACGAATCGTTTCCATTCTGCTAGTCATGCTCATGGCTTGCGTGTTCGCCCGGCTTCAGCGCCAGGCGGCTTGTAAAGTGCAATTGAAATTCACAAATACGCCTTGCTTAACCCTCTCAAGGCCAGATTAATGCAAATATGTGCCTGCTATTGAATCCTATTAAATCGAGAGAATGTTCTGTGAGTGAATCATGTGATATACTCGGGTTGCATGAATGCAAATAAATAAATAATTTTTGATCCGACTCAAGTAAAATTTTCACTACATTTGAAGAACTAATTCCTGGTGTAACTAGCCAAGTATGTGACATATATGTCAATTTATTACCCAAATATGAATTGCTAAAGTTTGACAAAAATAAAATACTTAAATAATTTTCAACAATTCATTTTTAAAAATATTTTTCATTAATAATTAGCGGTTACATGCTGCGTATGAAATGTTCACAAATTACTATGCTACAGAATGGAAAACTAATTAAATGTCTATGGTAAATAAAACTGAAATAATTTAAGTTTTTCAGAGTGCATGTATTTTCAAGATTTTATACAAAATGGCGTTCTTTGTGATCATAGCCGTCATCCCGTCTGAACTATTAAGTTTGTGTTATATTTAAAATGCGTAATCATAGTACAAAACACTCCCCTTCGATGGCAGCGTTCGTTATAAACTCGATTGGAAAATCCCATCAAAGTCCGAATTACTGGAGTTCGACATAATGACAATGTCGAGAATTACAACAAAGCTAAAAAACACCACCCGCTTCGTTGCGCGGCGCATTAATATTTTTTTACAACAAAATAGACCGCTCAAAAGTTAGCATTTAATCGTAGAAATCGCCTGCGGACGCGTGTTTTGGAATAACTCCTGGGTGCTTCCATGTTTATGCCCGCAGCAAATGTTAAACTTAAATCTCATTGGCTGAAAATCACCATTAAAATATTCACTGCGTGGCGTAAAAGAGGGACCGGAAATTGTGTGTCGCTGCGTTCGACTACAAAACCGCTTGGTGGTTGGCGCTATTTAGTCACGGAAATCGCCATCATATCTCACTTTTGATGCTTCCCAGTGAAACTTCAATATTATTATATGCTAACTGCCGAAATAAATTGCCGTTACTGGATGACACTGTTTCGCGGTACCAGTTTAAATGTGCCCCTGTATTCGAGTTGATTCGGGCGTTCTGGCCGTGAGGCATACTCGGGTTGATTCGGGCGTTCTGACCACGAGAGGGTTAAGAATGGGTTAAATACGTTTTAATGCAGCTTAGTAGGCAAAATCAGTATGCTAACATTTTTTTGCGTAACAAATATTAGCTATTCGTTGCGATGAACACAAAGCTACTGCCTGTATTGGTGCGCCAAAATATTAATTCGTCAACTGCATATGAATTGGTGCATCGTAATATTGTTCGGAACGGTAAATGTGCTTTCTAAATTGGTATTTTGATATTGATTGAAAGCGAATTGTGAGCGTATTCGGCTGTTGAGTACCAGGTTATTATTTTAGATCTTGCATCAGCGGTACCATATTATCGTTCAGTTTACCGTGGCCTGTTGGTCCATTGTGTATTTTAAAATGGTACACCATTCATGCTATTCAGTTCAACATTCAACAGTGCCCAACAGTGTATGGCGTTACCGCGTTTATAAAGCGGATTCATCTCGTGGACCCCAACTACCGCATTATAACGAGGCGCGACTGTATGTATATATATATGTATTATGTTACCTGTGTTTAGAAGCACACTGTCAAGGATTGTGAATAGTTTATAAAATATGTATGCTTATCTTTTCTTTGTTACGCAATGTCCTCAATTTTACGAACGGGTGGGAATGGGGGAACACTGACATAATTAGGGCCAGTTCAATTCAACAAGGTTCAACTGGGAAAATGCAGTGTTTGTTAATGCTCACAAAACACTAGGATTGGTACAACAAATAAAATAGGTAGTTATCTAGGACCAGTGTCGAGGCGGGAAAGGCAACAACTTACATGTCCTTCTGGACTTCCTTGTCTTCGAAGCGGCGTCCAATCAGGCGCTTTGTCGCATAGAGTGTGTTGGCAGAGTTTGTGACAGCCTGTCTCCTGGCAGGCATGCCTGTTAACCGCTCACCATCAGCAGTGAAAGCAACTACTGACGGCGTTGTACGTGCACCTTCAGAGTTCTCGAGGACTTTCGCTGCCTTACCCTCCATGATGGCCACACATGAGTTTGTTGTGCCCAAGTCAACACCAATAACGGCGCCACGTACCTTCTCTGAGCTAAACACACATACAAGACCATGGTTAAGGGTCTCGCGATTTCTAAAACAGCATTACAGTCAACTACGATCAAAATTAACTGCCCAAGTACAGGGTCGGATTACAACGATTTAAATTTGTTTCCCCGAATGTAAATAATTACCCATTTTTCACATTTCTAAAAAAATTATAGAAATCAAATTTCACAAATTTATTACCAATCACTTGAAGTAACAACTACTTAATCTAATGAAAAACACCCTTTTAAAATAGTTAATATTAATTTCAGTGGTAAGCATTATTTAAACAAATTCAATAAAATTAGATGAAAAACATTTGATTACAAACTTACGCATATCGCTTCTGAATGATTCCATATTCATTTCTGACAAGCAGGGAAACAGGAACCTGAAAAGCACAAACGCATCTAAGTTGTATTGGCATCTCTGTAAATGTAGCATTTCCAAAAAATGATTTAAACAATTAATTCAGGCTGAATAATAATGACTGCTAATACAGCTGTTTGTGATTTGATGAATATCAGCCTAACATGCCGTGCTGAATGTAAGGGCGCACAGATTTGTTGCAGTGTCAGATAAGACCCTACATATAAACTGTGCAGCCCAGTTGCTTTGCCAAAGAATTGGCCCTGAAAGTTATTGAAAAACACTCAGGAATTTGACTTCTTTGGCTTGATTTAACTGGGAATGACAACTGTACAAAACTTCTATTCGTTTAAAAAAATTAAATAATTTCCCTAGCTCATTACAAGCATCCATTACAGTTGGAGTAGCATCTGCGCATTATTAACTCATCCACAATATGAAATGTTCAAAGTGTATATGCTTGTCTCCGGAATATGCAATTGTGCATACTTTTCTCACATGCACCACTGTTTTTTGTTTTGGATAATTACATGTCAATTTGGGAATGAACCACTGAGAATGACATGTACCTTAACAGGGACCACCCCCAGTGCCAGAATAGACAGGTCAGCTTGGTGATGTTATGTAAAAAGGCAAAATTTGAGTGTGGTTTCATAAGACTATCTCATTCTAGTAACCACAATAAACATAGCCTTAGAAGCATTTGTGTAACAGACTAGTTAGGTAATGGGACAGTGCTGACTGCTGGAAACGAATTAAATTCTTCAAATAATAGATCATAATTTGCAATTATATTTTCCAAAGGAAACCTGTAGACCTGACTACTGAAGACATGATTAGGAAAAACCTAATTAAATACGTTGAAATGTACTGCACTTGCAAGTGCAACCATCGCATGTCAAGTTAATACTCAGAGTTCAGTATGACTTCTGAGAAATATATATTTTGCTGGGTTGAAACATAGCGATAAGGTTAGAGGATGAACATATTACATAGTTTGGACCATATCAGTAAAAGATTACAAGTAGCCTTGGCATAACTCATCTTGACTAAATAAAAAAATATTTCTGAAAGACAAATATTTGGAAAATATGTCAACAGTGGTTGACAACATCATATATTTCTTAGGAAATTATATTTCACAAGGACTGGAGTTATGTGTGAATTCTCATGTCAACACATCGGCGTGAGAACCTTGGTTGCATCATGCTGGCTGCACCCGCCAGCTGATCATGAATGACCTTTCAATCAAATATCGTTAGCACTACGCTTCAGTCACGCTGATTACAGAACTATGTTCGCACTTCTTCAGTTGGGAATGACCGTCGTAATAGCTGAACTGGGCAAGTAATTTAGTCGAATCGGGAAACGTGAATGCGGCACACATTCAACGACCTTTAACCGGCTTCCGCTGGCGCTGCGCAACAAAATTGTGACGGTCGGCGACTGTCATACTTTTGTCTGCAATCATATCAAAATCAGGAAACTGTGCATAACGACTTGTAAACTCATGACACAAAACTGTTTAATTACTCACATGCACCAATCACTTTGTTTGCCGTTCTCTATAATAAAAAATCAAGGGATCTGTATTGAATGACTGCACCCAAATTCTGACATAACTCGTGTTCACCGACTTCACGATTAACGTTGGTGATCGAAAATCGCTCAGTCACTTACTTTGTTTGCAAGAGTCGACGAGAATCTTTGCCTCAGGACGCTCGACGCGTTGCCGAACTGTTTAGCGGCTGTTCTGGATGCAGACAACATTTTTGTTTTGTGATATTTTAATACGCGTCCGTAAAGTGCGTTTCAACGTCCTATGTAACTCATGAACATGTGGTACAAAAGAGGTCACGCCGTGCGAAAGAGCGCATGCGTATTTGCATATTCCGGTAGAATTTCATTTGACAGAAATGCCCTCTACGTATAGTGTCGCCGCCGCCCGGCCAAACCAGTAGCTGTCCAGAATGTCCTAAACGTGCCTGTCATTTCTTTCACGTTGTGACTAACAGTCCGAGTCATGACACAGTCACAGAGTATCGGCAACATATCCGCCAGTTTTTGTGTTGGAGGACATTTCGTCACGGTGTCCGCGGGGCATTTTATTTTCGATAACGTGATAATTCAATAACTTTATTCCGGAATATTACATCCATATAAAATATAGACTATACTATGACCAATAACTACGTAAAGATATTATAGCAACTTTCGCCAGTGACGACAGTGTGTCTACGTGTATAATGTATCACTGTACATTATACACATAATACTCTGTAATATAATTAACTCGGCTTTAGACTGACTTTCTTCAATATTTTACATCGACCTGTCACACTTGACAAGTATATACGACGTTGACGCGCGCGTGACACATGAAGAAATCAAAGGAAACAGAAATGAAAAAAGAAAAAGACGGGAGGTGCAACCAGTGTTCAGGTATCTTGACCATCCAGACCGCGGCCGCGGGGATATCCTCGTACCCACTTTGGTTGCCCCACACATGCATGGCTAAATAATTCAGTGTGTGAGAGGCGAGCTCCCTCTTGAAGAATATCAAGCCCAAGGCGGGAGACGTGTTCTGCTACACTTGGTGGGGAGGTAGTTCCAGATAGGAATGGTACGGGGAAAGAAACTGTATTTAAAAGTGTTGGTTCTCGTAGAAAGTTGTAGGAAATAACGGGAATGGTTTGATCGAGTTCTGCCGAGTGCTGGAGTGACATATACTGTTCAGGGGAAATATCGACACGTACGTTTACAGATCTTGTAAAACATTGTGAGTTGGAGTTTGCTTCGTCGATCTAGCTTCCATGCAGAAACTCCCACTTCAGGTCGTCGAGCATTGATGTTACAATGTCGGTGTTGTTGGACCTGTTGGTGACGTATCGTGCGGCTCTTCTCCCCAGTGGGCACACGAAATCGTTTAGACGTCTTTTAGCAGTTAATTTTGGTCATATATGGATGACGTCTAAAAATGACGTCATTTAGACATCTATCAGACGTCTACATATTTACGTAAGAAATGAGACACAAAATAGCCTTTCACTGCCAATCTAAATTTGACGTGTTTTATACGTCAAAATAATATATTGCCCACTGTCTTGGGTCTGCACACCCTCAATCTTTTTCTTCCACTTGGCGGTTGCTGGGTTCAAGACAGAGCAGCAGTATTAAAGGTGTGGTCGTACCAGGGCAACATAGGCGTTGGTCTCTGTTGTCCTGTTCTGCGTTTTGAGATTTCTCTTCAAGAATCCGATCACGCTATTCGTCTTCCCGCGCACCCGGGCCTGTTGGTGTGTTTTTTGAGTGACTGTCCGTGTGCTATATTGAGTTTTAGTATCTTCCACTAGGAGTCTCAGCTAGAATACGATTGAACAGATGTAGCAACTCGATAAAGCCAAAGGTGTTTTTTAATTCTTGAATATCGGGTATTATGGTACAACATTGCCAACTTTTATGATTACACGAGCTTAACCGGCCCTTGCTTTCGCTTGAATTTTTAATATATACCGATAGTTGGCAGCTTTCCCAGAAGCTGCACTTCTTCCCCTTGCACACTGGATGGCGAGGCACCAACTGGGGACATATTCAGTGACGCAGGAACGAAATTCATATATTGGGGGGGGGGCTAAGGGAGCGAATTTAGGCCAGGAGGGTCTTTTTAAGAAATGTTGGTTTTTAGGGCTTTTTTCTGTAATTCCAATGTCTTAACATGGACAATTTTCACTCCTGGGCTACAATAACTAAACAAATAAGAAGCACCAATTTAAACAGTTCCACCGCTTTATCAAGCCTAAATCTATTTATTGAGTATAATAACCATCCAGACAGGCTGTAACGCTGTTTATACAGTTCACTATAGTAGCGGTCAAGTGCACAAATTCATCATGTATTGTTCAAACTGACATTACACCGTTGCTACCTTTTTCCGTACTGTAGTGCTTAAATTCGTGCTTCTTCGGCAAAAACCTTGGGCCCTATCCACGTTATGAATAATACTAACATTCATAACCTGGCATTCACAACCGAAAAGGAACACAAATAAACAGTATACGTTGATGATAATAGTATTTATGTATTTTTTTATAATACGTACATAGGCAATGACTTATCAAATCAAATCAAATCAAAAATAGTTTGTTGTCTGTCCTAAAACAATACACTTTAAAACAGAAAATTGTCTTTAGGCTCATCCGTTGACCATACAATCAATCAATTGGCTCTAAAAATATAAAGATATCAAAACACACAACATTATTGTATGCACATATAAAGTCCTCACACGTATAAACATTTACGAGTAAGATGTACATAAATCACACAAGTATATATATATTATAAGTATAACCTATAATACACACTGTTTTCACAGTTAGAAATGTATTCTTTTACGTGATGAACTATAAAAATAGGTCAAGCACGTCATGGAATAGGTCATTACACATGCTGATTGATCCTGTATATTTAAAAACTTCTCTGCCAAATTTGTAAAAATGGCGGGAATTCGGTGAAAATGACGTCATTAAATAAGTACGCGTGGTAATTTGGTCAAACTGGTAGTAATTCGGCTATCAGCCATTTGGAACTTGCGCATATGTAAATAATAATCATTAATTTTTATATAGCGCCCCATCCAAATACTTGTTCTGGGACGCTTTACAATGGTTAATGCAAATAAATAAATAACATCATACGATATATAGCTTTAAAAATACTATGCAATCATTACTACTAAGTAAAACCAACTATACTGTCATAAAGTATATAAATAAACACAATTATGGAAGCCATTAAAACAATAAAATATATTAATTATATTACTAAATTAATTAAAATAAAGGTATAAATAATTATGATTATTGAAGGTTAACATAATTTGTGAAAAGCTGCGTCTTCAGTGCCACTTTAAACTGATTGACACTAGTGCATTGGCGCACTGTGAGTGGTAGTTGATTCCATGCTCTTGGATCTGCACAAGAGAATGCTCGTTCGCCGATTTTAGTTAGTCGGGTAGTGGGTTGTTTAAGGAGTAGCTGATCGGAGGAGCGTAGACAGCGTGTCGAGCGATACGGAGAGAGAAGTGCTGATAGATATGGAGGTGCGAGCCCATGAAGGCGTTTGAAAGTGAAGAAGTAGGGTCTTGAAAATAATGCGACTTTTCACAGGAAGCCAGTGCAGCTCCAAGAGCATGGGCGTGACGTGGTCTCGTTTCGACCGCATCGTTATGATACGAGGACATGCATTTTGGACACGTTGTAGTTTCTCAGTTACTGTCGCTGGCAATCCTTTAAGAAGACTATTGCAGCAGTCCATTCGCGAAATGACTAGCGCATGCACAAGTTGTTTGGTGTGTTCTTTGTCTAACTATCGACGAATGCGTCCAATGCTGTGGAGGTGGTAATACACATTTCTGCAAATGTTAGTTACATGTCGCTCAAAGGTCATATTATAATCAAAGGTCACCCCCAAGTTTCTGGCGTGTGTGTTGGGTAACACGCGCACGTTTCCGATAGTTACACCGTCAGGAAGAACATTTTCGGTTGCTGATTTCGGTTGGACGATGATAATCTCGTTCAGTAACGTCATTGGTCAAACTGGTAGTAATTCGGTTAGCACACATTCGGAACTTGCGCGTATATAAATGATCTCGTTCAATGACGTCATTAAATAAATATGCATGATAAATTGGTCAAACTGGTAGTAATTCGGCTAGCAGACATTTTGCACTTGCGCGTATGTAAATAACCTAATTAATTAAATATGACACAGGAACAGTACCATGGACCAACATTAACCAAACTTAGACCAACAACTTCCATGAACCAAATTTAGATCAACGATTTGAACGAACCAAACTTAGACCACCGAATTACACGAAACAAACTTAGGCCAACGAATTCAATGAACCAAACGTAACCAAACATATAGAGAACCAGAGACATCGCATGAGAATACGGACGAGATATTGCACGAGATTACAGACGATATATCGCACGAGACTACGGTCGATACATCAAGGACTAACTTCTACGACTCTCTTCATTCCATCCAATACACAGGTGGATCACTATGTATCGGGTACCGTTGTTTCTATCGAGTTGTGGTATTTGACACCGTGGTCGCACCGGCAAGCGGCGTCTGGTAATAGACAGGTAGAATTCGTGAAAGTTCTACAATTTCCGCAAATTAGACAGGTAGAATTACACAATTTCCACAAAACAGACAGGTAGAACTCGTGAAATACCACAATTTCCGCAAAATAGAGAGGTAGAATTCATGAAATTCCACAATTTCCACAAAATAAACAGGTAAAATTCCCCAATTTCTGCAAATAGACAGGTAGAATTCGTGAAATTCAACAATTTCAGGAAAATAGCAAGTTAGAATTCGTGAAATAAGTACCGACATTATCGTCTGGACGCGTGAACTCCGTAAAAAAAACTTAAGCCAGCGAGTTGCATGAACGAAACTTAGATCAACGAATTCCAAGAACCATTCTGTTCTTTACATTTGAACCGCTGCCAACAAGCCCACACCACCATCACGGGCGGCCTTCCAGTGCCCAGATTGTAAGGAACATTTCACATGGAAAGATAGCTGGAAACGGCACAGTGCCCACAGTCGCTGTGGACCGTCTACAAACGTTACGTCGCTGAATCTATTTGTTCCAACGTCCACAATGTCACCTACGCCTTTGTCATCAGCGACAAACTCGATATTGTTGTCTCCGCCTCGGGTGACTATGGAGCATACACATAAAATGGCCTCGGTCGATCCCTGTATTTTGTAAAACATTCAATCGCAACGTCCTACTACCAATCTTATCGAAATTGTCTTGCGACGACGAAACGCGAGACATATTAGAATGAAGCGATATAGAAGAGAGGGAAACGGTTGTGTTGTATAACCAGGTGTTGAGTCGGTACAATGATCTTTCCGACAAACGTATGCAGGAACCCTTTCGTATGGCCATCGAAACATTGTCCAGTGTAGATGAAAACAAAGTACAACCTACTAACGAAAATGAAATGATCGAAAATTAAAGCATCAAAAACTATGAAGCAGAAAGCACGACGACTCATCGATAAAATGAAAGGTATCGTAATTGGGAACGATCGATGTGAGATTGTGTATTGCAACTAGGCGGCACCCGGAAGTAACATCGCAGATCTCGTGAACGACGTGCTGAGAAAACGGAAGTCGTTTGAACCGATGGGATGGAAAACCTTCGCTCGTGGTCTTAAGGACGTCAATACGCCAATGGATTTTTTGGGAACTCAGATCGATGGATTTACATGCAGACAGCGTCAGTGGACGACGACATGTCAAAGGAAACCAGCATTCCGTTTGACAGCGGTCGTCATCGGCATCGTAGACGTCCTGCATCTTCGCGGCGCACAGCTCATTCGGCGACACCGTTGCAAATCACACGTTGGGAACCGTATTAACAGTCTTACACTTCACAAACAAAGATAGACTAACCGTATTGTCAATATTAGGATTACCGATTAGCGTAAAACAGGTTCGTGTGCGATTTAGGAAATTTCCTATGCGAGGTGTAGCGTCATCTAGAAGAAGCTACACTATTAGGAAGCGGCCATCTTTCAAACGATTCTCATCCGGTTGCACGACTTCCGTTAACATAAACAGTGGGCGCGGCCATGAGACATAGGCGACTTCCGGCACCACCCAACGGACGCAAATACAGTGCATAACTAGTTAGATTAACGCCATCTACCGTCTATTCGGATCTCTATTCGTTGACACATTTACGGGAACCTCGGTGGCTTGTTTAAATTTTCGCGAGATTAACTCCAACAATTTTATAATCAACTAGATGGCACCACCATGTAACGTAGAACTCCCGTTATCCACTAGGTGGCGCTATGCCGGAAATGACGTCGTACCGGAAGTCACGTGACTGTCATCGCCGCCTCTACTGAACCACCATTCCCGGAAGTGTGTCAACGACTAGAGATTCAGCATACACGGTAGATGGCCTTATTTTAAATAGTTACAGGCGTTCGTTGAGTGGCGTCAGATGATGCATCCTAAAGTGAATCGTGTGAAAGATGCCCGCTTCCTAATAGTAGGCGTTACGTCTGAAGTGTCGTCATACCCGAAGTCTTTACGTTCGGTCTGATTGGTTATGCAAATGAGATGACGCTGGATACTAGTGTATGTTGAAGCTGTTGCGTTCGGTCTGATTGGTTATGCATATGAGATGACGCTGGAAACTAGTATATATACATTGATTCAGATGATTCTGGTCTTTCCCTTTTCGACTCTCGAAAAGTACATATCATGTTTGGTCGCTCCCACTATTTGTAAATATGGAAGTGTCTCGCTGAAAAGATGGCTGCTTCATATACATGTGCTTTCTGTTAAATGAAGCAATACCTGATACGAGTCTCATGGCCGCATCGTTGGACGTGAACACGAACAGATGGCTGCCTCTTGAAATGAAGGTATGTAACGTGATTTTCCTTAGATAGTTTGGACATAGAAATTTTTTGAAACACAGCCTTTTTTGAAAGTAAGTTATTTATGCGAACTGGTCGCCCCAAACTGACACATAAAATCACTAGGTAGCGCTTTTTGGTAGGTCAGTAGATCAGACTATGATATGAAACTCGACGGACGCCTCGTGCCGGCGCGACCACGACGCCGAACACCACAACTCGATAGATAGAACGGTGCCTAACACAATCTGATCCGCCTGTGAAGTTGGGTATTTGGCGGACTGCAGAGAGTCGTAGTTACTCTCTACGTTTACCCGCGATAAATTTTCGATAATGCACCGCAGAATGGCAACCGCTAGCGATATTGACGTATGGTCTTTGGTCTCTGCTTCGGTTCGCAGAAGTGTGTCAACGAATAGAGATCCGAATAGACGGTAGTTGGCGTTATTCTAACTAGTTATATTGGCGTCCGTTGGGCGCCGTCTGAAGTTGCCTATGTCTCATGGCCGCGCCCACTGGTTATGTTTACGGAAGTCGTTCAACCGGATGAGAATCGTTTGAAAGACGGCCGCTTTCTAATAGTGTGGCTTCTTCTAGATGTCGCGGCACCTCATACAGGAAATTCCCTAAACCATGTGGATAGCATGGTCACATGACGTGTTTGTAAATATGGAAGTTTAAATACCGGAAGTGTGTGGTGTGTCGCCGGAAAGATGGTCACTTCGTGTCCATAATATTATATGTTCTGCTAGATGGCACTGTACACCCAAATTTACACGTAAAGTCACTAGGTGGCGCTTCTTGGTAGGTCAGTAGATCAAACTATGGTATAAAACTCGCCGGATGCCACCTGCCGGAGCAACCACGGCTCCGAAGACCGTTACGCGCTAGATCGAGCAGTATCCGACAGAGCCTGATCCACCGGTGAAGTTGGGTATTCGGCGGACTGAAGAGAGTCGTAGTTATTCTTGTCGTTTACCCGCGTTTATTTTTCGATAATGCACCGCAGAATGACAACTGCTGGAGATATTGACGTGTGGTTTTCGGCCTCTGCTTCGTTTCCCAGAAGTATGTTGACGAATATATATCCGAATAGACAGTAGATGGCGTTACTCTAAATAGTTACATGGGTGACCGTTAGGTGACGTCGGAAGTCACCTATCACTCGTGCCATAGTATCAACACAATTTTATTTGTCGATTTGTATATTTCTAACAAATAATAGACACAATATTCTCGACATGATGTTTCTATTCCTATAAATTGTATGTCGCACACAAACCTGTTTTACGCGAATCGGTAATCCTAATATTGACAATAAGGTTGTCTTTGTTTGTGAAGTGTAAGCCTATTAACACGGTTACTAACGTGCCTTGCAACGGTGTCGCCGAATGAGCTGTGCGCCGCGACGACGCAGGCTGACTACGATGTCGATGACGACCGCTGTCAAAAGGAATGTCTATTACCGGACGCCTCTTGCCGGTGCGACATCGGTGTCGAATACCACAACTCGATAGATACAACGGTACCCGACACATTCGGTGGACTGAAGTGAGTCTTAGAAGTTTGGTTCTTGCAACTCGTTGGTCTAAATTTAGTTCATGGAACCCGCTGAACTAAGTATAAATTCCGATTTGTGAATTTTTACCCGTTATATGGCAACTGTCATCTCGTCCGTTGTCTCGTCCATAATGTCACGCGATGTCTCTTCCGTAGTCTCGTGTGATATCTCGTCCGTAGTCTCGTGCGATATTTCGTAGTCTCATGCGATGTCTCTGGTTCTCTCTATGTTTGGTTACGTTTGGTTCATGGAAGTCGTTGGTCTAAGTGTGGTTAATTTCGGTCCATGGTACTGTTCCTGTGTCATATTTAATGACGTTACTGAACAAGATTATTTACATACGCGCAAGTTCCGAATGTGTGGTAACTGAATTACTACCAGTTTAACCAATTTACAATGCGTACTTATTTAGTGACGTAATTAAACGAGGTTGTTTACATACGCGCAAGTTCCAAATGTTGGCTAGCCGAATTACTACCAGTTTGACTAATTTACCACGCGTACTTATTTAATGACGTCATTTTCACCGAATTCCCGCCATTTTCACCAGTTCAACGCCATTTTCCATGAACAAATCAAACTGTATGCAAGCTCGTGATGTGAAAATAAACATCGCACCTACGCAGATAGTAACCAGTTTTACTGATTTAGTAGATAAGTTCCTATTTTATAAGGATTGTAAGCCGTACGTAGTTTTTGAAATATATAGGATCAATGAGCATGTGTAATGACCTATTCCATGACATGATTGACCTATTTTTATAGTTCACCATATAAAAAAATAAACTTCTATCTGTTAAAAAAAGTTTTTTTTATAGATTATACTTAAGTTATTGCCTGTGTACTATAAAAAGTACAGAAATATTATTATAATCACAGTATAATGTTTATTTGTATCCCTTTTCGTTTGTGAATGCCAGGTTATGAATCTTAGTATCATTCATAGCGTGGATAGGGCCCAATATTTTTTGCCGAAGAAGCACGTATCTAAGCGCTACAGTAAAATGGTAGCAACGCTGTAATGTCAGTTTGAACAATACATGATGGGTTTGTGCACTTGAACGTTAATATAGTGAACTATTTGAATACTGGTACACCCTGTCTGGATGGATATTATACTCAATAAATATATTTAGATTTAATAAGTAGTGAAACAGTACTACTTAAATTGGTTCCTCTTATGTTTTGGTCATTGTAGACCAGGAGTGAAAAATGTGAAAACGCTACAATGAAATTGTCTATGTTAAGAGATTGGAATTACTCAAAAACCTTCCAAAACCAAAATTACTGAAAAAGACTTCGGAGCTAAATTCGCGGAAATTGCTATCTTTTAACATAGGATTTAATCCCCATCTCTTAACATGGGATACAAAGCAGTTGCCGTCGGTGCAATCGTTGGAGGAATCGGAACTACTTTCTTGTATTTTAACATGGGAACCGGGACTACTTTTCCTCTTCCTCTGACGGGAAACGGCAGCGACCTAACACAAGGGACATGATATACTATTTGGGTATCATACATGCAAGTGTTATTAGGTGAAAAGGAATATTTAGTTCATATTTAACGTTTTTATTTTGTGTTCGTTTTATTTTTATGTAGCGTGTGGTACGCGTCAGGGATTTATAGAGTATTATTTAAATTTCCCCTGGATCATATCCTTGTACATTCTCCATGTTAATGTTAGTATGTAAACTTGTCATAGTATCCCGGTATATTGTTAGTATAATATCAGGAGGTGTTACGTACATATATTTAGCAATATTGTTGTGAACAAATGTGAATGTATTTCCCTCGTTAAGACAATGATGCTTGTGTTATACGTATTCGTAGCGTTGCTACTTGAGAACAATGTTGGATACGTTGATTGTATTATGTATGTTTTATCTATAATATCAATATGGACGCAAGAGCGAATCTCTTTCACTTGCTAATGTATTTGTATTGTGGATGTTACCGAATTTGTAATTGTTTTGGCTATTTTGTATTTTGTTTTGTTTCTGTTGTAGGAAATTTTAGAAATTTAGAAATTGACAGGAGTTTACAAACTTGAGAAACATGCCAGTAAATAAAGTATTGGAAACAATGAATCGTTGTGTCCCGCGATGCACCCACGCTACATTTGGTACCCGGAAGTGTGGTCGGCACGTTCAAGTCCCCACCCAGCGGAGAGGCTCTCACAGTGACACACTTCATTTGGTAAGAAAGCCGAGGGTCGGCATGTTTAAGTCCCCACCCTCTTGGTGTAGAATGTGGACATTATAGTGTTGTTTGATTACATGTTGTGGTTGATGGCAGTGCTAATTGTTCATAATATGTTGTATGTGCAATGGTGAATTAGAAGCACCATATGGTGGCAGCTAATCGTGAGATCGACGAGGTGCGAGATGAGTTGCAAGCCCTCCAGGCTGCAGTTGTAGCAGACAAGAGAGATCTTCTGCTCTAGAAGATGAAGTAAGGACGACGGAAGTGGAATTGGCTTCGTGCCTGGATGAGAGCAAAGCATCCGAAAACATCGTTGAGCGTCCGATCGATATATGTCAATGTCAATATATGTCGACAAATTCTGCGGACAGCTATTGAAGCCAGGTGACTCCACTATTTACGAGTGGGTGGCTGATACTAGAGGTTTGTTGATCACTTCACACCAGTTGCCAGAGGTAAGTAAGGCTGCCTTACTTGTTGAAAACTTGAGTGGACGAGCACGCCAGGAGATTCTTGGGCGTGATAGCGACACGTCAAGTAGCTCAAGAAGGAGGCTCAGTTTTATACAAAGCCATAGGGAGTTGCCCAGAGATCATTGTGCATCTGGGGAAAGTGAAAATCCGATGTCTACTTGACACTGGCGCACAGGTATCCACAATAACAGAGTCGTGCTTCAAAGAGTAGGCTTACTTCGCTGTTAAGGAGAAGCTGATGGATGTTGCATCATACATACGGATTTCAGCTGCCGACGGATTGAGCATACCCTATCGAGGCTCATTTGAGGCAAACGTGACGATGTTTCACCATACATTCAGAAACATGGGTTTCTAAGTTGTGGAGGATCCCACTGACACAGACATGGAACGCAGAGAACAACACGTTCCATGAGTAATTGGAGCTAATATCCTGCGCTACATCAATGATATCATAAGAACAGCAGCTCTTCTTGGACACCTCTGCTCGCTCTCTGTCAGCAGGTGACCCTGCACAAAGATGACATGATCAACAAAGTGAGAGTATGTGGCCATAACCCCATACTACTTCCGGCGAGGTTAACAAAGATGATCAAGTGCTCCGTACGTGTTGCTCCTCTTGGTTAGTACATTTGTCGAGGAGCACTCATCACCCATCTTTACACAAAGGTCTGGTTGAGTTTCGCACATTCGTGATAGTGGATGATACTTGGATCATCAGTACTGATGCAACCAATCTGAGTGATGAATATCTGTACCTGCAACCTCGCACAATCGTGGGTGTCCTCAAAGACGCATATGAGGAACCCAGAGTAGACATTGTTGATGTCATAGCGTAAGAAGTGCTCGTGATTGAACAAGTTCAGAACGTAAGTGCATCGGTCACGAACAAGCTGACAGATCGCATGGAGATTTGCGACACACTGAGCAGTGAAGAACAGCATCACTTTCTAGAGTTGTTGAAAAAACACGAACCGTCGAATACCACCACACCAATGGAACGAAGTACGCGAATACATGCGGAAGACGATTGGCCAAGGCATTATTCGAGAATCATCAAGCCAATGCGCATCATTGGCGGTGCTCGTTCGCAAGCGCGATGGTCGTATGCGTTGGTGTGTTGATTACCGTGCTCTAAATGCCAAGACACATAATGCATATGCATTGCGACAAATAAATGAGGCTCTCGATGCCCTACATGGAGCTAAGTATTTCTGCAGTCCAGATTTGGCTCATGGATACCACCAGATTCCTGTTGCAGAGGAGGACATCGAGAAAGCAGTTTTTTGTCTAGGGACTGGAGGACTGTACAAATTCACACGTATGCCCTTTGGATTATACAACGCACCTGCAACTTTCATGCGGTTGATGGACAAAGCCTTTGGCGATCAGACATTCCAAAGTGTTCTGATTTACCTGGATGACATATTGGTGTTTGGATCGACGGTAGATGAAACCATGCAGCGTCTATACATGGTATTAATACGTCTTGGCCAGTTGAACCTGAAAGTGAAGCCAGATAAGTGCCTGTTCTTCTACAAGCAGCTACGATTCCTCAGACATTTGGTTTCTGAAGACGGTATCTCGCCAGATCCAGAGATGATCAGAACTGTGCGTGAGTGGAACACTCCAAGGGAGTCCGAGTTGAGGAGTTTTCTTGGACTTGCCGGTATTAATGCCGCTTCATATCTAGATTTGCCAAGATTGAGGCCCCTCTACATTCACTCATTGGTGGAGGAAAGAAACCAAAGAAGACAAAACCTGTGAAGTCTAAATCTGTATTGCCAATGGAGTGGGACTCCAAATGTGACAATGCATTTTCTGAGTTGAAAGGACGACTTACAACAGCGACAGTCTTGGGTTATCCGGACATGGCCTGCCATTCATCTTCGAAATTGATGCAAGCTTTAACTGCCTCGGCGCTGTGTTGTCGCAGCAACAAAGAGGAACGCTTGTTGTCTTGGGACATGCCAGTCGTGGACTCAGAGATAGTGAGAAGAACATGTCTAACTACAGCAGCATGAAGTTAGATTTGCTGGGACTTAAATGGAATGTAGCTGAAAAGTTTAGAGACATGTTAATCGGCGCTAAATTTGTTGTCTACACCGACAATAACCCCTGAGCTATGTCTAGACAACTGGAAAGCTTGGAGCTACTGAAACTCGCTGGGCTGCTGAATTTGCACGGTTCGATTTCACCATCCATCAAATATCGACCAGGACGGAACAATCAGAATGCAGATTCTCTTAGTCGAAAGACACAAAATGGAAAGGAGCCAAGATCAGTACGATTCGTTGCCACTCATGAATCACCTGTGCATTTTGTGAAGCACATTGCTGCCCATGTTCCGAGGGCAGTGCTAGGCACTAAGTGGGCTGAAGAAGTGAAAAACTAGATCTCACAGAGTAGCCCCAACAGCAACAAACGCAATGTCGACACTTCCGTCCATGTCAACATAATCCTTACATCAACTCCAGCGAGCAGACGATGCCATTGGGTGTGTATGGACGTACTGGGATATTGGGAGTCCAACTTCTCAAGGAACCACGCAATGTACGCAGACTCTTGCAGTTCTGGCCACAACTGGTAGAACATGATGGTGTTCTATATCGCCACATCCAGCTGGATAGCCAACATATGAAGCAACTGCTACTACCAGGTTGTCTCAGGCAGGAGGTTCTTCACTCGCTCCATGACCAAGTCGGACACCAGTCTTCCGCGAAGACATTGAATCTGACCCAGACACACTGTTACTGGACAGGAATGTCATCTGACATAGATAACTATTGCCGTCAATGCAACATATGCATACTAGCTAAGGAAGGAAAGAATTGCCGAATACAAATGGGCGCACTACAAGCAAATAGACCACTGGATGTAGTAGCCATGGATTTCACGTTACTGGAACCAGGAACCAACCAGTTTTCTATAGTAGTAAAATAATAACATTATTTATATACATAAATCATACATGTTGGAGTTAAACAGTAATACATTTCCCTCTGTCTTCATTTTTTTTTGTTCGCTCATGCAGTAATTATTGTTGGTTACTTGCCTGAAAACATCTTTCCGTTTTATCTTTATGTTCTCTTTTTTATATTCTTTGGCAGATGTTTTTATTAATGTAGCGCAGCCAGTTGGCCTTTTTGTGAAGCTTGTGTTGACGCTGGCGGTTCATCTCTGGGTTAAAGGTTGGAGGCAGTGACGTTGGCGGGTTGGAAAATGGGGCATAGGGTGGAGGCAGTGACGTTGGCGGGTTGGTAGCCACTACTATAGAGGTGGGGACGTCTGGCTGGTCACACGGAGCGCTGCTGTCTGGACCAGAGGCGGGGGCATTTGGCTGGTCGCACGGGGCGCTGCTATCTGGACCAGAGGCGGGGACGTTTGGCTGGTTTGATGTTAATTATCTGCTTCATGGAACACATGACTCACTTGTAGTGGCACACACAGTTTCGTAAAGTTGCCCTGACAGCAGATTTGGTACACATAGTATATTATGTGTGCCGTTAAGAGCATTTAGTAAAATAAACAAGTTTGGTATACAACGTAATAGACTTTCAGTCTTTGTTCACATACCTCAAAAACAGGCGATAGCCATGTGTCAGTCATACTTCCCTCGGAAGATATCCTTTACAGTACAGTAACTAATTCCACTTATTAGAATCTTCACTCTTTCCAAGTATTAATGACGCAAGCCAAGTTGTGACCAAACCCGTTTATTATTATCCATATACCTCTCAAATACACATGTCGTGACAGAATCAATGTGAAGGAGGAATGCAGATAGAAATAGCAGACACGTGATGCAATGGTTTGCAAAATATCTAACCGAAAGAATCATGAAAGCAGAAAAGTAACAACAGGACATGGGAAGGACCAAGAATAAGGAAGGTACGTGTGTAGTAGAGAACGCTAGAAGAACCGCTGCAGTCAAACGGACAGAATAAGGGTCAAGACACAAAACTAACCAAACGGTGTCTCAGATACAAAGGGTATATATGGAAGTCGTTTCGCCTGTTTCGTGGTGCTTCAACAAATATTATACAAGCATCATGATATTTGACAGGAGTACTTCATATGTCAGGGCAACTAACGTTCAGGTTGGCACAACAGGGTGTGTATAACTTACGTACCACCACAACTTTGAAAATGAAAGAAAACACTTGTTAGTATGACACTTTATTTCAATCTGTAGCTGTCGTGCTAGGATACCTTGCCTAACTCTTTACTACCACATTTGAATATACATGAGTAAAATGAGAGTAAAATGTTCACTGCACATAGAAAATGTTATTGTAACAACTAACAGGGTCTGTCTTGAACTCCAGCAAAGGCTAAGCCAAACAAGCCCATATCAACAGATATAACATAGTGGCATTCACGCAACATCTTTATTGACATTTCAGTCGTGCGTTCCGTTTGTTCGACTTGAATATCCCCGAGATTATACATTAATAAGATGCATACTCTCTGGTGGTTAATTCCATCTAAACCTGCTATCGTTTCTGGTAGTTTTGTTAAACGAAATTACTTGTTTAGTAGCCATTTTGTATGTACACCTCAACGTGGCGCCCGTTTAGGGGCTTTCAACACACATATTACAGATACACACACGTCGTGGAAAGACATCACGTGAGGGAATATTTAACCACAGGACGATTGTTCGAATCCCCCCCCCCCCCCCCTCTCCCGTACCATGCCATAGGGTGATTTTCACCAAACTAGTGTCACTGGATTATTGGATGTAAAAACAAAACAAATACAAGCGTGTCGCTCCACTCACGCCCAACGTCACATCGCAACGGCCAATTGGATTGGTGGTTACGTTGCCATGCCGACGAGGAATCCTCCTGCAAACGCACCGGAGAGGAAGAAGTTCTCCTGCACAAATTCTTGCACCTGAAATGATAACGCTGCGTGAGACACGTCCCCCCAACGGGACCCACCCAGTAATAATATTATGAGCTCTTCAGCCCGATTTACACTTTCAGATAAATTCCGCTCCATAACGATGATCTCGCAAGCTGAAAACAGTGAACAGCGCGCAAACTCGACAGACCAACACATTTCAATAAAAGGTCATCATGTCCATGATTATCAAGATATTTTGTATAAATTCATCAAGGTTTATGACCACATTATGTTAATAAACATACATTAATCAGTCAATTACAGATTATTTAATTAGTAAATCAAGATTGGCTAAATGGCACGCGAATTCGACTGACACATTTCAATAAAAGGTCTAAGTGTCCATGATTACGAAGATATTTATATAATTTATGCATGGTGTACCGTCACATTAATATGACAATAAAGTCAGTATTGGCTAATTAGCATGTAAACGCTAATTAGCATGTAAACACAACATACAAACACGTTTAAAAAAGGCCATAATGTCTATGAATTATGAATATATTTATATAATGTATGTATGGTGAACAACCACATCAATTAGGTTAATATGTATCCATTAATCGGTCATTTAACATTAAAAATAACTTTATTAATAAGTCAAGCATGCTAATTAGCATGCAAAATAGACCGACATATATATTGTATATATATATATACCTGAAAAAAAAATATATATTTATATACAGTATAATATTATATAATACAAAAGCACAGCCATATTAAAGTAATAACTATATATTACCCAGTCTCACAACATTAAAAAACAAAATCACTATTCGTTAAATATGACACAAACTCAACAGACCATCCATCACATGTCAATAGAATACAATATTCGTACTCATAGTTCACTGTGTGACAGTCTGACAGGACAAGCTGGATGAATGCCGCAGGCTCAGTACAGTTCAGTAATCAAATGTCAGTTCATAATCTAATGCTCTGTATTTCAACATGAATTTGATGAAGTAATATTTATATATGAACTATATGGAAGACTGCTTTCTACGTGACTTCCGCCGGCAATCAAATGTAAGGGCGTGCGGGCGGGCGGCGTCTTTGCGATTCAATTATGAAAAGCTAACAGGCGCTTTTAAGCCACGCCCAGAGCGCGCTTGATTGGTCGCTAGGGCGAGGAGCGTTTGACACATGTGTCACGCGCGTTTCATTTTGTTTTTGGCGGGGAGACGTCAGGGCTTGTTATATGTTAGCAAGGGGTTATATGTACACATATTAATTTTACGAACAGTTAGGCAGGGCCATACGTATACGTACGTTCATCCAGATTATATTATTTAGATTGATACTGATTAAGGCAGTCGCGAAATCTATTACTTGTAAATGATGTCATACTGTTATCTTAACACATTGTAATAACGAAGCAAATAGATGCAGTGTCGAACAGCAATTACTTTTGCATTTATATGATATAATTGTAGAACATGCACAATTAATAAGTAATTAATTTGACTATAATCGAGCTAGCATATTATTCTCAATATAATAATGTAATCGCGGTCTTCAAGTTTTACAATTAATATTTGCGATGGGATGGGTGTAAAATTATTAGAATGGTGTTCATTTGGAAGAAGGATATATGTGGAAATGTTTATAAATGCTAGCCAACTAATGTGTTGTAAGTTGTATTCAGCACAAATAATCTACAAACTACCAAATCACATATTTGGTGCTAAAATAATTTATTGATTTTGCGACTGTCCTAATCAATATCAGTCTAAATTGAACGCTAAATAATATAATCTGGATGAACGTACGTATACGTAGGGCCCTGCCTACCTGTTCGTGAAATTAGTATGTGTACATATAGCCCTTACTAACATATAACAAGCCCTGACGTCTCCCCGCCAAAAACAAAATGAAACGCGCGTGACACATGTGTCAAACGCTCCTTGCTCTAGCGACCAATCAAGCGCGCTCTGGTCGTGGTTTAAAAGCGCCTGTTAGCTTTTCATAAGTGAATCGCAAAGACGCGGGCGGGCGGAGTGCACCTAGATGCGCCATTGCGACACTATCTCCAGGCTTTTTGCCCTTTGAAAAGGCTCCTTGAATTTAAGGACGGGTACTAGTTAACGATTGCTTTTTCTTATGAGTTCTTTATCTTACAGAAACGATTCGCGAATGTCTCATGGTCAGTCATAGACAGTTTTTAAAATATTTTTATATTTGAAATAATTCTTTACTAGGTTATATCCATCCATGGAGCAAGAAACAAAGAACAGTTGTTACCACCATTACAGTATTTTAACAACAACCATTTAACGAAAGCGAGTGTAACAGCACAGTGGCGCCCCATGGAGAGTGGTTCACTATTCACTGTTTCCATGTTTCCGGTAGAAAAACAAATTACAAACATAAGAAAATAACACTAAATAGCGTCCTTTGTTTTCAATACAACACAAATTGGTAGATCAGAGGTCAAATGTCCGTGAAAACAAATGGACATAGAAAGAGACGAGAGGATATCGGCACCTTGGAGGAGATGCTGCCAGATTGCCCCCAAAGGTAGCTTACAAATATATAGATATAATATGTTAATGTAAATTAGTTCAACGTGTAGAATTGATGTGCAAATAGCACCTAGTGTGCCAACTGTTTAAACCGTGAATCCTTATTTTCCTAAAATGTGTAATCTTCTGCTGCAAAGCCTCAGCTATTTTGTTAACTCCACGTTGCCCCAGTTCACTCCAGTTCACCCTGGTGCATAAACGAGACAGAGGGGAACTATAAATGTCACACAATAACGGCAGCATGGCATTCAGTAGGTACTTAAATATATATCCTCCTACTCCTCTCCTTCTCTCTGTCTCTTTCCCCTCTCTCTCCCTCCCTCTCTTTGTCCCTCTCCCTATCTCCCCTCCCCTCTCTCTCCCTCCCCTCTCTCTCCCTCCCTCTCTCTCCCCTCCCCCTCTCTCTCCCCTCCCCCTCTCTCTCTCCCCCTCTCTATCTCTCACCCCTCTCTCCCTCCCATCTCTCTCCTCCCCTCTGCCTCCCCTCCCCTCTCTCCCCTCCCCTCTCTCTCCCCTCCCCTCTCTCTCTCCCTCTCTCTATCTCTCCCCCTCTCTCCCTCCCCTCTCTCTCTCCCCTCCCCTCTCTCTCCCCTCCCCTCTCTCTCCCCTCCCCTCTCTCCCCTCCCCTCTCTCTCCCCTCCCCTCTCTCTCCCCTCCCCTCTCTCCGTCTCTCTATCTCCCCCCTCTCTCCCTCCCCTCTCTCTTTTTTTCCCTCTCCCTCTCTCCATCACACCCTCCCTCCACTCTCTCTCTCTCTCTCTCTCTCTCCCTCCCTCCCTCCCTCCCTCATCCTCATCCTCATCCTCTCTCTCTCTCCCTCTCTCTCTCCCTCTCTCTCTCCCTCTCTCTCTCCCTCTCTCTCCCTCTCACCCTCTCTCTCTCTCTCTCTCTCTCTCTCTCTCTCTCTCTCTCTCTCTCTCTCTCTCTCTCTCTCTCTCTCTCTCTCTCTCTCTCTCTCTCTCTCTCTCTCTCTCTCTCTCTCTCTCTCTCTCTCTCTCTCTCTCTCTCTCTCTCTCTCTCTCTCTCTTTCTCTCCTCATTTGGTTCACATCGTATTCATTGTAGTCAACATGTTGTAATGTATACACAGTTTTGAGTATGTATTGTACCTGCATTTTTTCATTCTTTTATTGCATCTTTATATCCAAGTTTCTAGTAACTTCTGGTAGTATCCCAAAGGATTACATAAGCACTAGACTATGAAGCACAGTGGCGTAACAGTTCAAGCTTCGGACTAAAGACATTCCCGGTTCGAATCGTCTTGCTGTCATTTCGAATTTTGGACTCGTTCTTTCACGCCCCGTTACTTCAATTCATTCAGCTGTGTGAATGAGTAACTGACTATAGATAGTGGTGGATATTTGTGTTCGAATAATCTTTGCGCATTAATTGCAGCGTGGCTGAATGCTTCCCCAAGAAGTCGAGATGGTGTTTGGTTGAACAGGTCTGTGTGTAAAGCGCTTTGAGCAGTCCTGGATACTGCGCTATATAAAACACATTTGCATGAACTAGACCATTTCCAACTCTCACCTCTGTAGCCAGCCATGGTAAGGCATGGTTCGCTTCATTCTCGATCTCCCTCCGCGTCTGACTGACCTTGTGTTCGAGTTGACTCCAGTTGATTGCGATGTAGCCGGTATGATGTGCCACCTGTTGACAACGCAATGTACGTTCTTGACAATTCTGTGGATGTGATACGTGAATAAAACACCCGGGCCGTCATTAAGATTATCATTATGTCGTGAACATATCCTTAAGTTTCTATTATAATTACCATTATGTTATGGATACCCCCACTTGTATTTAGTTATCATCATTTCATGGGCACTTCGATTATTAGTATCATTACTCCAACCTCAGCAAAATGGAAACTTACGTTTGAGCACTGAAGAAATACTCCTTACACTGTGTGAAGTTTAGTGAATGATTTTACTAAGAGATCCATCAATCAAATATTACCTCAAAAAATCAATACATATGCACATTAATAAATTCTGGTGAATATTAATTTGTTATCAGTGCTGCAATAATCCATTGTGAATATTCATTTCAACAATATTATTGTGATATAACGATGAATTACTCACAATTTGGGAAAACTTGCAATGCAGTGTCAAACCGGGGAAAGCGAGAAGAACCAGGATAGGATTATCACATCAATAGCTAATTTCGGTTTTTGTGTTGGTACCTTTTGTTAAATTCCTTACATGTTGTGTTAACGTCCATCGGAAGGCCCGACTGACGTAATGCTACGAAACACTGCAGAACGCACCGATAACAGTACAGCAGCCATCAAACATTCGCTGTCAAGGACACTGGTTGCCTAGCAACACTTACCACGATGACCAGTAAACTCCAGCCGAGGGCGATGCTCGCCAGATGGCTGACCTTGACAAAGAGGTGGCCCGCACACCTGCCAACACAAGACACACGCTGTACATACGCATGCATGCACGCTCGCACGCACATGCAGCACGTACCTGCACGACAAGCAGACTGTCACAGATGGTGAGCTCTGCCCACCGACAGTAAGACTTCAACACTCCTCCTTACATTGGTCAACGATGCAGCATGCTTGCACACGTTCGCATGCATGTATATATGCATACACTTGTCAGCAAAAAACAGCAATTTTATCAATGCTGATCAACATCATCATCATCATCACTGTGCAGCCGTAATGTTCCGTGGTTGGGCGAAGGCCTCAGCATGTCGTTTCCAAATCTGCCTGTCTTGCGCTATCCTCTGGTAGATGGTGCCTTTCCAGTACCCGTCTAGTTTGTCTCTCCACCGCCTCGCCAGTATCTAGATCGTTTCCATTCGTAAGGTCTCCAGGTTGTGATACGCGATGTCCATCGGTAATCACTTAGTCTGCTGATGTGCCCTATCCAGGTCCACTTCTGTCTTCTGATTTGTTCTATCACGTCTATTACCTTTGTCTTCTCTCTTACCCTGATGTTTGTTTTTCTCTCCCGATACTTCTTTCCATCTTTGTTTGTGCGGCTGCATGCTAGCTTGTTCTTTGCCTGGATGGTGAGTGCCCATGTTTCCGCGCCGTATGTCATCGTTGGAAGTACGCATGAGTTGACGACTTGTCTCTTCAAGTAGGTTCCAAAGTTACCCTTGAAGATGTCGCGGTGTTACACATGCATAGGGAAGTAAAATACTAGCTGGCGTCTGCATCATGACTGTAGTATGTAAGGAATTAAACAGAGAATTGGAAATACCTAGTTTAATGTTGAGATGTGAACACTAAATGCGTAACGCGCAAGTTTACAAAATGACATGGCATTTTTTGTACGTTAGCGCAATTTTGCTGGCAATAAAACGGTTAAACTGAGCAAAAGAGGTAAGGAATATTGACCATCCTGTAAGTCCGCCGACGGTGACCTGCTTGACTGTGGACGCCTTCGTGAGGTAGTTAACCATCTGTTTCAGCCACTTGTGATTCTCCATGCCGACCACGTCAACGTCCTCGTTGGCAGCGTTGTCTGCTTCTACAACTGGCAGAAACTCGTCTTACGCTTGGTTTGGGTCACATACACGGTTGTGGTCACGTATATCAAAATATCCATGAAGTGCAAACAACTAAAGATAAGTTCTTATATAATGCAGTATCCAGTCCTCAGCACTGATCAAAGCGCTGTACACTTTACTCCCTGGCAGACCTGTTCAAACGAACACCATCTCGACTTCTCTGGGAAGCATACAGCCTCGCTGCAATTAATGCGCGAAGACTATTCGTACAAACATATCAGCCACTGTCTATTGCCAGGTATGGATTCATACTGCTGAATGAAATGGAGCAACGTAGAGTGAACGAACTTGCCCAAGGTTCGAGACCGCCGAACAGGATTCTGACACGGGTTCTCTCAATTGAGAGTCCGATGCTTAAGCCACTGCGTCATTGCACTCCATACGTGTATGCCAAATTCCTTTGAAAGAAAACGTAAAATCAATTATCTTATTTGATGTTTTATCAATACAGCTACAAATAGGTCAACTCAAGTACAACTATTTTGAAGCATCTTTGCCAGCCGTGATTGGTGCCGAGTGGTTGATTACTCCACCCCTGGCGGATATCATACGCAACGTATGCTGAATAAGTTGTACTTTGTCCTAGTAGTTAACTGCGCGGGTCGACATGTAATAGTGCAAACGCCCATACCAAAGGAAACTCCAGGAAATCCCAATCTAGTTACCAGTCCTGCCGTTTGCGTGGTGCATTTTATAATAACTACTTCTACTTCCCAAACATTAGATGTTATGTTGCCACGATTGACTAAAACCCAGATCACTGATTCTAGAGTGGCAATGAGATGGTTGGATAGCGGGCACAACTTGTCTTCAGTGTTTGGACAGTACGATCTGCCAGGGGCACTGAGGATGTAGAATAATTACAGCGCTCTCTGACATTGAAGTATGCTTCGAAATAGAGTAGGGTAGGGTCAGTTGGGCCTCTTTAGGACAAATGACCTTTTTATTCCCTTAAAACTAATTGGATCGAACTATTTCAATGAGGTATGTGCGGATGGGTCTTTTCCAACAGATTGTGAAATTAATTATTTTTAGACACACGTTTATGAAGAACAGCGCCAAAAAATGGAAGTGGGTACCGATGGCCCATCTGATCCCGTACATTGGGGTCTGATGGGCCGATCACCAAGAGTCGTTTATCTGTAAATATATGTTATCTCTATCATATGGAATATTACCATAAGCACACATCTGTACATTCTCTTACATTTAGTACATAGAATGGATCTTGGTTTTGGTTGTAGCTGCATATTTAAATGCTAAGGATCTGACTACTAAAACAAACTGACTACGAAAACAAACCAGGTCTAATCCAGTTTCTTTCGAAAACACTGGGCCTTACTTCAAACTAGCCGTTCCCGGTTGCTTTCTGAGTGCTCCTTTCAATGTTATTATTGGTGTTCTAATTGTAACAGTGCATTCATCATCATCATCAATATGTTTATTTTATAACACAGATAATACAGACTATAGTAACACAAACCATTGCTTTGTCTTTAAACATTACAAAACATTGCATTGTCTTTAACCATACAGCTAAACTATAACAACAAGCCATACGCCCGTCAAAGCAAACTTGAAGGAAAAATCAATAATATTATGAACCGTTTTTTATATGTTAGGCCGCCCACTGACTGGGTATCCAAAATTCCCTTTTTACAAAAAAGTAAGACGAATGATTCCCATAATTTTTGTTATCAATAACCGTGGTATTAGCAATCACCCTGACCAATAGTGGCCATATTAAACCATTCTGGAGCAGACAATTTTTGAATGATGTACCACTACCCCCATGCAATGACATTCACCATTACGAGCCAACATACATGAAACCAAGGCCTTGTGTGTCATGCATAAGCCATGACTGATCGTCGTTTCCCGCTCAAAGTATTCAACACAGATCCCTTCGACAATATGACTTTCAATCGTTCGAAGATTCAAACATTGGTTACAGATCATCTGAAAACTGGTGTCTTCTAAGGAAGGTCCTGAAACGACCCATGCAAACACATTCACTCACAATATAGGTTGTCAAGATTCATTGCGAGTTAATTTCGTTCAGAAAACGAATTGTAAGGGACACCTGTTGGTAGTCTAACAGAAACATTTGTTATTTCGTGGATATGTAACAGATGCCGACACTTATCGGTTATAATCTATTCGGTGGCCAATCTGGCCCCACCCTACTATATAAACCTATCAATTACATTAGGTAAGATACATTTAAGTCATAATGATCAGTAATATTATCTATTCTTAGTGCAAATTATTAACTATTTTGGATGTAAATACATTATTAATTGTAAATATCATCAGGACGGGTATTAAATGTTGGAAATCACACATGCAAAACAGTAGAGAAGTGTTCTAGATAATTTCTCCTACTTTTGTGAAATGGAAAAAAAATTAGAGAATAAACAGTATAAATTTAATTTACAAATGTGTCCCAGTTGTAAAGGTGGAGGTTTGATTGTCATCACGGAGAAATTAATCAGAACAGTGGTGTCACCTGTTGAGTGGATCATATATTATTCATGTTGAAGCCATTGCGGATATAATAACCAGGCAGCAATGTGGGTAGTGTCCGCGACTTTGCATCATTGCAACGAAACACTATGATGTTTTTGATCTTTTCAAATTGAGGAAACGTGTGTGTGCGTGTGCCTGTCTGTCAGTATCTCTCTCTCTCTCTCTCTCTCTCTCTCTCTCTCTCTCTCTCTCTCTCTCTCTCTCTCTCTCTCTCTCTCTCTCTCTCTCTCTCTCTCTCTCTCTCTCTCTCTCTCTCTCTCTCTCTCTCTCTCTCTCTCTCTCTCTCTCTCTCTCTCTCTCTCTCTCTCTCTCTCCCTCTCTCTCTCTCTCTCTCTCCCTCTCTCCCTCTCTCCCTCTCTCCCTTCTCTCCCTCTCTCCCTCTCTCCCTCTCTCCCTCTCTCCCTCTCTCTCTCTTTCTCTCTACCCCTTTCCGTCTCTGTCTCTACCCCCCCTCTCTCTCTCTCTCTCTGTCTCTCCCCCCCCTCTCTCTCTCTCTCTCTCTCCCCCTCTCTCTCCTCTCTCTCCCCCTCTCTCTCCCTCTCTCTCCCCCCTCTCTCTCTCCCTCCCTCTCTGTCTCTCTCCTTCCCCCTCTCTCTCCCCCTCTCGCTCCCCCTCTCTCCCTCTCTCCCTCTCTCTCTCCCTCTCTGTCTCCCTCTCTCCCTCTCTCTCCCTCTCACTCTCCCTCCCTCTCCCTCTGTCACCTTTATCCTTTCTGTCAACTGCTAACTATCCAGGTTACAACCAACTAACCGGCTACAGACCTTTCCTCCACGCCTGTGTGATCCTGGTCCAGGCTACGGTTGTCAATTCAATACAGACTTCGACTACAATGGGATATAAAATTATATTCAACAAATTGAGAACATTTCAGAAAGTGTACCTCGCCATGCTCCAGACGGATCAGTGCTGCGTCTGAATGAAAGTGTTCCAGGCAGACACAGAGCACCGTACAGAGTTGGCAAATTATACCATTGCTGCCCATCCTAAATATAGGTACATTGCATGGCAGACTCGCGTATCTAGGAAACTTTTAACATGGAGAGCATAAACTGCCGATTCAGGCTTAGAGCATACGTGGCGTTCCCAAACAAAACATCGTGGTTCAATTCCAGTACTTTGATGAACCTGGAAACTTCTTCCGCTTTCTCGTCTTCCTCGACAACCAGATGCGACACCTGGACGATTTTTGCGGCTTTTTTGATGAAATAAAACAAAGCGGTTTTCAGGCGTGCCTTGATGTCACTTTCCCATTTCTTTGTGGTATTCAGAACTGCTTGTTCAAGCACAGCAACATTGCTTCTCAAAAGCATGTCTGCTGCTGACATGGAAGCAGTGGTCGACCTTGTCGGGTCTGTGTCGCATATGATTCTGAAGTCTGCGAACAGAGTTGCCAGCTTCGTCATGTCGGACATCACCGACTTCCTTACCTCGGTTTTTTTATTCTGTTTCTTCTGAAGTTTCTGATAGAACATATGTCCCATGCACTGCAATTATCTTAGGATCTGTCTGGCAGATCTCCCCTACCTCATCAGACTGGAACCTACAGAGGACTTCCTCCTTAAGTTCTGGGTTCGCTGATGTCGAGATCAGGGAACGGCACTCTCGTTGCAACTGCAGTGGTATCATGCTGACACTGTTTTTGTGATGCCACAAGTATCGATTATGGTTTAATCCATTGCAACTGCTGCACATGTTGGCGGGCAGTGATCAAAGATATATTTGATCACTGATCAAGTACTGTATTGAAACAACTGCTGAAAAAGTCACTATTATTTATCAAGTAGCTCGTGTTTCTATAGTGTGGTGTTTACTATCATAGTTGAAATTATTGCGCTCAGTGTTTTTTACAAACAGTAAATATGAAAGAATAAACTACTTTTAATATTAATACCAATAATATAATAATACTATGCCTTTTGTCGGTGTCGGCGTCGCCCTCGCGCCGGGCGGAGGACACCGACTCGCCGAAAGCACGTGTCAGGGTCGTACTCGACGATCTGGTACACGTGGTCGACGCCGAGGCCCTGCTCCAGATACCATCGCAGTAGAGGGGTGGCGAGAAGAATTTTGGAGGTCGTGTTCTTCGGCGTAGCGACACATGAACGGACTGAGATCGTCGCGAGTGATGTAAGTGTTCTTGAAGACGGGCTGCATCTCGGCGAATCTATCGCTCAGGTCTTCCTGCACGACGATGTCGCATTCTACGAAACCGAACAGACCTGTGCCTACGTGAGCTTCCCGAGTGGTCGACGGGGAAGCTCCAGAAAGAAGGCCGCCTCGTTCTTCTTTACCTCTCTCCACTGACACTCCCACATCTCGACGACGGTAACGAAGCAACGAAGGTACGCTATGATGGCGCCCATCTCGGCGTACAGTTGAGTCATGGGTTTACCGTTGATCTAGTTCGTCTCCTTCCCCGTGCACGGACAACCGTGGGAGAAGCACCCTTGGAACTGGTACGCCGTCCTTGTTTCCCGGCACCACCCGTCGATGGCGGATTGGGAGAACTGATAAAACCAAACAATTGCTATATCATTCTGCAAGTAGAACTACTAACAATAGTGTTCACAGTGTGTACAATGTATGAACATTCTGCAAGTAGAACTGCTAACAACAGTGCTCACAGTGTGTACAATGTATGAACATTCTGCAAGTAGAACTGCTAACAGTAGTATCCACAGTGTATACAATGTGTGAACATTTATCCAGCACCCCTATTCCCATTATTGCAGTTTAGCTCAAATTAATATTTAGACTTCTACATGTTTTTTCTTGAAGGATTACATCTTTTAGGCTCATCAAATCGAACTCCACAGGTTTCATGGTACCCATAAAGACTTCACACAACGAAGGGTCTCTTTCCGTCCCAAAGCTCCACAAGTTTTCTTTCAGTGTACGTAGCTAGAACTACCATGTTGCTTGAAAACATCGCTCATAATATTTGTAAAACAAAGACAATATAATAATGTGTATTATATACGATGATTCCTTGAAATGATTAATTAGAAATAAAACTTAAAGGGAATAAAAACATCTATGGCTTGAATTCATGTTATATTACATCCTGCTATCTATTTCCATGTCCACCAAGCCAAAAACAATTTAAAAAAATCAATTAATTAGAAATTCCACATTTAATGCTGTGCATCCGGACATTTTCGAATATGCATATTTTTGGCGCGCTTTTCGGGATGCCGAGATGTGACGTCACTTGTGACCCACACTTGCATCAGGCCGACCCTTTCCATGCATTCAGAGCATGTTTACAAGTATAGCTTTTGGGTCGAAACGAGCGTCAGAATGAGTTATTGTGCAATATTCCGATGAAATACAAACACTAGTCATCATAGAGGAACAAGCAGTTTTCTTACGGTTCCACATGAATCCAATTTTATTCAAAACAATGAATGCGAATGGGCCTCCAAGTCGACTAGGTATCGCCGAGCTTGGGCTCGTTTTCAGAATAATTATATCACTAGAATATCGATGTATGAAGGAGGAGTTGTACAATTTATCATAACAACTTAAATCAGTCAGTGAATTTATATCGGTCCTATTAGCTCAGTTAGTAAAGGCGCTGGTTCCTTGGCAAAATCATGAAATTTGAAACTTTACAAAACTGCAGTTTCTTTAATATTTCATTTATGACTATTATGTACATGAAACAAGCACCATTGCACTTCTATTGACCATTATCAGGAGAAATTTAAAACAAATCTTGATTTATATGCAAAATTAGATGTCAGAAAATTTTATGAAATTCGAAACTTTACCAAGCTGTAGTTTGTTTAATATTTCACTTAGATGCATGAAACAACTACTGTTGTACTTCTTATAGTGACTACTATCGGGGAAATATTTGAGAAAATTTTTTTAACGAAATTAAATTTAATTTGGTCCGACTCCGACCACCCTAGCAAAAGTACCGAAATACGAATGCGTTAACAAAATGTAGGTCGGTAGATAGGCTTTAATTGGAATTATAAATCATACATATAAATATAAACAATCCGTAAAACAATCGACACAATGATATACAATTCTAGTCTCGCTTAACCGAATCTAGCCTGGCTGAGTGACTTCGCCAGAACGATAGTCTGGCTCTGAATGGCCCTTCTGAATGTTACCCGCTAGATGGCAACACTGGTATACTCATGAATTAATGCGTCATCAATTTATGAAGTTATATGTGACGTGTTGTCAGGATTTGCCGTGCTTTAATAATTATTAGTCTCGCTTAACCGACTCTCGCCTGGTTGTGTGACTTCGCCACGAAGATAGTCTGGCTTAGAATCGCGTTTTGACTGCTCACTGCCAGTTAGCACGTCTATCCCCCAGAATGTTTATATATTATGTATGTTTTCGAAAACGAAATGAAATTACGAAATAGTGGCCGAACTAGTATTATACAAAATAAAGTGAATCTTAAACTAAATGAACACAAACAAGTTTCGAGTACTCTACGGGATTCGAACCGAGGACCCTAAAAATAGCTACTTGACACGCTACCCACTTAGCCACCAAGATCAGCACGTTTGGGTTGTTCTTTGGCGACTACATATATCAGTTAGCAGTCCGACCGTTGCGCGAGACATCGATTGCACTTTGTTTATTTGTCCTTGTTTGGTATTTATATCATGCTTATGCACACTTAGTCTTTTGTTTCTGCTCGAGCATAAGCAAAGAACGTCAATACGGACTCTTCGACAGCCACGAGAGCTGCCACCTAGTGATTAAAGCACTAAACTACGAAAAAAGTTTAATGTCGGTTTATTTTTTGTTACATGTTTCAATACAAGTTTGATGTTGAATAGTTGTTATGGTATAGTATTATCTCATAAAAGTGTATCCTTATTGTATTTATTCCATAGTTGGTCTGAGAGCCAATCATCGTCTCTACCCGAATCTGGGGTGAAGCCCCCTACCGGTAACATTGGCTGGAGCTTAATCATCCAGGCCGTCGTGATAGGACAATGCTGCCACCTCACGGCGCCTGGATAATCGAGGCTAATACAATTCCAGGTTGACAGCGCTGTTGGTACAAACCCGAGGGCATTTTGTGTACCACGGTTGGTTTGTGGACACAATAGGTCGTTAGCGCCTTGTGTTTATCTAACATTTCCATCGCGTGTCACATTCCAGTTCATTAAACTAGAGCAGTTCATCCAAATTAGTTTTTCTTTTCGAACGCGCCGCGCCACTGTTAATTTCCAAGATGGCAGTTAGTAAATAAGTTGCGTTGTCGCGCTTACATTTATCCGAGCGTTAAATAATATCCGGGTGACGTTTCTACGCGTGCGCGTATTTGGGAGAATGTATTTAGTACCAGTTGTCGCTTTCATTTATCCGGGCGTCATGGATGTTTATATATATATATATGTTTATATATATATACATACATTATAAAATGTTTGCTTCCCACAGACATAAACAATTTCTGTCGTAAAACAGTTTCCGCTTCATGCACACGTCACGTGACTTACTCTTATACTTGGTCACAAATCTGAAACAGCAAATTATAATTATGTACTCCAACTATAACGCTCGTATTACGAGAACAAACGAAACCTATTTAACTACAGGATATTATTTATCGTTACGTAATCTACTAGTGCCAAATATTATGCCTTACATATGCACATAAACATCACCCGGATAACATTTTACGCCCGGATAAGTGTAGGCGCAACAGCGTAACCGTTCGTTGCACGGCGCTGCATAACAAAAAACGGTGGTCAGAGACACCAGGTGGCAGCACACATTTTATAATACCCCCGGTCGCCTCCGTACGCTTTGTACGAATAGATAAATGTGTGAACTGTGAATTACCCCTTACCGTTACTTTATACACTTTTCATGGTCACTTTCCTAGCCATGAATTTATTTCTAACAGTTTTTGTATATTAAGAGTATCTGATGACATATATTCAAACATATTATTTATTATATAGATATCCAGGTACGAACAACACGACAGGTTGAAACTACCGACATCAAACCCAAGAGATGTGATCAATCCTCAGCACCTGCTTGCCAATGCAGTAGGTGGTGACAGTGAGAGCAGCACACTCACTGCAGACCCATCTCTTCAACCGCAGCAGCAGCTGATTCACCGCCCTCCCAACCTGTGACAGGGCATTCAACCCTACCTTCACCAATGGCAGGTCCATCACACAAACCAGACATCATGCGTATCTCTGTTGGATAAATGTTCACAGTTCAACAGTTGTATGTTTATACAAATGTCAATATTGCTAGATTGCTGGTTGATGATAATAGCAAACTCAATGCAACTACAGAAGCTCGTATATCAATTGTTGCTGATTAGCAGGGTCGAAACCTCTTACGCTTCGGACGTATGTATCTAAAATTTTCATCCGGGCCTTGTTCAGGTGCACGCCATCTGGAAGGGGCTATTCTTTCCCACCCTTCTTTCCATTTAATGATAATTTCAAGGTACGTGCTTCCATTCCCTTCTAGGAATGCACCTTCTCCAACCGGTTCACCAGTCGTCGCACACGGGCATTGTAGATCTCGCAGGCGTCATTGAAATTAGCGCGAATCTCTCTTCACGCCAAGTACTTCAGCCTACACGCAACATTATTTCGAGGATATCGACGTTTTGCACGGAAGACACCGCCGCAAATTCTTTCGCCGCGGAAATGTCTGCGTCCGCTACGGCAAGCGGACAGCACATCGGCGAGGCAAGATCGTTCGTGCCGATGTCGATCAAAACCAACGCAGGCCTCTCGCGTTCTGCGTACCCGATGCGCTGCCACAAACCACGCAAGCGAAATAAGAATCATTCCTACTTCGCCCCGATTCCTAAACCGGCTGAAACTGCCTCCAACAGCACCATCCTTGGTAGAATGTGGCGTCATCTTGCGAGTATGTCGACTACTAATACTATTGCATATTTCGATGTGCGATTTAATAGCGATTATACTAGCGATTATACTGCTTTTGTACAAAATATATCGATTTGCTCGTCTATGCATGCACATGCAAATCAAGCTGCTTACTGCAAAGTTATCCTAAGTATTAAATAATTTATAATTATTTATTTACACAGAAGAGCAGCCAAAGTAGCGACATCTGGGCGCAAACTAAAAGGCGGACCACGAACGAGCGGAAAAAAGGCGGACCACATTCAAAAGAATGTGCATAGTCTCTATCCTCCATCTTTACATGCGTTGTTGTTGGTGTTGCCTTTGGGGGCGCTCTTGTGCGTTCGTTTATAAACATTGAGATGTCTTTCATTAATACTATTCGTGGAAATATGAGAAGACATAAATGATTTGAACACAACAGTACAATTAATAATATAACAATTCTTTGATTTGTTGTTTGTTTGTTTGTATTTATTGTCACGATTGCTGTGACGATACATATAATTAACTACAAACCACATGTCAAATAATATGATAAACAGCTGCTATGCATTTATGTATGAATCAATAACAACTATTCTGATGACTGTCGAATCTATGTTTTGGACAGTTTGTATACAAGTCAACTTTCTCCCTCGCTGCAAATACAGTTAGCTTGTATATATGGGTGTGGCATAAAGGAACTTCAGGTTTTTGTGCCATTCGTTCAACAACAAGATCCGGGAACAGTAGACTGTGGCATATTTGCCATAGCCATTATTGTTGAATTTATATTTTAAAGAAGCTACCCAGTTGCCTTGACCATTGTGATGTATTTGTGCTGTGGGGCTGCACGCGATTCCAATTAGTTGTGTACTGCCAACATTTGTTCTTGTCATCAAATATTGGTGCCAACAATGTAGATTGGAAAGTATTGGCATATGGGAAATCTATAGTTAAGATTTTATGTATCAATTCAAATATGTTTGATGTAATTCCTTTATTTCCTAAGATTTCTGTTTCTAATGTTTTCTCTCTCAAAGATGTTGATTTAACCAATTTCAATGATCGTCTAACTGTAGCTTTACTAGTGTGATGTTGATCTTAGTTGTTGGTGTTTGCATTGTACGTTCTGTTGTTTCTTGCACAATAGAATTGTGACTGGAGATAGGGCTGAGTTCATGTTTAAAAACATTTCCTCTGTGAAATGTTACGCTCTTTTTTACCCTGTATTTAGGAATGTATCTAATGCATAGTATACTGTTACATTTAGGTGTGACTGGTGACGATGTTTTAAACTGTGTAGTGTTATTGTCTGGAGTTGAAATAGTAGTAGGAGCAGAATCTTTTACATTAGAATCTGGTAGTGTTTCATCTAATTCCGGCAATACATACAAGCACTGCAGTGAGTTTGGTGCCGGGTTATAGTCAAATATTTGGGGTTGTTTATTGCCAGATTTGTTATCTAAACGTTTTCTGTTATTTCTTCTGAGCTGAGTGAGATTTACTTTTGCATTTGGAATACCTGTGGACATGCCAATACTCACTTTAATGGCAACAATAATGATAACACTAACTTGTGGATGGGCTTTGACTGTTTTGGAAATAATTTGACAGCATAGCATGCATCTTTGCTGCCATTGACCATAGAACATTCCATCTCGGGGATGTGAATGATTCCTTTGTTTTCTATGACAGCCTTTGCAAGAACAAACTGGAAACATTTTTGTGGACGCATGATTCCCTTTTTGGACGGCCTTAGTAATCCCCTTTTCTATACCTATAACGAAGGCTGAATTGCATTAAAAAAAACTAAGAACCAGTTCTTTCAGATTTTCAAAAAATAGCTCATAATGTCTTTGGTATTTTCTTTCATGGATCAGAAAAGTCACTGGAATGCTAGGTTCATTTGTGAAAAGGACGTGTTTCACAGTGAGGGTGGTCACATAAAAATCACCTGTGTTGAATGTTGTGTCATAAAATAATTAAATTGGTTTGGTTGACTTAAATTGGGAAAGTTTTTCAATTTCTTGTAGTACATCTTTAGATGCAAGTATACATATCAAATCAGGAAAAGTGTCACGTTCTTTAAAAAATCACTTAAATGGTATTCAAGTTCAACTAGATTATATACGTCACCATGACTTTTTTTTCTTTTCAACCAGAGCCTTGACTTTGGACACTTGTTTCAAATTTTCTTGGATTTAGTACACCATGGTCCTGGCTGTCAATATTTTGTAATATCATTTTGTGCAAACTGTAGCTGGATTTTCATGAATAACTTCGTCTTTAATTGTCTCCATTACGGAAGGGCATTAATTACGCCTACAAAGTAAAGTTGTGAATGTGTCTGGGACATCTAGTCACAGACATATATGTTACGTTGCGGTGGTGCTTTGATTAGAACTGTACATGGCATAGAAAGTGTTATAAGTATTTATTGAATTAATACAAACAGAATCACTTGCTTCGCGCCATCGTGACACGTACTCGACCCCGTTACCCCGATGCCCAGTGTCGCTGTCGGAGAATGTCCCAGTAATAAATACCAATATCGTGACATCCTCCCTCTTTTAACAATAGGAACGAAACAAAACAGAACTATACAACACAGGCGCTACTGCTGATAGTCTGCTAAATACGCCGGTGGCCTGCGAGCACGTATCTCTCTGCGCGATGGAGATGGGGTGACACGTGCTGGCGTGACAGGCGTCAATTCGACATCTTCACGACACGACGCGTCTTCATGAGTTGGCGAATCGTCCGGAGGTGCCGAGTCTTCCCAACTGGGCGACTCTTCCGGACGTGACTCTTCACGGTGTGTAGAAGGCGCCGCGCGTGAACTATCAAGTAGCGACGCCGGCAGCCTTTCGTCGACGACCCGTAGAGCTCGCCGGTTGCGCCTGTACACGTGACCGTTGATCAGCACAGCATACGAACGATGGGACAGCTGCTTCGTGCATTCCCCAAGCGTCCATGTCTCGTCGCCAGGCAACTTCATCCGAATTGCACTGCCCAGTGCTATTGGCGCCAGGTAATGTGCCGATCGGTTGTATTGTGCACACTGCGCCTTTTTGTTTGCGGCTCTGTCGCGAGACACATTGACGGCGAGTTTAGGTTTCAGCATCCTGCGTTGGGTCGGTAGAAGTGTTCTGCAGCGGCGTCCGAATAACAGTTGTGCCGGAGACGCGCTGTAACCTTCACGGACGGTGTTCCGGAAACTCAACAGCGCCAACTGGATGTCGCCGCCATCATCGATTGCCTTTTTGACGAAGTTCTTCACGGTGCCCACGGCCCTCTCGACCTGACCATTACTCTGGGCATATCTCGGACTGCTGGTTATATGCTCTATGTCCCATTTCTTCGCAAACTCCTGGAACTCGCCGCACGAGAACTGCGGGCCATTGTCCGACATAAGAAGTTCTGGTGACCCATGACGCGCAAACTGGGATCTCATCGCGTCGATCACACACTTCGCGCGCGTACTTGACGTCAATCTCATCAGCTCGAAGAAGTCAACCAGGACTAAATAGTGTTGGCCATGCAGTTCAAACAAATCGGCGCCAACCTTAGCCCACGGCCGCCCAGGAACATCATGAGGCAGCAGCGGCGCTTTGCATTGATCTGGCCTGTGCGAGTTACAGACGTTGCATTGACTGACGTAATCGGCAATTTGCTGGTTCATCATTTCGTCATGTCGATCTCTGCGATGTTGACGGCGTGGACACTCGGCTCGCCGGGAATGTACGCTCTGCTCAGTGTGTCGGCGATATGCATATCGATCCCACGTGTATACGTCACGTCCAAGGTGTACCGCTGTAGACGCAGCATCATGCGCTGTATGCGTTTCGGTTCAGTTACGAGAGGCTTTCTGAAGATCGCTTCCAGAGGCTTGTGGTCACTCTGCACAGACACATTCTCTCTCCCGTATATGTACTGGTCAAATCTCTCGCAGGCGAACACGATCGCGAGAAGCTCTTTTTCTATTTGGGCGTAGTTTCTCTTGGTCGCCGTCAGCGCCCGAGACGCATACACCACCGGAAGTCCATCTTGTAGCAAACTCGCCCCGAGACCGCTGTCTGATGCATCGCACTGGATACACACTGCCTTCGTCACATCGTAGTATTGCAGCACCGGCGTAGTTGTGAGGGCTCTCTTCATCTCATTGAATGCTTGCTCGTGGATATGTAGCCAACTCCATTCAATCTCCTTGTTCACGAGATGTCTGAGCGGCTCAAGTATCGCTGATAAATGTGGCACGAACTTCGCCAGGTAGTTGACAGTACCAAGTAGCCGCTGCACCGCCTTGACGTCTTCCGGAACCGGCATTCGCACGATGGCCTCGACCTTCGTAGGGTCCACCCGGAGACCTGATCGCGTCAGAATATGTCCGATGTACGGGACTTCCGTCAACTTCAACTTCATCTTGCCCGCGTTCAACCGTAAGTTTCGTTCTCTAGCCCGCTCCAAGAATGCTCGCAGGTTCTGGTCGTGGTCAGCCTCCGCTTGCTCATCAGTAGCACCGCAACCGACGATAAGGAAGTCATCGTGAATTACTTCAATGCCGGCCAGGCCTTCCACCAGTTGATTCATTGAGCGCTGCCAGATTTCCGGGGCTGAGTTTATGCCAAACGGCATCCTCAACCACCGGTATCTGCCGAATGGCGTGTTGAAAAAGGTTAGCATGCTGGACTTGTCATCTAGTGAAATCTGCCAAAACCCGTTTTTTGCGTCCATCACTGTGAAGAAGCGTGCCTGTTTCATTCGTGTGCTCACCTCCTCGATGGTTGGAATCGGGTAATGCTCGCGCCGAATGGCAGTGTTCAGGTCTTTGGGGTCTAGACACAGCCTGATTTTCCCATTGGGCTTCTGCACGACAACCATGCTAGACACCCAGTCGGTGGCTTCTGTTACGGGTGCTATGATTGCATCGGCCACCAGCTCGTCGAGTTTCTCCCTCAACTGTTCACGCAGTGGTACCGGTACACGTCTTGGAGCGTGCACTACAGGCCTCACAGACTCGTCAATCTGGATAGTGTACGTGTCCTTGAGCCTGCCTACGCCCTTGAAGACGGCTGCATACTCGGCTAGCACGTCGTTCGCTGTCAGCCCTGCGGTGGTCGCGCAAACACTGTAGACAGAGTCAAGAGAGTCGCAGTCATGTATCTTCAGAAGCCCCATGCCCTCAGACGTTGCTAAGCTGAGAATTGGCGTATACTTTCCCTGGATAATGTTGAACACAATTCGGTGTTTGACGCCTCGTCTAGTGACTAGTAGCTTGCATTGGCCGAGAGCGGTTTCACGTGCTCCTGTGTATGTTACAATGACGAGTTTAATTGGCCTCAGATTCGCCAGCGATCTGTCCCCTGTCGCCCTCACGTACTCATCGCGCGGCAGCACGCAACAATCAGCCCCACTGTCTATCTGGAACGGCACCGGCACGCCGTCGTCACCCAAGCCGTGTTATCATCGCCCGACGTCTAATGCCCACACTGTTCACTCTTAGTGTTCCAACACTATACTCATCATCTGATGCTGACGTCTGCACTTGTCTTATGCTTTTATTGTGGCATTTGCTTTGAAAATGATTCTTTTTTCCACACTTCCGGCACTCCTTGCCGTAGGCTGGGCAGCTTCTGGGACCGTGGTCGTACGGACAGTTCTTGCAAACCACCCTGCCTTCTCTATCTTTATGACCTTGATCGCGTCCGCGGAATCTGTTGGGCGCCTGCACGGTGCACACTGCCTGATCACATGACATGGCGTGTGTCTGCACTACCGTTGCTTCAGCAGCTTGCACAATTTCATACACTCGTTCGTGTACGAATCTGTCCCGAATGATTTGGCTGGTTGTTATGCCACCGAAATCGCAGCTGTCTGCAGCATGGCGTAGCTGTCATGTATTGCGTACCGGACTCTCCAGCCTCTTGGTTTCGGCATTGAAATGTGTACCTCTCAAATATGGTATTTTGTCGTGGGTTGCAGTGCCCTTCAAACTTCCGCAGGACGTCTTCCAAGTTGTCTTCACTTTCACCATCCGCGTATTGAAAGGCGTCATACACTTTGACAGCGTCATCGCCAATCACCGACAGAAGTGTACACACTCTTTTCTTATCTGACGCCTCGTCGATGCCGGTCGCAATTTCGAACCGATTCCACGTTTTACGCCTGGCCTTCCACAGAATTGCGGCCGATTTATCATTGATGTTCAACGGTTTTGGCGTAGGAATGTTCGACGTTGCCATCGTTGACGTTGTCAGATACGGTAGGCCAGAGTACAGCAGTGCCAGCGAACACTAAACAGTTCAGAACACTCACCACAAGCGATAATGTCACAAACTGGGCGTTAGCGGTTCGTGTACATACGCACTGACAGCATATTACGTTGCGGTGGTGCTTTGGTTAGAACTGTACATGGCATAGAAAGTGTTATAAGTATTTATTGAATTAATACAAACAGAATCACTTGCTTCGCGCCATCGTGACACGTACTCGACCCCGTGACCCCGATGTCCAGTGTCGCTGTCGGAGAATGTCCCAGTAATAAATACCAATATCGTGACAATATACTGTCCACGATCTCAATTAACAAGAACATTCAAACTGAACTACTCACACTCTCACTAACACATATATGTAGCTAGCAGTGCAATCCAACTGAGATCAAACGAAATATGCCCCTATACAATATACCCTGTAGATCAAACAAAACCAAAAGACTGCTGGATTGAGCATCAGAATTCCACAACCGTCTGTGTGGTAATTGTTTCAATAAGGCCAGCGTTCGACAACAGGTGATATTGTCCCGTGAAAATGTATACCGTTAAGCGAGTGGTTACATCAAACGATTTAAATAAACTGACTCTGCGTGGGACTTCAGTTTACAACTGAGTATTCTTTTATAGTAAGTAAACTGTTAATGTATTATTATGTTAAGATTTTTTAAATGCAAGTTACATCATTCAGGTATTACATTTAGAATTGTTAATATAATACAATAATAAAAAAGACACTCCAATATTTACGAACGAACGCGCGAACAACAACAACGCATGTAAAGATGGAACGAAGATCGTGCGCATCCTTGCGAATATGGTCCGGCCGGTCTTTCCAGTCCGCCCGTTCGTGGTCCGCCTTTTAGTTTGCGCCGAAATCTGACATCTCGCATCTTCACGGCCAACGAGATTTTTAACGAGTCGCGGAAATTTCGAAGGTTTGTTCCGTAAATATAATTGTTTTCGTGAAGTAAAAGCCGTGTTGTTGGCGTACTGTTCACCGCCAGCCACTGGTAACGTTACATTTGAACAACGGTACGTTTGCATTCTTTGTATTCATATTATAAGTGGGTGCACACCCATTCTAACAAACCGAACTGGCACCATCCTTGCGACGCAAGCCAAAGCGGCAAGACGGTTTTGAATCAATCCAATGTCAATGAGTGTTGCCATTGTTGCCAAACTCAAACTAAAAAGTTGGGTTTATCCTCAAAACGGGCGCTGAACGGGCCGTTGTCTGCTGAAGCTTGGCTAGTCTCACCAGAGACAGTGAACGTTTTCAATTTACGCTACGTAATGTTAGTAAATACAGAACCCTCACGCCGGGCGCTGAATTATGACTTTTTTTATGTGAACTATCTGAATATGCACCCTGAACAGAACTGTCACAACTCGACACAAGTGACAAGACAACAGATACTAGTCGATTAGAGAGTCACACACGTTTTGGATCTATCTAATCATGTAATGACTGTTATGACATCCAGCAGTAGTAACTATAGTATGTACCCATTGCCCATTGGCATTACTTTAAATATGTAAAATACAAGCATTCGCCATGGGCCCATACCCGCCCATCATGCTTAACCTAAACTCCTAATAATTTATTCACAAATTTGTAACACAAATCGGTACCTGTTCAAAATCACTGGATCTTATATAAGTTGTGCACATTACAGTTTAGTAAAAAAATGATCTTTTATGGAACTGACTACAGATACAATTATATGTCCATAAGGTAAAATAAAACAGTTAAAATTTTGAAAATCAATAAGGGTTATGGGTAAAGAATATTTAAGAGTGCATTCATGACATTCAAAAGTTTTATCCAATTTGGTGACATTATTTAAAAACACTTCAGATCTGTATAATTTATGCAGAACGTAACCTATTAGAAATAAAGACCTAATGTGTGATATGGAGGTAATTGCTACACAGATGACATGTTTTGTGACAGAGATGAGGTCCGCCAGGGAGATGGTGTCTCCCGCAGTGTCGGCTGCACAGAACCGCCACGTCACAACACCACACGAGTTCGTGTCACCATCGACCCAACGTCAGATGGGGGTGACAACGCCTCTGGAATATGTGTCACCTCTGGTGCGTCGTCAACGCGGCATCGTCAGTCCACAGGTGCTGCTTACACGCGTACAGGAGAACAATGACGACGCTGAGAGGAGGGAGCGACGGCGGTCAACTGTCAGGGACCTGCACATTCAACAGCTGTGCAGTCCCGGTACACCCTCCGCCGATAAGTGAGAACTGTTCCTTGTATATCATACTATGATAAATTATACTTTTTATGTGATCAATATAATTTTACAATATATATGTGCACCTGTTTATTGGCTCTCCAATGATGTCTTACTTGCTTTTCTAGCTTTATTAGCAGCAAAGTTATGGACGTTGATGTAACGTCCAGTATGTTAATCATGTCATAGTTCAGTGACCTATATCTTCAATAATATTTGAACTTGTTTTTTTATAATTTGCAGTTTTCACGTTCTAATTTGGACGAACAAAAAATGTGCTAAATTTAATAAAAATTGGAGTCAGGTGATGTTTTTTTAAGTGATTGATTTGACATGGAATGACCCTGATTGGTCTGATCACAAACTCTTGTTTTGGTAAGAACAAATTCAAATTGGTATTTTTTAGGCATAATTGGAATGTTGTAATTGGTTATGAATTGATAGTATGTAATTGATCCAAAGTATTGTGGGGCCGCAATATCTGTTCTCGCCTCAGTGAGTCCCCTCCGCCTATCATTCTCCTACTCTTGGTAGTTCACTGCTGCCCATTTGAGATTTCTCTTAAGTCAGCACTATCTTGCCATCTATATTTTAGCCTGCTCTTCTGTTTGTATGCTCTCTAAGTTGTTATTCTGATCTAACTCGTCTTCTCTGTATGTGTCCAGGCCAATTTCAGTCTGTTCTTTAATTAAATATTATATATCTTGTAATAATAGTTGTATAATGTTAAAAATTTTCAAGTTGTTTATTGTCATTTTGTTAAATTTAGGTTTAAACATTTCAACTATAGTTTCAAAGTTCATGTAATGTTATGTATGCAACTGGAACTACATGGATTCCAGCCTTTCACAGTAGAATTATTCAATATACCTGAATGTTCACATCAGTTCCAGTTAATTTATTTTTATTTTTTAATGTTACATGCCTTCATGGGTTTACTCTGAATCTGGTGGTCAATATGTTGTTGATATGTTACATTTGTAGGCGCACCGATCCACTGAATGGCCTCAGTACAACCCAGCTGACGGAACATTACGCCAACTGTATTAAACTGTCTGCCGAAAATGTAAGTTTAGTAATAAGATATGGCCTGAGTTTATTAACCCATTAGACCTCAAGTCAGCCAAACCCGCCCAAGTTCCGACTCCTCAAGTTGGCCAAACCCGCCCGAAAAGATTAGCTTCATAGTTTCATCTATTCCAGAGTCGTACTCTGGAGGGTACTTTTGAAACACATTCAAAATGTCTCATTAACATATTGGCAATGAATTGTGGGTATTTCTGGTGTATGTTGCTATTCGACTTATCGAAGTTTCATGCGGTTTTTCCAAGCTGCTCCAGTTTTTGAGAGAACAAAATGGCGTCTGTTGGTCCTAGTCATTTGTCTGCAGAAGTCGGGTGTCTGTGATGACAGTGATATCGAAGAAAGTGATTCAGACATCGATTGTTCATGTAATTATATGCGACTATGTTCGATACTTCGGCTGGACGATCGTTGTTGTTGTCAGGGAAGCTGGTCGTTCACGCCCATTTTGTAAACACGTTACGAGTCCCGCATTCTGTATTCCTTATTTTTGCACGAAGTCAATACGCTATTTATATTTCGATTAGGACATTGTATGACGATGTTGTAGTTGTATTATTTCGTGCTTGGTAAGTGTTGTAACTTACGGGACTGTCCTGTTATTCACTTGTTGTTTTGACCGAGGCTGCCCGGGGTGGTAGTGACACTTGACAGCTACATGTGCCTGTGACCAGACACTCCCATTCCACGGTAATTAAGTATATAACATTGTTATGTTCAATTTTTTTGGGATACATCAGTCATAGTCATCATAAAGATATAAAACAAATTAAAAAAGTCAAGAATGTGTGCTACTGGGTTGTATTTTTTCGTCAAACTTTGAAGAAAATGCGGTTTTAAGAACGTTTGAAAGTGTGACATAAAATGTTAAATTTGAATGTTCTATCAAAGCATTAAAAATTGTTTTGCTTTGCATGCAGTGATGTAAATAAATAAAATACCTACTATTCTTCATGAATATGTCTTTTGTTTTATGAAGGAAAACATTTTTTACAGTAGAAATTGTGTCACGGTCGTGATGCGTTCCATCAATGGCGGTTGTAGCATAATATTAGTACCAATTAAATATAACTTTTATTACAACTAGCGTTTTGCCTTGTAAGATACTCTCCGATAGGTATGAAAACATTTCAAACTAACTTGTGGCATACTCCCATATTGTATGCCATCCAAAACAAGAGGAAATTATTTTCCGTCAATAAATCATGACCGTTCGTCCCATCAACAAGAAACCGGACTGCTTCCAAAACTGCGAAGGAAAACCAAGCGGATATCATGTGACAGCATACAAATGGTCATGTGATTCGACGTTGCCGTCGTTTTCCGGTGAAGGAGATAAGATGGCGTAAAATTGAAGATAAGAAATGTTCCGTCAAAATTTTTTGCATAAATTACGACCGTGACAGTCATCACGACCGTGTAACTAAATTGAAGGCGCCATATCAATTAGACAATAGAATCTCGGTGTGTGTATTATATATCTTGCCATGTTTTTTCTCTTGATATTTTGCGATGTCTTTGTGCGCTGAATTTCCGACAATTTTATTGACGGTGTACAGTTGTGATGTTTGCCCCTACGATTTATCTATGTCCAAAATCACGTTTGACTGATTGACTTATTGACTTTTCATAAATTTTCTCTCATTATATTGATGAAACTATGTTTTCTTCAACAGTCAGTTGTCTACACAACCAAGGCATTTGTGTCAATTTGTTTAGGTTTCTAGAACTATACGGAGTGGATATGCCCATAGCAGCAACCAACGTCATAATGACAGTAACTTGTTTGTTGTAATAGTTTGTATTATTAGTTTCAGTCCTGTTCTGGTTTGTGAATATGTTCTCTGGTTTCTTGCAGAAAATCAACTCAAAAAATGCATTCGGCCTTCACCTGATCGACTATATGTCTGAGCTGATTGCGAAAAAAGAAATGACCAACTTCCAAGTAAGTGCTTTCTGCATGTAGTGGAGCGCAGTAGTGCAGTGGCTAGAGCTTTGGACTGTCGACCGAGAGAACCCGGGTTCGAATCCTGTGCTGGCGTGACGTACCTTGGGCAAATTCGTGCACTCTATTGCTCCAGTTCACTCAGGTGTATGGATAAATACCTGGCTATAGGCAGTGGTGGATATTTGTGTATGAATAGTAGGGCTCGACGTTAACGATTGCCCGGGGCAAATAAAATGTACCGTCGGGCAAGCTGGCATAGACATAGGCAAGTAGAATTTACACGTGGACAAGCTAAGTCGGCGTAGCACTTGGCCGATCAAATGTAGTAGCGCTACTGATGTTTTGACACTAATAGTTATTTATTCTAATACCTCAAAAAAACGGTAAATTAAAACGCCATCACTTCGACAGTGTACATTTTTCGTAATGTATAACGCTGATAAAGTCAGCAGGTGGCGAAGGCAAAACTTTGAGGTCATTGTAGTCGCTTGCAGAAAATGAAAGTTGGATGGAACATCCGTTGAATGTTCGTGTTCGTTTACGATCAACATGTTTGTAAGACCACGAAAAGCAGACCAGAAACCAGTTACCTGGTTGTAGAAAATGGATAGGCGTATCCCCGTGGTTGCAACACGAGGCACACTCACAGACACAGTGTGGCACGGAGGCAACAACATTTAAGAAACTTAGAGTTGTCAGATAGAAGAGACAGCTCTTCCTACTTGTTATTACATTTCTGCTACAACAGCAGCAAGACATATTTATTTTATTTGTGTAAAAACACATTGATGTTGCATTTATTTGCGTAAAAACGCATGGAAATGGCATGTATTTCAATTACTAATCATTTCAGGGCAAGTAAAAATTCTGGTCGGGCAAGTAGAATGTCAGCAAAAACCTTAATGTCAAGCCCAGAATAGTCTTCGCCATTAATTACAGCATGCTTCCCATAGAAGTCGAGATGGTGTTCAATTGAACAGGTCTGCCAGGGAGTAAAGTGTAAAGCGTTTTGAGCAGTACTGGGGACTGGAAAACTATTTATTTTAACAGAAGTCTTACAGCGTAATGACGGAGAGCAGAATCAGCTGTTTAGTGTAATCACATATATTTGTTGGGAGCAAATCACTCCCTATTCCTGCTAAATGCCATGCGATGTTCGAGTCCATTCTGATGAATGCATCTCTACTTCCTTCCAAATAAACTCTCTTTATTCACAAATACAATTGATTCGTTTGTGCAGAGCTGGGACTGGGTGGTTTTGGCTTGTTTGTGCAGGAAAGAGTTAAAGTAATTTTTTATTACATGGCCCTACCTAAAGTGAAAGGTGCATTAGTTTGTTTTTATGGGGAAAGTGCGGCGTTACCCCAATCGACAGGCTGTTAGCTATGCAATATGAAATCTGTGTTCTGAACTAGGTGGCGAGTTCAACCCTTGATGCGAGTGCGAAAATCTATGCAGGGCGAGTTGACGCCATCCACACAGAGACCTACAAGATGCTCAGTGGCCTCGGCTGTGGCGCAGAGAAGAATGAAAATGGTATTAATGGCAAAGGGTTAATGCTTTGAATTATTTTCATTATTGCATGGTTCACAAACAATTCCACATCTAATATAAATGCCAGCTATTTATTGTAAAGCTTACCATATCTTGGTTTCTAACTTTCTAAATCAACATTTTATTCATGAGACCTGTTTATTTAAGCTGTTTATACATAAACTAATTATTGATGCTAAAAACAACAGATTCTGTATTGATCGTATAACTCTTAGCAAAATTAATAGTATTATGTCTCTTGGATGAAATCTTGCAGAAAGTTATTTATTTTTTCCTAATTATGTGACATCTGTAAACAAACACAAATTATTGCTATTAATATCTTTTTATATTATAGAATTACATTTTATTTTTACACACACACTGACACACACAGATTTGACTGATCCATTCTGTGAAAGTTGTCCTAGTATCCAGTTCTGATGGGTTTTACTAAAAATGGTGCCACATATCCATTATGTTTTTAGTTGAAATTCTGGTCCAAGCAATTGATGTATCCCAAACGTGACGGTTTGCCTACGTCACAATTATAATTGTGTGCGTGACCTCAGTCAAGCTTTACCTTTGTCACCAATGTTGATAATCGTCATATATATGTGAATTACATCACTATTGCAGTATGACATCTAATAAATCAAACATGCATGCCTTATGTTTTTGTTATAAAAACAAATTTTTGTTGCCATAATTTCAATAAAATATACCACTGAATGCACCACGTCTGTCGCATCCATTTTTTGATGGCTTGACGGAGGTGTTGCTAGGCAACTGGTCACATGATGTCACGGATAGGTCAGTTGTCTTTGCTACAATAATGTATGCGGTGAACCTTGATGAGATCAATACTGGATCTGTCGGTTATTGTTTATGCTGTTATGAAAATGTAATGTGTACAGTGAACCTTGATGGAGATCAATACTGGATCTGTCAGTTATTGTTTATGCTGTTATGACAATGTTGCTATTAGACAGATTCGATCATAAATGTTTTGTTTAACAGACGACGGAAACGAGGAAGACGGACAGGAGGGAGTGAAGAAGAAGAAAAGGGTGAGTAAACGGGGGTTGTACTGCTTGCAGACTGCTGTTGTTACCCTCGTCTTTCCCCCAGTAGCCCAGGGTGAGGCTCGCCTCGATGATGGTCCTCAATTTTCGTTTTCTTTCTTCAATCACTCATCCCGTACTCCTCCACCCATCTCCTCCTCTCCCCATCTTGTGCCTGCCAAATCTGTCTTGACACAATCCAGACTCAAATGTGGTCTTTTCCTCCAATCTGGGGTTATATGTGCTCGTCATTTGCTGTTACTTTCCATTTATCTTGATTATGTCAGTAAGAAAGTTATCAAATCACAACATATAACTTCAAGCTAAAATGCTTTGTGCGCAGTGGATGCATGCAACAAGTAACTTGGACACTGAGGGTGACGTATGTGGTTTGGTTGCCGTTGAAATATACAATGTCTTTGGGACATCAGACTATGAATCGAGAGAATCGTGCTTCGAATCCTCTTGCCTTTGTTTCATAGATTGAACCATTTATTTCATTCCACATTGCCTCAGTTCAATCAGCTGTATAAATTAACGAAGCTGTATAAATGAAAGCTCATCATGCAAAGTAACTGAAGTTAAGCTGGTGTTTGAATGAAGGGTCATCCACGGGGTGAAGTGTAACGTGCTTTGAGCAGCCCTACGGACTTGATACTACGCTATATTTATAATTATAAAACAACTTACTTTTACATTTTCTGTTGTTTAACAGATGCGTCGAGGCAAAACGATTGAGACAAACCTCAAGAACATCGGCCTCAACAAATTTGATCTCGAGTTTCAGGTGAGAAGTGTGTTGCTATGTGTAATAATCCACAATGGTACTTGAAACCCCACATGTTTCTTTCAAGGATATTGATAACTCACTCCATACAAATACTGTTGGAATATCCTTCATTGGCCAACTGTGCTTTTTATTGGCAATATTCTTTGACATGTACTTAGAAGCTCTAAGGTGACTAAACATTTTGTTTGGTATGGATTGAATAAACCATACTCTGTATCTGTAATTTAAAAAAAACTTAACTAAATATTGAAAATGACTGTGCCTCAGAGTTATTACATTTTTGTTTGATCACGTATGTGTTTATAAAAATTTTTGTAAAAATATCTATGGGTTAACCCAGCTTATTTTACCATTATTTCTTTGAAACTAATTTTTTATATGCAAAAGCATGATTCAGACTGGGTATGGAAATCATTGAAAGCTTGGAATTTTCTAAATGGCATGGACACATTTTATTAACTGTAATCTGTTACTACTAACACATATCCAGAGTGCAATTTTTTAATAAAATAATTCCACAGAAGATGTCATGGTTTGCATTTCTGCCACCAGGTGGACCCGTTCTTCCAGAAGATGTCAGCAGCATTTGACGAGGGTGGTACTGGGGGATTGTTACTCACCCAGCTGCGGTGTTTCGACTCAATGTCACAACTTGCCTTCGACTCGAGCACCGTTGTGACACCAGGAGACGATGCAACGAGGGATGATGACCCCGTTGACCTTCGCGACCTGCGGAGTAAGCGACTCATCTACCCAGTGTCAAAAATTCAAATGCCTGAGACCGTCAACTTTTTGGGCGTTTTGGTAATGTGCCGGCTAACTTTAACCTTTAACCCTTTGATGTTCAGCAATGTCCCATTTTCCCACGTTCAATGCAGCAGACTTCCTGTTACAAATTACTACGCCCGCTAATTCTAGGTGAACGAACTGACTAGCTCCTTTTAAGGAAATATAGACATTTCTACTTCCAAAATTGACAATTTAAATACCAGACTGGGAAACAGCTCTGCTGAGTATGTTTATATTGATTTATTTCCTGTGTTGCTGATATGGTTCGTGGTTTCTGGGATCTACCGTTTGATTACTTTTATGGAGATTCGTCTAACATTTAAGTCTTAGTATGGACATTTCCATTATTCATTAATAGTTTTATAACTGTTAAAAACAACCAGCTGATCAGGTGCTTCAGGATTATCCATTTGTTTTTCAATATTAAATTCGATCACATCTTGACAGATAGGATGTTTCTGATCCAGGTTTGTACGCAGGCGTCAAGTTGGAGGCACTCCAAGTTTGCCCAACATTTGCACAATTTGAGTTTGCGAATTGGAATCAAGATGGAGAGGTAGGTATTTCACTACTCTGACACACTCAGGAATTATTTCAAAACATTACATAGGTTTTATGGGAGTGAAGGTGCTTTTCTTTAAAATGTCATAGGGTGAAAGGATTAGAATGGATTAATGTTGTAATACTATTTTGGCATCTGTATTCTGATGCTGTGGAATGCTTGGACGTGGTGGTTGAAATTAGCAACTTTCGCAAACGTGTTTTGTTATAAAAAAACATTTGGTTGATGTAGGACTCGATAATGTCGCTGCTGAACAAGTCGGCCAGTGGGAAGCATGCGTTTGACCTGGACGCTGAACCGGAGCCAATACCAGAGGACATTGCTGACGACGATGGTGGATATGATGCAATGGACGACGACAATGACCATGGTGGGTTTAGTTGTGACACAGCTTTCTCTTGTTTTTTCTTTCTTTTGTGTGTCTGCTTTGCCGGTGGTTTGTGTCTCATAAGCAATTAACAGACTATTATAGTTATGTTACAAAAATGTTTGATCAGTGAGAAGCAGGTTAACTTCCAACAACATTCTGATAGTGAAGCTTGCAAACAGCACTTCGTAACTGTCAATAGTGTTTTAGCTAATACATTTTGCCAATGATTCATTGATTCGTGCTTCCAGTCAGTTAATCAATTAGTCTTGTGTGACGAAATCCCTTTTCAGTCTCGTGAAAAAGATGCCATTGATGTCATTCAAAACTGCTACACTTATGGCATTTCGGAAACCCCTGAATGGGAATATGCTATGTATTAACATGATGGGGCGGTTTGAAATTTTTTTTTCTGTTTATTATGAACATGTGCTTACATTTTCATCAGATATGTCAACTGCCTTCAGTTCGCCACACTAATACTGCCTTGTAGCAATACAAAGTCTTAGAATGATCGTCCACAAAGCGATTGTACAAGTGATCATCAATCAGTTTGGCGAAACCGATGAAAATCAAACCGATTCCCAATGCTGGCTGTCAATCAACAATTTGTGGGCCGGGTTTCTGTATCTTGGACAGTGGCTATTGTATCTGACCATTGTGTGCAGGTGATGTAGTGTCGGAGGCTGGCAGTATGTTGATGGGAGAAGGAACAGAGGCAAGACTCGTGGAGAACACGCTAGAGAGCATTAGGTAGGTCATCTCCGTGTTGCTTAACAACCACACATCAACATTGCACCTAAAATCTAGGTTAAACAGTTCAGTAAAATATGCAGATATATACTACAGCAGTATCAAACTAAACAACTAACTGATCATTCTATATAAACACTCCAATCCATATTCGACCTTTTCTGTGCACTTAATTTTCGTTCAGTGCATTCCTGCGCACAGTGGCAGTGGATCTGCGTGCTCAAAATAGCTTTCGAACGTATACCATATGTAGGCATTGCAACTCTGGGCGTAAGTTGTAAGTGTTCGCAGAATAGTGCACATTTCATTTTTTTAATGTAGCAATTTAGACTGAACTCCATGGTTACAAAAACACAAAAAGTACAATTTTCACTTGGATAAATAGGAAACCATTTATGGAAGTTATGCCTAAGTATGTTACCTGAAGTATCATAGTAAAATCTCAAAATACACTGAATGACTCAAATTCATGGGTATAATACTTTTGTAAAAGCAATTAGGCCTAGTGACTTCCGACTGGTTTTCCTAGACTGCCACACACATATATGTAAAAATGCCATGTAAAGAATCAGTATTGTTATGGTTTACCTTGCAGACACGGCACTGTGGGCACACTCATGCAGGTTCTCGCAGCAGAGCCGTCTGAATACTCATACTTCAGCACAAACTTACTCGAGACGTGGGCGGGGCCAGACCACTGGAAGCTGCGGCCCAGGTCAAAAGGTCAGCATAGATCTTTCACGATTTTGGCTTGGCAAAATTTGTGAAACCATTGGTGGTTAAATTAAACAGTTTTTAATATGATCATTGCTGGAATAACAAAATATGTGAGCTGTCAGATTTATTATGCGTAAAGCTCTATCTACATGTGGTTGGATTTAATTACAATTATTGTTGTAATCATTTACCCTCCAGTGCCATAATGATTTTTTTTTTTCATCAGCTATGGAAAATGTAATACTGTTACAATTTTTATTATAGAAATCTTATTACAGACATTGTTTTGTACATAATTCAGCTTCATCCTGTCTCATAATCCAAGCCTAATATGCAAAATACACTATATATTCACTCATACTTTACATCGCATTAATAGTCAAAGTAGAGATCTATTTAAAAGATATATGAAAACAGTAAGTCTAAGACACGTCTACCAAAATAGACGTAAGATCATACTGTTACTCCAAGTAGAGATTTGTTTACAATTAAAACAGTAAGTGTTAACATTAAAAAAATTCATGTAATATTATTTTTTGGAATATATAAACATAAAATACCATCAGAACTTGGCTGTTCCATCGAATTTTCCCCCTCCCTGTAATGCTCCCTTCCTTGCAGCCGACCTTCTGGCCTCCACCACTGGAGAGGGAACCACAGTAGACGCAGAGAAGAAACCGCGAGGGAAGAAGGAACCGTTCTGCATCGACTACAAGGCCGAGGTCGACGTCGACAGCCATCTAAAGAAGACCCGTGCTGCCACCACGCTGACGAAGGCAACACTAGTGAAGTACAGCAAGTCGCAGACGACCTTGCCAAAGGACTTGCATTACGACGGGGAGAAACTCTTCAAACTCTCACTCAAACCCAAACTGATGGTGGGTTCAACTTAATGAAGCTTACCTTAGTAACCATGCTGCGAGATGTTAAAGGAAGCTTGTCTGTTTTATTATGAATGTTATACAGTATAAACTATATCTATTATAACATAATGACAGCCCAAATGTGTTAACCATTTTGTTGTTGAAATGTACATGTCCACAATTATCCCTGCTCGCTAGTTGGGGATTTTAATGATAGCTCGGCAATTTGTGTAAACTTTGAACTGTTGAATTCAAAAGTTGTTTCTGCTTTGTTGAAATCAATTTGTGTGGTAAATACATTAGAATACAAGTATTTATAGAGAGCCTCCCTTTAAATGTCTAAAGTTTGATTATGGTGGTTGCAGGACCTTCATTTAGTCGGCCAGGTGACAAGGGGGGTCTTATCTGTGGTGTGATTTTGCAGGTGAAACGGCAACAGGAAAGTGTGACAGATGTTGACGATGGTGTGGAGACCTACAACTACAACAATGCCAATGACGTTGAGAACTTCTGTCCATGTCCAGAGGTAAACACTGCATTCGTTGTAGTCTGCACGCGCTGGCAGGCCTCAAAGTTAGCATTCTGAGCTAGGAGTGCTGCAGTCCTAAGGCTAAATATTTCTAGGAGCACACAAACATTCACAAACTAAATGTATCACTGCATTTCATTGAACACAATCTTATATCAGTACTAAGTAGTGTTCTGAATCATCTCTGCCACTAATACAACATATTGTTTGTAATAAATTCCACATGCAGTATAAAAGTAATTAGACCTAGCCATGAGTGATAATGTTTTATATTGATGTTTACAACCACATGGGTTGCGGAAAATCGAAAACTAAGTGTCGACTGTATCTGCAGATGGGGCTTGATGATGGTGATGACGACGATGGCAACTTGGGTGGTCTTGAGTTGACGGGTGGTGCGAGTGACTTCTGTCTGAGTCAGGACATGACACAGCCAGGAATGACAACAGCTGGTGACAGTCTGCTCAACCACACTGTCTTCACTGGTGACAACCTCGTGTCACAGCCTCGCAAGGTGAGTGTCACATCACTGGTGACAATCTCGTGTCACATTACTGGTGACAACCTCGTGTCACATCACTGGTGACAACCTCGTGTCACATCACTGGTGACAACCTTGTGTCACAGTCTCGCAAGGTGACCAGTTTAACAGATGTTGTCCTGTCTTTGTGGCTGGGGGAGGGGCGACATTATTTTCTGATTACTATCAGGTACAAATATTTCACTTTTTCCCATAATCGGGACAGTCATAGGGGTGTCATAATAACCACTGTGCAGTGCCCAGAACAATGATTTGAATGGTCACTGTGAGAAATGTATTATTATGACCACTTCCAGTCTTCTGTGGTGTGATGCAGGATCAGTAGGGGTAGATGGTCCACTTTCTCTTGTTACCCAGACAGTTTTTCTTGTGGCATGTCCATCTTTTCTTGACCTCTGTGGTATGTTGCATGATGGTTTTACAATAAACACTAGCATTGTACACAGTCCAGGAGAACTTTTGTTGTATTGTTGACAACAATTGTACATTGTTTAATAGCAAGGGAGTCAGTTTGCTGTCTCAGAATAGTTTCAGTTGTTGTAGGTACAAAGTCCGATCATTTTGTCATAAAATCGTGTTCTTTCTTCTCTGACTTTTCCCATCATCTGGGGTCATCGGTATGGCTGGTAGTTTTCTTTCTCCGTGTCGCCCTGTCCATCACCACATCTGCATTTAGACCCACGATTTACATGTCTCTTCTGCATGTGTTTTTTCATCTGGTCTTCGGTCGTCCTCTCCTTCTTCCTGGTATCTCTGCATTGAGCACTCTTCTCACTATGTGCTCCTCTTCCCTTCTCATCACATGCCCATATCATTTCAGTCGTTTCTCTTATCTTTTTTGGATGCTTGTGTTGTGTCACTCTCGTTGCTCCTCTAATATATTCGTTTCGGATCTTATCTTTCTTTGTTACTCCACACATCCACCTCAGCATCCTCATCTCATTCATCTCTATCCTTGCTTCTTGCCCTTTGTCATAAAATCATGTTACATCAGTATAAACTTTATCGTGTCTAATTTTGAACCGTAACGGTTTAATTAACAATGTACACGGTTGGTCAAATCTGTTCGGTTGTAATTTGACTTATATGCACTGTACAGTCAAGATGCCGTCCACCTTGTACTGTTGCTTACCGTTTTGCGAATCACGAGATCTAGCGAACTTTCTGTACAATCACGGGTACAATTGGCATCGTTGAAATATCTCCGGTTAGAGCATTTTCATCGCTGATATTTGTAAATTTTTCACCAAAACAAATTTTTATAAACACTTGTTTGCATGGATGAATGAAATAAGTGTAAAAGAAGTAGACCATGAGTCTATGTCACATATTTCTAGTCAGAAATACGGTATGCGGGGCACCCAGTATAACATTGCTATTTTTGTGAATTATTATTTGCGTCAAGAGTCTTACGTTGACCATCGTTACTTTGCCAACAGGTGGCGAAACTGAACATTGCGTATGCGAAGATAGCTAAGAAGGTCGACATGAAGCAACTGAAGACATCCATGTGGCAACTGCTCGTGAAGCCTTGCGAAGAAGACAAGGTACGTTTGTCCTTAAAGCTTTCAAGATGTATACTAAAAATAATTCTGTAACATGTCTGTCCTCACATATTGCCTCAATAAACCCACAGGCTGTAGTTGTAATCCTGGTTGCTTTAGATGCTTGTCCTCCTCAATCCATGTCCTGCCGGTAAGCCTCCCATTTCAAACTGAACTCAACTGAATGCTGCTTTTTGATGTTACATAAACAGGGAAACATGACTAAAATCTTTCGAGTGTATGTGCCTATTAATAAATTCATAATGTACTCCATAGTTTGTGCATGGTCAATTCGCTTTTAGTTTTTGTCCTTATTTATTGGTAAATTTATGCTTATTGATTATTTTTCTTGTGCGTCGTCGGTTTACTTTTGGTTTAGTGGGTCTGTGGTCTTGTCCCTTGTTAATATATTTGTATTTCTGTTACGTTTCAGACTTCCCAGGTACGCCTCGTTTTATTTCCTTAAAAATTTGCTGTTGACGCTATCTGTCTGGAATAGCCGTCTTTTAACACTGCACTTTCCCCGGCCAACTTCCTCCGTCCACTCACACTTTCCCCGGCCAACTTCCTCCGTCCCCTCACACTTCTCGCCTGTCAATTAATTTAATCGACAATACTGGTAATTATTAACAAAAGGGCATTGCTTATATTTAACATGATAGAACCTTCTTTAACTGTGGGGTAAAGTATCTTTTTCCTGTTCCTTCCCATGAACAAACCCCTCCCAGTGCATGTGTGTGCTTTGGCAGTAGTTTGGCTTCCTTCAAGTAGCACTGTTCGATTTAGTAACCTATCACATGACACCATGTGACCTTTTTGTGGGGATGGCGTACATGGTTTGTCATTGCATGGCTCTAGGCACTGGTGTGTTTATTAGAAAACCTGCACAAGTAGTTGTTGCGATTTGATTGGTCAGCATGCACCAAGTCAACCAATCGTCAGCTGGTCGTTTAGATGCCATTTTTCAGTCGTTACTCAATCAGTAATTTAAATCAAACATAACCTGTTGCATAAAGTGTATATAATTTATCTGTTGTCATGATGCTGAAAGATTATATAACATTTCTGTTTAATAATTTATGTGGACACAACCATCCCTGGGTAATATTTATATGTAATCGTATTAGCAGCGATTACAAATAGTGAAGTAGTAGTAATAGGTTGAGCAAAACTCAATGTAATAGTAATAGGAAGCAATGTAATAGTAATTGGCCTGTTACTTTTATATTACTATTGAACATTTCAACCAAGTTTCAACTTCATAACAATTCCATTTGATTAGTTTGTAGATTCCACTAATTACTCCAGGTTTTATGGTTGCTCTCCTGTCAACTTCAGCATGGCCCTGGTGAAGTTTTACCCTAGAGTTTTATGAGCATATAAATAGCAAGAGACAGTGGTACAGTGGGACTGCTACATTTAAATAGCAAGAGACACTGGTACAGTGGGACTGCTACATTTAAATAGCAAGAGACACTGGTACAGTGGGACTGCTACATTTAAATAGCAAGAGACACTGGTACAGTGGGACTGCTGCATTTAAATAGCAAGAGACACTGGCTCAGTGGGACTGCTACATTTAAATAGCAAGAGACACTGGTACAGTGGGACTGCTGCATTTAAATAGCAAGAGACCCTGGTACAGTGGGACTGCTACATTTAAATAGCAAGATACACTGGCACAGTGGGACTGCTACATTTAAATAGCAAGAGACACTGGTACAGTGGGACTGCTACATTTAAATAGCAAGAGACACTGGTACAGTGGGACTGCTGCATTTAAATAGCAAGAGACACTGGCACAGTGGGACTGCTACATTTAAATAGCAAGAGACACTGGTACAGTGGGACTGCTGCATTTAAATAGCAAGAGACACTGGCACAGTGGGACTGCTGCATTTAAATAGCAAGAGACACTGGCACAGTGGGACTGCTGCATTTAAATAGCAAGAGACACTGGTACAGTGGGACTGCTACATTTAAATAGCAAGAGACACTGGTACAGTGGGACTGCTGCATTTAAATAGCAAGAGACACTGGCACAGTGGGACTGCTGCATTTAAATAGCAAGAGACACTGGCACAGTGGGACTGCTACATTTAAATAGCAAGAGACACTGGTACAGTGGGACTGCTACATTTAAATAGCAAGAGACACTGGTACAGTGGGACTGCTACATTTAAATAGCAAGAGACACTGGTACAGTGGGACTGCTACATTTAAATAGCAAGAGACACTGGCACAATGGGACTGCTACATTTAAATAGCAAGAGACACTGGCTCAGTGGGACTGCTACATTTAAATAGCAAGAGACACTGGCTCAGTGGGACTGCTACATTTAAATAGCAAGAGACACTGGTACAGTGGGACTGCTACATTTAAATAGCAAGAGACACTGGTACAGTGGGACTGCTACATTTAAATAGCAAGAGACACTGGTACAGTGGGACTGCTACATTTAAATAGCAAGAGACACTGGCACAATGGGACTGCTACATTTAAATAGCAAGAGACACTGGCTCAGTGGGACTGTTACATTTAAATAGCAAGAGACACTGGCTCAGTGGGACTGCTACATTTAAATAGCAAGAGACACTGGTACAGTGGGACTGCTACATTTAAATAGCAAGAGACACTGGTACAGTGGGACTGCTACATTTAAATAGCAAGATACACTGGCACAGTGGGACTGCTACATTTAAATAGCAAGAGACACTGGTACAGTGGGACTGCTACATTTAAATAGCAAGATACACTGGTACAGTGGGACTGCTGCATTTAAATAGCAAGAGACACTGGCACAGTGGGACTGCTACATTTAAATAGCAAGAGACACTGGTACAGTGGGACTGCTGCATTTAAATAGCAAGAGACACTGGCACAGTGGGACTGCTGCATTTAAATAGCAAGAGACACTGGCACAGTGGGACTGCTGCATTTAAATAGCAAGAGACACTGGTACAGTGGGACTGCTACATTTAAATAGCAAGAGACACTGGTACAGTGGGACTGCTGCATTTAAATAGCAAGAGACACTGGCACAGTGGGACTGCTGCATTTAAATAGCAAGAGACACTGGCACAGTGGGACTGCTACATTTAAATAGCAAGAGACACTGGTACAGTGGGACTGCTACATTTAAATAGCAAGAGACACTGGTACAGTGGGACTGCTACATTTAAATAGCAAGAGACACTGGTACAGTGGGACTGCTACATTTAAATAGCAAGAGACACTGGCACAATGGGACTGCTACATTTAAATAGCAAGAGACACTGGCTCAGTGGGACTGTTACATTTAAATAGCAAGAGACACTGGCTCAGTGGGACTGCTACATTTAAATAGCAAGAGACACTGGCTCAGTGGGACTGCTACATTTAAATAGCAAGAGACACTGGTACAGTGGGACTGCTACATTTAAATAGCAAGAGACACTGGTACAGTGGGACTGCTACATTTAAATAGCAAGAGACACTGGCACAATGGGACTGCTACATTTAAATAGCAAGAGACACTGGCTCAGTGGGACTGTTACATTTAAATAGCAAGAGACACTGGCTCAGTGGGACTGCTACATTTAAATAGCAAGAGACACTGGTACAGTGGGACTGCTACATTTAAATAGCAAGAGACACTGGTACAGTGGGACTGCTGCATTGACTAAAGGGGTTAAACTGGGCTTTCACTGCTTTGATGCCAGTTCCCCAAGTGCCAAGTTGACAACTACTCTTTTCAAGTAAGCCTATGGGTTTAGTGACTGCCTCCATGGTGCATGCAATTCAGCCTAAACTACAGTGGGTGTGAAACACATCCTGATGTATTTGTACTTGAGCCAATAATGAACTGTCCACCAAGCACCAAGCAGCAGTAGAGCAGTGTGGTTTAATTAGACTGTAATATAATCCACCTAGTTATGTGGCATTTGACTTTCATTCCAGTGTGGTATTTAAATATAACATGAAACATATATGTTCTATCCCTAGTTAAGAGTAGCCACTACTCGAAAACGGCCATAGGCTATATCTCTGTTGATACTGAACGTATCTTACAAACATTTTGAGTACTGATTAATTAAATGAATAGTATTTAATATGTGGAATATGGACTCGGTTGCTTGTGTATTACCATGGCAATGAACGTTTCTAGTGTGACAGTGGGGCATGCATCCTTGAAAATTATTCTGAGCTAACAAGTGTATGTGTGATCATGTAGTTGTCAAGAATCATCAGCTAGAATACTCCTTTGTCCAATAAGGTGGCTTTGGGCAAGGAAATCTGACTGCAATGACTTGTGAGATGGGATTTTAGGTTTGAGCATTTTTTTAAGCGTCTTGAAAAATGCTAATACCTGAACAACAGTCAGTGAAGTCAGATATCCTTGCCCAAAACCACCTTATTGCACAAAGGAGTATTCTAGCTGATGATCCTTGACAACAGCATGATCACACGTACAGTTGTTAGCTCAGAATAATTTTCAAGGATGTGAAAATCAGTCTCACTAGAAACAGCCATTGCCATGATAATACACAAGCAAATGAGCCCATATTTCAAACATCATATACCATTCATTTATCTAACTCGTACCCCAAATTTGTTTAAGATATGTTCAGTATTAAAAGAGATATAGCATGTTGATTATATGGCCGTTTTCGGGTAGTGGCTACTCTTAATGTAGTTAGTATATACACTATTAATATATCGATATATGTAAAGCATTGAATTGAAAACATATATACTTTGTTGTAAATATTTATATACTTTATAATACTTCCCTAATGATGATGATGAAAGTACTTGACATTCTCAAATATTATTTCAAATACTTTTGGCATGGGTATCAATAAATGGCAAGTTAGATTTTGTATTCACCTGCTTGTTTAACTTCTTGAGACTGTGAGTCAAACAATTGTACTTTTTGTATTTATGCATAATGTGCATTATAATTGATTATACCATAAAATGTTCTGATGCAAAATGCAATAGTAATATATTCCATTGCAAAGTAATTTACCTCAGGCCTGGATACAACAACATTGATGTTGCAAACAATGAGTGCATTTTAATAGTTATTATTAAATTAGTCAACCACCACTTGATTTCTAAGATTAAAAAGATTTGTTTGTCATTGGCTTATTTGAAGCAGTGTGAAAGTCTTTATTTATGCAAGCACCAACACAAGTCATGAATAGTGATGAAAGAAGGCCAAATGAATGACGTTTATTAAGAGATTAAGTTAGAGAGAGAAATGTGGGCTCTACATCCCAAGGCCAGGCCTGTGACTGAGCCCATACTAGTCTCCTGTCCCTCAGGTTGACAGAGCCCACATTTCGGCATATACCACATTAGCAGTATTGTTATAGATATATGAAGCAGTGTGAAAGTCTTTATTTTGACCCATAGCATCAGTATTATTACGAAAAGCAACTAATTGATTATTCCAATGAGTTTGGTAGACCTATTTAGGCTGTAATATATAGTTACCATAGCAGCAAGCTATGATATATAAACATGCAATTCTTTACATTAATGTATTCTGATATGGGCAAGAATAATTCTTATTTCAAAAGTTACATTGTGTTTGTATACATGCTGTGACTTTTTAATTAATGTATTTATTTTAATGTATTTTCTTCTTTCTTATAAAAACATTTTTATTTGGACAATAATACATTTGGCAAATGTTTTTGCACCCCCTGTGAGATCAAAACAGCAACAGTTCAACACAAACTAAAGTCATAGAGGTGAAAGGTCACAGTTCCGCATCACTGACTCGACCCTTTCCTTGCAGGAGAACTGTGGCGTGGAGGAGGAGGGAAGGAAGAGTCTGGGAGGCAGCATCATGGGTCGTCACTCCTTCAATGCGGTGGTGCGTGACCTCCACGCAACACTGCCCAAACAGAGCGGCAACAACCTCAGTGTCCACATCGCGTTCAGCTGTCTCCTCCACCTCGCCAACGAGAAGGTATCTGTCCATAGGCCGCTTCACTCAGTTGTTTAAATGAGTGCAATCTCATCAAAGTAATCCTTTCACTTCCTTGAACAGTTTCAGTGCCAGCCAAAACTGTGCTCACGTACAAGATGTGCCAAGAAATTTTTTGAGACTTGCACGTTATTCTAAACTTGTGTTTTTATGCATGTAGTGTGAATTATGCGTTTATTAAAATGAGCTAACATAAGAGTATGTCATTTTAAGTTAATGCATAACTTAACCCTACAGGTGGCCACTGGGCCGAATTTGGCCCGCACGATCAGTGCAAAACTGCTCCCGGCTGAATTTCGGCCCGATTCGGTATTACATTTTTTAACAATAATGATTCATTTAGGCAAACAAAATTTGTTTCCGTCACTAGCAACTGACAAGGGAACACGAGGTATCATTGAAATGCTGAATGATTCTTCTTCCTGTGGCACAGTACTAGGCCGTACACCCATTGGTATTGCCGTATCGGCTGTATTTGAATGTTCTACGAAAGATATAATAAAATGAAAAGTCTAGTTTTCATTACCATGCAGCAGAAATGTATAGCTACATTTGTTACATATAACCGCTCAATAATTATTTTGTCACCCGGCGAATTTGGGTTTCTACTTTACCCTCGTTCTGACGTTCATGAAGAATAGTCAAAATTTTACATAGGTGTGCCTAAAAAAATCATAAAAAAACTTCTCAGTATATTGGATAATTTTTTCTGTACTCATTAACTTATATATATGGCTACATTTCTCTAATTGGACATAGACACATATAACCACTCAGTAATTAGTTAGTAGTAGGGTGAACAAAATTGTTTTTTGCATTTATTTTGGATATAATAATATCATCACTTATATATCTTCATGATTATTTGATGTTATGCAAATATTACCACTACATAATAATAAAGGGTCTTTTTGCCAACAAAATGATAGGTTAATCATATTTCTGCAATAAGTATTAGCAAAGTTGTGATTTTTAAAAGCACCCCTACAAATAGCTCCAAATTGCGCACACCTGTAGGCTTCAAGATACCAGCCCCTGTGGAACGTGTGAATAAATCAAGTATTATTTAACAACTTTTTTTCTCAAAACATTGCTTGCTTCATATTTGGCAATAAGCCAAAAACACTGAAGATATTTCAACAAATGAGATATCATTTTAAAGCTCATGATCTGTGGAATTCAAAAAGGTTCAACACTATTTCAAAGATTTGCAACCATTTTGCCTTGGCAGGCCATATTAGGTAAAACACAATACCGAGGACCTAAGCACCAAAAACAAAAAGGGCTTAAAATAAAGGAAAAACTCTTAGATGGTAGCCAAGATACATCTACACATAAAATTAAAGAAGAAGATGAGATCTCTTTACTCACTGTTATGTGGTGCAATGCCAAGTGTACGTAGTCAAAGTTCATGAAGTAAGTTACATGGTGTCTTTTAACTAAATTAAAATGAGAATGTGAAACCCTTCAGAAATAAAAAATTTGCTTGACTAATGTATGCTAGTACCTCATCAGAATCCAACCAAGACTTTTAAAATGTTAAGAATCATCACAGCACTCTGGACCTGAAATGGTGGACACCATAACTTACGTTATCCACCACAACCACAATTTTCCATAACAACAATAAACAGGCAGGATGTGTTTTTGTTATCAACAGGAACTGTCCGCAAAGAAGCTGGTTATGGAGTAAATATAGTGTAAGTTACAGGACACCTATTTGGCCCAGTGTCGTGCGACCCCACATATATTAATGTGGTTTGAAATGGAAATGTTGCAACCAGCCAATAGAAACTGTTGTGTCTTCTTGTAGATGCTGTCTCTACAGAGCAATGAAAACCTGACCGACATCCAGATTACCCAGTGAACCCATGTCACGGGGGTACTTCCACCCCAGAACGTAATCACTTCATCAGGCAGCTATAGGCCACACAGAGACCATCGTCCAATGCTCTGGATCACAACTGACGTCTCAAGGAGAAGCCAAAATCCATATTGAAGGACACACAGTGTGTACTTGTGGACTGTACAGTTTTAATTACACGACTACATCTTGTACATATCCACTGTACAAAATTTGTGCGTCTGTCTGTCAGGCTGAGTTGTGCCAGCCAGACCAGGCAACATGGGAAAAATTCGTGGTCAAACTGTGTCGAGCCGACACTTATTTAAAATATTCAGATTATGAGAGGAAAATCTACAAAATTACTGAGAGAAGATGAATGTATAATGGCTGTGTTCTGGCTTATAGCAGTAGAAGTAAACTCATGTTACTTGCTATATTTAGGGGATACAGTGGTTAGATCATCGGGTTCACTATTGGAATGACCCGTGCTCGAATCCACTTCCTGCTGTTTCAAAGATTGAGTATTTTGTGTTGTATCAGTTCACTCAGTTGTATGAATGAGTATACCTGGCTATAGACAGTGGTGGGATTCCATAGATGGAATTATAAGTAAAGTAGGCTGCTGGGAGAAATGAAACAACTGAATTAAGTCGAGTCAATGACTTTGTTGCACATCAAACTTTGTACATAAAACAACATGCACCACTGTGTCATGTTGTAGAAATTACATTTTAATATGTGGAATAGTTTCATGTTTTTTACACATCGCCTGTTAACTATTAACTTTGTACAAAGGGATGGGCACAATACTTTTAAAAGCTTTGCAAATATTTGTATAATAAATAGAACATTGGCAATTGGTTTAGTAAAATGTTTGAGCAATTTATTTAATGTATTTCAGACATTTTTATTTCATGAAATATACTTTTATGGATTCTTGAGGCAACAAAGAATGACATTTTGGGGGAAATTAACAATACATCATCATCATTAACAGTTGTAATTAAATACTGCAATACTGTATTGCTAATTTCAGTTTTACAAATATTTGGGTGCACTCAAAATCGAGTACCTGGTATTGCAATTAGCATGGTGTACTTTTGGTATTGCTCTCATTTCAGTGTGTATATAAGTGAAATGCTAGTATTAGTTAAGTTTGACTCCATGTACTGTCACACAAACCATCTCAAAACACATCTCATCCGACACGTGAATACACCTCAACACAATGTCTATGTACAGCAGTAGTTGTGTCTTTGTTGTCATCTGTAATAATGTTAAACTAATAAACACTCCTTATCTTTATGCGGAATCTAAAATTTCAACATGATTACAAAAACTGTCTAATCTTATTTAGATAGTGCTTCTGAGAACCTCACTTTAGGGGTGGTGTCATACATTTGCAAAAGTCCAAAACAACAGTGTTTTGTATTGGTTCAAACCGACACCCATATGTAGCAAAGGACTTCATTTTTCAGCTTTCCAAAATGGCTTTCCAAATCACATCCAATAGCTGCTGGATTCAACTGATGTAACATGGTTGCCAAGACATCCTATTATGCAACCCAGTCCTGATATCCACAATAATGTCTTGGGTAGTGCCACCGTAGTGATTTATTCCCCCAAGATACAGGCCCTTAGCCAGAAATAGAAATTAGCCAGTCTTGAATTAATCAAAATTGTGTCTCGGTGTGCGAACATTTTGCATGAAAGCCATTCATAGCCATTGTTGGCTAGTTTAGTTTTTTCAGTGACAAACCAGTGTCATTTGAGGCATTTATTTAATTAATACTGATCCATTCGATTTGTTTCACTACCAGTTGATGATAATCATTAATAAAGTATTAGTATTGTAATTGCCAGTCTGTCAGTCTTGAAGACAGGCAGATGGTAACAATCAATCCGCTATCCACCCATTTGTAATGCTATGAATAGTTCTAGGAACTTTGTGAACATATGCAACTGCACCTTAGTAAAACGTAGAGGCAGTTGACATTGCCTTTAATGCAGTAACAAACTAACAACATTCTATTTGTCGAGCACTGATTGTAGTGAAGGTTGGCTCTAGGCCCTCTTCATAATAAAATTATTTGCTCGTAGCTTCATATTTATTAGTTTACTTGTTTATTTTATTACTGATCGTTGTCGTAACATGTTTTATAATGGTGCCAACACTCTCTGGCTGACGTCTGTCTCGAGAGATAGTGTCATCCACTGGTTCTTGTGACATTGTAGTCTTGTTTTATACTTGTGCCAACACTCTCTGGCTGACGTCTGTCTTGAGAGATAGTGTCATCCACTGGTTCTTGTGACATTATAGTCTTGTTTTATACTTGTGCCAACACTCTCTGGCTGACGTCTGTCTTGAGAGATAGTGTCATCCACTGGTTCTTGTGACATTATAGTCTTGTTTTATACTTGTGCCAACACTCTCTGGCTGACGTCTGTCTCGAGAGATAGTGTCATCCACTGGTTCTTGTGACATTATAGTCTTGTTTTATACTTGTGCCAACACTCTCTGGCTGACGTCTGTCTCGAGAGATAGTGTCATCCACTGGTTCTTGTGACATTATAGTCTTGTTTTATACTTGTGCCAACACTCTCTGGCTGACATCTGTCTCGAGAGATAGTGTCATCCACTGGTTCTTGTGACATTATAGTCTTGTTTTATACTTGTGCCAACACTCTCTGGCTGACGTCTATCTCGAGAGATAGTGTCATCCACTGGTTCTTGTGACATTGTAGTCTTGTTTTATACTTGTGCCAACACTCTCTGGCTGACGTCTGTCTTGAGAGATAGTGTCATCCACTGGTTCTTGTGACATTATAGTCTTGTTTTATACTTGTGCCAACACTCTCTGGCTGACGTCTGTCTTGAGAGATAGTGTCATCCACTGGTTCTTGTGACATTGTAGTCTTGTTTTATACTTGTGCCAACACTCTCTGGCTGATGTATGTCTTGAGAGATAGTGTCATCCACTGGTTCTTGTGACAATATAGTCTTGTTTTATACTTGTGCCAACACTCTCGGGCTCACGTCTGTCTTGAGAGATAGTGTCATCCACTGGTTCTTGTGACATTATAGTCTTGTTTTATACTTGTGCCAACACTCTCTGGCTGACGTCTGTCTTGCGAGATAGTGTCATCCACTGGTTCTTGTGACATTGTAGTCTTGTTTTATACTTGTGCCAACACTCTCTGGCTGACGTCTGTCTCGAGAGATAGTGTCATCCACTGGTTCTTGTGACATTGTAGTCTTTTTTTATACTTGTGCCAACACTCTCTGGCTCACGTCTGTCTCGAGAGATAGTGTCATCCACTGGTTCTTGTGACATTATAGTCTTGTTTTATACTTGTGCCAACACTCTGGCTCACGTCTGTCTTGAGAGATAGTGTCATCCACTGGTTCTTGTGACATTATAGTCTTGATTACCAACTTGGTTCCAACTAGTAGTTGGTAATCTACAACTTAGTGACACTGGGTGAACTCTTAACGTAATTGTCCATTTACTGGTAGTAGATTCAAACGGATTCTAAAATGCAGCACTGATTGTATTGTAAGAAAGTCAGCAATGTAACAGAATAAAACTGCTTTGGTCTGAAGTGATTCTATTAAGTGGAGTTCTCTGTAGTACGCAGTACAAGATTTTAGGAATTGGACATAATTTAGTACAAAAAAGTGCATGCATTTGTTTTATCATCGAAAGAATTCACTCTAGTTGTTAAATCTGGCAACTTGTGAAAGCCTGTAATAGTTGGGCAGACATTTACCCTTTAATCCATTGAAAGTGTCATTCGTAGTTTTCACAAGAAAAGTCAACATAACACGTATATAATTATATCATGCATTCATGTAAAAAGTAAATTTTGAGTCACTTCAATTCATGTAGTTTATCAATTATCAAAATAGTTTGTCTGATGATTTCCCAAAAACTACATTCAAAAGTTGCACAAAAGATATATAGCTGTCGTACATGTTTCATTTTTTGGAACGTGAGTTAATAAGGCATTATGGGCTTGGTCATTTATTTATTTATACAACTGTAGGCCATTGACTTAGGGTTTCAACCAAGAACATACTGACCATAACACAAAGACAATTGCATATGAGAATGACAACTACCGGTATGCATTACATGTAGCACAGCTTTATTTGCATATAAACAAAAAACTAGCAATTAAAATATATAAAACTACCCTGTAAAAGTGTTGTAGATTACTGAAGTCGTAGATATAGCTGAAGTTTATATACTGGTATATATAATAAATATAAACAAAAGTTTCACATAAAACCACTGTTGCTATGCAAATGTATACAGTACAGGTACTGTCAGCTTTACATATATAAAATTTAACTAATTATTCCACCAGTTCACTTGTTATAAAAATACAGATGGCCTACACATGTTGATGACAACGATACAACAGTTTGAGACATGCTATGTACTTGTACTTAATGGAAGCATTTCACTGTCTGTTTCAAGTGGAAATTATTAATAATATGCATAAGAGTTATACTTGTAACTGTGTTGCCAATCTTTGTGTCAATCCTGTGTACCTGTGATTAGGGCAACAACCCATACAATACAACAGGAATGTAACGCCCAGGTTGAACACAGTAACTGACAAATACATGTTACAATATGTCAAAGATACTAATATACAACATTTTTAATAAATATACCCGTAAGCCACTTCTACGACCAACATTTCATCACTGAAATTACATGCGCAGACTATCCTTTGATTCTAAGAAGCATCATTGTGTACTTTACATTGTTATAAGCCAACATTTTGCAGTCAAGACCATATAGTGGTTAGACCCAGAGAGATTCCAAAGTAAAACTCAATAACAGTTTACCAATTAAATTATGTTAGCAACTAAAGAATACTGGCTAAACTTTCTAAAACAAAAATAAAATAGGATTGCTGTATAAGCACAACAAAACATGACATGTTATATATTCCAAGTGATACGTATATAACTTGATGCAACAATTTACTTAAAAATTATAACTATGCAGTCATAACAAAGAACAATTCCAACAATAAATTCAGCGAGTAACAACGCTTGCAAATACAAGGTGTTCGTAATTTGATGTATGTGGTAACTGTTTGGAAGATGTTTCTGACAAATGATCTGTGCAGGAACGGTTTGCCCCCAGCACAGATCTATAGATATCAGCTGAAATTACAACTGGTAATATTTTCTGATTGGCTTATCCGTTACCAATGGCCGACATGATTACCAGGTGGCATGCAAGTTGCAAAACAAAATGTAAAGCCGTTTACTTGTACTTCAAGTACATTTTTTTAAGTGCTTTACTCGAGTAACTTTTTTTCTAGTTATTTGTACTTTTACTCAAGTACAAAGTAAATGTACTTCTACCAGCTCTGATTCCAACATCTAAACGATATGTAATATGATGACGCACCAATTCTAGTCATACCTTGCCAACAAAATTTAGACGGTGCTATCTATTTATAACTTACAGTTCAGAACAACTTAAATCAGGTGCAAAAATCACCTGTTAGTAGTAAAGTCGGTATACGTTTGAACACAACCGCCAGTAGCAGTTGACATGTACATGACACATTAGTGAGTATCTCAACGAGATATATTAAATCTCAACATCGTATATTATGCACAGCATTCAGTATCCTTTCAAACCTAACGCCGACCTTGCCAGGGAGCATGGCTAGTGTAGTGTAGTGTAGTGGTTAGCACATCCGCCTGGCATGCCAGCGCTCTGAGTTTGAAACCCGGACTGGGCAGGCATGATATTTGGTGTAAAAACCTGGCTCTCAACATTGGGGACTGTGTATCGCTTGTGACTCGGAGCTCACGTTAGTGTCTGTCCCGTCTCAATTTAGGACGTAAAAGAACCACTGAGGACGCCAAGCACCCTGGCAGTGACCACCCCCAGTGGCGATATTGTTCTGAAGAAAGCTGGCTAGTTGAACGAGACCTCATAAGACCATTACATTGTAACCACAATAATACAGACTAGTCAGTTAATAGAACGTTGCCGAGCGCTGGAAATAACTACAACTAGAACCAGTTGTCCAATTATACATATATTTAAAACAATTTCTCAATCTCCCGCTTTCAAACAAAAAGCTTCCCGTTTGTTGTGTTTGATATAACAATACTTGTCATTGATTTGGGCTTGATTTATGTACTTATCATTGTTCGACATAATTAACGAGTTATTGATGTAGATCAAAAAAAAATCTGAAAATCGTTTCACTTACAAATATACCCATTTTCTCACAAACATGTGGAAACAAATCGGGGTTTGTGCATAATTCTGGTGAATTACTTTGATAGATGGCACCAACAACAAGATCTCAAAATGAAAAAGGCTATTTACATCAAATGTCATTACTTTTTACCATTAACAATTTTGGGGGATTTTGGACTCTTTCTTGTCACTGAGGATTTCCTCTTTCGCGGCGATCTGTTCACATCGTCGTGTCCATGTATGGTTAGAGACAGCTTATTCGGTCGTGGTGTTGACGGCAACACGTCGAAGCTGTCGTTGGCAACCAGTCTATCTGACGCAACATTCGTCATTGATGTCTGATCACATGACTGGGGCAAATAGGCGGATTCCTTTTCAGTTGACAAGTCCTCTTTCAGTCTTCTGCCTACACCCTGTATGATGTTCACCACTGATTGGGCGAGGTGGTCTGGCGACGGCTTCTTGTCGCTCAGAACAGCCCAGTCATGTTCGCTCACACCCGGCGGCACCTGGTGGGAAAAAACGCAACAACAGGTTGTTCTTCATTTTACTGTGCGGGACCCAATTTTCAGCTATGTAAATCCATTTTTGCATAATTTTATGTAAGTTGTATATTATGTAATGATTAGCCACATGTAACAAGCTATGTAAAGTAAAGGTAAGTTTTTATATAGTGCAGCATACAAAACACTACGCACTTTAGTCCCTGGCAGACCTGGTCAATTGAACACCATCTCGACTTCTCTGGGAATCATTCAGCCAAGCTGCAATTAATGCGCGAAGACTATTCGTACACAAATAGCCACCACTGTCTACAGCCAGGTACTCATTCATGCAGCTGAGTAAACTGGAGCAACATAGCATGAACAAACTTGTCAAAGGTTCGAAATGGCAGCACAGGATTTGAACTCGGGTTCTCTCGATCGAGAGTCGGAGACTAGCCACTGCACCACGGCGCTCCACACAGTACGACTGCTTCCGCAATTAATTTAGCTCATCACAAATTTGGTTTGTTGATATTCAATCTGTAGTGCAAGAACAATAATATGAACCTTCAGTTAAATAAATCATTGAAACAATGGACTTTTTTCATTAGAATCTGGAACTTGCGATAATATAAATAACCTTGTGTCATAAAGTGGAACCATTTGCTCATTTTCTGCCCGACTTTGACTTGGCACATTTGAAAATAACTAGTTTATTCAATGATTTCATCAAAACTAAGAAAATTTTCACAAATGAGCAAGCATGTCGTTTTGGGAAATTGAGAGGTAAATCAAACCTAACATGAGCAGACATGATATATTCATCCACATGCTTTGCACGTAATCTGTATTGTTCATTACTTGAATTATCTGTGTGCTGGTATGTTGAGCTACAAGTCTCCTGTCTCCAAATAGAAACACAAGAAGTCTATCATGATTGCTGACTCACTTTGAAAATTTCCTCTGGAATATCAAACTTGCCACCAGCGGCGCCACCAGTGCACTTGACAGGAATGACAACGTGTTCGTTCCACATGAACTCCTGCGCTTCATGAGCTGCACGTGGACCACCTGGTGGACAAATGCAAAACTATGCACCAAAACTCACGTCCACGCATTTAATATATATACACCAGCCAACCTTCTCGGATTATATCTGGGAATCTCCTGGATTTGTTGTGAATCTCCCGGATTTTTGCTTCAAACCACTAACCCATCACCCCGAACTGTTGAGGATTATAAAAAATCTTGAATCGCCTGAATTTTAAAACTCAAAAGTTGGCAGGTATACAAGCCAATTGAAATATACCTGTACCTCCCCCGTGGCATAGACACAGAAGCAGTCATGAACCTCACAAGAAATCTGTGTAGCATCAGATGTAGTTGCCTGTCTACCACAATCAGTGCGTTGTTCAAACTTACATGTGTGTCACAAATATATGAAAATATGTTAAGCAGAATTCCACGTATTTAATATACAATTGTTACATTAGAAGCAAATCAGTATTACAACGGGTCTTCCTGCTAAACTTTATTGTGTACAGTAAAACCTGTCTTACCTGTGCATAACGATAACCTGGATATAACGGTCACTTTTGAAAGTCCCGAATGACTTCCTATTAGATTGCACTGCCCGATACCTGTCCATAACGATAACTTGTCTATTGCGTATAATGGTCACTTAATTTGGACCGAACCATGCATAGTCAACCTGCCGCTTGGGGGCAGGTCAAAGGGAATCCATAATTTCCCTGAATAAAACGTAATCGCATCTGTGTCATTGCTTATGTGCAGGACTATCAAATTGCAATCGAGTCACGCCTGGCTTCATCAGCTCAGAGAAGCCATGAGCATGTAGCCACAGATGGAAGTGAGCTCAGAGAAGCCATGAGCATGTAGCCACAGATGGAAGTGAGCTCAGAGAAGCCATGAGCATGTAGCCACAGATGGAAGTGAGCTCAGAGAAGCCATGAGCATGTAGCCACAGATGGAAGTGAGCTCAGAGAAGCCATGAGCAGGTAGCCACAGATGGAAGTGAGCTCAGAGAAGCCATGAGCATGTAGCCACAGATGGAAGTGAGCTCAGAGAAGCCATGAGCATGTAGCCACAGATGGAAGTGAGCTCAGAGAAGCCATGAGCATGTAGCCACAGATGGAAGTGAGCTCAGAGAAGCCATGAGCAGGTAGCCACAGATGGAAGTGAGCTCAGAGAAGCCATGAGCATGTAGCCACAGATGGAAGTGAGCTCAGAGAAGCCATGAGCATGTAGCCACAGATGGAAGTGAGCTCAGAGAAGCCATGAGCAGGTAGCCACAGATGGAAGTGAGCTCAGAGAAGCCATGAGCATGTAGCCACAGATGGAAGTGAGCTCAGAGAAGCCATGAGCATGTAGCCACAGATGGAAGTGAGCTCAGAGAAGCCATGAGCATGTAGCCACAGATGGAAGTGAGCTCAGAGAAGCCATGAGCATGTAGCCACAGATGGAAGTGAGCTCAGAGAAGCCATGAGCATGTAGCCACAGATGGAAGTGAGCTCAGAGAAGCCATGAGCAGGTAACCACAGATGGAAGTGAGCTCAGAGAAGCCATGAGCATGTAGCCACAGATGGAAGTGAGCTCAGAGAAGCCATGAGCATGTAGCCACAGATGGAAGTGAGCTCAGAGAAGCCATGAGCATGTAGCCACAGATGGAAGTGAGCTCAGAGAAGCCATGAGCATGTAGCCACAGATGGAAGTGAGCTCAGAGAAGCCATGAGCAGGTAGCCACAGATGGAAGTGAGCTCAGAGAAGCCATGAGCATGTAGCCACAGATGGAAGTGAGCTCAGAGAAGCCATGAGCATGTAGCCACAGATGGAAGTGAGCTCAGAGAAGCCATGAGCAGGTAGCCACAGATGGAAGTGAGCTCAGAGAAGCCATGAGCAGGTAGCCACAGATGGAAGTGAGCTCAGAGAAGCCATGAGCATGTAGCCACAGATGGAAGCCGGCTGTTGTGATATTTATCTAGGTGGCTTGGGGTAGCTGGAGAGACTGCCTAGGTAAATATTACAATGGCCCATAGCTCAAATTGTATTGATAATCCCCTGAGCAAATGTGGGCCAATGTTTGCCTTCCACTTGTTCACACCCTCATGTTTCCTTTTGGACATCAAAGCTGTTTCTGTTTGCCTTTACTTTACCATGGCCCAAAAGAAAAAAGGAACATCAATTAAATGTAGCAAGTTGTGTAGTGTATTATTTAATATTATTGTTAACTCTAGGTTTGTATTGTTCAAAGGAGTACCAACTAGTGAACGTCAATGTAACCGTTCATAATACTGTGGCTCCACCTAGTGAGTATCCAAGTCATGAAACTCTCCATAACGGCAACCTGCCTATAACAGTAATTGTGCGTAGTCCTGACTATGACCGTTATGGACAGGTTTTAGTGTACTATGTTATGCTATGACTAACCCTCTACGTGGATAAACTACGACGTGTCCCCTATTATCACTCACCCTCCAGCAAGACGCAGATGTCGAAGGTCTTGGCGACAATTGTCTCCCTCTGTCTCACACTGTTGCCACTGTAGACCGTCTGCCCATAATCCAACTTCTTGAAGCTTCCGTCTCGGTTCTGTCTTGCCTGCTTGCTGCTTCCCTTGGTTGGGGGAGATGACAAAATACTGTTCTTACGTAGCACCACGTTAAAATAACTGTTTGGTGCACACATTAAGTTGTCACAAATCCCTTTTTATTGCAAACGTATGCAATGGTTACAAGTAAAATAAATAATTCTAAATTGATGTCTATGTGAAAAAATTTACAAACATAAATAAAAGCTAAATAAATTATTCATTAAGATCTCGACCTATAATAAATAACTCTATGTTAAATTGTATATTACTAAGCTGTATCTCACACAACCAGTACTACCAACAAATTACGAAAATAACTCAGTAAAACAACTAATATGTGATATTTAATGCTTAAGCATTTCTATAACTTAAACTACTGGGATGATGATTACTTGTTATATCCATAAATGAGTTGAAACCAAAGAAGAAATGTGACAAATTATGAATGGGAGGTAACTGTAAATTGAAAGTCTGAAATCTCCACAACTATTAGGAAATATAGGATTCATTTTACATATAATAATAAAATAAAGTAAACAAGACTTACAATTAATATATGGGATATACAGATTTGAACTTTGACCTTTTGGTTGAGAATCAGATGTTCTACCCACTGTGCTATGGCACATCATTGTGAAGACTAACCTTCTTTGTGTACGGCAAGACATGCCACAAGCTGGGAGAAGCAACCCTGTTCTCCCTCTCCCTCTCCCTCTTCCTCTCCTCGTGGAAGCTGTGTCCTACGGCTTCCCCGACCCCATAGAATCCTCCTGTTCCCACGTGGATGTCCCTCATCCCTGCTAGCTGCTTCCCAATCGCCCTGTCGCAAGGGAACATGTTTGAATACATGTAAACAGGATCACAACCATTTATTCATACGTAAATAGTAATATTATCAACAGCTAAGAATATGGTAAAACTAAATTTTTTGGACGATTCTTTTAAAATGTTCAACAATACTCGCGAGTTTGGTTTTGTCCATGTTTGGGGCACATCATATATGTTTTTGAATCCTATATGGCTCGAAAGGTGCTTTTGGCATCATCATGATGCCTTCATCAGCGTTAAACTTAATCATTTCCCAGTTGTCATGTGATGTTGTTGGGTGTTCATCACATGACAGCACGTCCGGCACTTCCATGGGAAGATTGTAGCTGGTCGCCTGTCTCGAATCTCAATGGCTTCGCTGATTATTCTTAACCAGAAGTTGTTCCCTCTGGTGAGCACTGTGGTGTCTCTGGCCGTGATGTTATGGCCCTCGTTCACGCTTACCACTTGGCTACAATCTTCCCATGATATACCTGGAACTGCTGTCATGTGACGAATACCAACAAAGCCACATGACGACTGAGAGTGAGTCAGGTCAATGCTAACAAAGGCATTGCGATGGTGCCGAAAGCTACTTTTGAGCCATGAAGGATTCAGAAAGGTTTCTAACTTAATTTCCAAATTATCAATTTAACTGAATCCAGAAACAACTTACATGCTGAAATATGAGAATGCTTTTTTTTTACAAAATTCCTGTTAATCTGGATTGCATAACTACAATAGAAGAAGAGTGCTGAAAGAATGGACAGTATAATGGTAACTTACACACATATGGGCTTTGTGAGCTTGCTGTAGAAGCTTGTACTGCCTGAGATGTAGACACCCAGCTGCTTCGGCAAAACACTCCTCAGCTTCTTTGTCTGTCACAGACATCACATCATTACAGAGTAACTATTATCACACCTGCACTATCGTATGGGTCATCCACAAAGTAAGCTGTGGGGGTGGGGTTCTTTGGGCAAGCATTACATAACAGTTTAAAATGAAACATGTTAGCTTGTTTAGCTGACACTATTAGACTGATGCCAATAATTGCAATGTCACTTGCAATAAGAAATCTGTGTCTTTTAGTAAGTTTCTGTAGTGAACCAATAGAAAGAGCTCCCAATGACTTCAGTATAACAGTTATGACGTGCTGTCTTCTATTACACTGGCATCCTCTTGACAAGGTGCTCAAAGCACTTATTCCATGATCAGAACAAGGGTTTTAGCAGCAGGTGATGAAGCACCTGTAGAGGGTTTACCATTTCCTTGTATACTGTTTCTACTTAGAGGAGGAACATGACAGTTCCAACTACTCTCTCTTTTAGTCATTTCGCCTAGATGCAGACGTGCCCATTGAAGAGAGATGCTAAGCTACTCAGGTAGCTGTTGTTAATGTTGCTATCGGCTCCACACATGGTAGGTACATGAGCAATATCTTGGTTGGTATACTGACCGAGTCGGCGATGACCTTCTCTGTTGTGTTGTCTTTCTCGGACGGGTCAAGCGCCTTTTTGACCATTTTACACAGCACGTCTCCGTGGTTACCACTCTGACAGTCCTGGAGGAAACGACAGTGGTCAGTCGGCAGAAGAGGACGATTGTAGGTGGACAAGTGGGTATGTGCATGGCAGTGTCCACTCAAGTGTGATGTTTGGTATTGGCCAGTAATTTCGGAGCTTCTTTTCAATGACAGATTATGTTTATATTGAAAAGTTACAATTTTGTTTGGATAAGTTGTAGTTGTCAGTGACTATCAGGTCTATGTCTATGATGGGCTGACTTTTGTGACCAGTGGCAATGTCCTTCTGCTACTACTAGTAGAGTCTAGGCACCTGGATTTGATAAATCAAGACTGACCTGTGCAATTAGAGTAATTAACGCTTGCTGAGTAATTAATTTGTGTATTCAGTGTGTGCCTGAAAGACTTGGGGACAGTGGGGTACACAGTTATTTTAGCACCACTGGCACTGCATGTTACTGATCTGTCTTGTCAAGACTCAAGTCAAGACAAAACTTCAAAAGACAACCAACTAATTTTTGCCTGAAATTACTAAACTTGCTTTAAAATAGCCTCAGCATAGAGGTAGGGCAGGTTTAATATTGATTAATATAACCTCTCCATATTATGGATCATACAGTGCGGTTCTAGAACTGTCAGTTACGGTTTGTAATAAAGTTGTAAGTGTAATTTTTACATCTAAGTTAAGAAGTCACTTGTATGTTAGAAACAGCTAGATATAGCAGTGTTCTTATACTGCACAGAACCCGTAGCCAGAAATATTTTCTGCGCATGAACAGCTCGCATGGCAGCCATTCTGTCAATCACAGCCATTATTGCATGGCAGCCATTCTGTCAATCACAGCCATTATTGCATGGCAGCCATTCTGTCAATCACAGCCACTATTGCATGGCAGCCATTCTGTCAATCACAGCCATTATTGCATGGCAGCCATTCTGTCAATCACAGCCACTATTGCATGGCAGCCATTCTGTCAATCACAGCCACTGTTGCATGGCAGCCATTCTGTCAATCACAGCCATTCTGTCAATCACAGCCACTATTGCATGGCAGCCATTCTGTCAATCACAGCCACTATTGCATGGCAGCCATTCTGTCAATCACAGCCACTATTGCATGGCAGCCATTCTGTCAATCACAGCCACTATTGCATGGCAGCCATTCTGTCAATCACAGCCACTATTGCATGGCAGCCATTCTGTCAACCACAGCCACTATTGCATGGCAGCCATTCTGTCAACCACAGCCACTATTGCATGGCAGCCATTCTGTCAACCACAGCCACTATTGCATGGCAGCCATTCTGTCAACCACAGCCACTATTGCATGGCAGCCATTCTGTCAACCACAGCCACTATTGCATGGCAGCCATTCTGTCAACCACAGCCACTATTGCATGGCAGCCATTCTGTCAATCACAGCCACTATTGCATGGCAGCCATTCTGTCAATCACAGCCACTATTGCATGGCAGCCATTCTGTCAATCACAGCCATTATTGCATGGCAGCCATTCTGTCAACCACAGCCACTATTGCATGGCAGCCATTCTGTCAACCACAGCCACTATTGCATGGCAGCCATTCTGTCAACCACAGCCACTACTGCATGGCAGCCATTCTGTCAACCACAGCCACTACTGCATGGCTGCCATTCTGTCAACCACAGCCACTACTGCATGGCAGCCATTCTGTCAACCACAGCCACTACTGCATGGCAGCCATTCTGTCAACCACAGCCACTATTGCATGGCAGCCATTCTGTCAACCACAGCCACTATTGCATGGCAGCCATTCTGTCAACCACAGCCACTACTGCATGGCAGCCATTCTGTCAACCACAGCCACTATTGCATGGCAGCCATTCTGTCAACCACAGCCACTATTGCATGGCAGCCATTCTGTCAACCACAGCCATTATTGCATGGCAGCCATTCTGTCAATCACAGCCATTATTGTATGGCAGCCATTCTGTCAACCACAGCCACTATTGCATGGCAGCCATTCTGTCAATCACAGCCATTATTGCATGGCAGCCATTCTGTCAACCACAGCCACTATTGCATGGCAGCCATTCTGTCAATCACAGCCACTATTGCATGGCAGCCATTCTGTCAACCACAGCCATTATTGCATGGCAGCCATTCTGTCAATCACAGCCACTATTGCATGGCAGCCATTCTGTCAACCACAGTCACTATTGCATGGCAGCCATTCTGTCAATCACAGCCACTATTGCATGGCAGCCATTCTGTCAATCACAGCCACTATTGCATGGCAGCCATTCTGTCAACCACAGCCACTATTGCATGGCAGCCATTCTGTCAACCACAGCCACTATTGCATGGCAGCCATTCTGTCAACCACAGCCACTATTGCATGGCAGCCATTCTGTCAACCACAGCCACTATTGCATGGCAGCCATTCTGTCAACCACAGCCACTACTGCATGGCAGCCATTCTGTCAACCACAGCCACTACTGCATGGCAGCCATTCTGTCAACCACAGCCATTATTGCATGGCAGCCATTCTGTCAACCACAGCCACTATTGCATGGCAGCCATTCTGTCAATCACAGCCACTATTGCATGGCAGCCATTCTGTCAACCACAGCCACTATTGTATGACAGCCATTCTGTCAACCACAGCCACTATTGTATGGCAGCCATTCTGTCAACCACAGCCACTATTGCATGGCAGCCATTCTGTCAACCACAGCCATTATTGCATGGCAGCCATTCTGTCAACCACAGCCATTATTGCATGGCAGCCATTCTGTCAACCACAGCCACTATTGCATGGCAGCCATTCTGTCAACCACAGCCACTATTGTATGGCAGCCATTCTGTCAACCACAGCCACTATTGTATGGCAGCCATTCTGTCAACCACAGCCATTATTGCATGGCAGCCATTCTGTCAATCACAGCCATTATTGCATGGCAGCCATTCTGTCAACCACAGCCACTATTGTATGGCAGCCATTCTGTCAACCACAGCCACTATTGCATGGCAGCCATTCTGTCAACCACAGCCATTATTGCATGGCAGCCATTCTGTCAACCACAGCCACTATTGCATGGCAGCCATTCTGTCAATCACAGCCACTATTGCATGGTAGCCATTCTGTCAACCACAGCCACTATTGCATGACAGCCATTCTGTCAACCACAGCCACTATTGCATGGCAGCCATTCTGTCAACCACATCCACTATTGCATGGCAGCCATTCTGTCAACCACAGCCACTATTGCATGGCAGCCATTCTGTCAATCACAGCCATTATTGCATGGCAGCCATTCTGTCAACCACAGCCACTATTGCATGGCAGCCATTCTGTCAACCACAGCCACTATTGCATGGCAGTCATTCTGTCAACCACAGCCACTATTGCATGGCAGCCATTCTGTCAACCACAGCCACTATTGCATGGCAGCCATTCTGTCAACCACAGCCACTATTGCATGGCAGCCATTCTGTCAACTACAGCCACTATTGCATGGCAGCCATTCTGTCAACCACAGCCACTATTGCATGGCAGCCATTCTGTCAACCACAGCCACTATTGCATGGCAGCCATTCTGTCAACCACAGCCACTATTGCATGGCAGCCATTCTGTCAACCACAGCCACTATTGCATGGCAGCCATTCTGTCAACCACAGCCACTATTGCATGGCAGCCATTCTGTCAATCACAGCCATTATTGCATGGCAGCCATTCTGTCAACCACAGCCACTATTGCATGACAGCCATTCTGTCAACCACAGCCACTATTGCATGGCAGCCATTCTGTCAACCACAGCCACTATTGCATGGCAGCCATTCTGTCAACCACAGCCACTATTGCATGGCAGCCATTCTGTCAATCACAGCCACTATTGCATGGCAGCCATTGTGTCAACCACAGCCACTATTGCATGGCAGCCATTCTGTCAATCACAGCCATTATTGCATGGCAGCCATTCTGTCAACCACAGCCACTATTGCATGGCAGCCATTCTGTCAATCACAGCCATTATTGCATGGCAGCCATTCTGTCAACCACAGCCACTATTGCATGGCAGCCATTCTGTCAATCACAGCCATTATTGCATGGCAGCCATTCTGTCAACCACAGCCACTATTGCATGACAGCCATTCTGTCAACCACAGCCACTATTGCATGGCAGCCATTCTGTCAATCACAGCCATTATTGCATGGCAGCCATTCTGTCAACCACAGCCACTATTGCATGCCAGCCATTCTGTCAACCAGAGCCACTATTGCATGGCAGCCATTCTGTCAACCACAGCCATTATTGGCCTGTTTAGTTTTCTCAATGACAAACCAGTGTCATTTGAGTCATTTATTTAATTAATACTGATCCATTTGATTTGTTTCACCAGTATCACTACCAGCCGTGCCAATGATAGTGATTAATGTGGACCTGTAGACTTGGAACTATTAGATAATCTAGTGGCTAGCTGGCCCCATCTAAATTCCATCCATCTATCTGTTATAATTACCTGTCTTGGCCTGTCATCTGCCAGTCTTGAAAATAGGCAGACGGGTCTCTGGCTAAGCCCCTGCACAGTACCCAATCACCAAAAATGCTAAATAGACTACACACTTCAGACACACAGGGTAGAGAGGGACTCACCAGGAACTCGTTGGTGCCAATGAGAACACTCATCCAGGAAGGCATACAGAAGTCTCCCGCCCGCACGGGAATCACTGTCTTCCGCTTCTCGCAGTAGAACACCTGCAGACAGAGGGAGCCACCTACAGACCGTGACGCGATGTAAGAGACACACAGACAAGTCAAGTGTCATATATGTGGTGTGGGATAGTAATAATATGTTATAGTAATTATTACATATATGTTACATATATGTTACATATAAATGTTACATATATGTTACATATATATATGTGTTACATATATAGATATAACAGGTTGAACAAATCACAATGTCATTGTAATAGTAATAGGCAATGTAGTAGTAATTGACATATTACTTTTCTGTTACTAAGGAACATTTCAACCGAATTACAACCACATCAAAATTCCATTTGATTAGGTTGTTAGGTGTACATGTCAACCTGAAGCCACACGGTGTATTATTGCTTAGGGAATCTGCAACTCAGCTACCATCGAATACTGGATCTCAAAGCAGTCTACACTTTGGAGTAACGGACAAACACATATACATACTCCTTAAAAATGTTAAATTCAAGCAAAGTAGCTCAAATGAAAAAAAATAACAATTATAGCTTCATGTGTAATAGTATTAGATTACATTGCCTTCCTTATATAATAGTAATAGCCAATAATATTTGGATTGAATTTGTTGACAGAACTATTGATCCCCTTAGCAAGTGCTACACCTGTACAACATTAACAAACCAACAAAGTACCTGCTGACGCGATGTCTTTGATTTTGCAAACATTTCAGACAAGATGAAAATGATCAGGTTCGCGTTGTCTGCATTTTCACGAAACTCTGCATTCTTGGCAATGGGAGAGCCAAAGTCCGGCTCCTGGGAACTCGACTGTGAGAAACAACGACCTGGGAACAGGAATTATTTTACTTATTACTTTTTAACGATTATTTTATATATATATTTTTATCATATGGACGTTTTAATTATACATGTATGTATTCATTTAAATATTTTAATTTATTTATATATCTATTTCTTCCACTTCTACAAAGGAACTGTGATGGTATATTTCATGCGGAATGGCACAAGCAAAACAGACGCGAACTACATGACGTCTGCCACGCGAAAGTGCACATAATAATAATAATAATACCTGTGTCAGACAATGGTGTGTGGACATCACAATTTTCAAACACAGGCGAGTCCGAGAAATCAATTCCATACGTGTCGTCGTCGGATACCAGTGTAGAAGAGCACCAAACATTGTAGCCTTCCTCTTTCAGGATACCTTGCAATGATTTCCCCTGCAAAAACAGAAGTGTTTAAGAAACAAACCAAGTGTGCGTGTCCATAGTTTACAGTGAAAATTTACTGATGACAAGTTTCCCCTACGAGACATGATGCTATGAGCCCATTAGGTGACGCCACTGTTTTCTCACAGGAACTTCCAGCAGTCTCTGGATATTCTACGGCCTAAAGTATTAACAAATTGTAATTCTAATTTACTTTTCATTTCTAAAGGTTTAATGAGCATTGGAATAATAGGGCTTTCTCGGTTGCTGGAATTAATTTCATTAGGCCAGTAGGAGACAATAAAATTTTGCTTCCTTTGAAGACATCACTTTAACTGTGCTTTGCTCACTAGTATATTCATCCATTGAGGACAATGCTAATACTCTATATTGTTTTGAGATTGTGTAAAGCAAGGATTCCATATGTACATAAATTACACGTGGAGTGGCAAATACCTCTGTAGAGGCGTCACTTCATGGAAATTCCTATCTGATTCCTATGCAGATATGGTTCCAATTCACATAAAGTAATGTAACCACCTATGTCAATCTTATGTCAATTTTCACTGGGCACACTATATTCATTGTTTTTCTGCATACCACATCTGCATGCCCATTTCCGTACATAACAGAATCCTAACCTTTTTATTTGATTCGCATATGGGGGTTGTGTTTCTGAAAACTTATGCACAATAGAAGTTATCTTGTTATTATCAAATAGGCAGACGACTGAATTGTGGATTGCATAATACACACGGCTCTAGTTGGACTCTCAAAAAGCCAATGGCTTCCTTATTCAGAATCTTGTTAAAATTGAACATAATTTACGTACTGATTTTGTCTGTTGGGGATGAAAACTAAGGACAATGAGAGGTCGGTCAGTGTGGTCTTGTGACTGCGGGTGGTAGCCAATGGAAGAACTTGCCCGGGAGTTTTTCAATGATGAAGTCTGAAAATGAAATAGGTGGCCACTCAAACAGAAGTATATGATACATTCCTTGCATGCAACAATATTGTTTCTTGGTTTATTTCGATATTTGATAAGGTTACCTCTCAAGAAAGTGGTCATGTGACACACCCATAATGCAGAAAAATTTTGCCGATGAAGAATGATGTACTCAAAATATTTGAAAACAAAACAGATTCTTGAGAGGTAATGTTGTCAAATATTTAAATTATATATTGTTTTTGCAAAGTATCAGTTCTTGTCTGCAATCAGAATGATAAAGTGTAATGAGAACAGACTGTGACTTGACTGATATCTCAATGACTTCTCAACTTGTGAGTTTTGTGAATGGAATGGATTGTAACATCTGTATTAAATGTGGTTCATGTAATTAAATAACGTTTTTTTTAACGTTTTTGTTTCCCTCTAATAACCACAGTGATCTATTAATAGTTGTACACAAAATGCAATTTTTTCCTAAAAACGAAAAAACATACAAAATAAAGCAGGGTCTTACGAAAGTGTTGATTCCTTGCAGAGACTTGCTGGATATTATTTCTGTGAGCTGTCTTGACACGTCTTCCACAGTGTTTGTCTGTACACAGGAGTTGTCCATTTCACTGTCTGAAACCAAATCACACTCTTGTTAATGCTTCGAACAAATCAGTCACACTTGTTATATCTTATAACCTCGTGTTCGACAAACCTGCTCATTCCAACACCAACACGACTACACCGGGAAGCACTAAGCCACAGTATAATTACTGTGCAAAGACTACATGTACACATATATCCACATCTGTCTATAGCCAGGTACTTATATATATATCATTAGAGTAAACTGTAGCAACGTGGGGTGAAAAAAATTTGCAACATTTACAGAGGTGCCAAGCTGCAGAAAAATTGCCACAGCAGACTGGAACCAAGTTACCAAGCTGCAAGTCCAGGCTGAAACCACAGACGATTTCAGCCTAATCTTGCGGCTCGCACTATCAACAGATTCCATATACACACACCCCCACTGTGAACTATAGCCAATAGTGGCTCCTTACAACGTATCAAATCAGAACGACAACTGTCCAAGCTTAAAAAGACGGCACATGGATTGAAACCCCAACACTTTTGATGTACCAACCACCAAACTTCTGTCTCCCACTAAATGACCCACATAAAATTGGCCAATCATAGAGATTGCAGAAAGATGATAAGAGTGGGGTTCTTTCTGTTGAGATTCTGGTGTTCTATTCACTAAGGGAGCAGTGGTCTTGCGGTAGAGTGCCGGATTGTTGATCGAGGGGACAATTCCCCCTGCCGCCTTTTTAAAACTTAGGCAATTTCATTCACCTCACATTGCCTGTGTCTTTCGGAAGAGATACTAAAAGTTGTGGGTCCCTTCTATCTGGTGTCTATGCCAGGGGAAGTAAAAGATCCCACACAGGGGGTAAATGTGTAACCTGTCGTGGACTAACAGAGTGGTGGTCTCTATCTCTATCTAACCCACTGAATCTTGCTTCCAGCGGACGGAGTTGCTTCCCGGTAGGGCGTGAGAGATGCCCAGCAGGCAGTGTAGGCAGTGTATCATTGGACCCACTGGGTCTTATATGTATGTATGTACATACATATATACATAACCACTAAGCGGCCATGCCCTATAGTATAACCAAGAACTAGAGTAGCTAGTGTTTGAGTCACCTGCATGACTGCTGTTGCTGATGACGTCTCGTGCTGGCTTTCCCTCAATGAAATGTATGGTGGCGAATTGAATCGCGAGACTGTCGGGCGGCCATTCGTCGAGGAAGTTCACGGGAAGGATCTGCTTCTTGAGAGTGTCGGCCAACTTCAACTGATACAGGACACAAACGTGTCATCCATTATGTTACCAGAGACAGCTAAGAACGTTATAACCGGTTTGTTATGAAGCACCATGTGAAGTGTTGCTGCCACTTTCTGAAGTTATCATCACTTCCTGTCCAAACCAATAACTTGTTTTGGCAAACAGTGAAACACTAAATGGTGTCAGAAGTGGGATTCAAATCCACGTCCAAATTTGTGTGTTCGCTATGTGTGTGATAATTCTGGGTCAATTAATCCACATAAATCAATGGGATATTACATTTCCACACATGCTAGTGTAAAATCACCATAATGCGAATACAACTGATTCCTATCATGCTTTGAAATTGTTTAAGAACAAACCATAATTTCACAAAAGGCAAAACTGTCGAAATTCACTATATAATTGTTTTGTAATTAGTTATATATGTCTCCTCCTGCCAAAATTGCTTATTGATCATTTTGGAGGAGAGTGATTCACTCACAGCTTTATGGAGAGCAAATTATCGTTCTCCTCAATATTTAAAATCAAAAGATCTGACCCACCTCTCGATTCGTCCACTCTGTCTTTCCATACTTCTCTGTTACCAGAGGCACAAAGATGTGACACTTTGTGACAGCATCGTTCAACACGTCCTGCCAGTCCGACCCTGCCTTGATGTCATGAACATCCTGAGACAATAGATGAAGTGTCACAAGTAAATAATATCAACCATAACATTGCTTCTACAGTTCAATGAATTTTTTATTTGAAAAGAATCTTGTGGAAAACCAAATCATCTATTATCCCACTATGTTCATTTGTGAACATTTCGTACTGACGACTATAACATAATGATATCCACATTTTTGCAAGTTACCCCATTTAACAATCAAAGTCAATTTGTTCATTTTAACCAAAAAGTGATCATACGATTTAAAAATTACTGTAAGAGGTCTTACAAGAAAGACACTGTAGCCGTATCCCGTGAGCATTTTCTTCAGTTCGACTGCAAAGTTGACAGCTTCTTGTCGCACGTAACTGATGAGGATCCTACAGCCACAACTCAACAATGTAGTCATCCTAATATGTGAGTAAACATCTCGGTTACTTTGATGAAACATCAATTATTGAAAACTATATGTCAAAATGGAATGGTCTAATGCACTTCACATTTAAAACTTAGTAATTAAACTGAATCAACTGCACAGCCATAATACCTCCCTCTTGCTAGGGCTAAAGCGCCGGTCAATTGTATATATGCGTTTGATCAAGTATACTTGTGTTAAACGTTTTAAAAAGAGCATATTTGTACTGATATTTTAAGCATTAAACATTACATTTTTTATAGTTAAAATGCTACATATTGGTATATAACCCCAAAATATGTATTTCTCACCAAGTGACAGCTACACATGTTTTATTCGAATATTTGTTTTTGAACGTTTCTCTATAATTTTTGAGTATATCTTACCTTAACTTTCCCATACAGCTCGCTGAGTCTGCCTCATTCAGGCAGATGGTGCGTTTTTCAGCTGTGTGTTGATTCACTAGCACAGAAGCGTTAGTGTTAAGTAGATCCAGCACACACAGTTGGTGTTCCTGATTCGTCATGACTGGCCAACCATTGCGATCAATAAACCAGTAAGTGCCTTTCACATTGCAGGTTAAACCAAGCTGAAAAAATTCAACAAGATTTACAACTATTTAACAATATTTTAAATTCTGATCTCTGAAAGTTGAAAAAGATTTTAAAATATTTAATAGTATTTAAAAATATGTTTAACTATGATCTTCGAAAGTTCAAAAAAGTCCTGCGTGGCAGCTTCATATATGTATACTATATAGTATACATATACTATATAAGGTACAAGGGACTGGTTGAAAAGACCTGTATGACAAAATGTTAAGGATCATCTCATTTGACTACTGATACAGGTGTAATAAATTAATTATTAAAATATATTGACTGTTATTTGTTTACTAATATCAACCTTGCCATTCAGAACATTTGTAAACACTTGTAAAATGTCCAGTAGTTGAGGACAAAGTGTATTCATGGTATCACGTTATGGGTATAGCACAAACACCTGTGAAATCGCATTCCTCCAAATGCATTCTATACATGACAGCCAAGTAAGAATATTCAAATCAAACACATAACAGCTAAAGATAATTATAGGTGGGGTTCACTAAACCACATCTGGCCAGAGGGGATGCTATAATAGATATACTTGATACTACATAACATGATTTTAAAATAAATGGCAAATTTCATCAAGCCTTTCTGGATAATGTTCACAACCGAGGATTCTACCCTAAACCGCATCTAAACTCTACTAAAACACATCTACCTCTGCTCAAACCACTCACCTGTTCACGAAGTTCATCTCTGAGCTGTTGCAGTGAGCAGGCTTTCTCAATATACATAAATCCAATGGCCATTCCATCTTCTGTGCAAACTCCCACCCTTGGTTTGCCTGCAACAAAATGCTACAATTGTTTTAAACTCTTCAAATGATACAGAGGTCACATAGCCCATCGTAAATATGTTTTATTGATGTTCAACTATATGGTGTGTGAACACTTTTAGTAATATCAATGGACAGTTTAATAACAGTTCATGCATAATTTGTTAAAACTATCAACAGAATTTACTCTGATTATTAGATTCGTGTCACTTGTGAAAGTGTGAATACACCTCAGCTACAGTTAGTATAGTATAGAACATAAATAAGAATACATTTTTCAGCTGATTTCTGAGCAGATCCAGTCAAAAACAGTTTAATTATTTGTCCAATGTTTTTACCTGAAATAGTTTTTTAAATTACACAAACAAGTTACTAAGTCCTAATGAATATCAGGTAGGCTAGATTTTTTGCAAAATGAGTGACCAATATCTCAAATAAACAGATGAAAACTTACCATGGTTTTTAAGAATTCTGATGATGTTATCATCACTGCCAACAAGTTCAGAGACAGTGAGTTCTTTTTCTTGGGCCTGGGTTATGTTTCGTCTGTCATCCAATAAAATCAACAATATTAATATCACAATGTAAATTTACCTTCCCAAATGTGTACAAAATACCACAGTATTTGCAACTTTCTGTTAGTCATCAATTATGTTACATAAACCATGTACAGACTTTTCTGAAATAGCTGTGTGTTTTTTTTTAATCTGTCAACGTATCTCTTAAAAATAGGATCCTCACAAAATTCTAATATTGACTCCATACATAGTGTGACAAAAACAGTTTTGGACAGGGAATATTTAATGAGGATAGGAAAAGTGAGAGACTCCAACCAGATCAGAAGGCATTCCTACACAGTGAACAAACTCTAGAGCCACGCATGCTATGGGTGACATATTCTGCAGGAACGTCATTCATGTGTTGACTATTACAACCTACAGTTGAAATATCACAAGCCTGACTAAAAACTTTGATTGTAAATTTATCAGAAATATTTTTCCCTTACATATAAGTACTTTTAAAAGCAATATTTTAAAGGAAGGTCATCTGTTACATTAGGTAAATATCTGTAGGAAATTCACTGAATCGGTTGTACTCAGTCCCAATTTGGGCAGGACATCTTCAAAGCAATAATGGAGCGCAGTAGTGCAGTGGTTGGTACTTCGGATTCTCAACTGAGAGAACCTGTGGTGCCGTGTCAAACTTTGGGCAAGTTCATTCATTCTATGTTGCTCCAGTTCACTCAGCTGTATGCATGAGTACCTGGCTACAGACAGTGGTGGATATTTGTGTACGAATAGTCTTTGCGCATTAATTGCAGCGTGGCTGGGGCCGGTTTCATGAAGCGTACTTAAACTACGCAGTTACTTAGCACTACGCAAGTGCGTAAACTCCAATTCTTGCGTAGCTAAGTAGTTGCGTAAAATTAAGCAAAGCGGGTTTCATGTAGCGCGCATGACCTATTTCTTAACTAAGTAGGCGCGTAAAGCTGTCACGTGGTTAGATTAGCATCATGATACGGGTAACCCCCGGGATTCCCCTTCCCACTTTCCCGCTAGCAACATGGCAACAGCATGCGACGCTGCCGGTTCCGAATCAAATTTCAGTGATGAGGAGTTGAGTTGTTTGCGCTGTTGTGCTGCATTTGTGTTGTGGATAAATGGCGTGAGCAGCCAGTCCATAACGTTAGGGAAGTTTGCGATGTGGTGACATTGCACTTTCATGGCTTCCGTCTCGCCTACTTGGGGGAAGCGTACGTGACGTGGCAGTAGTCTGGCGAACGCAACTGGAACTCTCTGAACAGTTCTACTCACGGTTGCCTTGCTAACACAAAACAAATTATCGCCTACAACCAGCTGGAAACATCCACATGCAAAGAATCGTAATGCGATGAGTATTTGCAGTGTCGGTGTTAAGAAACCCTTCCGTGACACTATCGAGATGTCGTTACCGACTAAATCTATTAAATGTCTGATATTCTCCCGACGAAAACGATACCGGTCAAACAACTCAAAGTTGTCGTATACACCAAATGAGTGTGTCATGTATCTAAACACTCTCTCTCGCTGGAAAATTCGTCTAACTGCACCGTTTATCTGATGAACTGGTCGTAAAGCCGCCATTAAGAACAACTTAGTGGAGTTACGCCACGGGGGTAGGAGCCGTAAGCTAAGTAGGGCGTTGTGCCCACTGCGTAGTCTAAGTAGACGACATGAAACGCGAAATCTTCTACGATGACCTTCGTAGCGCTAAGTAACCGTTCGTAGCCGCTAAGTAGGCTTCATGAAACCGGCCCCTGGATGCTTTCCACAGAAGTCGAGATGGTGTTCGAGTGAACAGGTCTGCCGGGGAGTAAAGTGTAAAGTCTTTTAAGCAGTCCCAAGGACTGGATATTGCGCTATATAAGAACTTTTACAATAAGCAACAAGAGCAAATAAAACATAACTGCCAGTAGTGAACACAGCTTTGGGCTTGTTAAGAAACCTGATGGGCATTGTATCTACTATCATAATCAACAACACATTTATTCTGGTAATATTAAGATTTCTTATTTAGAACAACACACAAATTTATGTTAATAAATGAGGATCGCACATCATGCCATTAATATTAAAAGATGCACTGAAGATTATACACAACTCTTCCTTCTAATACTGAGTTACAATTTACAATAAGCAACTTTTATATTACTCATGCACTAGACAACTTAAAGATATGCTGAAGGTACTAATTTGTGCTTTGCAAACCATAAACCATGCAAGTTATATAAACCATCCCAAACTAATCAGTGGTTGGTTTAAGTATCTAGGAACAATTGTAGCATTAGGAACCATGCATAACATTGCAACAAAATTCCAATGTATGTAATTTTCATCAAACGTGTGTGCATATAGCACCATCTGGAACATAATATCAAACCAAGAATTAGATCAAGTGATTAATAAAATCGATATCTATTGGTTTCTGACATAACTCATGCAAACAATCACTAAGCGCTGATTATCAACTACCAAGCTTTCAGAGGATGGATATTTTGCTAGTGAAAAGATGAGCAATGCACACCCATCAGCTGTGATGAAGCTGAAAGCCTCAGGCAGGTCGGAAACTTCACCGGTCATGTCATGCTTCAGACGTGCAAGCATGCATGCACGACACACACGAATCACGCCAAGATGTAGATCTTTGCTCACATCTCTCGTAAATGTTTCACTTGCTAGATTCACTCCAAACAGGTCCGGCTTCTTTGTGCTTGCTATAGAGTAAAAATAAACATGATCTCTTAATTGGCAAGTGCCAATTACTATTAAATAATACACCATTTATTAGGCCTACTTGAATGCCCCATTAGCCTGATTAGGTCTGGTAAATTAGGGGTGTATATCTTTCAAACCCAAAATCAACTTTCTTATCTGACAGTTGTGATGCAGATACACATCTGAGGTAATAACATACAATTTAAAAATTACATGAATTAATCTAGCTACAGCTGTACATACATTGTGTATTCCATGATAAACTCCCTAGACCGAGTCGTACACCCTCAAATTAGACAAATGTGATAGGCCTAAAATGCTAAATTGATAAATCTAAAAGTAGTTCTAAGAAATCAAATGTGCTTCAAATAATTTATTGTAAGTTTATCGTCGAATGTTGGTCAGAACTCGATGATGTTGATGTAGTGGGTATGTTATAATACCGTATACAGTGCTATTATACACATAATTCACAATGCACAAATGACTCGTGGCTGGGCGCTCGTGGTCGAGAAAAGAAAACTAAAACTCAGAAAAGCGCTCGTCTCTACACGGGTGATTAATGAAATTGATATTTCAGTTCATCGACTTTATGGCATCAACTGTTAAGGACCATTCTCAGTAAAACATCAACACATATTTTCGTATGTTGACATATTCCACAAGAATGTACGATACAGACTTTAAAAAATTCGTAATATTTACCTGAAATAAACATCCTGTCCACAGATTCTTTCACTCGCGATATAACGCTGCCTTAACTTCCGGTATGATATTTTACCTTTTTGTGTGACGTCATGCTGCCAAGAAAAGCCAAACGAGAAAGCCAGTCCAACAAGAAATGTTGGTAATGCGAATGCAGCAGACAGTTGTGTAATGCAACATCAACTAGCGTAAGGAACAAATTAGACTTGAGTTCGGTTACCCTTTCAGGTATTGGCCAGTAATTTCGGAGCTTCTTTTCAACGACAGATTATGTTTATGTTGAAAAGTTACGAGATTTTTGGCTAAGTTGTAGTTGTCAGCGATATGCATTGCAGTGACTAGTATCACTATCAGCCTCAGGTCTATGTCTATGATGGGCTGACTTTTGTGACCAGTCGCACACAGTGACAGTGGCAATGTCCCTCTGCTACTACGTCTACTGGTGTAGTAGAGTCTAGGCACTTCGATTTGATCGAGGTGCCTAGGCACAGGTCGGTCGTGATTCAATCACGACCGACCTGTGCAATTAGAGTAATTAAAGCTTGCTGAGTTTTCCTAGTTGTTTCCAGCACTCGGCAACGTTCTATTAACTGTCTAGTCTGTATATGTTGTGGTTACAATGTTATGATCTTATGAGGTCTCATTCAACTAGCCAGCCTTTTTCAGAACATTATCGCCAAGCCGACCTTTCTATGCTGGCACTGAGGGTGGTCACTGCCAGGCCCAGGGTGCTTGTCGTCCTCAGTGGTTCTTTTACGTCCCAAATTGAGACGGGACCGACATTAATGTGATCTCCGAGTCACGAGGGATACACAGTCCCCAATGTTGAGAGCCAGGTTTTTACACCAAATATACCATACCTGCCCGGTCCGGGTATTGAACTCGGGGCGCCGGCATATCAGGCGGATGTGCTAACCACTACACTATCGTGTGCCCCCCATAATTAGTTTGTGTATTCAGTGTGTGCCTGAAAGATTTGGGGACAGAGGCCGAGTGGGGGACACAATTATTTTACGAAGTCGATTATTTTAACACCACTGGCATTGCATGTTACTGATCAGTCTTGTCAAGACTCAAGTCAAAACAAAACTTCAACAGACAACCAACTAATTTTTGCCTGAAATGACTAAACTTGCTTTAAAATAGCCTTAACGTAGAGGTAGGGCAGGTTTAATATTGATTAATATAACCTCTCCATATTATGGATCATACATTTAGACATACAAACAAATTAGTAAGTAAATGTTAATTGCACTACTAATTGTACTGGATAACCATTTAATCAGTAACAGTCAATAAGGTCTGTATTCCAGTATCAGTTTTTTGCAACATTTATTTATTCTATTTTAATATGGTTGAGGTCCACATTGGAAATAATAAAGACACCTTAAATTCTTGCTGAGCTCCCATCTTACAATGATGACATTATATTTGACATATTTTGTTGCGGTGAATGAATTTGGAACTTGTCCACTTCAAATGACACCCCATTGTTTTAGGTTTTTTTGATAATTTGATGGTGCTGCACTCTGGCGGTGTATCTGGACGATCGGTATCTGAGCCGGGAAGACAGCGAATTTGTACAACTGGTCACATGCGACGTTGATCACTATGTGAAGGCAGCCACCATTGACACGTGGGTTGTTTTATATACTTACTCATGTCATCCACATAACATGTTGCATTCTTTGAGGCATTACCTTTACGAGATTAGCCCTACTGAATCTGGTGTTCTTCTCAGTGAATGGTCTCTCGCAGCGTTCTGTTAGGGCAACCTCTTCTGCGAGACTTTTCCAGAGTAGAACCTATGTCCTTGTTTGCTTCTTCGTGAATCATCATTTTTTTACCCTGGGTAACCAAAACTATGTCATGGGAAAGTTTATTTTTTAAGTAGTTTTATTTCACTGAATTAATGTATGAGAATGCTTATCATTTTGGTTGTTTCATTAGATTATAGTAACATTCCACCAACCTTAGTACGTGTACAATGTAATATATTAAGATAAGATATTCTTTATTGTCTGATTTGTGAAATTTGTTTTGGGTAGAACAGACATGACTCAGACTGCACCATAAACAACATGCAATAAAACAGTATTATGCTGAAACATGGCTAATTATCATCGACAGTATCAATTAAATTACTTTTTGATCTAATATTTAATAATCTTAATAGAAACTATACATTGCCAGAATTTTTATTGACGCAGAAATATCAGTATTTACTCAGCGAGACTGATTGCGTCCCTGTGACACTCCATACTTGTAGAGTGCTGCTCTTCCCGCCTGTCCTCAGCTACTACCGCCTCCTCATCCACAAGACTGTCGAGGGCTTCCCCTCCCTCTGTAGTTTCTCCGTGGGGGAGGGCGACGACCGCAGAACTGTCGTGTGTCAACAGGACACAGTTTTACGGTAAGCCTTCCTTTCACCCTTATTGTTGGGGGCATATTCTTTTTGTCTATTCGACCAATTCGCAGACTGAATTTTGCTATTCTATTCAATGCAGAGGTATCGCATGTCCTGTCTGCGATAAATAGACCAGACTGAGAGGCTGTAATGATCGCTTCTATCCACCAACCTCCAACATATATGTCACGAGTGAAGAGTCAATATTATTATGTCACGTGACCACATATACAAAGGCTGTTTGTCCATTTATTTCACCGTATACAAACATTAGTTCTTTTCCATTATAATTACTACTATTTGAATTTCATTACAAATGTTTATGTTGTGATTGTCTGATACACAAAAATAACATTGGATAGATGTGTGATGGTACATGTGATTTGTCATCTCTCCAATGTCTATTCTATTTGCTCCAGTCCGCATCCACTGTCACCGCTTCCAGTCTCAAAAAATGCCCATGCTCTATGAGTTAGTACTATGGGAGCAGTCATTATTTATCTTGGTTGAGCTTCAACTTGGGCATGAGGAAACTGTCAACACACCTTTATTTGTTGACCCCCATACTTCCCATCTGTCCTCAGCTAATTAAACTAATTGTTGGCAGAATTATAGAACTGAAAATTGACTCGCCACAAAATTTGAAATACTGAATCTGACCTTCCCCTTAGATTCAATGCAATAGCAGCTGAGCCCACCCAATTTCTTTGGGGCACCCTGATAAATGATGAGAAAGTGGAGGGGTTATGAGAAATATAAAAAGAAGTTTAATTTTTTATGTATTGACCTTCCGGTTTCTCAAATGTTACATTTGACATAGTAGTGTGGCTTTTAAAAATTCTTATCAAAAACCTAACAGAAAACATAATGTTACTTGTAATAACAAAGTGTCTGTTCATGTAAAGTAAATGTGAAATCACTATTCTGCAGAGTTAAGCACTATTCTGCAGAGTTAAGTACTATTCTGAAGAGCTAAGCACTATTCTGCAGAGCTTACCTGTGTGACTGCACTAGAGAAGTTTCGGAGGGAATAGCGAATGTACGACGCACTGTCGCCATGAGCCAACAGAGATGGGGCCATGAAGGATATCGGGATGGCTATCAAGACAGATATCAGGATTCAAGACGGAGTCTGCCATGTCGGGGAGACAGAACCAGCAATTACAGCCCTGATGCAAAAGAGACATCATCGATGGGGTAAGACATCTAAAGAATGCCTTGATTCAAAGACCGGTGTCAACTTCCTGATATACACCTGTTAATGCTATCAACAAGGAATTGTATATGTTGCCTTATTTTGTGTTTCATTTTTGTTCTGTATTATTCAATTCTGATTGTGAAACAAAACACTCACATCTCCTAAGTGGATATTTCTGTCAAACTGGTCCAGTGTAGGTTTCATTAGGCAGATTTTGATCAGCTATTGTTCATTTATCACATCCTTTTTTAAACTATTTAGTCAAATGCCTGTGATCATGACCTTTTTGGTCTTAAGACTAGTTAGTAGGAGTCTCTCTGGTTACTTTGAGTTTAAATTGTATTATTCTCGATGTAATATTTGCAGTTTGTTGATTGAAGGTTTTTGTTTTATCCTATTGTATATTTGGTTTGTTGTTGTTTTGCAGTGATGATTGCGATACAGCGAAGTGCAGAGTGAGGAGGCCCCCTAGTGGCAGACACAGGTCAGCTGACCTCTCTGTTGTAAGTCTGACGGACAGACAAAAAGACGACGAGCTCCAAGCAGTCGAAACTGCCACAACTACAGCAAAACAAAGACCTCAGTAAGGAATATAGACAACTGTTTATATGCTGTAATTATTGTATAGCATAAACCATTTTAATAAGTAATTGCATTTGAATGATTGATGCAAAAACATGAGGAAAAGAACTAGAATAATCTGTTGTAAAACAGTAATGTATTTATGTTAATCTGCAAACAATATGTTTGCAAAATATAGTTAGCATTACAATTGAGCCTTGCTTTTAACATTGTCGAGGTGAGCATGGCAGGAATTGAGAGATTGGTCCTAAAATGTCGTGAGAGGTTAGCCTCAGAAATGGGTGGGAAGGGAGGTCAACTCTCAAACAATTTTGGGGCCAAAAAAACGGATGAGAGGTTGAGACCCCAGCCCAAACCTTTGTGATTTTGTATGTTAATGTAATCAGTAGAAAATGTTTTACTTTCTGATGAATTAAAAAATTAAGCCTATTTACAAATGGATGATTTCCTGATGTAGCAAGGGATTCATTGCTATCCAAGTATGCCTTCTGAAGTCTTGCCGGTGATTTCAGGAGCAAGCCAAAGCGGCCAGATGTTGCCATCTATGTGCCCCGTGGGCGACGTCAGCAGGAACACGCAAACGTGCATGCGTGTCCGCCGGAACATGCCGCAGAACCAAAACAAGAACAACCGAAAAAGTCGGCTCCAAGAAGTGCTCGTCACACTATTTCTGTGCCACGGATGCGACGATCACAGAATCAGGAATCAGACCGAGTTCACACCGATATGCCACCAGAGGGAGCCACAAGTCAAACCCCGTCGAAACTCACTGAGGAGGGGGATTCATTAGTAGATGTGGTGAAACACAAGACAAAGCGAAAGAAGGGACATAGTAAGATACTGGATGAGAAGAATGACAGAGAGACGGTTAAAACAGACGGAAAAAAGAAGAGAAAGGATGATATTCTGCAGGTGGTGCCACCTGGTGATATGGAAGCAAAGGACGTTGGCGATAGTGATGCTTCTGTGGCGAGGTCTTCAGAATGTACAGATACTAGTCTGCCAATTGAATCTACTGTGGCATGTTGTAGGAAGACCATGGATAAAGATCAAGTGGAATCCTATGATGCATTGCAAATGGTGGACATTGGTCAAGTACAAGACAGCATGATTATTTATAATACAGAGCTAACTGGACACTCTACAGAGAAACAAGATGATAAATTAGAACGACTTAGTGAGACTGATCAGTTGCCTGGCAACCAGGCAAATGATGGGTCACATGATCTCGCTGGCAGCCGTATTGAGGTAGATATTCCAACAAAGAAACTTGTAGAATGTACTGATACCGAGCAGCTGGAACCAGATATCAGTGAAAAATCATGTCTTGTAAATGAAGATATGTGCAGAAATGTTAGCACAAAGAGTTCTGATCAGACTGTCACTTCAGAAAGTGAGGGGAAAGATGGTTGTGAGGATTGTCCGCCTGAAGAAGACATGGCCATGGTGGTAGAACAATGCACCAGTAGCAGCACATCTTGCACAGAACAATCAAACAACAATACTAAAGAGATTGGTTTGGAAGCCACATGTGAAACAGACTTGGACTCACAGAGCTGTGAAGTTACAGTGGAAAACAAGAATGTCGTTGATGCAACGTCAGAACTAACATTGTCAGTGTGTTCAGAGCGTACATTGCAGGACACGCCACAGACAACTGGTGGTTTATCAGCTACAATTAGTGACACTGGTTGTAGTATCACTTGTGATTGCGATACGTCTGAGAATAGTGACACGGGTGACGTTTTGGGGACACACGATGAGCTTGAATGTTGCGCAGGTGATGTAGAGGCTGGAGATAGCAAAGGACAATGCAGTGATGAGGAAACAGGTAGTTTAGAGGGTAGACTTAAATGTGAGCCTAAAGATGAAATGAAAGAAAGCGATGCAGATAGTCAAAATGAGTTGGCGGGAAATAAAATAAGTGAGCAGGCATCAAATGAAGTTTGTAAAAGCGAAAGTGAAATGAGTGGACGCAGTGTTTGTGATGAGAACAAAACTAAAAGAAAAATGGATGTGCAAGGTGATATTGAAAGTGAAACTGGTAGTGACATCCAAAGTGAAAATAGCTTCTGTGAAGATGAAAATGAAGGGGTTGTACATAGTATCGAAAGTGGCAAAGATGAAGCGAATAAAAGTGAAAGTTGCAAACTGAAACCATCAACTAATGACAACAATGATACTGGGCCAGCTCAGTCGGAAACTGTTATCACGAGCAAAACAAAGAAGGTCAAAATTGAAAAAGTCAAAGCAGTGAGCGGTGACATTGGCAAATCACCAGATTCTGTCGATCATTCGCGTCAAGGAGACGGTGTTGCCATGGATACAGAAGATGAAGATGATTCATGGGACAAACTGTTCGATGACACAGGGGAGGCGCTCGACCCAATGTTAGTTGAAGAGGTAATATTAGTTTTTCTGTTACATTTAGTTCATATATCATTGATCTTGTTGTTTTATTTGACTGTCCACAAAGAAGGTTTTTGTTTATGTACCTTTTTTTCAGAAAATTGCAGTTTTGTAATTGAAAACTTATACACCTGAAGACCACAGAAATATTGGAAGCATTCAGCAATGCTGTTTAATGTCTATAAAGAAATTTTCTTATATGTAAGGTGGAAATATAAAATGTATTATTCTCAGTTTTTGTTATACATTGATGATTAAAGATGAATTAGAATTGTTCTTAAAGAAACATTATCAATGTTTTGTTCTCAGTTGACGGTGGCTGTGGGAAAGGTCAAAGTTCAGAAGCCGCAGTTCGACTACTTCAGCTTCCAACCAAAGGAACTGGAGATGGACGATGACGGTAAATGTGCCAACTGTAATCCAATATATTATACAATGTATCTATGTATATATACTTTCATTGTTTACATCCACCAAACTTTCCTTGTTTACATCCACTGTATTATTACATTGTTTACATCTGTCATACTTTCATTGTTTACTTACAATGTATTGTTGTTTACATCCACCACACTTTCATTGTTTACATCCACCATACTTTCATTGTTTACATGCACACAATTTTAATTGTTTACATCCACTGTATTATTACATTGTTTACACATGCCATACTTTCATTGTTTACATACACTGTATTTTTGTTGTTTACATCCACCATACTTTCATTGTTTACATCCACTGTATTATTACATTGTTTACATATGTCATACTTTCATTGTTTACATACAATGTATTCTCATTGTTTACATCTACTGTACTTTCATTGTTCACATCCACTTCACTTTCATTGTTTATATCTACTGTACTCTCATTGTTTACATATAGACACTGTACTTTCATTGTTTACATCCACTGTACTCTCATTGTTTACATATAGACACCGTACTTTCATTGTTTACATCCACTTCACTTTCATTGTTTACATCTACTGTACTCTCATTGTTTACATATAGGCACCGTACTTTCATTGTTTACATTTAGACACCGTACTTTCATTGTTTACATGTAGACACCGTACTTTCATTGTTTACATATAGACACCGTACATTCATTGTTTACATCCACTTCACTTTCATTGTTTACATCCACTGTACTCTCATTGTTTACATATAGACACCGTACTTTCATTGTTTACATCCACTTCACTTTCATTGTTTACATCTACTGTACTCTCATTGTTTACATATAGGCACCGTACTTTCATTGTTTACATTTAGACACCGTACTTTCAGTGTTTACATGTAGACACCGTACTTTCATTGTTTACATATAGACACCGTACATTCATTGTTTACATCCACTTCACTTTCATTGTTTACATCCACTGTACTCTCATTGTTTACATCTACTGTACTCTCATTGTTTACATATAGGCACCGTACTTTCATTGTTTACATTTAGACACCGTACTTTCATTGTTTACATGTAGACACCGTACTTTCATTGTTTACATATAGACACCGTACATTCATTGTTTACATCCACTTCACTTTCATTGTTTACATCCACTGTACTCTCATTGTTTACATATAGACACCGTACTTTCATTGTTTACATCCACTTCACTTTCATTGTTTACATCTACTGTACTCTCATTGTTTACATATAGGCACCGTACTTTCATTGTTTACATTTAGACACCGTACTTTCAGTGTTTACATGTAGACACCGTACTTTCATTGTTTACATATAGACACCGTACATTCATTGTTTACATCCACTTCACTTTCATTGTTTACATCCACTGTACTCTCATTGTTTACATATAGACACCGTACTTTCATTGTTTACATATAGACACCGTACTTTCATTGTTTACATGTAGACACTGTACTTTCATTGTTTACATCCACTTCACTTTCATTGTTTATATCTACTGTACTTTCAGTGTTTACATGTAGACACCGTACTTTCATTGTTTACATATAGACACCGTACATTCATTGTTTACATCCACTTCACTTTCATTGTTTACATCCACTGTACTCTCATTGTTTACATATAGACACCGTACTTTCATTGTTTACATATAGACACCGTACTTTCATTGTTTACATATAGACACCGTACTTTCATTGTTTACATCCACTTCACTTTCATTGTTTATATCTACTGTACTCTCATTGTTTACATATAGACACCGTACTTTCATTGTTTACATCCACTTCACTTTCATTGTTTACATCTACTGTACTCTCATTGTTTACATATAGGCACCGTACTTTCATTGTTTACATTTAGACACTGTACTTTCATGTTTACATGTAGACACCGTACTTTCATTGTTTACATATAGACACCGTACATTCATTGTTTACATCCACTTCACTTTCATTGTTTACATCCACTGTACTCTCATTGTTTACATATAGACACCGTACTTTCATTGTTTACATATAGACACCGTACTTTCATTGTTTACATCCACTTCACTTTCATTGTTTACATCCACTGTACTCTCATTGTTTACATATAGACACCGTACTTTCATTGTTTACATTTAGACACCGTACTTTCATTGTTTACATCCACTTCACTTTCATTGTTTACAACCACTGTACTCTCATTGTTTACATATAGACACCGAACTTTCATTGTTTACATTTAGACACCGTACTTTCATTGTTTACATCCACTTCACTTTCATTGTTTATATCTACTGTACTCTCATTGTTTACATATAGACACCGTACTTTCATTGTTTACATCCACTTCACTTTCATTGTTTACATCTACTGTACTCTCATTGTTTACATATAGGCACCGTACTTTCATTGTTTACATATAGACACCGTACTTTCATTGTTTACATATAGACACCGTACTTTCATTGTTTACATCCACTTCACTTTCATTGTTTACATCTACTGTACTCTCATTGTTTACATATAGGCACCGTACTTTCATTGTTTACATTTAGACACTGTACTTTCATGTTTACATGTAGACACCGTACTTTCATTGTTTACATATAGACACCGTACATTCATTGTTTACATCCACTTCACTTTCATTGTTTACATCCACTGTACTCTCATTGTTTACATATAGACACCGTACTTTCATTGTTTACATATAGACACCGTACTTTCATTGTTTACATCCACTTCACTTTCATTGTTTACATCCACTGTACTCTCATTGTTTACATATAGACACCGTACTTTCATTGTTTACATTTAGACACCGTACTTTCATTGTTTACATCCACTTCACTTTCATTGTTTACAACCACTGTACTCTCATTGTTTACATATAGACACCGAACTTTCATTGTTTACATTTAGACACCGTACTTTCATTGTTTACATCCACTTCACTTTCATTGTTTATATCTACTGTACTCTCATTGTTTACATATAGACACCGTACTTTCATTGTTTACATCCACTTCACTTTCATTGTTTACATCTACTGTACTCTCATTGTTTACATATAGGCACCGTACTTTCATTGTTTACATTTAGACACCGTACTTTCAGTGTTTACATGTAGACACCGTACTTTCATTGTTTACATATAGACACCGTACATTCATTGTTTACATCCACTTCACTTTCATTGTTTACATCCACTGTACTCTCATTGTTTACATATAGACACCGTACTTTCATTGTTTACATATAGACACCGTACTTTCATTGTTTACATCCACTTCACTTTCATTGTTTACATCCACTGTACTCTCATTGTTTACATATAGACACCGTACTTTCATTGTTTACATTTAGACACCGTACTTTCATTGTTTACATCCACTTCACTTTCATTGTTTACAACCACTGTACTCTCATTGTTTACATATAGACACCATACTTTCATTGTTTACATTTATACACCGTACTTTCATTGTTTACATCCACTTCACTTTCATTGTTTACAACCACTGTACTCTCATTGTTTACATATATACACCATACTTTCATTGTTTACATTTAGACACCGTACTTTCATTGTTTACATCCACTGTACTCTCATTGTTTACATATAGACACCGTACTTTCATTGTTTACATTTAGACACCGTAGTTTCATTGTTTACATCCACTTCACTTTCATTGTTTACATCCACTGTACTCTCATTGTTTACATATAGACACCGTACTTTCATTGTTTACATTTAGACACCGTACTTTCATTGTTTACATCCACTTCACTTTCATTGCTTACATCCACTGTACTCTCATTGTTTACATATAGACACCGTACTTTCATTGTTTACATCCACTTCACTTTCATTGTTTACATCTACTGTACTCTCATTGTTTACATTTAGACACCGTACTTTCATTGTTTACATCTACTGTACTCTCATTGTTTACATATAGACACCGTACTTTCATTGTTTACATCCACTTCACTTTCATTGTTTACATCCACTGTACTCTCATTATTTACATATAGACATCGTATTTTCATTGTTTACATCCACTTCACTTTCATTGTTCTACTGTACTCTCATTGTTTACATATATACACCGTACTTTCATTGTTTACATCCACTTCACTTTCATTGTTTACATCCAATGTACTCTCATTGTTTACATATAGACACCGTACTTTGATTGTTTATATATAGACACCGTACTTTCATTGTTTATATATAGACACCGTACTTTCATTGTTTACATATAGACACCGTACTTTCGTTGTTTACATATAGACACCGTGTTTTCGTTGTTTACATATATCGGGTAGACACCGTGCTTACATTGTTTACATATAGACACCGTGCTTTCGTTGTTTACATATAGACACCATGCGTTCATTGTTTTCATATAGACACCGTGCTTTCAGTGTTTACATATAGACACCGTGCTTTCATTGTTTTCATATAGACACCGTGCTTTCGTTGTTTACATATAGACACCGTGCGTTCATTGTTTTCATATAGACACCGTGCTTTCAGTGTTTACATATAGACACCGTGCTTTCATTGTTTTCATATAGACACCGTGCTTTCATTGTTTACATATAGACACCGTGCTTTCATTGTTTTCATATAGACACCGTGCTTTCATTGTTTTCATATAGACACCGTGCTTTCATTGTTTACATATAGACACCGTGCTTTCATTGTTTTCATATAGACACCGTGCTTTCATTGTTTTCATATAGACACCGTGCTTTCATTGTTTTCATATAGACACCGTGCTTTCGTTGTTTACATATAGACACCGTGCTTTCGTTGTTTTCATATAGACACCGTGCTTTCGTTGTTTATATATAGACACCGTGCGTTCATTGTTTTCATATAGACACCGTGCTTTCAGTGTTTACATATAGACACCGTGCTTTCATTGTTTTCATATAGACACCGTGCTTTCATTGTTTACATATAGACACCGTGCTTTCATTGTTTTCATATAGACACCGTGCTTTCATTGTTTACATATAGACACCGTGCTTTCATTGTTTTCATATAGACACCGTGCTTTCATTGTTTTCATATAGACACCGTGCTTTCATTGTTTACATATAGACACTGTGCGTTCATTGTTTTCATATAGACACCGTGCTTTCAGTGTTTACATATAGACACCGTGCTTTCATTGTTTTCGTATAGACACCGTGCTTTCATTGTTTACATCCACTGTATTTTCATTGTTTTCATCCCATTCTTTTTCATTGTTTACATCCACTTTATTGTCATTCTTTACATCCACTTTATTGTCATTCTTTACATCCACTTTATTGTCATTCTTTACATCCACTTTATTGTCATTCTTTACATCCACTTTATTGTCATTCTTTACATATACAGTCTACTATATTTTCATTATTCACACCCACTGTACTTCCTCAGAGTACAACCATCTGGTGGAGATTTATGACTTTCCCTCTGACCTTATCACGAGAGACCTATTGGTGGCCTTCAGGGAATACAAGTGAGTATTCTCATGTATTTCTCACACATACAGACTTATAGCAGCTGAAGAACAAATACTTCTGACACCAGCCAGATTTCCAACACCATGCAGCAGATTTTGTTTATTGTAGCCTGGCAGATGGCGACATTCAATCGCAATAGGCATGTCATAAGCCAATGTACTTTTAAAAAACATAGTACAGATCTACACAGATGTTTTAGTCCAAAATATGCATTTCAACTAAGAAAATGTGGCATATAATATTAACATTGGTAATAAATGGTAAAATACTGTGTAGCATTGGTAGTAAATTACTAGTAATTGTAACTCTGCTTAAGTATTGAATAAATAGAACAAAACCTTACATCATCTTTTCACGTTAAGTCTAGATAAGAAAAGGCTTTAATAAAGACATCCAGTGTTAACATTAATTTGTTGTGGTTTTGAATTTTTAACGTGCAGAACCATAAAGGCATAAATACTAACTACATGTTTTGGAGATGACAAAGTAATATATAATAATAATGATATACTTCTATGGCGTCGATATCGTCATATAATATATGTTTATTATGTATAATAACGTGTCATAATTTATTGTCAGAGACCAAGGTTTTGACGTCAAGTGGGTGGATGATAGCCACGCTATTGGGATATTTTCAAGTTCCATTGCAGGTGAGTAATATTGACCAGGACTTATTTCTACATATGTACCCGGTACTAGTGTACAAAAATGGCTTATTTGTTACTCTGCTAATTCATGTTACACCATCACCTGATCACAACTCTGATTCCAGCTGATGTTCTTTGAGAGGTCCACATTGAAAGCATTTTCTCATGTCTGTCTGTGAAATGTTGTAACAAAAATGGACATGTTCAGTATCGGTGAAATGTGTATCGTATACAGACAGCATTCGTAGTGTGAGGGCACGTCAAGGAACATGGGCTACAAAGACATAAATCGTTCACTCCTGTGATAAACAATGACAGCAAAACAGCCATGCAACAACCAAAACATCCAAATTTTCCTAAATATCTATGCACTATGAAAGTTTGATTGTTATTAAATGTCATTATTGCTATAAACCACTACATTTATCCATCATCTTTGTATATTTTCTGTGTTTCAATAACAATTTCCTAGCAGTTTAACAGTAAAAAAGTTAAAGTCTGATGGTGTAATATTTCAGCACGTGGGGCGCTTGGAATATCGAGTCCGTTCATGAAAGTGAGGCCCATCAGCCAAGCCACGCGGGCGACGAAACTAAAAGCCAAGCATTGTACAGGTGGGGACTTGATGGTTTTGTTCATTGCATAATTAACAGCTAATTAAAGTTTTACATTTTAATTAAAGTGGAAACTGGGTTGATCAAACATTTTAAACATTGTATGGTAAGTTTTGGTAAGGAAAGTTGTTCTAATGCACAACTATTTTACGTGCTTATTCAACATTTCAGTGAAATAATAAAGATAAGGAAGACAGCATATTTTATAAACCAGCATAAAGGGGATACCAGCTCAGCCACTGTTCTTTACTGGTTAATGCACTGAGACAAAACGTAGTTGTTGATTTAAGTTGTACTTGAGTCACCCATTTTCCCGATTTAGAATTCAAACTTGAGACCTGACTTTGACATCATTGACTTAGAACTTGACAGTCATATAATGAGTACAGATTGTTTACATGTCAATTATATCATGCGTAATCACTGTTTATTACCTATTTGGCAACGTTCACTGACCACAATTGTTTCTCGTCAGAATTTCTGCAGCCCTATAAAGAGCGGCCCGAGACCAACGCGAGTGTGGCCCGAAACCTTGTAGCAGGGGCCCTGGGCCTGGCGACCCGAGTGCCGAAGGAGCAGAGAGACGCTGAGAGGAAGAGACTGAGAGAGGCTCGAGGTACAACATAGGGCTGTGGTTTGTAGACACAAACCATAAAATGAGTCCACTTCATCTGTCCTAGTTTCTAGGCTCAACAATTTATGTTGTATGTAAAATAACATGTCTTGATCTACCAATATTATCCCAGTTTATGAACGAATGCACAGTGGAACCTCGCTCTGTGCTCCCCTCGATAATACACCCTAGGACAGTGCCAAATTATGTCTGTAATTGTAAAGTATATGAAATTAGTCTTGCTAGTATGGACACCTTGCAATTGAGGTCACTTTTGCCCAGTCCTGAGGGTGACATTACTAGAGAGCTTCCACTGGAAATTATATTATTTTTTTAACAATCCCTGTTCAGTTGACAGTTTCACTAACATTCTTACGAGCTCATAAGCCAACATTTTCTGTTTAAAATTAATTAACTTTTTTTAAAGTCATACTGAAAACATTCAACGCCAGAATGTGCCACTTGGACACTTTCGCTGGTGTGTCATGGAAATAATGTCCTCTGTGATACGGCGGTGTGTTTAATGATGATTATATGATGGTTTCATCTTCAGCTCTTATCTTAGTGAAATGGTCCCTTGATTGGCGCTGTTGCATTTATCAATGGATATAAAGAACATTGGATATATGGAACAGTTCAGTCATGATACAACATGTTCCTTGAATATGAATGTATAAATGAATGAATATATTATCAGTTCATTTCATAATACACGAATCATTACACATATCAATTGAATATAAAATGTGAAATTGGAAAGAAAGTAGAAATATATAAAATGTTTATTCCCTCACACACAAAAAAACATACAAACACTTCATTGATGACATCATAACTTAATTTACACAGATGCATAGAATATAAAAATATATTTAAATAACGTAATAAAAAAGGTTGACACGTATAATCACTAATACTGAAACCTAATGTAAAATCCTTATATGTAAGAGTCAACTATAGTTGTTACTAGCTGCAGACTGCACTTGCACCCCTCGTGTTGTGATACGTTGATACTGTGGACTCTTACCGGGTGTTTTGTTCTATGTTGCAGCTAAGAAGAAACAGGCCAAGCAGCAAGTAGTGGACGTCTGGGAGGGACGGGTGGGTGGATGTGCCATGGATGAGGTCTAATCCCCCTTCCCAGGCCCACACAGGGATACATGGGAAGAGTCCCGTCACAAGAAGATGTCTATGTGTCAAAGTGTACACTAGGTGTCTTAATGTATGTCATGTAAGAATGCAAGGCTACCGAAAGTGGAGGGGCAGGACCCTGATGTCCGTGTAGTTCAGGACACCAGGGGGTCCATGGGTTAGCTTGAAGGTGGACATTTGGGTGGAGAAAATTTGTGAACCTCTGGTGTAAATGATTTGCTGCTGGATGTATGTAAGTGTATATTTTATAATGTTGAAAGCATGCCCTTTGAAAATGTGGTGATATCCTCCAGTGCTGATATTTTATTGTTATGTGTTGGGAGATATGACTCTGCCACAACATAGCATTTATTGGCTTTTCAGATGACTCAAATGTAAATAATTTATATTTGTGTAAGTCAGGCCACAAAATTAATCATCCAATAGCAGCCCTGATGCCTCACAAATGCTACACAAAACGTTTCTGCCAAGTAAATGTTTCTTTTGAGCATAACTTAAAGGCAGCTTACTACGAATATTAGTTTACTAACACATTGTTTCCAAGAAAGAGGCAATTGAGAAAGCTTGTTCTTTGAGGATGTACTTCTTGTTGGACAAATATTAAAGAATTTCTCATCGAACCCAGTCAAAATTCTGCAAAAATGGTGAAAGTTGTCCAACTCTGTTTGACCAAAAAGTTAACAGACTTGATCCATGATTTGCTGAATCAATTAAGTAGGAAGTTTTAGCAATGTGGTTGTACAGTCATTATGCATAAGTTATGATGGACTTCAGTGATTTTATACACAATGAACAAACATTTGACTTACTCATTTGATTTGTGAACCAGTGGAATTCGCAGCATGTGATAAGGTTGACTTATCACAGTGGTTACTTTACAGATTTATAAAGTTGTTGGTAATATATATGTATGGTATATGTGTGTGTATTCATCATGAAAATGTGTAAGTTTGCATTGTTGGCTGGCATCCAGTTGTATATTATGCAGCCAACAAAATGGTATTTTAACATTGTTAATGACTGTGTATTACAGAAATGGATTTAAAGTCGAGTTGTTTTCTAGATTTGTTTGTGAATACCTGTTGTTTTCTTGCAAACTGAATTCATCTGAAAGCGATGGGGTATTGTATGGTAAGAAGTTTTAGATTGTGATAACCAATTTTATAGCAAGTTTGTTAAATACCTGACGAGATATTATTTGGCACTCGCCTTTTAATAAGATTTGACAACATATTAATAGCATGTGCGCGTTCTGCTTGGCCAGCTTGGGTGTGTGCAAGTGTGCATGTAGGTGTGTGTATCTAAGCATTTTATCCAGTATGTTTCCCATCATTGGAAGAGAACTGTTCAATGGGTCAACGTTTCTTCCTCGGGAAGTTTTGGACAACTATAGGGATTACAGTTGACTAGACTAGAGTTGAGAATAATGCATGATGATGTGGAGAGGAATACCAGTAAAGTATCTATCCCCTGGAGAAATAAATATGGTGTGTGAATGCAAGGCACACTTTTCACAGACTTACTGTGCACTGGGTTTAGGTATCCAGAGAGGTGTGTGGATTTTGTTATTATAACTGTTAGTTCAGGTAATGGATCATTTCATGTCTGTGGTAATTATGTGCCCTGAAAATCTGGAGGGAAAAAGTTACTTCTGTTCCCCTGTCCACCCATCTCCCCCCCAACTCTGCCATCTAGGTCATTGTACATAAATTTCAGAATCATAGAAGTCTGTGACTGTAAAATATGCCAGTGTCAATTTGTAGTGTTCTTTTTAAAATGACCGGTTCTGCATGCTGCGCTAACTCGAATGTACATTTTACTGTTGATCTAACTATTTATTATTGCTCAGAAATTGTTTATGTAAAATGTTCTTTAATAAGCCCTAGGCTACTGTTGCCTTTTAACGGTAAATTCTAGCTCATTTCTGAATACAAAAATCAGTTAATTAAAAAAACTAAGTGAAATGCAATTTTAAATATCTTTGAAACTTTGTATACATAAACTTAATACTGTTGTCAAGTAACGTGCCAGATGAGAAGCCAGTTAATTGCGAAGTCATGTCACTAGGCCCGGGTGGTCATTTGCGTGTCACAGGCTCACAGCCCGTCAGACATTGTTGATGTCACTGCAGGTAAGACCGCCGAGTGTGCCCTATCCTTTAGCACGACGAGTGGCGGTGTAGCCTGTTGTTTCAGACTGTACATGAAATTGCAATCACGGAATTTCTTATTTTTTGATATCACCGTAAAGATAATAATCCTATCTATACCTTTGTCACTGGATTTGAGTTATTGTCGTTTGAACATCGCGAATGCTCAGCCTTTATTATATCCGCTGCGGCATATACATTGCAAGATTAAGCATTCGTGATGCTCAAATGGCAATAACTCAAAAACAAATCCTGGGTTCATACAGCGGCATATTTGTAAATATATACGATTATTATCTTGACCGATATAAAAAAATATTAAATATATTTGTAGGTAAGATTATTATCTTTACGGTAATATAAAAAAAATTGAGATTACAATTTTAGGTGTGGCCTGAAACACCAACCCGCATAGATGCGCGCCATGCTAAATCCACACTGTTGCTACCTGCGGTGACGTCACAACGACCGCTAGGTGTCACAACAAACTGTGCAGAAAATGTACAGAAAAGCACATCCAAAAGGGGCCTTTAACAGGGTGATGGAGAGGGTTAAAATATCAGGACACAGTTTAGAATATATTTCATTTAGATTGGGAATAAAAAGGTTCATTTTGTTTAGTCTTTAATGCCCAAGGACAAGCATTACGGTTTAACCTACAGTGTCTTCATAAAGAATTACTGGATGGTAGTTTATCGGTCAGATATAGGCAACTACTAAATAAAACATTTAAACATTGCTCGACTTTAAACTAAAACTACATAACCTCTCGGGTGGTAAATGCACTGATATAACAACATGGTAGACCCATCTACAAGCAATTAATTGGGTCTGGGTTTTCTATGAGACACTGTTCCTTGCAGACCATTTCTGGACATTACAAGGTCTTGATAAAAACACTTGTAACAACGAACCGATAAGGCAATAAGTTTATTACAATAACAAACACCACAGAGAAAAACAGAATTGTAGAGAGACTTGGTCCATCAAACATGGCCACAGGTCAAACTAGTCAACATGGCCGCCATCAAACATGGCCACAGGTCAAACTAGTCAACATGGCCGCCATCAAACATAGCCACAGGTCAAACTAGTTAGCATGGCCACTGGTCAAACTAGTCAACATGGCCGCCGTCAAACTAGTCAACATGGCCGTCATCAAGCATGGCTGCCAATGAAATATGGTTAACCATTAAATGGTTGTCAAGACAAAGACTGTTAAATGCACATGATCATCAATAACACACAGCTGTATCACCAATATTTCAGTTATTTACTACCGTATATGAAATGTAGTGATAATATTTTGGGTACTTTTGCATTTTCTGTTTCCAAACATGAATCATCACACAGCTATTCAATGAAATCAGCGTTTTGTTGATAAATGGCCATATTAATGGCAGGCGTGATAAGAAAATAACAATATTCCACAAAACATTTCATCACACTAAAACCAGCTGTACTTCACAATGTCACGCACATCAACACAACATTGGCAGTGCAACCGGTAAATATAGCTCCCTTCTGTAATTGTGTGTGTGTGTGATCGATGTGTAAAATTAATAACAATGAGCATGACTAGGAACTATTCCTGCTAAACATCTCCATTGGTCCCCGAATAATATTTGATAACCTTGTCCGGTCAATCAATGCGTTATCTGGTACAAGAGGCAACAACGAGACAATGCTGCAACTGCTAGAGGCTGGTTTATATGAGCAAATTTTGTTCAATTTGTCGGCAATAAAAACCGTGCTCGAAATTAATGAGCACAATTTTGTTAACGATCGTGTTTATGAAAATTTGTACTGATTCCAGTCTCAGTGTAAGTTGGCCATGATTTTGAAGCAGTGACCAATCAGTGACCAGTTGCATTCGCTGTGACCTTTTATCAAAGCTAAAATCAGGAATGGCACAAGTCAAGATCTAGGTTACAGTGACAAGACATGTTTCTCCATTTATGGTACAAAATATAGTTGCACGTTCTCATACAGCACGGTGTCGCCTAACAAAATTAGGAAATTAATCATGTAAACCAGATTTAATTACGACCAATGTGGAATTTGAGAAGGACAAGGCAAGTTCATTACAAAGTAACGAACAGTTTCTCAAAGGCAAAAGTAATCACAACAAATACATATATACATAATCACAGAGAGGAACCGATTATACTTACTAACAAAAAGCAGATGACTTCGTCACTGACGTAAACCTTAACTACACAAACACGGTCTTTAAAAACTAGCACCTTTGGTACCTTGTGTAAAACTCGCCACTAACAATCTACAATAACACAAAATGTAGAGTAGGCCGTCTTATGATCAAGAGAACGACTTAATGATCAATACCTAACCCATGTAGTTTATCTCAAACAATGGCAGAAGAAGCAAACTAGGTTTTCACAGCACATAATGCAACATGGGCCGATGCTGGGCTTAACCCAAATACCAACAACAGAACAAAGTTTGTAATCAGTGCAGATATCCTCACTTAACAAAGGTGATATTCATTCACTGAACATTCAGTGAAGTTGGCCTTTGTAAATGGTACCATCTATTCAAACTATGTAATCATTATGTAAATATTTTCATTTAATGAAAAGGAATGCATCACTTACTACGACATATAGAGATACGTGTTGACTTGTATTAACATATCCACAACAATACAAAGCTTCTTCTAAACAGCATGACATTTCATCGATGTACACAAATCTTATATACTCCTATGGGGGAAATATTTCAAAATATAAATATTCAGTATGTCTATAATTAAAAACTGCACATTTCATGTGCGAAACGCTGGACATTCTCTCTGGAATGATTAAGGGAAACATTAAGTACATTTCAATCATCATATAAACACCAATTTCACACAAGTCTCAAACACAAAGTACTAACAAAAGTAATTTCCACAAAACAGCTGCTTGGAGCTATGATCTTAGAATGTTAATAAACCCTCAATAGTTAAAAAATAACACAAAACTAGAGCTGTGCTGCGGAAGCCAAATATAAATACCAATTTGTTTGTGTCACACAAATTCTTACTGGCAAACAGCACCAGCACACTTCTATTAAACGACCATCTGGGGCCTGTTTCACAAAGATGAACAGATTTTGTCATGTTTTCCATCATCAATTTCTAGATTTGTTTCCAATTTTCTTTAAATATAGCAATAACAAAATAAACACCCCACCCCCGTAAGCATAACTTTTAAAATAAACCTGCCAATATATTGTTAAATGTATTTTCCGGTTCAAGCTTATTTATTAGATAAACAAGACACGTTTTACGAGCTCATGTTGCAAATCCTGGTGAGACAAAAAGCCTCGGATCTGATTAGACACGATTGGTGAAGACGGAAAACACCCACCAATCGACAAGACAAATCGACCACATTCCATCAGATTTTTTCGGCAGTAAAGGACACACCTCAACACCTACAAAACAGTCCTAGCACTAAGTTTGTCAACACATTAGAGATACATGTACAGAACAATTCAATCTTCAACAACACTGTTTGATGACTAGGATATTGGACTTGGCAATCAATTCCATACGTTTGTGGCACGGCCTATGACCTGGACGGATTGCGCACTGTGCAGTTAGAATTGATACCATAGCATCCGTGATGCTCGTAATACAGCACATAGTGTGTGATGGACTGACTCGATCAATTGTGCACAAATTATCAGTTTATAGCTGATGCACCAACAATCGTGTGTGTTTCTACGTGTGATAATGCTACCGTCGCTGATAAAATAGTCAACTGTTATCTGTAAAATCAACAAGCACCAACGTGTATATATATATATTACAGTAATTATACAGTGGCTTTTCTAAAAAGCAGAAACCAAAGCTGTTAGGGGTGATCTCAAAACACCAATGTATGACACTATAGGAATACGATATCGATGGGATCTGACCTCCGACCCCTTTGTTCATGCTGTAACCCCCATGTACTGTTCTTATTGTCATAACACAAGACTGCCTACACAAGCCCAAAGTTAACACTCCTTATGAACTGTGATCAGTAAAGAAACAGCATTTTTTTAATTTATATATTCCATTATCAAAAGATATATGCTTTAATTTACAATAATGTAATATTCTGGTTATTAATTTTATTAATACTTGCCTGACTATTGATTATCCAATTTTTACATTAATTCTTAATTGAATATATTAAAAAAAAGGTAAAAGGTAAGTTCTTATATAGCGCAGTATCCAGTCCAGTAGACTGCTCAAAGTGCTTTATATTTTACTCCCTGGCAGACCTGTTCAATTGAACACGATCTAGACTTCTCGGGGAAGCATTCAGCCATGCTGCAATTAATGCGCGAAGGCTATTTGTATACAAATATACACCACTGTCTATAGCCACGTACTCATTCATGCAGCCGAGTGAACTGAAGCAATACAGTGTAAACAAACTTGCCCAAGATTCAACACCGCCACACAGGATTCGAACCCAGGTTCTCTCAGTCGAGAGTCCGAAGCTCTTACCGCTGCGCTACTGTGCTCCACAATATTTACTCCCAATGGTAGTTCATATTTAATACAAATTCATGAGTGATTTAGTTTCTTTCATTCAGTTTTCTATAACAAAGTCAGCTCTACTTACTTAGATGTATTATTATATCAATATATTTGCTCTTTAGTCTACTGTCGCGCAGAGTTTTTACTTTGGTTTATAGTGTCTAAATAAAGGCTAAATTAAACAAAGCTCTATTGACCACCCTTCACTACCCGGTGGTAGCTGACTATAATTATTACCCTTGACATTTATTCCACAGTATATATGGATATTTACCCACAAAATTGATTTTCTGTAATATCATACATCGATTATTTGAAATCATCCTTATTCAGAAATGGAGGCGCCATTTTCCATCCCAACTGCTGCAAGAATAACGACAAACCATAAAGAGTAAATGTACATTTCCTCTTGAGCAAACACCCACATTTGCCTATATTACACAAGGACACTAACCAGAGCGCCTGGCTACGATGTGTATTCAACGAGATCTGGCGAAAACCTTAACTTCATTTCGAGAAAATAAATTACTTCCACACACAACACCAACCCGACGTTGAAACACTGCTATTTCACTGTCACCTGGGCGTCACCAGCGGAGACAACGATGGAGTCTGTAGTTTCAACATCATCATTCGTCAATGTCTCGAGTGCAGAATTTGCCTGCACCTTCTGTTGGAGTTTCTTCAGGAGTTCCGATGCCGATGTATTGAGACCAAACTCGGCTCCGTATGGAGGGAAACCAGTGGCATGTACATTCGGTACACCGGTGCTGCCTTTGCTGAATGGTGGCCAGCCAAGTGACAAAGGCACATATCCGGATAACGGATACAATGGCAAATTGGCTGGATCGTCCCCAGCCGATGAGGAGGTTTCATCAGGTAATGGAGTGTTGTCATCGGAAGTGGATCGCACGTCGGATGTGACATCGTCACACGATTTCTTCTGATTCTCCCGAGCTTTTTTCTGGCGGAGTAGATGGCGCTCCTTGACCTTATACTCGAGGGTGGAATGAGGCACCCCATAGAAGCTACCCGCCCTGTGTACACTCATCTCACCCCGTTGTACTGACTGCACCGCCTCCATCAACAACTGGCTGTTGTACTTGCGATACTGTCCTCGTTTCGGTCGCGTCTGCTTGTGTCGTCTTCCTGGTTTCCCTTCATCCTCTTCTGATGCCTTTACGGCCTTGCTGGGTTTCGCTGCCAACTTCGGCTTCTTCGCTTCTGGCGCAACCTCACTGTTCGCCTTCGGTGATGCCTCCCAATGGCCATTCTCACAGGACAATCCAAACTTCGGCTCCGAATCCATTTTGCTAGCGCTGTTCAGCATGACGCGAGATCGCACTTTCTGCGCGATGCTCTTCACAATGATGTCCTTCAACGATTCGCCGATCGTCTTATTGGGCTTGGCGCAGTTCACCATGCTCGGTGCGGATCTCCCACTGACAGCAGGCTCCTCTTCACACTTGATATTCCTCATCGGTTTATAGGATGGAATTTGCAGCTCAACATTGTTAACACCGCTGCTGCTGAACATTTCCCCTGCGTCCCCTGTCGCGACGCCACATTGAGGCTTGTGGTCGACCCGCGGTAACTTCATACCGCCAACACGTTCTTCAGTCAATTTCCGTACAAGCTGCTGCAGAAACGGCAGCTTCAAATCGTACAGATACGGATTCGAACAACCGAACGCTTTTTGGCACTCGAGGAAATGCTCGTTGCTGAAGAACAGGGGGGGCATGCCAAAGGGGCGTTTGTGCCCTGCACCTAGATCGTGTTTCCGACGCAGCTGCTGTAGCTTTTTCTCCCATTCACCATAGTTTGTCGCCAGGTGGCCGTCCGGAAAGAGTTTTTGGGGGAGATCGGTGGTGTGTGGAAAAGAGTCCGTCGCGAGCCAGTTCTGTGGACTGCTGGTATCGAGACGGAATATCTTGTTTCTGAGAGTTGACCGGGGCACTCCGTAGAGGGCTGCGGCCCGCCGCGTGCCCAGCTTCCCACTGCGGATGTCACTGACGGCCGCACTCAGCTCCTCGTCTGTGTAGTTCCTCTTCCCACTGTTCTCACGCCGCTTCCTGTAACCCACAATGCATTGCTCACATCTCTGTGGAATAACTTGTGATCCATAGTCAATTCTCAGCGGAGTACTACAAATATCTGGAAAGTTATAACATGCAATTCTTTGTGGAGTACTACAAATATTTGGACAGTTTCCGATTAGTCATGCTACTCCACCTGCTGTGAATCAGTCACTTAAAATTATCAAAAATGAATCATTTTATATTTCTTTTATGTCTAATGATTTTGGTCAATAAAATGTTCTGCAGTCGGCTCAAATTCGGTTACGAGCACAGTAAAAAAGTGGTCAGGGTACCAAAAAAGGCAAATATATATTTGGGATCTTGAAACTATTTTTAACAAACTTCTTTCACACGTAGAAGTTGATAATATCAATCGGGTGAAACAAAATTAAGAAAATCTGGGATCTCAAAACTTAATAATAAACTCCTGTTGTACAAGTAAATCGTATTTTTGCCATTTTTCAAAAGATTTCTTAATATCAAAAAGGTAGTTCCACTGTAACTACACATGTCTGATTTTGTAACTGTAACTCCAGAGTCCCCAACTTACCCATGTTTTGAATGAATCTGAGGCACTTTGAGTTCGACAGGATTCTGACTCATCTGAATCTCGTCCGTGTCCGAGTAGCTGGATGAGGCACTGAGGTCAAGTGGTTCATCTGGGGTCAAGGTGAACCCATTGCCATGCAACGAGTTTAGCTGTGATATATGCTGCAGGAACTTTGTACCTGCCCAAACAACATGCCATGGATTACACTGAATGTAAGACTTACTTTATAGTTACATAAGCAAACCATTCTAATATATATATATATATGTGTGTATGTCAATTTTTTTACAACTTCATTATTGTAATGACAAAGGGGAAATATTTTGCTGAATATTAATTTTTGACATTTTATAATACAAACAAGTGGCCCTGAAATCCTTTGGACTAATACGTCTATATGTGACCCCGGCTGACCAAATGAGTGATAAGTCGGAAAAATTGTAACATTGTTTTCTTACATCCTTGTAAAGGTTTGGTAGGGTGCTTTACACGGTTTCAAAAAATATGACTGCTACAAAAATTTGCAAAGTTATGGAGCATTGAACATGGTAGGGATCAAAAAGTGAAAATGAAGAAAATGGCTGTTGAAGTTTTACAATATATATACAAATGGATTGCATGTAAATATTACATGCACAACATTCAAATGTGTCACACAGTATGTAATATGTATGTTATGTTGCAATGGTACACTGGAAGTACAAATGTGCTGCTACAAAGACTTATCAAGTTATGCCAGATTGTCTTCATGTGTAAAACTAAGAGGACATATTATTTGAGAGCAAAAGGTAGACTCACTGTTTGACACAGTTTAAAACCTACATGCAACTGTCCAGTTTAACAGGGGTCTAGTTGCTTAATGCTGTCTGTTGACACAAGCTACTGCCAGTGACCAATTACACATTAGTCACAGTTTCCATCAAACAATAGCAGGCAGAGAATCTTAGCTCCACAGCTGGGTGTAATACACAACCAGAGCCACCACTGATTCATGGTCAAGTAGATTAGCTCAATGCACCAACTAAGACAATACACAACACTGTGAGTGACAGTGTCCAGAGTGAGGCCTAAGCAGTGTCCTCATTGCTGAATAGATCAATTAAACCTGCCAAGTGGGTGACATTCTGCACAAGTGTTCATTAATCCTTAGAGATTGTTCAGAACACCAGACTGACCACATACCTAAACAAAGCGAATGTAATAGGTGAAGAACAGGCAGTGTTCAAATAGAGGTATTGGTTGAATTGTATTTGTCTCGATGCAAAAGGCTTTATTGTGCCTTCATCGATTATAAGAAAGCATTTGATTTAGTAGACCGGTCCTCCCTGTGGTCTAAGATAATTTCATGCGGTATTAATGGTATTGTGTTGAAAGTTGTATACAACATATACAAAAATGCTAAGTCATGTATAAATCAGGGCCAGGCTGTGTCAGCCTTCTTCTCATGTGATGTATAGCAAGTATGGCAAGGAGAAAAGTTGTGTCCTTTGTTATTTGCTATTTACCTGAATCATTTTCAACACTGTTAGTCATAATTATAACGGACTTGACATGGCAGCTGGTTAAATTTACAACAACCTTAGTGATGATGATGTAGAAAATGTATGTTCTACTATATGCTGATGACACTAGAATGATTCAATCAAATACAGATTTCTTGCTTGTGTATAGCGGAACTATGTCAACTCTTCTAACGGTTGACATTTGGTTGTTTCATCTCATCTATATTGTGAATCTGTAATTATTAGTCTATATTGATACAATTGATTTATACAGTACCATGTTTACACAACGCATGGCAAGCGTAAACAGAACAGTAGAATGCATTTGATATCAATAAAGTGTAGGATATTTCACTCTATAGTTGTCCAGAATATAAATTTTCTATGTTTGTCACCTACAGGTGACAGAATATTAATTTTCTATGTTTGTCACCTACAGGTTTCTACAGACAATATATCATTAACCAATAGACACCACAGTCACACCATTTTATAATAATTAAATGAAAATCAAAATAAACACAACTTGCAATTATAGAAAATCAATAGTTTTGAAGATAAAAAGTGTTAGGCAACTATTCAGTCTAAAGCTGCATTCACACCTACCGAATTAAAACGGTTTAGCTAAACCGTTTTAGTTAAACCGGTTCATGTTTGAAAATTATGAGCGTTCACACATGCAATAGCTAAACCGTTTTAAGGAGGAAGATGGTATGCGCACATGCCCAAGCTACATAACAAAATTTTTAACGATGTACCCTGACCCCGCCTCGGCGCCCTCGCTCAGGTCGCGGTTCAGACGATTGGCAATGCACCAATATATAATTATATTTCCTTCTAAATCGGACTACCCCCGATCATCTCCCCACAACTCTAGTAATAGCCGAACTTCCCCATCGTCCCAATTGTCGCGTCGCACTCGCGTTTCTTTAGATTTTGCGTCGATCGAAGTCGAATACATGATTGCGCCAAAATGTTGTTTATGTTTACGTTATAGACAGGAAGCAACGAGGCGCGAGATTGAATGCGCATGACTGTGACGTGCTTAAAACGTTTTAGCTAATCCGCTTGCGTTCACACTTGCAACTTGAACCGTTTTAGCTAAAACGGTTTAACTAAACCACCTACTGAAGTGGATTAGCTAAACCGTTTTAGTTAAAACAGCAGGGGTCAAGTGTCTACTCTGCCTGGGAGCTGTGACCAATTAAAGATTAGTCAAGGTCTCAATGGAACAGTAGCACTAGGCTGAAGAGATTAGTCTTGGTGTTGACTTTGTGGCACAATAAAAAAATCTACTGTTGGGGGTGGTCTCAAGGGCCCTTCTCAAAACCACATCACTAGATAATGTAAAACTTTTGCAATTTGGGGGCCCCTTAGGTGCCCTTAGAATGATTCAATCAAGTACAGATTTCTTGTATATAGTGGCAGCACCCTAAGATACATCTATGCAAAATTAGAAAAAAAGTTGCTGAACAGTTTTTTGAAAAAATAGGCAAAATGTTACATTTTTACCAGTTTTGGGATCCTTGGAGGCCCTAGGGAGCCCTTGAAATGATTCAATCAAATACAGATTTCTCGTGCATAGTGGCAGTGCACTAAGATATTTCTATGCAAAATTAGAGAAAAAGTTGCTGAACGGTTTCTGAGATACGGCAGCTAACGGCAGACGTCGGATGCAGAGTGATGGCAATAGTCCCTTGGACTTTCGGCAAAAGGACTAAAAAGCGATAAAGACTGTTTACATCTAGATATATGTGACCTGGTACATTAATTAAGGAACAAGTGTAAAATCAGAAGTCAGAGTGCATTTCATATTATATCCTCTTCTGTTACAAATTTCTGTAACACAATTTTAGAGCTCTTTTTCTAATATATATTATTTAAATATACAAACACTTTAAATATGTAAACATGATTGAAGAGCATGTTAATAAAATGGCTGGATTTGTTTCCTGTATTGCTAGGTTTCATCATACATTGAAAGGATGTTTAAAAATAAAATACCACTTACGTGCGTGATCAATTTCTGACTGTTCTTCACTGGAGTGTTGTAAAATATCCTGCCAAACGTAAGTTACAAAACTCAATGAGTGATATCAAGAAACAAAGCGAAAACAATTGCATCACCAGGCTGTGAGAAAATGATATATACAAATTCAAGCACTAACCCATCCTCACGTTTAGATTTAACAAGATTGGCATCTAAAATAACCAGCTCCAGAGTCCAGATGGCAAGTGGACATTGGCTTATCAAGTCGGCCATTTTTGTTGTGTACATGTGTATGTAGCCTAGCTGTTCTTATCAGACAGCTATTAATCTGTTCTAACAGCAGGTGTTACACAATCATGCAAATTATATTTGTATAGTGTTAGAGAAAATTAATACATTAATATATTTGCAATTATAATACCTTAAGAGTTGAAAGAAAATATTAAATAATTTCACAAACATTCAATATTTATTTTTACAAAAATTTCATATAAATATTGACATTAAATCAATATTGAACAACATAATGTGTTCATACATCGACGAAGGGCGTTTCTTCTTCACAGAACTGACACCTGGTCTGCGGTGCCCAGTCATTCGCAATGGAGGGTTCCAAATCTGTGTGGACAATGTGATTATTATACAAACAATTACACTTTATAAACACGAACTAGTCCTACAACGTTGCTCTTCTGATAAAAATCAGAGCAATTTTTTTGCGACTGCTACCTTCCTATGGTAATGTTAACTAACCACAAGCATGCTGGCTAAAAGGCAACTGGAGTAGAGACACTCACTGTTAGAAACATGTTGGGATCTGGTCAGTCTGCGTCCATGCATCTGTTGTTCCTTACATCCATTGGTATGTAACACAAAGCGGGTCAGGATGGGAATGTCAAACTTGCTCCTTTCAAGAGGACGTTCATTGCATTTTATTGCATTAGGGGTCCTTATCCTTCACTGTAATTTGTTCCTATTTGCTGTTTCTCAGTTGTGTTATATTTGCAATAGCATACCGTGACCATACTGTCACTTGGTTCATTTCTAGGATGGGAATTAGCACATGACATACCAAACATTTGGCATCCTTTATGAAATACCAAACATTTTACATGTCACATGACATACCAAACATTTGGCATCCTTTATGAAATACCAAACATTTGACATGTCACATGACATACCAAACATTTAACACACCACATATGACATGCCAACCATTCAAATTTGAATATATGAATATGACTGTGGCATGCCATGCATGCGACATATACCAGAACATTCAACACGCATGACACACCAAACATTTTACACACCACATAATATACCAAACATGCTATATGTGCCAAACATTTGAAATGAGACCACATGCCCAAGTAAAATTTATAGGCATATCAAAATTACTTTAACATTTGCAATCGATTAAACAGCTGGTCAACATTAGTTAATGCAAGGAGCGTTATAACTTTATTAAGGGTAGCCACTATTCGAAAACAGCCATAGGCCATATCTCTGTTAGTACTGAACATATCTTAGCCAAATTTGGAGTACTAATTAGTTAAATGAATAGTACATGATATGTCGAATGTGGGCTCATTTGCTTGTGTAGTGCCATGACAATCAACATTTCTAGTGTGATAGAGGGGCATGCATCCTTGAAAATTATTCTGAGCTAACAACTGTATGTGTGATCATGCAGTTGTCAAGAATCGTTAGTTAGAATACTCCTTTGTGCAATAAGGTGGTTTTGGGCAAGGAAGTTTGACTGCAATGACTGTTGTGAGATGGGACTTTAGGTTTGAGCTTTTTTCATGACGTCTTGAAAAATGCTCAAATCTGAACAACAGTCACTGAAGTCAGATATCATTGCCCCAAACCACCTTATTGCACAAAGGAGTGTTCTAGCTAATGTTGCATGATCACACATACAGTTGTTAGCTCAGAATAATTTTCAAGGATGTGAAAATCCATCTCACTTGAAACGTTCATTGCCATGCTAATACACAGCCAAACGTGCCCATATTTTTACACGTCATATACCATTTATTTTTTAATCAGTGCTCCAAATCTGGTTATGATATGTTCAATATTAAAAGAGATATGGCATATTGGTTATATGGGTGTTTTCGAGTAGTGGCTACCTTTAAAAAAATATTAATTGATCCCTTAATGGTAGACAAGTAAGGAAACTACATTTATGGACAACTCACTGTAAAATGGCTGCAGCAATGTACTGGAGACATCCTTCCCAAGAATAGTTCGGGTCACTTCTTCCAAACCTGGCAGACAAACATGTAAGCTGTCATTAACATTTACTTGTAGATACTATCTGATCATTTTTATCACAAAATCATGAACATTATATTGTTTATAAACTACGTGGTATTCTAACACATACTTGGACAACATATGTAAAGTAAAGTAAAAAGGTGCGTTCTTATATAGCACAGTATCCAGTCCTCAGGACTGCTCAAAGCGCTTTATACTTTACTCCCTGGCAGACCTGTTCAATCGAACACCATCTCGGCTTCTCTGGGAAGCATTCAGCCACGCTGCAATTAATGTGCGAAGACTATTCGTACACAAATATCCACCACTGTCTATAGCCAGGTACTCATTCATACAGCTGAGTGAACTGAAGCAATGTAGAGTAAACAAACTTGCCCAAGGTTCGACACCGCCGCCCAGGATTCGAACCCGCGTTCTCTCTGTCGAGAGTCCGGAGGTCTTACCGCTGTACTATTGCGCTCCACTAGATGTAAGGATGTACTGCACATATCATGACTAACAGTGTTTAGTACGTATCTGCGGTGTACTGGATGTCTGCTACACCAAATTACCACATCAACTTTGAAGCCTTTGAGAATGGTTCATGGTGGAATACCATGACGCCGTTCTTGTGAATAGAAGTTGAGAATGTCAGAGTATAGAACAGTATGTGAGAATACACAAGATGCCATCTGGTGGTTTCACAGGAGCTGAGAAGTTTGATGGTGGAATACACATGGGCCATATCTCAAGTAGACCTGGGGCCGAGTATATGTTCATGAGTATGAGTACATTGACAATGGACGAGTACAAGTACATTACTAAAAGCTGAGTACGAGTACAGATACGAGTACATTCTAACGACTACGAGTAAAAGTATGAGTACATTTTTTAATATAAATATTAAATTATAACATATTTTAAAATTATTAATTACCGTAAATCCTGTATTTGTAGCCGCACCCTGACTTTTGACCTAAACCATGACTTTCCTCTGCACCGTTTGTTACAAGCAAAAACCTTATTTAAAGCCGCACCTGGAATTTGAGCCAAGACCATTTTAGCCCTGCATGTGACATACTTTCATTGCGCACATAATTGCTAAGACTTTATTGTAATGCATTGATAACAACTGCATCACATTTTATATTATCGTTGGAATATTACTGTGATGTTGTCAAAACGGAAAACAAAAATAAACAAATTTCACCATGCTACCAGAAAATAACTGGGTGGCTGAATGTCCATACATCCAGTGAACGAAATGTAGCCATGTGTTTAAGCTATATGGTAAAGCTAAACTTAATCAAATATGTTGAGAAGTTATATTTTTAAGCCATTTTATGTAGAACCATGTATAACATTGATGTTATAAATGCACTGAAAAAACTACCCGGACTTTAGCTGGTTCAGTGCAGTTGACTTCAAAGGTGTTTGATTGACAGCTGGTAATAACAATGTAATAATCTTAGTTTTCAGCAGCTTTGAGAACGGATGTATCTATGGTTTGACCTATTTCTTAGAAAGTTAGATATCATTGGGCCACCTGCACAGTTTACCAGGCACTGGGATTATAACACTATCTTGTACCAGGGCAAGACCAATTTACTCCACAGTGCTAAGAGGCACTTGTAATGGTGTTGCTTTGACAATCAGGCTTCAGTAATGCCAACGTATGAACGTTGTGCTCAGAACTCAGCTAAAAACATCAATACCTGAAACCATGAGCAAGGGTCTGAGCAGACATTGTTATAGTTGATTTCTGCTAGTGTGGGACAGTTGCCAACAATGGCTGATGCCATCATTATTCAAAGATGTTTGTATGCGGCCACGGTCCGCGATGCTGATGGCCCAGACACGAATACGCGGGATGACGCCGCCATGCCGTTCCAGGCAGCATTCTTTGATAGCGACAATGAAAGTGACTTTGGAGGATTTTAATTGTGAAATGGACGACGTCATCATATTTGAAGATGTTTGCCAGGTGTGCGCGGCATTGTTCGGTGATGTCGACTCAGACACGGATACATGGAATGAATAAAGGGGATGGCGTTCTTCAACGACAACGATGACAGAGACTTCGATGGATTTTAATGTTTTTGTATGTTTTGATCTTTGTTTCTGAACACGTTTTTATGTGTTATGTAATGATTTGTTCTGCACCAGTGGCAGTTGTAATACAATGTTTTATTGATACATCTGATTTCACTTTTTTTGGTAAGCTTTTCACTTATTATAAACATTACTACTGACAACCCAGTGAGCCAACTTTCAACATTTATTCAGCAAATTACTGAATTTAAAGCCGCACCCAACTTTTCCGTCTTCATCATCAATTACTGAATTTGGCGGCACATTACTGTAACTGAAGCCGCTGTTACAAATACAGGATTTAAGGTAATCTAATTTATATAACTCAGCACAAGTGAATAGCAGTTGATCATTTTTTTATGAGGAAAACTGTGAAAAACCTCTTTATTTCATCAACAATGACATTCACTTCGTTGGCATTCATTTCAGTGGCATCCTATGATCTTATCATCTATTTGCCATTGCACCTAATGAACACGAGTTGTTCAAAGGTTGCGTCTTTCAGGCTGCACCGTTCGGGGCGGAATACTTTCCCGGCTATGCTAAATACCCTTTCAAATGGGGCTGGTGAGGCTGGAATTGAAAATTGTTGCATTGACCCTTCCAGAACTGCAGTGGGACACTCTGACAGTGGGTCAGAGAATGAGGGTTTATTATGTGTCGGGATGGTAAGGTGGTATTCTATAAAAAAAAATATATATAAATAGTTGAACATTAAATATATCAGGAACGTTTCATTTTATAACTACAAATAAATTTATTTTCCACAGTATATATTGATACAGTACTCAGATGTACTCATAATGTACTCATAAAATCTGAGTACAATGAGTACAAGTACGAGTCCTTGATCCATAAGTTTTATGAGAACGAGTACTTCATAAATGTACTCGAGTATACGAGTCCCGAGTACTGCTGCTCCAGGTGTGATCTGAAGTATTGTATATAGTAATTTACAGCCATCTATACCTTGGTCTGAGTTCTGCTTTTAATATTCTGCAGCCTGACCAGCTTTTTCAAAAACTTATTTCTGGGTTTAAACGTGAGTCTGACTTGGCCCTAAGTGTGCTTGATTTTTTGGTAGACAGACCCCAAAAGGTTCGTGTGAATAACACCATGATTAGTGTGACGGTTGGGTCCAAGGATGGGTTTTATCCCCCCTCACCAGTGTACATTTTGTATACTAATGATTGCAGGAGCACCTATCCCAATAGGTTCTTTATTAAATTCTCAGATGACACAGCTTTACTCAGTTTACTATTTAACGATGAGGTTGGCCACAATCCTGCTGTAGAAGGCTTTGTTGAATGGTGTGATAACTCATATCTGTGCTTGAAGGCATCAAAAACCAAAAACATGTGTATCGACTTTAGGAAAGACCCTCAATCCCAGATTGACACTATCATCCATGGAAATAAGGTGGAGGTAGTTGACGAGTACAAATATCTAGGTACGATCATTGGCAATAGGTTGAGGTGGGACCGTCACTGTGCCGTTACGTACAGGACGTGCCACCAGAGTCTACACTGTCTAAAGAAGCCGCGTTGTTTTAACATTCATAATACAATTTTTTCCACGTTTTATAGGTTGGTTATCCAGAATGTGTTACCTTTTCTTTTATTTGTTAGTTTGGCAATGTCAGTCTAAAAGTAAAAGACAAGAATAATCTGAAGAATATTGCAAACATCAGCAGTAAACTGACCGGTGTGAAACAAGCCACTCTCACTGCTCTGTATGAAAAACAGGTTTTGCGGAAAGCCAGTTGCATTCTGGCTGACAACACACATTTTGTATGAGAAATACGTCCTCAAGCCCTTGTCCAGACGGTTTAGAACGGTCACATACAAAACTAATAGGAACCGGTTGTCATGTATTTACGTTTGTTCAGCTTTTAAATGTTACATCTTTCTGACGTCTTTTCTGAGCCAAACTTTGTTGTGTGTGTGCATGTAGCTGTAGCTATACTGTTGATATCAGGGTGTGTGTGTGTGCATGTAGTTGTAGCTATACTGTTGATATCAGGGTGTGTGTGCATGTAGTTGTAGCTATACTGTTGATATCAGGGTGTGTGTGCATGTAGTTGTAGCTATACTGTTGATATCAGGGTGTGTATGTGCATGTAGTTGTAGCTATACTGTTGATATTAGGGTGTGTGTGCATGTAGTTGTAGCTGTATTGTTGATATCAGGGTGCGTGTGTGCATGTAGTTGTAGCTATACTGTTGATATCAGGGCGCGTGTGTGCATGTAGTTGTAGCTATACTGTTGCTATCAGGGTGTGTGTGTGTGTGCATGTAGGTGTAGTTATACTGTTGATATCAGGGTGTGTGTGTGTGCATGTAGTTGTAGCTATACTATTGATATCAGGGTGTGTGTTCATGTAGTTGTAGCTATACTGTTGATATCAGGGTGTGTGTGTGTGCATGTAGTTGTAGCTATACTATTTATATCAGGGTGTGTGTTCATGTAGTTGTAGCTATACTATTGATATCAGGGTGTGTGTTGATGTAGTTGTAGCTATACTGTTGATATCAGGGTGTGTGTTCATGTAGTTGTAGCTATACTGTTGATATCAGTGTGTGTGTGTGCATGTAGTTGTAGCTTTACTGTTGATATCAGGGGGTGTGTGTATGTAGTTGAAGCTACACTGTTGATACCAGGGTGTGTGTTCATGTAGTTGTAACTATACTGTTGATATCAGGGTGTGTGTGCATGTAGTTGTAGCTATACTGTTGATATCAGGGTGTGTGTGCATGTAGTTGTAGCTATACCATTGATATCAGGGTGTGTGTGTGCATGTAGTTGTAGCTACACTATTGATATCAGGGTGTGTGTTCATGTAGTTGTAGCTATACTGTTGATATCAGGGTGTGTGTGTGCATGTAGTTGTAGCTATACTGTTGATATCAGGGTGTGTGTGTGCATGTAGTTGTAGCTATACTGTTGATATCAGGGTGTGTGTGCATGTAGTTGTAGCTATACTGTTGATATCAGGGTGTGTGCATGTAGTTGAAGCTATACTGTTGATAGCAGGGTGTGTGTGCATGTAGTTGTAGCTATACTGTTGATATCAGGATGTGTGTGCATGTAGTTGTAGCTATACTGTTGATATCAGGGTGTGTGTGTGCATGTAGTTGTAGCTATACTGTTGATATCAGGGTGTGTGTGTGCATGTAGTTGTAGCTATACTGTTGATATCAGGGTGTGTGTGCATGTAGTTGTAGCTATACTGTTGATATCAGGGTGTGTGTGCATGTAGTTGTAGCTATACTGTTGATATCAGTGTGTGTGTGCATGTAGTTGTAGCTATACTGTTGATATCAGGGTGTGTGTGTGCATGTAGTTGTAGCTATACTGTTGATATCAGGGTGTGTATGTGCATGTAGTTGTAGCTATATTGTTGATATCAGGGTGTGTGTGCATGTAGTTGTAGCTATACTGTTGATATCAGGGTGTGTGCATGTAGTTGTAGCTATACTGTTGATATCAGGGTGTGTGCATGTAGTTGTAGCTATACTGTTAATATCAGGGTGTGTGTTCAAGTAGTTGTAGCTATACTGTTGATATCAGCGTGTGTGTGTGCATGTAGTTGTAGCTATACTGTTGATATCAGGGTGTGTATGTGCATGTAGTTGTAGCTATACTGTTGATATCAGGGTGTGTGTGTGCATGTAGTTGTAGTTATACTGTTGATATCAGGGTGTGTGTGTGCATGTAGTTGTAGCTATACTGTTGATATCAGGGTGTGTGTGTGTGTGCATGTAGTTGTAGTTATACCGTTGATACCAGGGTGTGTGTGCATGTAGTTGTAGCTATACTGTTGATATCAGGGTGTGTGCATGTAGTTGTAGCTATACTGTTGATATTAGGGTGTGTGTGTGTGTGCATGTTAATATCAGGGTGTGTGTGCATGTAGTTGTAGCTATACTGTTGATATCAGGGTGTGTGTGCATGTAGTTGTAGCTATCAGGGTGTGTGTGTGCATATAGTTATACTGTTGATATTCGGGTGTGTGTGTGTGCATGTAGTTGTAGCTATACTGTTGATGTCAGGGTGTGTGTGCATGTAGTTGTAGCTATACTGTTGATATCAGGGCGTGCATGTGCATGTAGCTTTACTGTTGATATCAGGGCGTGTGTGTGCATGTAGTTGTACTGTTGATATCAGGTTGTGTTTTCATGTAGTTGTAGCTATACTGTTGATATCAGGGTGTGTGTGTGCATGTAGTTGTAGCTATACTGTTTATATCAGGGTGTGTGTTCATGTAGTTGTCGCTATACTGTTGATATCAGGGTGTGTGTGTGCATGTAGTTGTAGCTATACCGTTGATACCAGGGTGAATGTGTGCATGTAGTTGTAGCTATACTGTTGATATCAGGGTGTGTGTGCATGTAGTTGTAGCTTTACTGTTGATATCAGGGGGTGTGTGTATGTAGTTGAAGCTACACTGTTGATACCAGGGTGTGTGTTCATGTAGTTGTAACTATACTGTTGATATCAGGGTGTGTGTGCATGTAGTTGTAGCTATACTGTTGATATCAGGGTGTGTGTGCATGTAGTTGTAGCTATACCATTGATATCAGGGTGTGTGTGTGCATGTAGTTGTAGCTACACTATTGATATCAGGGTGTGTGTTCATGTAGTTGTAGCTATACTGTTGATATCAGGGTGTGTGTGTGCATGTAGTTGTAGCTATACTGTTGATATCAGGGTGTGTGTGTGCATGTAGTTGTAGCTATACTGTTGATATCAGGGTGTGTGTGCATGTAGTTGTAGCTATACTGTTGATATCAGGGTGTGTGCATGTAGTTGAAGCTATACTGTTGATAGCAGGGTGTGTGTGCATGTAGTTGTAGCTATACTGTTGATATCAGGATGTGTGTGCATGTAGTTGTAGCTATACTGTTGATATCAGGGTGTGTGTGTGCATGTAGTTGTAGCTATACTGTTGATATCAGGGTGTGTGTGTGCATGTAGTTGTAGCTATACTGTTGATATCAGGGTGTGTGTGCATGTAGTTGTAGCTATACTGTTGATATCAGGGTGTGTGCATGTAGTTGTAGCTATACTGTTAATATCAGGGTGTGTGTTCAAGTAGTTGTAGCTATACTGTTGATATCAGCGTGTGTGTGTGCATGTAGTTGTAGCTATACTGTTGATATCAGGGTGTGTATGTGCATGTAGTTGTAGCTATACTGTTGATATCAGGGTGTGTGTGTGCATGTAGTTGTAGTTATACTGTTGATATCAGGGTGTGTGTGTGCATGTAGTTGTAGCTATACTGTTGATATCAGGGTGTGTGTGTGTGTGCATGTAGTTGTAGTTATACCGTTGATACCAGGGTGTGTGTGCATGTAGTTGTAGCTATACTGTTGATATCAGGGTGTGTGCATGTAGTTGTAGCTATACTGTTGATATTAGGGTGTGTGTGTGTGTGCATGTTAATATCAGGGTGTGTGTGCATGTAGTTGTAGCTATACTGTTGATATCAGGGTGTGTGTGCATGTAGTTGTAGCTATCAGGGTGTGTGTGTGCATATAGTTATACTGTTGATATTCGGGTGTGTGTGTGTGCATGTAGTTGTAGCTATACTGTTGATGTCAGGGTGTGTGTGCATGTAGTTGTAGCTATACTGTTGATATCAGGGCGTGCATGTGCATGTAGCTTTACTGTTGATATCAGGGCGTGTGTGTGCATGTAGTTGTACTGTTGATATCAGGTTGTGTTTTCATGTAGTTGTAGCTATACTGTTGATATCAGGGTGTGTGTGTGCATGTAGTTGTAGCTATACTGTTTATATCAGGGTGTGTGTTCATGTAGTTGTCGCTATACTGTTGATATCAGGGTGTGTGTGTGCATGTAGTTGTAGCTATACCGTTGATACCAGGGTGAATGTGTGCATGTAGTTGTAGCTATACTGTTGATATCAGGGTGTGTGTGCATGTAGTTGTAGCTTTACTGTTGATATCAGGGGGTGTGTGTATGTAGTTGAAGCTACACTGTTGATACCAGGGTGTGTGTTCATGTAGTTGTAACTATACTGTTGATATCAGGGTGTGTGTGCATGTAGTTGTAGCTATACTGTTGATATCAGGGTGTGTGTGCATGTAGTTGTAGCTATACCATTGATATCAGGGTGTGTGTGTGCATGTAGTTGTAGCTACACTATTGATATCAGGGTGTGTGTTCATGTAGTTGTAGCTATACTGTTGATATCAGGGTGTGTGTGTGCATGTAGTTGTAGCTATACTGTTGATATCAGGGTGTGTGTGTGCATGTAGTTGTAGCTATACTGTTGATATCAGGGTGTGTGTGCATGTAGTTGTAGCTATACTGTTGATATCAGGGTGTGTGCATGTAGTTGAAGCTATACTGTTGATAGCAGGGTGTGTGTGCATGTAGTTGTAGCTATACTGTTGATATCAGGATGTGTGTGCATGTAGTTGTAGCTATACTGTTGATATCAGGGTGTGTGTGTGCATGTAGTTGTAGCTATACTGTTGATATCAGGGTGTGTGTGTGCATGTAGTTGTAGCTATACTGTTGATATCAGGGTGTGTGTGCATGTAGTTGTAGCTATACTGTTGATATCAGGGTGTGTGTGCATGTAGTTGTAGCTATACTGTTGATATCAGTGTGTGTGTGCATGTAGTTGTAGCTATACTGTTGATATCAGGGTGTGTGTGTGCATGTAGTTGTAGCTATACTGTTGATATCAGGGTGTGTGTGTGCATGTAGTTGTAGCTATACTGTTGATATCAGGGTGTGTGCATGTAGTTGTAGCTATACTGTTAATATCAGGGTGTGTGTTCAAGTAGTTGTAGCTATACTGTTGATATCAGGGTGTGTGTGTGCATGTAGTTGTAGCTATACTGTTGATATCAGGGTGTGTATGTGCATGTAGTTGTAGCTATATTGTTGATATCAGGGTGTGTGTGCATGTAGTTGTAGCTATACTGTTGATATCAGGGTGTGTGTGTGCATGTAGTTGTAGTTATACTGTTGATATCAGGGTGTGTGTGTGCATGTAGTTGTAGCTATACTGTTGATATCAGGGTGTGTGTGTGTGTGCATGTAGTTGTAGTTATACCGTTGATACCAGGGTGTGTGTGCATGTAGTTGTAGCTATACTGTTGATATCAGGGTGTGTGCATGTAGTTGTAGCTATACTGTTGATATTAGGGTGTGTGTGTGTGTGCATGTTAATATCAGGGTGTGTGTGCATGTAGTTGTAGCTATACTGTTGATATCAGGGTGTGTGTGCATGTAGTTGTAGCTATCAGGGTGTGTGTGTGCATATAGTTATACTGTTGATATTCGGGTGTGTGTGTGTGCATGTAGTTGTAGCTATACTGTTGATGTCAGGGTGTGTGTGCATGTAGTTGTAGCTATACTGTTGATATCAGGGCGTGCATGTGCATGTAGCTTTACTGTTGATATCAGGGCGTGTGTGTGCATGTAGTTGTACTGTTGATATCAGGTTGTGTTTTCATGTAGTTGTAGCTATACTGTTGATATCAGGGTGTGTGTGTGCATGTAGTTGTAGCTATACTGTTTATATCAGGGTGTGTGTTCATGTAGTTGTCGCTATACTGTTGATATCAGGGTGTGTGTGTGCATGTAGTTGTAGCTATACCGTTGATACCAGGGTGAATGTGTGCATGTAGTTGTAGCTATACTGTTGATATCAGGGTGTGTGTGCATGTAGTTGTAGCTTTACTGTTGATATCAGGGGGTGTGTGTATGTAGTTGAAGCTACACTGTTGATACCAGGGTGTGTGTTCATGTAGTTGTAACTATACTGTTGATATCAGGGTGTGTGTGCATGTAGTTGTAGCTATACTGTTGATATCAGGGTGTGTGTGCATGTAGTTGTAGCTATACCATTGATATCAGGGTGTGTGTGTGCATGTAGTTGTAGCTACACTATTGATATCAGGGTGTGTGTTCATGTAGTTGTAGCTATACTGTTGATATCAGGGTGTGTGTGTGCATGTAGTTGTAGCTATACTGTTGATATCAGGGTGTGTGTGTGCATGTAGTTGTAGCTATACTGTTGATATCAGGGTGTGTGTGCATGTAGTTGTAGCTATACTGTTGATATCAGGGTGTGTGCATGTAGTTGAAGCTATACTGTTGATAGCAGGGTGTGTGTGCATGTAGTTGTAGCTATACTGTTGATATCAGGATGTGTGTGCATGTAGTTGTAGCTATACTGTTGATATCAGGGTGTGTGTGTGCATGTAGTTGTAGCTATACTGTTGATATCAGGGTGTGTGTGTGCATGTAGTTGTAGCTATACTGTTGATATCAGGGTGTGTGTGCATGTAGTTGTAGCTATACTGTTGATATCAGGGTGTGTGTGCATGTAGTTGTAGCTATACTGTTGATATCAGTGTGTGTGTGCATGTAGTTGTAGCTATACTGTTGATATCAGGGTGTGTGTGTGCATGTAGTTGTAGCTATACTGTTGATATCAGGGTGTGTGTGTGCATGTAGTTGTAGCTATACTGTTGATATCAGGGTGTGTGCATGTAGTTGTAGCTATACTGTTAATATCAGGGTGTGTGTTCAAGTAGTTGTAGCTATACTGTTGATATCAGGGTGTGTGTGTGCATGTAGTTGTAGCTATACTGTTGATATCAGGGTGTGTATGTGCATGTAGTTGTAGCTATATTGTTGATATCAGGGTGTGTGTGCATGTAGTTGTAGCTATACTGTTGATATCAGGGTGTGTGCATGTAGTTGTAGCTATACTGTTGATATCAGGGTGTGTGCATGTAGTTGTAGCTATACTGTTAATATCAGGGTGTGTGTTCAAGTAGTTGTAGCTATACTGTTGATATCAGCGTGTGTGTGTGCATGTAGTTGTAGCTATACTGTTGATATCAGGGTGTGTATGTGCATGTAGTTGTAGCTATACTGTTGATATCAGGGTGTGTGTGTGCATGTAGTTGTAGTTATACTGTTGATATCAGGGTGTGTGTGTGCATGTAGTTGTAGCTATACTGTTGATATCAGGGTGTGTGTGTGCATGTAGTTGTAGTTATACCGTTGATACCAGGGTGTGTGTGCATGTAGTTGTAGCTATACTGTTGATATCAGGGTGTGTGCATGTAGTTGTAGCTATACTGTTGATATTAGGGTGTGTGTGTGCATGTTAATATCAGGGTGTGTGTGTGCATGTAGTTGTAGCTATACTGTTGATATCAGGGTGTGTGTGCATGTAGTTGTAGCTATCAGGGTGTGTGTGTGCATGTAGTTGTAGCTATACTGTTGATGTCAGGGTGTGTGTGCATGTAGTTGTAGCTATACTGTTGATATCAGGGCGTGCATGTGCATGTAGCTTTACTGTTGATATCAGTGCGTGTGTGTGCATGTAGTTGTAGTTGTACTGTTGATATCAGGGTGTGTTTTCATGTAGTTGTAGCTATACTGTTGATATCAGGGTGTGTGTGTGCATGTAGTTGTAGCTATACTGTTTATATCAGGGTGTGTGTTGATGTAGTTGTCGCTATACTGTTGATATCAGGGTGTGTGTGTGCATGTAGTTGTAGCTATACCGTTGATACCAGGGTGAATGTGTGCATGTAGTTGTAGCTATACTGTTTATATCAGGGTGTGTGTTCATGTAGTTGTAACTATACTGTTGATATCAGGGTGTGTGTGTGCATGTAGTTGTAGCTATACCGTTGATACCAGGGTGTGTGTGCATGTAGTTGTAGTTATACAGTTGATACCAGGGTGAATGTGTGCATGTAGTTGTAGCTATACTGTTGATATCAGGGTGTGTGTTCATGTAGTTGTAGCTATACTGTTGATATCAGGGTGTGTGTGTGTGCATGTAGTGGTAGCTATACCATTGATACTAGGGTGTGTGTGCATGTAGTTGTAGCTATACCGTTGATATCAGGGTGTGTGTATGTAGTTGTAGCTATGCTGTTGATATCAGGGTGTGTGTTCATGTAGTTGTAGCTATACTGTTGATATCAGTGTGTGTGTGTGTGTGTGTGTGTGTGTGTGTGTGTGTGTGTGTGTGTGTGTGTGTGTGTGTGTGTGTGTGTGTGTGCATGTAGTTGTAGCTATACTGTTGATATCAGGGTGTGTGTGTGCATGTAGTTGTAGCTATACTGTTGATATCAGGGTGTGTATGTGCATGTAGTTGTAGCTATACTGTTGATATTAGGGTGTGTGTGCATGTAGTTGTAGCTGTATTGTTGATATCAGGGTGCGTGTGTGCATGTAGTTGTAGCTATACTGTTGATATCAGGGCGCGTGTGTGCATGTAGTTGTAGCTATACTGTTGCTATCAGGGCGTGTGTGTGTGTGCATGTAGGTGTAGTTATACTGTTGATATCAGGGTGTGTGTGTGTGTGTGCATGTAGTTGTAGCTATACTGTTGATATCAGGGTGTGTGTGTGTGCATGTAGTTGTAGTTATACTGTTGATACCAGGGTGAATGTGTGCGAGTGTGCGCACATTATTTAGCAATGTTGCTGATGTTGACATTTATTTATATGTATTTACTACCTGCATATACATTATGTATATTATCTGTGATGCGACGACCACAATTATGCGATCAGGTTTATCACTATTATATTTTAGACACAGCTTTTAATTATGCATTTACTTGGTTTTTATGGATGTTGCACACAAATTTCCCTTCATGGGACAATAAAGTATTATTTTAATTAATTTAATTTTAATTTTAATCCGTGGTGCAACAAACCCAGGGCATCTAAATTATAATCATTACAGGTACGCCATCTGGAGATCATCATTTCTCTCAGGTAGGAGAAAGACCCTCTAGAAAATCTGTGCATACCAAAAACGAGTAAATAACTATAAATAATGACCGCTGTAGACATTGTTGTCATTTGGTGAATTGGTCACCACTCAATTGTAAGAGATAAGCCTCAAGAAAAAAAATGCAGATCATTCAAAAACATGTAAATAATTATAAATAATGATATCCATGTTTTTTTAAATACACTGCTTACTAGTGAATCTGAGGTAAATTGTCGAAGGACACGAACAAACATAGCAATCTTGAGACAAGTGGAACTCAATGCCTTGGAGGAGATACAATTACAAAGGTTCAAAGTTGGCATATTAATATACAGACATCACCTGTTATGGATGTGGGTGACACCAAATTAATCACTACTTTTATCACAGCAAACATTTTTTATAAATTATAGAGCTCTTGTGATATAATATAATAAAACTATCTCCATTTATAACATTATCATGTAAGAAGACCTTATTATCGTCAATGATGTTGTACCAATGTGTAGCCAAATAGTAATCAAAGACTATACGTAATGCACACATCTATTTGCACTATAATACTAATGGCTTAATAATGCTACATTCATCCAAAAAATTATTATACAGTCACAGAGTAACAGCAGAAATTTGACCCAATTTACGCGACAGCCTAATGATAATCCGTTCGTTGCAAGCGCCTGTCACACAAACTGGCCAAGTCAGACGGTGCAGGTGTGCCAACATAAGACCAGGTAAACATTAAATATAAGGTGAAACCCGGTCAATGATACGGTATTATGAAAGTGCAACTGTACAAGAAATTATTATTAGATGACGCGTCATGATCGCAAACGCACCGATATCATCCCCATCTCAACCGGGCTTTTCGGCAATTGAATGTAACAAGCGCACAGTGGTGCTATTGTTTCGTGTCAACTCACACGGGCAATTAACCGGTTTTAAACGTCCACTGACACAACTCTAACAGTAGCGTATATCCAAAGCTTTACTAATTCCACAAGAGGGACGGGACTACTCCATTATATTGATGACAGTTACGCAACGATGGTCAATTACCGACTGCCACACGTGGGGTAAGGCGGGAGTGTGTTCAGTGGTCACAACAGCTGATCGGAACATATTTTGACAACAATAACAGAAGGTGATTTTCGACCAATTAGCGTCGCGGCGCATCCTTTAAAACGATAACGACGCGGTGTACGCATCGCACAAATCACTCACCCACTAGGATCGGCACTTTCTTAGCCCACGTCAATAATTCCCTCCGAAAAGAGCGGCGTTCTTGTACGCAGCGCTGACGGCTACAGTCGACCATGGTACAAGCGGCCTGCCTCCTTTACGTCATCAAATTTAGGTCAGCAGCGCGCGGAGCTTCCCCCAAATTCTGATGACGTAGCTCGCACCTGTCATCGCACCGCTGAGCAGCCACGACGGGCAGACGACATTAAATCGACAGGTGAGTGGAAGGCGTCGGGACAACAAACATTTGACCACCATTCGTCTTTCGCCACGCTCAGACGTCGGCAATAAGTTAATCTAATTTTGGGACGTTTGTGAGCGGCGTTTGATGGAGGAATCATTAGGTGACACCGTTCGGGTCGCCGCGTCGGTGTTTATGCGGTTGGGTGGCGCGTGCGTCGACCGGCTATTTTTGGCGACGCTACTGATTGGTGCTTAGTCAGTCACTGGTTTAATAGACGCTGTTCCGGGTTGCTGTCACGATCGACGTGTAGTCTGCAGACCTGCGCTTTAGTGTTGCACTAGGAGTTGCCCAAAAGTACGTGTTAGTTACCCCAAAACTTCGTCTGCCGTTTGTTAGATTTGTGTTTTGATCTTCTTCGTTGTCAGGATAGAAGGTAAGTTTGTACAGGTCTCCAACCCGGATTCAGGAAGCAACTACCCATTCACTGTTAGTTAGTTAGTTAGTATGGGTGTTGTCATATTTTTTGTAATTCTGACAGTGCTTTGTATTCTGGTTCACCTGAACTTTTACTCTTCGAGACTGCAAGATGTTAAAGCGAGGTGGTCTGTTCAGTTACCTGAAATTAATCTGCCAGGGGTGATAATTATTAGGAGAACGTCCCAATTTGTGATCGGAATCAAGTGTGGGAACCATCCAACTTCAAAGGTACTTCCTGCTTGGGACATTATGCTAAACAATCACAAAAAACATCAAATATATTTATGTGCATCACGATTATGTTTACTGTCACGTAACTTTAATAATCACCATGACTATTATTATAAATTTGAAATACTGGTTTATTGGGTGTGCATGCATGTGTGTGTGCTTATTACAGTTTAATAACGATCCAAATACCCTAAAAAAAACTACATTTTCGTCCTGCTGAATCCTCAAGATCACCAGTACTACCTAGACAGGATGTTCATATTTATTCTAGTATTAAGAACATTATAGTAAAAATGAGGAATGGGCAGCCTTAGTTTAAGCAGTAGACAGGATCTTGAACCTGTTGTTCCTGCTTGCAGAATGCATGCCCACTACAAGTACCCAGACGGGAGTGAGTACAGCGGGGACTGGAATGAGCAGGGTCAGAGACACGGCAGTGGCGAGATGAAGTTCCCAGACGGCACCCGATACAAGGGCACATTTGAGAATGGTCTCTGTTCTGGTTACGGCGTCATGCACTTTGGAGATGGAAGCAGGTATGATGGCATTGATATATCAAATTAATGTATGCAGTAAACTTCAGATGTAACAAATCGCTCGGGACAAGCCAACTTATTCATTATTTATCCAAAATGTGTTATATCTGAAATTTATTGTATATTAGACAAAACAATGGACCAATTCATTTATTCGGTATAAGCGAAATTTGTTATATAAGCTAATTCGTTATATCTAAGATTTTCTGTACTAGCATACACCGTCCCATAGAGCAACAAACCAGGAGCACATTTATCATCATTACAGTCTTTTGAACTAAAACTTGTTCCCGTGACTATTTAATTTCTGCTGTCACCAATTACAGCATTGCATGAAGCAAATAATAATTGTAACCACACAAGTAGTGCCATCTGGGGAATTTAGTAAAAAAAGTAAAAAAATCAAAGTAACTACCTTTATGGTTTTTTTCAAATAAATTGCCAATTGGTCTATCAGAGGCCATATTGTCCAATGAACCAAATTATTATAGAAACAGGTGAATGGGCCTCGGTGCCTGAGAGGACATAGACTTACAAAACTGAACAAATTAGTATATTAATTAATAGAGGTTTATTTTGACCAATATTTATAGCAAATGCAGTGACAATATTTACATACATGAGAACGTGTACAGCATTCGTCCTGTTAGGCATACAGTGTGCTTTATAATATTTGAGGTAATGCAAGGTATACAAAAATCTGTTCTACTAAGCATGTACACCATTTCTATGTTTATAAAACCAGTGTGCTATAAATTATACAAATATCCAACATTTTGTACACTACTGCTGATATTGCATGTATTTGAACTGCATGTTTGTATATGAAATTTTAGTAATTATATTTAAAAAAATTATCCATTGTCTATTGTATTTTACATTTTTAAATACAGCATTTAGATATTAAAAAAAGTTTATTTTATTTGAAAACGTATTTGAACTAAGTTTGTTTGTTTCAGTTATGAAGGGGAATTGAGCAATGGAAAATTCCATGGCTCTGGTGTGTTCACACGACAAGACAGAATGAAATTTGAGGGGGAGTTCCGAGATGGGAAAGTCTGGGGCTTGGGTGAGTGTTGTCGGGAAATCAAAAAGCTATCTATATATATATATATATATATATATAGATATATATATATACAGGTTGGTATTAAGTCAGTGATTGCAAAATTCACCAATTAAAATCTATCAAAACATCTGCTCATGGATATGTGGGAAACATTCTCCTCCAATAAGTTTTTATTCGTTCTCGCAGAATCACACATTACCTAATACGTATATTTCTTAAAGAAGTAATGTAAAAGCAATTTGTGAGGTCTGAACTATTGTGTGAAATGTAGTAACACAATTGTGCCTGTGTTTACAAGAAGATACTAATGTGTGTGGCTAAATAAACACTTAATCTAGTTTAACACAATTATTTGGCCTATGTTTACAAGAAAATACTAATGTTTGTGGCTAAATAAACATGCTGATTTTAATCTAGTTTAACACAATTTTGCCTGTGTTTACAAGAGTATACTAATGTTTGTGGCTAAATAAACACTTAATCTAGTTTAACACAATTATTTGGCCTATGTTTACAAGAAAATACTAATGTTTGTGGCTAAATAAACATGCTGATTTTAATCTAGTTTAACACAATTTTGCCTGTGTTTACAAGAAGATACTAATGTTTGTGGCTAAATAAACACTTAATCTAGTTTAACACAATTATTTGGCCTATGTTTACAAGAAAATACTAATGTTTGTGGCTAAATAAACATGCTGATTTTAATCTAGTTTAACACAATTTTGCCTGTGTTTACAAGAAGATACTAATGTTTGTGGCTAAATAAACACTTAATCTAGTTTAACACAATTATTTGGCCTATGTTTACAAGAAAATACTAATGTTTGTGGCTAAATAAACATGCTGATTTTAATCTAGTTTAACACAATTTTGCCTGTGTTTACAAGAAGATACTAATGTTTGTGGCTAAATAAACACTTAATCTAGTTTAACACAATTATTTGGCCTATGTTTACAAGAAAATACTAATGTTTGTGGCTAAATAAACATGCTGATTTTAATCTAGTTTAACACAATTTTGCCTGTGTTTACAAGAAGATACTAATGTTTGTGACTAAATAAATACACTGATTTTACCTCACCAGGGGGTAAAATGTAGTCGTTTTGATGTTGAAATTAATAAATCTGCCTGGGGATGATATGTAAAATTGAACTGTGTTAGAATAAAAAGGTTCTACCCTGTGTAGGGACCAGAGGGAGTAAAAAATACTACAACCAGAACAAAATTGGCTCTTTTGTGTAGTCACAGAGCCAGTAGCCTCACAAAAATACCAACATTAGCTGCTACCAAACATTTGCTCTGACCATGGAGCAAGTGCCATGGTCAGACATGGACACACGCTCTGTATAAGATTCGTCTATCCAGAATTAGTGTCGGTAGTAATTTCTAACCGGAAGTCTACCATGTTGACCATGGGAAAGTGAGCAGCGTTGAACATCAAAAGGTTAACTCAGCCCGACTCGGCTGTATTGCCAATACATAAAGCTTGTTTTGAAATTGGATGTGTTGTTTACTGTTTGAACATGCACCCGTGGTTATGCCTTCAAATTGTGACCGTTGTTATAGGCTTACGAAACACAATTTGGTGGGAAGTATAACTTCAACGTAGTATAATCTTAAGAACATTATATTAATAAATACATGAAAAACTAGGAACATGCTATGTTCATTTTATGGTTGATCAGCCTGGATACAACTCTATATATGAACTTACCTTTAGTAAAGAATGTTGTATTGTTTATTTATTAACATTGTTGCTATGTTTCGTGCAGGTCTTGTGACGTTTGCTGATGGCAGTCATGGCATGCCAAGGAACGAAGGGTACTTCGAGGGAGACGCCATAAGGAGACAGGAGAAGTGTCAAAATGCCGTGATGAAGGGGCGACAGGCTGCAGATAGGGCAAGGGTGTTATAGGACTGTCTGTTATACTGCCATTGAAGACATTATTATTTTAAGCACACCTGTCAATGTTTGCTTCAACAGAAAAACTGAGATACCATCAGAATTCCAACAGTTTGTATCTACTGGTAATTCACGCCCAAAATCTAATTTATTCCTCCAAGTGTTCGTCCTGTATTTAAGTTCTAACCTTTGGAAGGTAAATTATTTGTTACATCTTAGTAGTAGAATTCTACCATACTCCACATAACTTGGCAACAGTTCATTAAAAAACAGAATCTATGTTAATAATAATTGATCACTCAGATAAGGTTTATGTAAACCACACATGCTGGTTGTCCTATACATACCAGGTGTTTATTCAGCTGCTTTCACTGTGGAAATTAATAAAAAATCTGTGTTGTATTAATCCTGGAGATGAACTCTGATAGGTGTAAAATATTAGTCCTTCATGCGAAATGTTTGTCACTATAGCCAGCATTTACTTCTGTTGTTTTTGTCTGTATATATATAATTTACTTTGTATGCCATGGCGATACACGTACAATGTAAATATGCAATGAAAAGTAAGTCAATGTGTTTGTATATAACGGAATCTCACACACATATAAATATATGCAAGTTTTATCATTTATTCTTTAAAAGGTTTATTATTTTTGTTTTCTGTAGCAAACACGACTGCATGTAAAAGATAAATTGTGAGATAGAAAAGTGTTCTTTATTCATTCATTGTGTCATTGTGATCCATACAAATAAAACTGATTCAGCCATGAATACAGTCTGGGTTTTTAATCAGTAAAAATATATTGAGAGATTTGAGTGTTACCAAAAAATATTCTGTTGCCATTGACGTAAACTTTTTTAGTTCTCTGATTTTACTACAAATAAAACTTTCGATATGATATAACAAAGATATATATTCCTAAATGCAGCATAGACAGGCATACATACATTCTTTGTGTGCCATGTACATTCACATACAAACACACATACATAATGGTATACATTGCATACAGCCATACGATGTCATACATACGTGCACACACGCATACACTTTCACGCTAAGGGTTACGCACTGATTGTCGACAGAATAAGTTATACGTGAAGGGCAGACAACACTAGCTACATGCTAAGGATCGACAGTAGTAGCAACGTGCGAAGAGTCGGCAGTAACTGATGTTATATTATGTAAACAGCCGACCTTAGCGTCAACACGCATAGGGTCGACAGCAGCGACACCCATGCACAGGATGAATAGTAGCGGCTACATGCACGTAAACGACAGCGACAGCTACACACGGATTGATAGCTACAGAGCGGGAACCCAGCACTTTTATTTGTATAAAAAGGGCCAGAATGGTGCCGTACGTGCTTCCGTACTGTCCTTCGATGACATAATGGAAGAAGCTCTCATATTCCTTCATGAGATTCTTGAACAATGCAATCTCAACGATTGATTGTGTGTTCGAGAGTGCCGTCACAGTCTAACATCGTTGTCATCATCTCCTTGTACTTGGCGAACAGTGCTCGTTCCATGACAGCAGCCAAAAGTTGTTGGATCTTGGTACATCGGTTGTTGAATTTCCCGTTCATGAAGCCAGCAAGCGATCCATCAGCCAAGACACCATCTTCTATCAGTCTGGTTCATGTTGCAAGGAAGCTCCGATGAGCATGCGGAAAAACAGGAGCACCAGCTGGGGAATGTGGGGAGGGATCTCCTTCGCTGTTTTAAACAGACAGGGCTCTGGTTATGGGTGGACGTTTCGGCGCCCTAAAAACTAACCGAACAGCTAGCCTCTGCTTTGCGGTGTAGGTTCTTAAACCAAAGGCTAAGTGTGAGGTTCCCAACAGTGCTGTTGGACATTTTTCGTTGCTGCACCGCTGTAACTTCAAATTCTCTACTAGCTGTCTCGACTGTTAACTCATGACATCCGAACACGGGGAGGGGGTGCTTAATAAATTTGGAGGGGGCAGAAAACCATATGTCTGCCCTCCAATTGCACACACCTTTCACAGTCGACAAAACTACACATCACTTGTCTCATAAAAATTAGATTTCCATCCGCCATTAACGCTCGCCACAAAAACAAACATTCACGCTCACATTCAATGGGGGGAGGCAGAACCATATATATATAGCTACCCCCTGCCGCTCCACCCACCCCCCTGTTACCGCACCTGTGGCAATAGGCAAGGTACGACAGACTGGCAACTCACTGCAGCTGCGTTGCCTCTTTATATCGTCCCAACCCTCCTGGACAACAGGATTCAGAGGTGGATTAATTGGCGAAGTTTGTGGAATCGTTTGGTTGCGCATCGCATTTTTCCACCTTAAAAGCTCCACGCGCAGCCATTCTTGAGTCTTCCATTCATCACCTATTATTCTAATCATCCCTCAAGTCCTGCGGCGATGGGCAACTGGTGACAGGGGCAGGCAAAATGACTGCTGGAAGCTTCTAGCCATAAACCTGCACGTAGGCGGTGCGAGTGAGATGGTCGCTTTGTGCTTGAATGAAGTAGCAGCACAACCAGACAGCTACCCACATGACCGAGCAGCCCTGGATAGGAACCATTCTACTCGCCCTAAGTTGGGTAGGGGGCTAGGAGAGGTGCCTCAAACATAGCTTATTTCACTGTCTTCAGCTGGGAAGCCGCGCTAAGCGAAGTCACTCGTATGCGGTTGCAAACAACAATGAAACAAAACACATCCAGCGCCTGAGCATCGCTGTATGGAACGCCAGAACGCTCATGGACAAAGTAGGACAGCAATCGCCCTGAACATCGGACAGCTATTGTGGGCATGAAACTTACCCGCTGTGGCATCGACGTAGCTGCTTTGTGCGAAACCAGATTTTCCGATGAAGGCCAACTCAGTGAAAAAGACTATATTTTCTTTTGGAAAGGAACGGCAAATGATGAACCAAGGATACACGGAGTTGTATGTGCAGTAAGAAACTCCATTGCCAGTATACTAGCTGAGCTATCAGTTGGAATAACTGAAAGGTTAATGACGCTGAGACTGATGCTTGCTAACTCGCGTCTCGCAATACTTATCAATGCCTACTCACCAACTCGGGTACGGCAGACGAAACAAAAGAAGGTGTTTATACGAATGACAAGAGTTTCTTTCTTGGAGATTTCAATGCTCGTATAGGGAAACTGTAAACCTATTGGATGGTATCATTGGAAGAAACAGGGCAGGGAATATAAATGACAATGGGGTGCTACTATTCAGCAAATGTGCAGAACACGAGCTGCTAATCATGAATTGCACCTTTCGCATGAAAGATAAGTCCAGAACATCATGGATGCATCCCAGGTCAAAATATTGGCATCTGATTGACTATGTCATCACACGTCAACGTGATCGTGCAGATGTCCTCATTACTAAAGTAATGCGTGGCTCTACAGCCCGTTAGACTGACCACAGGCTAATCCGTGCCAAATGAGAAATTCAAATCACACGAACATACCAGAAACAACGCTACAAGGTGGAAGCTAGATGTGGGCAGATTGAAAGACACAGACGTCAGCCATCAGCTCCAACAGAATCTTCTGGTAAACGAGGAATGGATCTCGCTCCGCAATATAACACCACACAAGTATGCGAAGAAACACTTGGATATCAGACCAAACACCACCAAGATTGGTTCAACGAAAATGACACAACAATCAAGGATCTGATCGACACGAAACGAGCTGCCTTCAGCGAACTATACAAGCATGAAATCTTAACGAAGCACCTACATCGTCTTGTTCAGAAGATCAGGAATACGGAGGAGATACCCCAGGATTTAAAGGATGCCATCATCGTCACCATCTTTAAGAAGGATGACATGGCTGAATGTGGCAACTTCCGCGGGATCTCCCTGCTACCAGTTGCTGGAAAGATCTTTGCCAACCTAAAGCCATTATCGAAGAGTGTCCTACCTGAAACACTGTGCAGTTTCCGACCCACACGTGACACTGCAAACATGATTTTGCTGCTCGTCAAGTGTAAGACAAATGTCGTGAACAAAGACGTGACCTGAACTTCGCCTTTATTGATCTAACTAAGGCATTTGACTCTGTTAACAGAGATGCTTTATGTAGCTGCCTTGTCCTTCTTGGATGTACTCCTAAATGTGTCTTTGTTGCACGACAACTATACACAAATATGAAAGGATGTGTCTTAATTGAACGATGGTGATAAATCGGAACCCTTTGACATCAAGACTGGTGTTTAATGTAAGCTGCCTCAGAGCTAGATCGAAAGTAACCATTGTTGGTCTTCGGTACTCGGACGATTGTGCAGTTGTCGCTCATTGAGCACGAGATCTCCAGAACACGCTTGATGCCCTTGTAGACGCAAGTAAGCTCTTCGGACACTCAGTTAATGCAACAAAGACAACCATTCTACATCAACCGGCACAATCATCAGCCACAACACCGCCACCATCTGCAAATCTAGAATCGGTCTGTTCAGTCACCGACGCACTCATCAGATGGAACTGAATATTATCATCATCATCTTCATTATGACTCGGACAATAATACTCGACAACGAGTGATTGCAAGAGAGAGAGAGGGGAAGAGGGGGCGGAGGAGAAGGGGGGGAGAGGGGGAGAGGGAGAGAGAGAGGGGGGGGAGAGAGGGGAGAGAGGGGGAGAGAGGAATAGAGGGGGAGAGAGAGATGGAGAGAAAGAGAGTTGTGTGTGTGTGTGTGTGTGTGTGTGTGTGTGTGTGTGTGTGTGTGTGTGTGTGTAGGCGTGTGTTGGCGTGTGTGGGCGTGGGTGGTGATGACTTTTTGTTACCCCTCCACGTACCACACCCTGCATGTAAACACCTACCTGATGTCAATCTTGTCAAAAGTACCTTTGGCGGTTTAACCTCCAACCTAACTCCTAGCCCATTTTGCACACCAGACCAACCATAAATTGACATTTTCTACGTGTAAGCGTAGCACGAAGCTCCTCCTGGCGTGTGTGTGCGGTGTGCGGTGTGCGTGCGTGTGTATGTGTAAACCACACATTTACACACATAGACACACACACACACATCGCACACACACGCGCGCGCACGCACACACTCACACACGCACACACAATGTTTATTAGCACAAGTCACCTTATAGAAGCAACGCCTACTTCTGGCAGGATCCTAGAGGGGTACCAACATTTTGCACAGGGCCAACTCTTGGCCCGTAATACCGCCAACGTGGGCGATCTTAAAATAGTTTGTAGTAATTCCGTCGGTAGGCGACACTACAAATTGTTTTCGCGCGCAAATGATTCGCGCGAAAAGTTGCGTTTTCTGATTGGGTTAAATGTGTATGTTTTTGTTTATTACGTTTGATTTAAATCCCCAGCGCCAACGTGTTCGTCTGCTACACTGGCTAGTTAGGTTTGTCGACTATTCACTCCGACAGGTAAGGCGTGTTTTATGTTATAGTATGTCAATTTGTTATCTAACGTAATGATGAGCGTAGGACTATTATTAGCCCGTATACAATACAGTCACCCAGGCCATGGGCTTGGCATATCAGCCCGGTAAGGGCCACCCAATGGCAAATGCAGTATTTGGAAGAACTTGGTTGTTAGAACTTCACACATTGACAAAATTGGGGTTTTAATTTAATTAATTATGATGATGGACTCTTAGTTTTAATTATTATTAGTTTTAGCTGCTGACAGATTGACAACGAGCACTCAGTTAACGAAGACATCTGCTTCTGAGTCTGGCTGCCAGCGACGATGTTCTATAGCCAAGACATTCTGCAGAGGCGAGGAGGGAAGTTTGGAATTATATGGTCAGTTTCATAAAATTCAATTATGTGACGTGATTGTGAAAAGGCTGATTACAATTTATCAACCAGTCATGTATTATCTTAACTTTACCGTTTTTGATTTGTGAAAATTGCCAATTATGCCAATATCATGAATATGATTTATTAAAATTTTTAATTTAATGGAAGTTTTGGAACTGGAAACCAATGTGTATCAGTATCATTTGTCTCATGTTATGCAAATAAATTGTCAGAAAAATTGGTTTTAGTGAAATACTTAGTTTCCGTACGAAAACACAGCACCGCACAAAAAGTTTGGTAACAGCGCTTACCGTGCTAGCGGTGATAATATAGTCAATGAAAAAGATATGTTGCTGCACGTGACGTAATTGCCTTGGGACGTCATGGTAAATTCTCGTAAGTTATACACAGAGATCAGCAGCTAGATCTTATGAGGTTTAAAGCGACAGATTTTGGTGTTGGTCGAACAACGACCCAGTAGCTATATATAGAATTGGGATTCCATGCCATGGATTGATAATAAACTTATGACAAATGTGCATACTGTGATATTAACAGTTATTTTGCATTAAATTTAAAATACCAATTTAATATGATGGCAAAAGTACTCAAGATTTATTTGTACATGTAGGATTGCAGCAACAAAGGGAGATCGATTGACCAAACGTGAATATTGCAGTGTCAACGTCATCGGAACATGGTAATTGTGATGTGTTCGTTCTCTGGTGTTTGTGGGTCTTTATTATGTCTTATGACCAGATGTTCTGGTAAAGTCAATCAGACTTTAACTGCAGATGATACAATTCAAATATTTATGTAGTGACTAGTCATCTCTTTATTTCTGAAGCGATATTTAAGCTGGTAGTATGATTCTTTACCCACGACAGTTAACAGATTATATTTGTAAAAGTTTGTATAAATTGTTGAAGTGACTGAAACAGTATTACATTATAGCTTTATATACTTTTGTATGTTTTCATACCAACAGGTTTTTTTTCTCAGTATAATCATTGTTTGTGATTTACGTTCTACTTTGTTTCTGGCTTTCTCTGCAAAATATTATTATCTTGCATGTTTCTAAGCAGAATTCAAATTAGTGCTTGTTTCTCGTTAATATTTTGTGATGATTGATTGATTGATTGCAATGCAAAGAAAGATTGGACATTCAGAGATATTTTGTTGTCTTTTAGCGAAGATACAGATAGGCTAGACGATATTTTGTTGTCTTTCAGCGAAGACATAATTCGCTACATCACCCTGCAGGTGGTGGTGCCACCTGGTGGATCTCGACCACGTCTCTCGCTCTACCTCGCCTCCCAGCTCATGTTTGGCACTGTCGCTGTGTATGACAAGCAGCATGAATACCTCTTTCGTAAGTCTGTAATTTAGTTTTGAAACGGAATTGACCTTTTGGAACTGGAATTCCGCAAAATCAACATTTCGATTTGCGTTTTCAAAAGTTGTACGCTAAGGGCATTGAAGATGTGTTAATTATATATACTTGTCACATCGTTAGAACATGCATAAGTGTACAGATCCCAGTTTCGAACACAAAACTAGATGGCTCGAAGTGATATAGTCTGTGTTTTATAGTTGTAACAAATTCCGTTGGATTGATTATGCACAGTTGTTACTGTGTTGTAAATGTTGCACAAATAAATGTTGTTAGAAAAGGTTAGCCACACAGTAAAACTATTATTTAGACGCAGTAATCCTAAAATTGTGATATTTTAGATATTTCACAGAATGTATTATATTTCAAGTTTTGAAATAAATTATATAACTCATTACCCCAACAGTGCAAGTTATAACATATATATGCCCTTTTATAGACTGCCAGAAATGTTTATAGACTGATAAAAATAAAATATTACGATAGGTCTGCCTTCCATTTTTTTTGCAATAATTTATTTAAAAAAATTAATAATAAAATGTTTTTCCTACCTATCCTATTTTAAAATTAAATATTATCATAGGAAACACTACTATATTTTATTTTGGCCTTATCAAGATGCTAATCAACCGTGAATTGTCTGGTTATTTTTAATAAGTTTTGAATAAAATTTGTTGATATATTGGTATATTATTTTGGCCTTGTTCAAAATGGTGTTGTTTCGACTAATCAGTTTTAGTGATGATTGGTTGGTTCAGTTAATCAATTAAAATCTAGCGCGATCGTTGGTCGTTTTGATATATAAATTGGTTTTGAGTAAAATATTTATGATTACCAACTGTTTGGATTTCGGATTTTTGACATTGTTCAAACTACGAAATGTTCAGAAACGTCATATTATGGGAAGACACGATGCATTTAAAGGGAAACATAAGGGAACTGTTTGGTGTTATGCACCTAACAGAGTTAATGCAAACTAACTATTTCCAACTATAATCACATTTTTAACGTCGGTGGTTTACTGATAATATTATCTCAAAGTGTAAAATTCTAATGAAATCTTTGATAACATGAAGGCAGCTATCTTACTGATGACGACCAAAAGCAACCAATAAACGAGCAGCATTATTTTTACCGCGGTCTTCCGATGATGTAAGCAATGTTGTCAACACATGTTATGGAATACACTGTACAGTTCATTCTGTTCGGTTCATTTTGAAGAAACATGTTTTGAAGTGGATGTATATGTGTAATGCTATGGAATAATACCTGTCGAAACGTCGGCGATGTCGGGTTTTGAAGCTTGGAGCAATGCCGACGATATTTAGTTACAGACCACAGCCGTCGAAACGCCGCACATTCTCCGTCTAGCGCGCTGTCAGGTGTGAAGTCAGATCGCAAGAAGGTTAGTATTGAGTATTCAGTACCTAAATGACAATCTTGTACCATTTCATATTGCAGGATTTGATGTTATATATGTTAGTTAGTTAACTTTCTAGTTTGGGAATGGTGTCAGTAGGAACTGAACCTCAGACAGACTTAGCCTCTGCTCTGCCTCTGAGGAATGCATGCCTTCCATTGGGAATTTGACTTACTTTGATTGGTATCACGGCCGCGTGAACAAAGGCATAGATATGCTGGGAATAATCTAGAACTACATGACACATTGAAGACTAGAAGAAAGCCGACGATTAGGAAAAGTTAACGGCAATCAATTTGCGTGAGCGATAATATAGCACTTTGATTAACGTCACCGGGCAGAAAAGTCTATGACCGCATCAGAATGTTCTGTAATAACATTAGGCGGAATGTGTTTGTGTGTTAAAATGAATTTGTTGTAAATACATTCTGTTGAACATTTGTCTTATAAAAATCACTGACTGATGACCATTGATAAGGGTTCCACTAACTACCCATCAACCGGCAGCAGGGAAATGCTGGATAATCAGCTCCCATTACATAACAGTGACAATGTTTTTATTTCATTAAAAGTGAGTGACAATTCTACTGGTGTATTTGGAATGATAATTGACAATTTGACAACTTTGATTTGATTTTACAAACATCCATAGGCTCCAGATGCACAGCTATCTTGTTATAGTTAGAGGAAAGAAAGTAACGGACACAGTGTAACGGTATAAAAAGTAACACACTTTATATTAGTATTACTATTTTATATATTATAAAAGTACTTTATGTTAAAATAAAGTGTGTTAGGTAAATCTTTGATTTTTAGTCCTTTGGCCGAAGGTCCAAGGGACTATTGCCATCACTCTGCGTCCGCCGTTAGCTGCCGTATCTCAGAAACCATTCAGCAACTTTTTCTCTAATTTTGCATAGACATCTTAGGGCACTGTATTTGATTGAATCATTTTAAGGGCTCCCTAGGGCCTCCAAGGACCCCAAAACTGGTAAAAATGTAACATTTGGCCTATTTTTCAAAAACTGTTCAGCAACTTTTTTTCTAATTTTGCGTAGATGTATCTTAGGGTGCTGCCACTATATACAATAAATCTGTATTTGATTGAATCATTCTAAGGGGCCCCCAAAGTGCAAAAGTTTTACATTATCTAGTGATGTGGTTTTGAGAAGGGCCCTTGAGACCATCCCCAACAGTGGATGTTGTGTATTGTGCCACAAAGTCAACAGCTGTGACTAATCTCTACAGCCTAGTCCATTGAGACCTTGACTAATCTTTAATTGGTTACAGCACCCAGGCAGAGTATACACACTTGACCCCTGTTAGACTGAACAGTTGCCTAACACTTTTAAACTGTATCTTCAAAACTATTGATTTTCTATAATTGCAAGTTGTGTTTATTTTGATGTTCATTTAATTATTATAAAATGGTGTGACTGTGGTGTCTATTGGTTAAGGATGTATTGTTTAGAAACCTATAGGTGACAAACGTAGAGAATTAATATTCTGTCACCTGTAGGTGACAAATATAGAAAATTAATATTCTGGACAACTATAGAGTGAAATATCCTACACTTTATTTATATCAAATGCATTCTACTGTTCTGTTTACGCTTGCCATGCCTTGTGTAGATATGGTACTGTGTAAATCAATTGTATCATATAGACTAATAATTACAGATTCACAATATAGTTGACACCTGAAACAACCAAATGTCAACCATTAGAAGAGTTGACATAGTTCCGCTATACACAAGCAAGAAATCTGTATTTGATTGAATCATTCTAGTGTCATCAGCATATAGTACAACATACATTTTCTACATCATCATCACTAAGGTTGTTGTAAATTTAACCAGCTGCCATGTCAAGTCCATTATAATTGTGACTAACAGTGTTCAAAATTATTCAGGTAAATAGCAAATAACAAAGGACACAATTTTTCTCCTTGCCATACTCTACACATTTTTGTACATGTTGTATACAACTTTCAACACATTACCATTAATACCGAATGAAATTATCTTAGACCACAGGGAGGACCGGTCTACTAAATCAAATGCTTTCTTATAATAGATGAAGGCACAATAAAGCCTTTTGCGTCGAGACAAATACAATTCAACCAATACCCCTATTTGAACACTGCCTTTTCTTCACCTATTACATTCGCTTTGTTTAGGTATGTGGTCAGTCTGGTGTTCTGAACAATCACTAAGGATTAATGAACACTTGTGCAGAATGTCACCCACTTGGTAGGTTTAATTGATCTATTCAGCAATGATGACACTGCTTAGGCCTCACTCTGGACACTGTCATTCTCAGTGTTGTGTATTGTCTTAGTTGGTGCATTGAGCTAATCTACTTGACCATGAATCAGTGGTGGCTCTGGTTGTGTATTACACACAGCTGTGGAGCTAAGATTCTCTGCTTGCTATTGTTTGATGGAAACTGTGACTAATCTGTAATTGGTCACTGGCAGTAGCTTGTGTCAACAGACAGCATTAAGCCACTAGACCCCTGTTAAACTGGACAGTTGCCTGTAGGTTTTAAACTGTGTCAAACTGTGAGTCTACCTTTTGCTCTCAGTTAATCTGTCCTTTTAGTTTTATACATGAAGACATAATCTGGCATAACTTGATAAGTCTTTGTCGCAGCATATTTATACTTCCAGGTGTAAATAGAGAATTTAGGGACTGAAAGAGCAGATAAGAGAAATGATGAACAAAGGAAACCAACCTGGGTTATGTAAAGGGGCAGTACAGAAGGGTTTTTCACCCAGGTGTTGTCAGATGATAAACCCTTTGTGTGTGTACTGGGACTGTTACCATTTATAAATGTAAATTTCTATAAGAAATCATTGTAAATGCAGTAAACCTCGCCTAAGTCGGATTCACCTAAATCGGATCTTCACTCAACTTGGACAGAATTCCGAGGAACAGTTGATTTGTAATTAATTTCCCATTAAAATCTTTGTGTAAGTCGGATCTTTGCCTAACTCGGAATAACTGAGTCGGTCCATTTGATCCGAGATAATGTGTTTTTCCTTGCCTAAGTCGAATTGCAGTATTCAACAAAATCACTTGGTAAGCTATAACCTTAGAGATCCGTGCCAGAATGAAGCATAAAACTGTTTTAATACTGTACAATGTTGTATGTTGCTTTTGGACATCAACATTTATAGAGTTACCGCGTTATTTACAGTTACCTAAGGGCTTTTAGAGGGTTGCCTTTGGCGCTGGTGTATGTCATCTTCGGGTAAGTCAGATTTTTGCGCAACTCGGATTAAATCACTCGGTTCGATTGAATCCAACTTAGGCGAGGTTTACTGTAATTTGTTCATTCAATTCCAATTCAATCTGTTTTTATTTTTTATTCAAGTGTATGTTTTATAAGTTCAATTCCAAATCAAATAAGAATTGATAATGTGTCTGCGACAAACGATCATTTTCACATAAGACGGGTATAGTGGCTGCTTGCAGACTATTGAACCTAAACTCCCATTGGTGTGAAAAAATATCACAATATTTTTTTTTTACTGGTTTTACAATTTGTACTTGAACTGATACTTATCTGTCAACCAAGCAACAGTGTAGCAGTGTAGCAGTGTAGCAGTGTAGCAGTGTAGCAGTGTGGTTTAATTGGTTGTCAGAAAACTACATAAAAAAGTAACAAGAATTAAAGTAACACAAAAGTAACATTATTGATATTATGATTTTATTTATTCATTATAAAAAACTACAAATTGAATAAGGCAATATATATTAACATTTGAAATATTTATTGTTTCATTTAATTTTTAAACTCGACGTAATTATAAATTGAAGTTCTAAATGTCAAATTGCTGTAGCCCAAAAATTACTGGAGTTGAGAGGCTCCTATTTTGGTTTCATGTTCATCTTCTCAAGGGATGTCACCAAATTGATTATTCAAAAACTGAAGAGTTGAGTGCAACCAATTTCAAATTTATTGGTTACCTTCACATAGAATGACCCACTATATGACCATATTATTAATGATAACAAACACTCCATAATTAATCCAGACATGAGCTTTATTCAGTATCTGTCTCTATTGCAGACCATTACACAACCATTGTCCACTCGCATTCCGCTGTCCCCTGGGCCTACTACATCTAGCAAGTCTACTGCACATCACATCAAGTTGGTATGTACTGCATTATTCACATGGAAACTTATTGATTTCTCACTTGAAAAAATAAAATTCTACATTATCTTTTTTGTTGTAATGTGATAATTTAGCAAATTCTTTACCGTAATAGTGCACAGACACAATGTCATGTTTTACAGATTCCACGAAAGAGGGTTGCTCCTACTTCCACCATTATACCACGACATGTTCTGCCAGCTCTTCCCCACCTGACAAATTACTGCCACACTGGACAACTTGAAGTATTTCACAGTTATCTGCTCAAGTACTGCTCCAAAAGACAGCACTTCTTCTATGGAGGTAGGACAGAAGTCATACATTGCAATAGGTATTTAGTTGTAAAAAAATTGACGTCAGTCATTCTAATAATAGCACCACTAACGTATTGTGGCATGGTAACATAGTGGTTAGATCATCAGCATTTGTTAAGTCTCTGCCTTTTCAAAGCTTGAGTTTTGCTCACTCCACATTGCTCCAGGTCACTCGGATATATAAATGAGTACCTGACAGTGATACTATTTTCGTAGTATATGCTGTGTGGAGCTGAATACTTCCCAGAGCAGGATGGTGGTTGAATGGACAGGACTGTCAGGTGTTGACTATGTCACAGAGATGACGTGAATACTTCACAACTGTATTCACTAATTTTAGTGTAATAAATTCTCCATGTAATAGTAACGATAACAAAATACAGTCACTGTATATACCATATATAAGATACATGACAAAAACGAGGTCAACTTTTTTAAACACGATTACTGAGTGCAATTATAGAAGACATATTTATACATTATTGTCATTTGGAAAATGGCGTTTCAAAGTTCACTGAAAGCCGACCAGTCGTAAGGAAAGTCATTCACAGCAGCTTACTAACAAGATATAGATGCTGATGGGTCTGTTGCTTTTTGTTGGTAAGAATTTTATTACAATACTGTATGTCCTGTTTATTATAGGGACGAAAGCACAGCTCATACTGTCTGCTCTGGTATGGAAGTTCTGGCCAAGCCCTAGCGCAGACAACCCTGTTAGCGTTGCGGATGTCTAGTCAAGAAGGCGCAAGCAGTGGTTGCTGCGAACGACAAAACACAGCAGCAGATTTACCTGCAAACCCAAATGTCCATGGAAAGAGTGAATGATGTCTTTGTGAGAAATCTGAAACAGCCAGGAATCACTGTCCCAAATGGAATTGCAGTCTTTGGGGGCAGATGTGCCCAAGCCAATGAAACATGATCTGCTGGCATCAAGAGGCAGTAGATTTGTAAATAAATAGTCAATCCAACTGACAATTGACAAGGACGTTTCAAGGGACTGGCTGTTTTGTTTGCATTTCGACCTACAGCCATAGTTTTGTATAAGGTGACAAATGCATCCTCTAGTTTAATCTAGTTCAGTCCTCCAGTGTCAAGTGGAATCCCTCATGTTGTGTCCCATCAAGTGCAGGGAAGTGTGATCGTATTTGATGGCTGGCACACGCTGGTATAATTCTCAGTACCTTTCGGCCCAGCCTGCCATGGATCCACCAGATGAACTGTCTATATGCAGCACACCTCAGACCTGAAATAAAATAAGGTGCAAATAAATTTACTAACATTGTCAGCAGGTGATGTATGAAAATAGGTTTGAGGTAGTTCATTTCCTTATCAAATTGGTATATATCAACAAGCAGTGTTTTTATGAAATCATTTGAACCTTTCTTCAATTCTCGCATGCTACTCAAAATGTTCTAGAATGATCCTATGTTTACTATTAAACATTAACAAATGTTGGCAGATTTCTACTAACTATGCCTAGTATATACAGTTTATGAAACTTCATACATATTATGTTTATACATTTTAAAATTGCTGTTGCTTTGCTTGATGTTCTGGTTACTGTAGTATTATCTTCATTGTTGATATATGTCAATACATATTTAATAACACATTTCACTGCTGTTATAACACATGAATATATACTTACTTGTTCGTTGGCGGGTCTAGTTGCCAGTTATCTAACTGAATGTGATTCATAGCAACTAGTATATTTCCTTGGCCATTCGTAACGTATCGTAGTCCACCTGCAACAAAAAACGTTTAAATGAAAGTGTTACATGAATGATAAACAAACAGGGATTGTTATTACTACAGTGGAACCTCGCTATATGGTGACCTTGGTAATACAGCCTCGGTATAGTATAGGATATAAGTACTATCGCTAATAAGATAACTTTTATCCAGTCCCAAGGGTGACCTTAAAAGTGAGGTTCCACTGTTCCATTCTGAATGAAGCCAATGTCACAAGCAGCATGGATTAGGATTGTCTTTCTGTATTTATACAAGAATTATGCCCCCTCTATTCAAGCCTATTAAAAGAACAATTAATATAATTTTTTCATACAGTGATACACATGCGTAGTCGTTACTGTAAATATAATAATGGGGACACAACAGTTAACCTGTTTGTTTTCTATCATAGTCGTGGACAATTTTGAACTCGGTTCCTGGAACCGTTTTTAAAACGGCGAAGGTATAACCTTAGGTAATATTCCCATAAAACTGGACACTCGGACACCGAGCCCATGGCACTGGGGCATGAGAACTGAGGACTGTCGTCGAATCGAGGTGTCACCGACTCACTCGGTTCATACGTTTATTTAAATTATTACCCAGCCCGGACCTCATAATGAGCAGATATTTATACTAGACACATAAATAATTACCTTTATCGACATGCTCTGCGACTGCATGCTGACGGGTCGCAGCCGTTTTCTGACAGCAGACACTCCTTTCTGAACCAAAAAATAAACTTGACACTTTCCACAGCGACACCGTCACCATGGCACCAGTTGCCAGTCAGTTACGTCTCGGCTTGTTAGTCGCCTCTGCATTTCTACTTCCCGCGCGTCTTCGTTATCATGCTTATGGTCACCAGAACGCTCTGGTCTATCTTGCAATACTGGCCCATGTGTTTGCAGTTGAAACCGATATCCAGCTACTTTTGAATCTATTTCATCAGACGAAGAATCAGAACCGTAACGACACGCCATCTTGTCTAAACTCAATGGGTAACATCGCACAGCGCCACCTGACGTTTTTTGGAAACACTAGTACACACAAAATCCAGAAAAGTACACAGCATTGCTTACGTCATTTTCTGTTAAAAATGGCGGAATTCATGAAATTCGATACAGGGTGTGTTCAAATATTTTTTACTCTAAACCACTGACGTTAAAAATATGATTATAGTTGGAAATAGTTAGTTTGCATTAACTCTTAGGTGCTTAATCCCAAAAAGTTCCTTTATGTTTCCCTTTAATGTATAAACATCATGGGGTCGGTTGTTAATTAAAGGGAAACAAAAGTAATCTTTTTGGGCTAATGCATCTAAGAGTTTAAAAAAACTAAGCATTAGTAACTACAATCAACAATATTATGCCAGCAGTTTACTAGAATAACCCTTTTGAAGACACAATATTTAAATTGCACAGACAGAGCCACTGTGCTAGAAAGCCTGATGTCACCAATGCCTACATTTCCCAGTTCGGCAGTTGCCAAATGGAGACTATACTTTAGTTTGCGTTGGTGAATTTGTTTTGGTGCTGTAACTGCAAATTCTTTGCGGAAAATTCAAATTGATAAATTTTATTTCATAAATACTTGTTTACTAAATGAAAAAAATAACTAGGGTTTGCATATTTTAAAATACTTTTTAATAGATATGTGAAGTCATCATTTATAAGGAGAACTTTGACATGTTATTGTGCCACATTCACATATGTAAAAAAAATAAATGCAGTGGTAAAATGTCATCTAATGGTGTCCCTTTTTATCTCTAATAGCAAAAGCACCAAAGTTATATTTTGTGTCACATCCAAAACAAGAAATATTCAAACAAAGATATTTGTATAAGTAGGACACCATTTACTGTTAAAAGCCCTATAGGTTCGATTCATTAACGTGCTAATCTAAGGCTAGGCGCGGGTCGAAAATCAATTTTTTGACACTTTGGATGTCATTATTTTCGTACAAGATGACGTCTTGCGCAGCCCCACTGAAAATTTAATTATAAAATACCGATTAGAAATACACGAAAACGAGTACTTTGTTGCATGCCCCGTGATCCAGAAGTTTAAAAAACATCACGTAATCCAACTGATACGTGCAAAACCTGCCATTTATTTGCTTTGATTTTAACATGAAGCGTTCGTGCAACGCCACGATGTTAGTATCAACAGGAAACTTAAAATGTCGTATTTCCACCTGGACAGCCCTCGAACATGTATAATGTAACAACCAACCCTGTTTCTGCGCCAAAACATCCGGTGAAACCATGCTGATAACTCATTTACATAATGTATTATATTGCGTGTATTCTTGTCAATCAATCAACGCCGTTCCTGCGACTGCACCCCCAATGATTCGACAATGAAACCAGCCAAGCATAAGTTTTCTGTCGCCCACGGTTTTGGACGTCGCAAACGCCGTCAAAATAAGAAAGTAGGTGGGAGACAATTGAAGAAAGGTGTGTATATGTGTGTTAGTTCTGTTACGATATAAAAATAAAATAGCACTATGGTAAATGACTGAAAATAGCCAAAGTTATGATCGGTTCATTCAAGTTTTTTCTGTTGCCCTTGGTTACCGAGTTAACCAACTGGCCTTCACATCATATTTTGTTTAAAATTATAATTCTAGAGTAATTTGGAATATCGATTTGAATAACTAATAATGCAATATAAATTGACTACATGAGTGATTGTACTACCGGTAAGTGTACTACCAAGTTAATCCAGTATTACTGACACTGTTGGCAGGAATAGATTCATACTGATAATGTGTCACAGATACTTAGCCATACCCACTATCCTGTCCCTGGGCTTGGCACTGACTCTATATCACAGACAAAATAGTATTATTATTATTATGAAACAGTTATCTTCTGATTGACAAACATCTTAGTTTTAATTATTTATTAATGTAATATAACATTCTACAGTGTGTCCATGTCGTTACTTCCTGCTATTGGTAACACATTTATGCTAAGCTTTTATAAATTTGCAGATGTTTTAAAATATTAATAACTGTTCACTTGACCACATTGAGACATATTTATATAATTTGCTACATGAGGGATTTTTCATGTTTCAGTTGAGCGGTCGGCAGTGCCTTTGCAAGAGCTGCACGAGAAGTCTGTCAGTGAGAGGAAACTCTCACTGAGAAGTGAACCAGATGCACAGCCATCATCGGAGGACAGCCACTTCATCTTGTTTGATCTGGCCATGCTGTGTGAGCCACTGCAGCCTGTTGCGTGTCCTTGCTGCAGCAAGAAGACCCTGTGTGTTGGGGCACCTGGAACGACGAGGGGATACGTTGTCGAGGTTGCCCTGTTGTGCAGCAGCTGTGGCAGTGAGCTGTCACAGTGCTTCACGTCACCAAGGATGACAACGACTGACAACTGCACTCGTCAGCTGTACACCATCAACCACTGTGCTGTGCTTGCAGCTAAGGAGATTGGCCTATGCCAGACGGGGTTGGTGCAGATGACATCACTGATGAACGTTTGGGGCAGCCTCCATCACAAGACCTTTGTTACAATCTCGGCAACCATCCAACGCAAGTTGTATGGCGTTGCGGTTGAGACACTGTCGGCTTCGCACCGCACTGTCCACCGGGTGTACGAGGAGGTGTACGGACCATGCGAGGGACCACGGCAGCTGGCTGTCAGCTACGACGGCACCTGGAAGAAACATGGCTTCCCGATCGGCGTTGGCTTCGTGATTAACACCCTGACAGGCCTCGTACTCGACTGCTCTCAAGGTACTGTATCGAGTGCGAGTTGGTTGGCAAGCAGCTAAGTGGGGAGGAGCTAGAGATGTGGCAACATCTCCATGAGGACTCCTGCACCATCAACCACTGGGGATCAAGTGGGTCGATGGAGACGGAGGCAGCAAAGGTGATGTGGGTGAGGTCCGTTGAGCTGGTGGATGCAGAGTACACCTCCCTGCTTGGTGACGGTGATGCTGCTGTACTGTCGGCCCTCAACACCCTACGGACCTGATGTGGAGATCACCAAACACGAGTGTATCAACCACATCAGTAAGAGGATGTTCCAGGGACTGGAGACGGCAGTGAAGGAGTCAAAGGCTGCGGCCTCGGTGGAAAGGGTAAACTTACCCAAGTACCTATGAAGCAGTGGTCACAGTACTACCACAATGCCATTGTCAAGCACACCCCAGACGTTGCCAAGACCCGGGATGCCAACTGGGCCATCTACGAACACAATGTGTCAACGCAGGACCAGCCACAACACGACAAGTGTGACGTCAACTGGTGTTGGTGGCTGCAAGCCATGGCTGCTGGGCTCGATCCGGAGGAGAGTCATCGAGAGGGACGACATGACCTACCGCTACCACTACCGACTGCCAAACGACTGCTGCCTCTCTTCGAGCGCCTCACCAAGCCAGACTTGCTGGAACGGTGCATGTCGCTCAGCACATCAAATGCAAATGAGTCGCTGCATTCACTCATCTGGAAGAGGGCACCGAAGGTTGTGCTTGCGTCAAGAGGCACTATCGAAATTGCATGTGCATGGATAGGAGGCAAATCAGGAAAGACACAGAATCGGCAAAAGTGGAAACAAAGACCAACCGCAAGAGGAAGGTCCTGACAGAGCTGCACACACATGCACCATGGCTGAGAGTGAGGGCCACCTCTACAGTGCTGGCGGCTGGTAAACAGTGTGAACTCTGAAATTTCTGCTCTGCTGTGTCCAGAATTACAAAACATTATTTTTGTGCAGTTTCATTGCACAACACTACATTATGTTTGTGTAACACTTGACATGTTGATCTATATTATACTTTAAAAAATGCTTTGAAGTATTTCATGTTTCTGATCATAGTTTTTACATAAATCGGATGTTGTTCATATTATTATAATCAAACTATGTGATGCATAGCCATGTTCATCTGGTACGCCATATTGAACTACATATAATACAGGTAGTTTCTTAGGTGGTCTCTAACATATTTGATGTAGACACCGCAGTAATATTGGCCGTTTTTGTTTTCTCGACATTAGTTTTTCGTAAAAGTCTCGTAAAAGATTATTATATGACAAAATAATTATGACATGTAGATGCATGGCACTTGCTGCAGTTATTCTCAGTATTACAATGCACACATTTAGATATTTTTATACAGTGATTAAATATTGCTACCATGTAGACACTTCAACGAAACTGGTCATTTCTGTTTTTTTCCCGCATATTTCTCAACATTGCGTTTTTTGTCAATGTTGATTCTGTAACCTCTACAGCCCTGTATTACAGCAACATTATTACATGTAGATGCTGTATTATTACATGTAGATGCTGTATTATTACATGTAGATGCTGCATTATTACATGTAGATGCTGTATTATTACTAGATGGATGAGATTTGCAACAGTTGTTCTTAATACAGCCATGCATACAATAAGATGTTAATACAGTGGTTAATTATCTGTATGAATGTAGACACTGCAATGTTACTAGTCATCAGTTTCGGTTTTTTTCTCGAACTAAAAATTTTTTTTTTAGCAATTACATGCACATTCATGGCATTTTCAACAGTTATTCCCAATATTGCAAGGCACACAATAAGATGTTTTTAAGGTGGTCAGTGATATATATCATGTCAACACATCAACACATCAACTTTACAAAACAGTTTTGCGTTTTTCTCAACATTGTATTTTCGACATATGTTCCGTACGGAAAAAACCTAAACAGGAAAACTATAAAAGATACAGTCATGACATTTTGAACAGTTGTTCTCTGTATTTTTGGACATACAATAAGGTGGTTTTGAATATTTCAGGTTATATGGGGTGCTGGTATCCAATGGCAATGAAAAAAATGTGTCTTGCTACAATATAAAATCATGTTACATTTGGTCAAAGAATGTTGAAAATACATAATAAATAATCTAAAACACCCTTATTGTATACAATAACCATCCTTGTTGTCATATATTGCAAAATAATCAATGTGAGATTAATATATTTCTCAGAATATTGATTATTGAAAATCATGGCAACCATTATGCAAATGAGCTGTAATTTAAAAATTTGTGTTGTTTTCACACAATAAACAAGTGTAGCAAATTTGGTCATGATTTGTTTATTAAGGGAGATATGGTATATGCCCGTTTTTGACCAGCCCCAGCCTTAAATAGATCAAGTGTCATATAATTATGTTTAGAGTTTGCATGAGTGTTTTTGTTTTCAGTTGAAACATTATGCCTTTCCAAGAGTGTTCATCGTATGCCTGATGCAGACAAGGCAATAGAGATGAAAGCCCGTCCAAGGTGTGTGGCCATGTCCTCTTTTCATCCTCTTTTATCTTCATCCTCTTCTCGGTCACATGCAAACCACATCATGTACAAATATCTAAAGATTCCTCCTCAAATGTAATTTTGGTTGGCTAGATTCGGGCTTGTTTCACAAACATCCTGGTTCCTTAATTTGTACAAATCTATTATTTTGTTTAGATGAAATCATCAGAGAAGCGAATAATACATTTTTACCAGGTCAGGTCAAAATTCTGCAACAATTGGCAAAACCCAGTCCAAATCTGTATATATATGTACAGCTGTATATATATATATGGGTCAGAACCACAGTACTGGTACACAAAGATGGGATATCAGACATGAACATTCAAATGCATAATTTTGATTCAAAATGCTTACATTCTGAAGGAGGAGGTAACTGTGCATAACTGCTATCGAAGCCGGAATAACTTTCCTCACGGTCAAAAGATGGCAACATGAAGTTAATCTCAAAGGTAGTACGTAACATGGACACAAATTAATGTCAATATGACCATGACATCCTGATTAGACTTAATTTGAGAACCACCAATATTCATGTATTAGATATGCAGGAAATGTGTTTTATTCATAAAAGTTTGGTGTTTTCTTAAGTAAACATTCTAGATTTACCATGCTGGTCGAGGGCAGTAGATAACATGGACACAAATTTCAGTTTGTCCAGTGTGGTCACCACTACCAGAGGTAGATGGGAACCAGCTAGAAGCTAATGTAATCCAACAGCGTTATAGCTAAACAAAATTTCTGGCAAGGTAATATCGTTCTGCACCATACAGAATAGGCTTAATGTATGAAAAGGCATTACGTAACATGGACATTTTGGTAAGACATTTTTTGGAACCAGTTGCAGTTGGAAGACTGTTGGGAGCAGTTTACTATTGGTTTGATTTGTAGATCTACAAGTCAAACCGATAGTAAAGCCTAGATCCTTTAGGCACTGGGAACGGCGCCACCAGCTGCCGGGCAATGTCTTCTCCAAGAATTTCATGAGTGTATTCGGTGGCACGGAAAAGACCTTGTGGTCCCACTTCAAAGTACCGCACTCACAGCGGTTATGTATGTAAGATCTGAAACAAGTTACTCCACTCTTAATACTATTAGTAAGAATTTGTAAAAGTAAACTTGTAATGATCAGGCCTATAGTAATATATAATAGTAACGATTACAAATATTGAAGTAATAGGTTGAATCAAAATATAATGTAATAGTAATTGCTTCAAATGTAATAGGAAGGAAAGTAAGTAATAGTATTACACTGCAATGTAATTGACCCCAGGCCTGGTAATGATGCTGCAAAATTAAGGTATGTATGTTAAAATAAAGGCTGAATTGTGCATTAGCTTATTGGGAATAGCATTGTGAGTATCAGCGATTAGTAAATTAACACTAACTAATATATGTTAACTTAACAATAATGTAACAATCAGTAGATGCCTACAAAAAACAAAGAGTAGTGTAATTAAATAGTCTTAATTCAAAAAAGTAAACCAACTCCAAACAAATACTGCATGAGAAAGTGGGATAACAACTAGGAAATGTGTCATCACAACTGAAGAATATCGCTACATGGCTGGAGGTAACGAAGACCAAGAGCAAAGAGAGTTGGGGGTGGTCCAGTGACGAACACCCTCAGCGCCCAACATCGGTAGATGATGTATCAATGTCATAGACAAAAGGAGTCGGAATGCTGTTCGAGTTATGTGTTATTGAGATAAAATATCACCTACAAGGTGTGGATAATTTCTAAGGCAACGTAACACAAATGTCCCCGTTACGTCTGATCCAGCAGTTTTGCAACACATGAACACTCGGATCATCGGGGCCGAATCAAGTCCACAGGTTTATATTATATATTTTACAAAGAAATAATGGCTATATTTTATCTAACACAGTAATGAGACAGTTTGGCCAAGGGGGTATGTAGCATTTTCGAAAAATCGGACAGAAAATGAAAAACATGCAGACAGATATCAGCGACTTGCCTCCTTGTACCACACGGAGAGGTAAAGTGTCAGTACAAAAATGTCATGATCTGCACTGTAGATGTTGTTTTTGCGGTCGTAAACTTCACCCTACCAAGAGATTAACTAGAGTCATTGTGGGTACTGGAAATAAATTCAGATACATACCTGCTCATGCTATATCACACTTGCTTGGACCGAGAGTGCCAATGTCTTCTGTTTTTTGCGTTCACCAGATGCGACTATGTCAGCTGTTTTGAAAGTAGGGAAAGGAAAGTGCGTGGGACACTTGGAATATCTACCCGGAAGTCACTGATGTATTTTGTACCGTGTCCGATGCACAATCGCGTCAGGATGTGGCGGCTGTAATGTCAACCATCGAGAGGTTCACCATCCTGATATATGACAGAACAAGCTGTCAAGTGGATGTGAATGGAACTAGAAGGCAACTTTTCCCACAGAAAGGGAGACAAATGAATCACATTCCACCAACACGGGCCGTACTCGTTCAGCACACCAAGCATGTGACTCACCAGGGAGGTCACAGTTGGGGGACAACAAATCTACTTCGTCCTGTGCCAGACATCCTGCCTCCAGAGAGATGGGGATGGACATCTTGAGGAGACAGACATCCTGCCTCCAGAGAGATGGGGATGGACATCTTGAGGAGACAGACATCCTGCCTCCAGAGAGATGGGGATGGACATCTTGAGGAGACCCTTGTGGATAATATTACCACAAGCCTCACAAGCCTGTCGGGAACTGCTGAAGTGTGGTTGCCTAAAAGGCTGTAATATACCTGCATTAATCGTGTCCGTGAGAAGGAACCAGCTCTATAGACAGCTGGTTCCAGAGCAACCCCAAATGCAAACTATTGCATAACTTGAAATCGCTGTCCATACATCTTTATTTTGACACTAACATTATGGCTCTAGGTGGCGCTTGAGATATAGGGACATTATTGTTGATTGCCGCCATCTTTAAAAATGGCAATTTGAAATCAATAAACCTACATTTTGATCCCAAGATGATGGCTGTTCTATGGCGCAGTTCTCAAGATATGAGGATTATTAATTTTGGTGGCCATCTTAAAAATGGTTGCCAAAGGCATCTAGGGCAAATTCAGAAATGCCCCGGGGTTTAAGTATTTTAGTTTTGATCACTTCTAACTATGTGCCAAGTTTTGTGCTTTTATCAAAAAGGGCACGATTCGTCAAAATAATGCAGTTATCTCCCGTACTACTAAAAGGAAAACCTTGACATACATACACTCATACACTGATTCGCTAGTTTGATTATCGTCAGGAGATCAAGGCCCATTTATGATACTCATATCATTATGTGATCTATCAATGGTTTCAGGTCAGAACTGCTTCCTTCCCCCGACATTGATGCATTCCTGGCATGTAACTTTGAGTTTGGATCGTTGCGATGTCCTGAAGTTGTTCTGCCACACAACATTCCTATGATGGTGAGTGTCACAGTTCAAGGCCACCGTCGATAAACTCAGTCTGGTTCATTAGTAATACTGTATGTTTACAGTGTTAGCTAACATTACAGGTTAGTAAATGTCAGTAAACCCTGAAAATTGAGAAGCAATGGCATTTTGAAAGATGTGAACCCTATTTAAAAGTAGTGCTTGAAAATATATGTATTAAAATGTGTTATATTTTTAGTGTTGTTTTATATTTGTAAATTTATTTCTTGGCAGAATGTGTCACTTTCTTTCCTGTTGTGACTTTCATTCCTATTACCATAGTGTCATGTCTGGAGATCTACTTTACATTTTCATTCTACGATTATTAATGGGTCTTTTGCCTCCACTGGCAGGACTACTGGATGATCCCCAACAGCCCGTCTCCCTCCCGGGACATTCCCCTTCCCTCTGCCCACACTCCCATTCTTCCCTTTCACCCAGGTTTGTCTAGGCTAAGAAGGCAGTTTGTTTCATGCAGTTGGTCACATACAAAGTCTGAGCAATTTTATTGTAAAATCATGTCATGTTTGGTATAATTAGATGTAACACTTTGACCATTTAGATGCGAGTTAAAGGTGAAATTGTGTTTTTTGACAAAAAATACTCAAACTGGTTTTCTGCCAGATTATGATACCTTTGTATGCATACTATCAATAAAGTTCACTTCTAGGATAATGAAATACCTCTAAGAGAATTTTAGTCATGGATCAAGCATATCGATATAAAGTAATCAAATCCATTATGCAATCTTTGATGGCCATTTTCTCAAAACAAATTTTATCAAATTTTTGCGTTTATAAACGGTATATCTCTGGGAGTAATCATGCTATACAAATAAGTTTTCAGTGTTGCATTCAGCAGACTCTGCTCTGTGAAATATCAGACACTTTTTTAACATCATCAATAGTTTGAAAGATATAAGCATATTTGTTGTACAAATAAAAAAATAATCCTGTCTACCTGCCGTGTCTGGCCTTAAGAATTGTTTTATTCAGGCTGACCATCTGTTTAATTTGAATGTTGCTTGGCAGTTATTGTTTGCATTTCATTAGGAGGGAACATAGTAATTTTATGGTTTTATACTATTCATGTGACATAGGTAAAGCAAAGGTACTTTAAATTGATCATGGATGTACTGAAAGACAGAGATGGTATATATAAACCAATAATGATCAAATTACATTTAGCTAATTGTGGCTGTTGAGGTGTTACAATATGTAGTAATTATGCCATTATTTTTATATCACTTAACATGATTTTACAATATAAAAACACATTATGACATACTGTATCTTTAAAATGTTCCTTATTTTGATTGTGTTGCATTGTTACTTGTTTACTAACATTGTTCAATATATATGTTACAATCAAAGATATTTCTTAAAGCTATTTTTTTTAATTTCCACCGTGATTTAATGGTTTGTTGAAAAGCCTCCCTGAAGGTATGTATAAAAATGGTCGAGTCAATAATGTTGATTTTATTTTCACCATTGTACGTGTCTCTCCTCCCGTGCACCAAGGTTCACTCACATCATTCTGTATTCATTCGCATCTTTGGAACATTTCCCTCTGACAGACTGTTAGCCAGAAATACACTTTTTCAAGTCTTGAATTAATCAAAGTATATCTTTTAGCGTGCGGACAGCTTGCATGGAGGCTCTTCACATCAATCACATCCATTGTTGGGCAGCTCAGTTTTCTCAATGACAAACCTGTGTCATTTGAGCCATTTATTTAATTAATATTGATTCATTTGATTTGTTTCACTGCCAGTTGTGCCAATGACAGTCAGTAATGTGAGCCCTTAGCCTTGAAACTGAAGTAATCTATTAACCAGCTGGCGCCCTCTAAATTCCACCTGCCTTATCAGTTGTAGTCACCCATCTTGGTCTGTCATTTGCCAGTCTTGAAGATGAGCAGACAGGTCTCTGACTAAGCCTCTGACAACAATAAAACCAGTTACTTAGTCTTAATTACTCACATGTTTTATATAGCCTGCTTGTCTAGAGGGCCTTTCTCCCACACAAGAGCACAGAATGGTGATTAATTCTGCTGAGAATTGAATGGTGATCAAGTGTTGTTACTTTTGGTAGGTGTAATCTAGTTATTAATGATTGCTTTATCATCCAGTTCAGTTAGTTAGCGGTAAGAATATCGGATTCCCAGTCGAGAGAACCGGTGCTTGAATCCTCCTGCAGTCATTTTGTTCACTCCACGTTGCCTTACTGCACTCACGCATGAATGAGTACTTGGATATAAATAGTCAGGAATATAAATGAAAGATATAAATGACAAATAACTGGTGTTAGAATAAATTTGTTTGCCGGGGGTGAATTAAACATACTTTGGATGGCACGCTGTATAAGTTGCCTTTACTTTTTCTACTTTGTTGCGACAGAACTTGGCAGCCCGCATCAGGTCTCGTCTGATTCAATCACCATGAAGGAATCACCACTGCCAGATATCATCATTCCACAGGTTAATATATATTTCCCGAAGCTCAGATCCACAAAACCCTTGAATCTGATATTTGTTTGCATGAACCCTATCCAGAACCCAAAATTGATTATTTCAGGGGGAAACACTTACTATAATCACCCCTTTCTGGAACACTGCTTTTTAACTGGAAATTTTCTAAATATGTATGAATTCACAAATGCTACATGGTGAAATATGAATCCACTTCTGCATTACAATCTTGCAGAACTATATTGCAAAACATTGAACCTGCTGGCTCATTGGTGAATATATGTTTATTTTCATTGAAATCATCTGACAGATTACTTACTGGGACCAGTCAAAATTCAGCATGGTCAGTTATTTCAAATATAATTAACATACTGCAATATCGTGGGTGTCATTTAGTTTTTACAATATTATGACTTTGTAACCTTTGCAATATCAGTTTTGGAAGTTTTAATTTTGATATTAATTACTAAAAAAGAGATGTGGGCCAGTCAACCTGACTAAAAGTAGACGGTCTCAGGCCTCTGGACTGATGGTCATTTCAAACACTTGTCTCCTTGTTATAGATGCCGGATGAGCAGGAGCTTCCCCCTCTCACACAGGAAGGGGAGCAAGCAATGGAGGAAGGCTTCCTCCCTGAAGACGCTCCGACTCATGTCTCCGCACATGATATTGACAAGTAACAACAGCTGATCTTTTCATGGAAAATTTGCACTCCATGTTGAAAATTAATAATAATAAACTTCTATAGTGCCTATATCTCCAGGACTCTGAACTCAGAGGCGCAACATATAAGAATCATTGGGCAAAATCATTAACATGGACATACAGTACAGTTGTGATAGAAGTCTACAACAAAATATTAGTTTTAATTGAAATTACATCAGGTAGTTTACTACTTAAATGTTTGAAGTTTTTTATTTAGTCATGCAGTCTTAATATGTACGTTTACTTTTATGTCTGTCCTGCATTAGCTTTTTCAAGTCCGAGAACCGTTATTGTGAATTCAATACAACAGCGATCGATAAACAAATTCATTGTTTAATGATGACACGACTTCATTTACATAATAGTAAAGTCAGTTGATTTGGTAGAAGCAACTCATGAACCAACTTCATAACTTACTACGTGCTAAGTCATTTTACATAGCTGCTGAAAGGATATGTTTTGAAAAGATGGTGCCAATTTTAGTTTATTTTAGAAATAAATATATTGACGATGTAGGGTATTTCCTTTCATGCAATTAAGTTATTTATTTTAAAACAGAAACAGTATATATACATATGTTTGTAAATGTCAGAACTAGTGTAAAAATAAAAATCATTAAAAAGAGATGCAAATAATTCTATATCTTCATACATAAACAAAATTAATTAAAATGTTGCGTCACAGCCTGATGCTGTCGCCTACTGACAAGACACCGCCAATCTTTGAAATTGAAGAACAACTTTGGGAACCAGTGGACAAACTCCCGTCCTCCCCAGGGGTAACTCCCATCACAGCAGAGCACCCTCACCCCCGAAGGAAAAAGGTATGTTGGTTTTGACATCTTTATTAAAAAAATGCAATGGAGGAATTAAAATAACATTGTTAGAATTGTAATCTATTATTAGCATTAAATAATAACTTGTGATATTTGTTGTAGTTATTTTAAATAACGTGTCATTTAATATTTGTTTTTAATATGTTAACAAGTTGCTGTATAACTTGTTATTCAGTGTTACTATTTCAGGGCATAGAAGAATAGTTTTCAGTTGATGTTGTTTTATCATGTTGATAAATATCTTGCCATTTGACGTTGTGTTAGCATGTTGATAAATAACTTGTCATTTGATGTTATTTTAGCACTTCATGCAATGAACAACATAACATTTTGTTATCTTAGTTTGATGTGTTGGTGAATAACTTATTATTTGATGTTGTTATTTTAGTGTGCCGATGAATAACTTGTCATTTTATGTCATCATTTTAGTTTGCTTTAAAGGGAATAAAAACATCTATTGCTTGAATTCATGTTATATTACATCCTGCTATCTATTTCCACGTCCACCAAGCAAAAAAAATCAATGAATTAGAAATTCCACATTTTATGCTGTGCATCCAGACATTTTCGAATATGCATATTTTTATATAATGTAATGGATATATAATTTATTAATTGTAAATATATTGTATGGTAATATATTGTAATTATATATGTGAAAACAGATTGAGATCTGTCTGGGTAAATACAATTTAGAAACATCGTTGACCATATTTTAATTTTTGTGGCGAATAAATAATTACTGCAAAAATAAACAAATATTTACAAACAGTGCATGATATTATAAAATGATTTTGTTTATATTAATTCGTGAAAACATAAACAAAAAAGTGTAAAGAAAATCAAAGGTTTGCATGCTGTCAGGATTGAACTGGCGTCGCCCGATTGTAAAATAAATGACAAGTAACCAATGCGCCTACCCACTGAGCTAGCGGGACCAGCGGAAACTCTGACTGATTTAAGTTGTTATGATAAATTGTACAACTCCTTCATATAACGATATTCTAGTGATATTATGAGATTATACACGTTACTTTATGTAGCTGGATACAATATATGTTTGCTATGTATGTTTATTGGTGTAGATATCTCCCGTTGGTTGCATTCGATATAATTTTTCTGAAAACGAGCCCAACTTGGCCCCAAGCTCGGCGAAACCTAGTCGACTTGTAGGCCCATTCGCATTCATTGTTTTGAATAAAATTCGATTCATGTGGAATCGCAAGATAACTGCTTGTTCCTCTATGATGACTAGTGTTTGTATTACGTCAGAATATTGCACAATAACTCATTCTGACGCTCGTTTCGACCCAAAAGCTATACTTGTAAACATGCTCTGAATGCATGGAAAGGGTCGGCCTGATGCGAGTGTGTGTCATAAGTGACGTCATGATACCACGTGATCGCCTAGCTCATTACAATTTTATTTTCCGTGGGAATCGCTTCACAGATGGGCTTAAAATCGAATTTATGCTACAAATGTATTTTTCTGTATTTTAATGTTGTCAAATGTTACATACAATGTTAAACTTTGTGTACACATGAAAAAAGGATTTTAGCTAATGCCTTATTTCCTTTAATGAATAACTTATCATTTCCTTTTTTTATTTTAGCATGTAGAAAAATAACTTACCGTGTATTATATTATGTTCTTATTTTAGTGCTTCGAAGAATAACCTGTCATTTTGTATTCTTATTTTAGCATGATGATGAATAACTTGACGTTATGTCGTATTTTAAGTTGATGAATAACTTGTTATTTGATGGTGTTATTGTAGCGCCCTTCCACTACCCTGGTGCTCTCTCCGTTCACCCCGAGTCCAGTCCAAAAGAAACGACGGAGACAACTTCTCTTCGCAGACCATGAAACGCAGATCGATCGCAGGCAGCTCAAACAGAACATGTTGAACGGAGCGGCTACTTGTGTACCTATGGTTAGTTAGTGGCTCACGCTAAACAGATTCACAACAGTAACAGATGACATCAGAGTGAACTGTTGTGACTATCCATGTAGCCATCATACTTATAAGTTGGTTTTGGCATGGAATTCATTTGTAGAATTGTATGGACTTTGAGTACTGGCCAAGTTATACCCAGCATTACATTGGGAGAAAAGCCACTGGCAATCCAATCATGTGCACTGGAATCAAGCCCTAGTTTTACATGAACTATAAACGATACAAAAAACCTACGGAATGTGTAAGACCATAACAGTTAAGAAAATTCGTTGCCATGTGCGTTCAGTTGTGTGAGGCATGTTTGGGGTTAACAGGTGCTTGCTGACATCCACTGCAACACGCTGGATCACCTGTTCAGTCTGCCGTCAAGGAGGATGGCGAGTAAGAGGCTCATTCACCTGTGGAAGAGGAACGCAATAACGCGGGAAGTCGGGGAGACAGACACGGAGAAAGCCGTGCCCTGCTGGACTGTACCAGAACTAGGGGGTGAGTACATGCCTACTGTGCTAGTTGACTTTCTTGCCAGCGTTCTGTGTTTATTGGTGCATCCTCTGTGTATATGCCAGAGCTGTAACTATTCATTTATGCATTCATTAAAAACAATCTGAATATTTAAGTTTTTTAATGACTATGTATTGGGACACTTAAAAAATAATTAAATTATCAGCTGTCCCAAAACATAGGGTGCACAAAAATAAATCTCAGATTCAGCGTCCCAATACTTAGGGATGAAAGCGAGTCCTGATGTTATGTCATCCATATCTATTACCCTACACCTAACTATTTTTTGTGTCTAATTGGCCCTATATCCTGTGTGTCTGAATACATAGGGACAACAAAATATATTTATTAAGGTGTCCCAAAACATACGGTACATAAAAAACAAAATTCTTGATTTTTTGGGTGTCCCGAAACTTATGGTGTCCCAATACATATGGTCATTACGGTAAACTTGTATACATTTCCCAAGATATTTCATATTCCTACTTTTATATACAGATTTTGGAGAATCAAAATGTTCATATAATTTATATTTTTATATCATTTCTGTAATTCCCTTCAGGATCTTTTCCAATCCACTGTGTCTCATAATGCGGACAAAATATTGATACTTTTGGTGCTTTACATATGGAATTACACAATTCTGCATGTTCTAAAACAAATAAGTTTGTACTTGATTAAAACGGTTCCAAAAAGTAGATTTGATTTGCTGCTGTTGGTATATTTGTTACAATCTAACTGTTCAGAAATTTACAAGGGACATTATTTGCTTACAGAGAGCACGAGCAGTGAGTCGGAACATACTTCTCCTGTCGCCCGTTCCTTGGCGCAGCAACTCCCTGTCCTCTCGCCTGTGGTAAGTAAATATATACATGAATCAGACAAGTTAGCCATTGTCTAGTTCCATGTGAGAGGCCCTCTCCTGCAATAGCAGTATTCTGGGTTGTGGAAATCCTCAAAAATCCTGGATTACTAAATACATTTATCAGGCCCAATGAAGTTAACTTACATAGACATATTTGTGCATACATTTACATGTGCAATATAGTGCACACAGGCCATCATGCATGCACTCACTGCATGGCGGCGTGTACACATAAACACGCACCAAGACACATGCAGACATGCACACGTGTATGCACAAACACAAAACAGACTCACACACCGACAGACATTTACATGCATGCATGCCCACACAGACAGATAGATGCACGCACGCACGCACGCACGCACGCACGCACGCACGCACGCACCTACAACTCGATAGTTTCACATTGACACTTCCCACATTCATCAAGGAAAAAGTTCTAGAATATCACATTGCAAAAAGAGAACCTTGTAGCTGGGCAGGAATAGGAAATATTTATTTGTTCCCATAGGTGGAACGGGATGAACTAATGGGAGATGCGACAGGAATGAGTGTCGCCTCCATAGAACAAGTCATGCTCGCGTCACGTGACGAGGCTCAGTTTGGAGACGTGACCGTGGCAAGTATGTCATCACATGACAGCAGTGCTTTCATTGGCCGTCGCAGCAGCGCAAACTTGACCAGGTGAGTAGAATTAACATTTGATTGGGGCAAATAAAAAAAATTAATCTCCACAAAAGAGGCAACTTGCAAAAATAGCTGTTTATATTGTTTCAAAAAGGATAAAGTTTGAAATGGGATAAAGTTTCATGTAGCATTTATAACATTGAATCTAGAATAAAGTTCAATTGAGATACAGTTTTACCTGGGATAAAGTTTTAACAGGATATATTTTCAAGTGGGATACAATTTCAACTGGGACACAATTTCAGGTGCAATTTCATATGGGATAAAGTTTCGTGTAGCATATCGTTTAATATAGGATAAGGTTTCAACTGGGATTAAATTTCTATTAGTATAAAAAGTCAATGGGAGAAAGTTTCAACGAGTATATACTTTCTGCTAGTATAAATTTTTAACTGGGATTAAATTTAAATTGGGATAACATTTCAAATAGGACACAGTTTCATTGTAGCCTAACCATTCCAGGAGCTTTGTGGCTGCGGTGACTCCAGAACACGGAGAGCACGGAGAGCACGGGATTGAGCCCGCCATCATCACGGAAGAGCTCGGAGTACTCCATGAGTTGGTGGAGGAACCGGAGCTCCTCCGCTCCCCCGAGCAGGCTCCAGGGGCAGTAACCCCAGACACCACCCAACAGTCACAGCTGAAGCTACTCAGGTACTTGTCTTACCTAATGTTTGACTTGGGTTGGACTCTTGATAAGCCAAATGGCTTCCTTGTCCACCTGCCATTTAGAGTTAATTCTCTGGATGGCAATCTTGTGCTATGTTCTTTGATCTAGTGTTGTTCTTATCTAATGTTCTTGGAATGGTAATGTTCTTTCATCTAATGTTCATGCCAGTTATAATCTTGTCATCTAATGTTCTTATGTGGCACTGTTCTTGTTATCTTATAATTTTGTTATCTGATGTTGTTCTTGTTATCTGATGTTCATGCTGTTTGTTGTGTAATCTTCTTGTTATCTAATATAGTTTTTTATCTAATGTTGTTCTTGTTATGTAATTTTCTTTTTATTATAATATTCTTGTTATCTAACGTTGTTCTTGTTATCTAATGTTCTTCAAGCACTGTAGTATTTGTTTGCCAGGGTTGTCAACTCTCTGACCAGCCAGGAACCTTGGACGACGTTCAAACAAGTCTGTCCAGTGACGTCAACGAGATGTTGTGCTGCACAGATGTTTACCGCCCTCCTCGGTAGTGTGACGTCTCCTATGTTCAACAGTTTCTACTTGTTCCAATACCCATATGCAATTACTGTGTTCCTATAGTTCCCAATAGCAACAAATGGCTGTCTAGTTCATTCCCACCAATTTTGTGATTTTGGAAGAATTGCATACCTTATGTACTGTAACGACCATATCTATTGGGACACTTAAAAATAATTAAATTATTAACTCCCAAAACATAGGATGCACAAAAATAAATCTCAGATTTAATGTCCCAATACTTAGGAACACGAACAAGTCCTGACGTCATGTCATCCTTGTCTATTACCTTGTTATTAACCATTTTTGAGTGTCAATGGCCCTATATCCCATGCGTTACAAAGGTGTCCCAAAACATACGGTACAAAAAATAATTATTTTTCTAAATTTTTAGGGTGTCCCAAAACATACGGTCGTTATGGTAACCTCATCGTTCAAAGTCCAATTTACTTTCCCTGACAATCCAAAACTAATAACACATTACACATATTTAGGCACACACAGATTAAACAACAAGAGACTGACTCAAAACTACCACCTTTATAAAAATGTTGGTGTTTATAGTTTGCCTAATTTTTAGAAGTAAATCAAAACTATTGAAAATATTTCAACAAAGGAGGTATCATTTTAAAGCTTACGGTCCGTGGAACCCAAAAAGGCACAAAACTCCATTTCACAGTTTTGCAATTTAATACCCACTGCTGTGGCGGGTTACAGAGTTTCCCAATACTTGTGAAGTTTTTGAGGTTTCTTACAATTCGTCACTACAACATTAGTTTTACGGTATAAATCTACATGTCAACAACCACCTATGACTGGGGACCTGGTCTTGGTGTGGTGTGAGTCACATTATGCCATAACCAGATCGTCAAAGTCAGCAAATTTTGTCATAACGTTGAATATACGGCAGTTACTGATTTGCATCAACTCTGGTTAGCAGATGGCGCTACTTGAAACAACGCTGCATGACAATGTTTGCTGTTAACTCGGTAAATTACGTGGTTGTGCAGCTGGCACACAAGTTGTCATCTGCTACTTTACATCTGTATTCCTATATTATTCCAGTTTTACTTATGAATTCCTATATTTCCTGTAAATGTTATTAAACGTGACAGCAGCTGTATTTATTTAATTTACGATTTATTAGAATGTGAGTTTGACATAGTTTTGTCTCTAGAAACGGGTTTTGTCTTCAGATATTTCAGCCAAATCTCAATATTTGTGTTGAAGTCAGTCCGTTTATGAAGGCCTCTGGAGATTCCGTTTAAATATCCAAGAAAAGAACCACAGTTTCCTGAGATGTAACAATGAAAAAAGAAAAATGATCGTTATTGTCTAAGAAATAAAAAAAATCTAATACAGAAACATTGGATGCAATTGTCCCTACCTACAAACATGGGCCCTTATCCAAACAAATTACTGGGACAATTTTAAACATTCAATGCAGTGAATGGAAAGCCAGTTATAAATTAATTTGTGTTACCTCATAATTTATTATATATTAATTACCTATTAACCATGGAATATTAGTCTGAAGCTGTTTAAGAGTTTTATACGTCTGCCATATTTCAGATTTGTGCTGTCAACAGAAAGTGCAAGTGAAACAGAGCGCTTTCTACGAGGACGTATTCATAGCGCGAGGTCACAGCTGGTGATTGATCTGCATACCAAACTCGACAATAACAACTCTGAAATCAAACAATTCTTTTAAATTTTTAATTTCTTAATGTACATTGTGTGTATGTGTGGATTTTATTTGAATTACCATGGTGCTTGAGATGATATCAAGACAAAATGTGGCAATACCAATCTTATTTAAAATGACCTTGTCTGTTTCCGTACCTGAAATTACCTTATCTAGCCAGCACCTAGCTGGTACAAACAGGAGGTTTGCTGAATCAGGTGTACTTTGGCCCACTTGCAGTGTTGATTGTAGGAACCAGTCAATATCAAAGAGCAATTGCTGTTAATCGTACATGTCTGCCCAATACTATTAATGTCAGTTGTTCACTATTTGTATACCATCGGCATATTTATTCTAGTATTGAGAAAAAGGAATGTACCAAGTCAGTTTAAGAATTGTTATGGTAGTCATGGCGAAAAAAACTTTTACTTTTGTAGGTTTTTTATGAAATCATCACATGTTGAATAATACTTGTTGAAATGGAAATGACAGTATTCAGAAATTCACTCATGATATGGCTGTTTGAATGTGGTTTGGCTTGACAGTTGAATGCAAGAAAGAATAGCATACAACATCTCAAATCCACAAGTAATGAAATCGACTGTAATGAAAAGTTTTGCACGAACTTTCATCAGTTCCTTGCTTTGCAAACGTAGGTTTACATAATTTATTTTAACAAAACAGGCATTCCTCTAACAGTGAATAACTGGTTTATTATGCAAAGGTTGATGAACTGGATAAGAAATAATTGCTAATGTGGTTATGCATAACTATTAATAATATATAATCATGTTCACACTGTTACTATTTGAAAAGAGATTATTTGATATATTACAAATGTTGTTGCAGGAATTCCATTGGAAAGATAAATGTTGTTACTTAAAACTATTATTGTTAAGATTGTTTATAAAATATTAAATAATGGTAACCAGCATACATATCTGGTAGTTAATAAATGTTTTAGGTATATGAACATTTTGTAGTCTAGCCTATGAACTAGTTTGTTTTGATAAGATATTTGTGCCATCGAGATCTGATCATGTAGATTTGAATTGAATTTATAAGGGACATTATTTGAAAGCAAAGTTGACTTTTTCATTATTATTTTCCTGTTACATACTGTATGTTTTATATAATCATTGTACATCACCTTGTTCTTGCTAAAATGAATCATTACTTAGTTTGCTGGTTTAATAAGAAAACTTGTTAGTTAAGTATCCCTGTATGAATTCATTCATGACGTTGCTGAAATTAGCTCATTATTGTGTTGTCACAAGGCTCATCTTTCTTGTTTGATGGAAGACATTGTTGAATAAAATGTTGTTGTTATTTACATTACAAGTTACACAACAAAGCTGCAGGTAATCCCACAAAATGGGGTATGTTAGGCATTTGGAGATTCTGTTCTAACGAAATGATGTCCAGATTCTGAGGTTTCTTAATAATTATTTTTTACCAAATTGTGTAAGTTGGAATTATTACCAAGTCGTTTTACTTTTATGGCATGACAAATTATATTTTGGTTATACGTACCAGCAACTGGGGGTAACTTTGAACACAAAAATACTTTACAGATTAGGGTGTTATCAACTATTCGCAACAAAAAAGTCATGCATTCCTGGTATTAATGAAGAAATAAAGGTTTCCACCTACGCTCTGCTGAAGGGATTGTCTTAAGGAGGGTTACGCCTCGTGCGCCGTTTTATTTATTTACACCTTGAACAGTGTTGCAAGTTAACCGGAGAACCATTATGTATTGGTCTCCTTGCTTAGCTAAACCATACGTATGGTTTGTACAAGGATGACTCGCACACATGCATGTGTGAAGATAGATGTACAAACTTGTCTTCCGACCGATGTCATCAGGGGAATCCCCAGTGGGTAGTCTGGGGGAACCTCGCAAATTCATATTCGATGGTCTGAGTAGCATGACTGCTCTCTCACGCTGTCGGATCCTGACATCAGAAAATGGGGGGGGGGACTGTTGAAAAGTGTTCGCCACCATATCTTCGACTGATGACATCGGAAAATGAAGGGGGACGCTGTTGAAAACGTTTTCACCTTCTTGTTACTTAAATAGGGGCACATTCCAAATGTTTATGGTTGCACAATAACGGCACGGGGCCCATACCAAAAGTCTAGGGGGCACGTGCTCCCATTGCCCGTGGATCCGCCTATGGTCATTCATGGGTGACCGCAGTGGTGTGAAGTATTAAATTTACCACGTTCCCATGCCTAGGTGATATAAATTGGTCTTTGGTGAAAGTTACGCAACCATTCCTGTTTATTCAAGTGCATTCCAACAAAAAGTATGGTACACCAGACCAGAAGATAATTCAATGCCATCGTTTAAAGACGCCGGACAGCGGGACTATATATATTGACAATGATCTGTATCATGATCACAACAGAGGAAAAATGATCTTTATCATGACCGCAAACAAGAGGGCAATGATCTGTATCATGACCACAAACGGGATAATTATATGTGTCATGACCACAAACAGAGAAACAATGATCTGTATCGTGACTGCAATCAGAGGACAATGATCTGCATCATAACCGGGGGACCATATGGTCTCCCAATTTCACGGTTCTGTCCTTGTCACAATTTGAGAATACCATCCCATCATCGTCTTTGCTGTCTCCTGTTCACTTCGTCTCCGGGATGCGCAATACTCCGCCTCAGCGTACACCTTTCCCGCTCAACGATACCCTGGGTATTCGCTGTCTTCTCGCCGCGGCCAAGGTAGACGGCACGTTGGCTACCCCGGACGCGGTAGTCCGCTCACTGAACAATAGTTGTACCAATCCATCATTATATTCGGGACTCTATAGCCACACAAGAGCGCTGACGTGGCTGATCTGCTGGATTATCTGCCTACCAAGTATAATGAGCGTGACCTGCCCAGTACTATTTGCCCATAGTTGAGGTTTTGAAAGGTACAGCACCAGGACGTGTCCAGACGCTGGTGGGCCCTACGGTCTGTCCAGATGAGATTTACTAACAGATCATTAGAACACGCACGCAAATGTTACATACAGGTGAACGTCATTGATAGACGATTGATTTGGTGAGTGATTATTGACAGGTGGGCTTCATATAGAGGAATTAATAATTACACATACATGCGCGCGCACGCGCACACACACATACAAAACACATGCGCACAAGTTAGCGGTGAAAGTTGAACGTAGATTAGAAGTTACGAACATAATTGTCTGGATGGAAATAGAACCAACAGATAGTAATCAGCTTGATTAAAGAGACAATTCTTGCCATATAGCTGCGTTCATGTGGGTTGATTTCTGGCATGACGTCTCGAACGTTTGGTCTCCTGGTTCGTCCGATAAGCTTCGGTGTTAATAGCTGAATCAGCGGGAAGACAGACTCGCTAGATGTCCTCAGAAACATTATGCCATGCAGAGCACAAGGTCGATGTCGTAGTCTTTCAAATATCTCGAAATCACATCTAAGTTTTGGTCTGCCTACAGTGCATTTGCCCTCACTAAACTCCCCATAGAGCAGCGGTATTTAATATTTTTGGTTTTGTTTTACCCCGTTAGTGAGTCAACAAAACCGTAATTACCCCACCATTTTTTAATATCAAACTCGAGAAAAGGACATTTTGTAAGAACGTTTAGTAATTAATATATTTAATAATTTATTAGTAAAATATAACATTAGCTACACATTAATTTCACAATCATTAAAATGAGATCAAACGTATGACAAGCAATATTTTACAAATGAAAGTGTATTACTGAAGTTGCATCTTTCTGATAAGCATTGAGATGAGAGTCTTTAATTATCACATCTAGAGCACGTCGCAGATTATCGGAAAGATCCAATATATTTTATTTCTTAGTTTTAAATGTGATCCTTGTAAAAATGCCAGTTCTGTACAGCAATACATTTTGGATGAGGACTGTGGGTGCTCTGCCAGAACGAATTGGGTATAACCACCAGCCTTTTATCAGAAAGTTATCAGGTCAGCTAGAATCATGAAAGTCTTCTTTCAGCTCCAGCGTCCTATCTTCTCGCAAACCAACTAAGGAATTCACCTTTCGTCTTTGGCGACTCCTTCATCCACCGAAAAAGCATCACTATTCACGCATTCTTCTCAGTGGTCCAGATCAGGGAAATATCCAAGGATGGCCTCTTCTATGGAAATAATGTACGTGTGGCATGATATAATCAGCAAACATATACTACTCTTTTGAATAGCAAGACTTAAACTTACATTGCAGCTGTACTTGAAACTTACACTGCAGCTGTACTTGAAACTTACACTGCAGCTGTACTTGAAACTTGCAACGTTTCGATCTGTCTACAACGGATCTCGACCACGCACTGATGTCATGTGACGTGGCTCAGATTTTGACGGAATGATCTGGTTGTAGATGGCGGGTAGGTGGTATCGATCCATGATCTCGGTTCGCTGTAGGGGCTTTTTGTTTGATGTAGATGGCCTCCTTTACTTCTCTTGTGCCAGTTCTGTGCTCGCGCCAAGACCTTGCATGTTGTCCATGGATACTGAGTGCCCTGCGGCCAGACAATGATATCCTACTCCTGTAGGCTTATCCAGGTTGGTGTGTTCTTTAAACCTCTGCTGAATGGTCTTTTGATTTCACGGATGTAAATGTGGCTGCTGTTGTTATTGCAAGTAATGGGGTAGATAGTTCGACACTGGTCTTCTTTGGTTTTTTTTCTTTCGGGTACACTACCACTGAATGGAGGATGTTTACGGGTTTATGGTACAATTAAGTGCACATTGTGTGACTAGTAAATTCGTCCGAGTTGCTCTGATAAGCCTGCAACGTTTGGTAAACTCAACATGGGCCGTTTCGAGTTCATTGTTGTTGCACTGTTGTTGTTGCACGGTTGTTGTTGCACTGTTGTTGTTAAGATGATGTTTTGAGTCTGTTTATTGAGAGCTTTGCGAAAACGTTTATTTACTGTAACCGCCCGGATGTAGTTATCCCGGATCTTCAGTCTAACTCGATACGCTAGGTGGCGATACTAGTCACTCAGTCAGTAATTGAACTATACAGAGTTGAACACTACATCCCTCCCCAAACTGGATAAAAGATACAGCGTTCAGAAAAAACCATTAGTAAAAATGCATAGGCCCGATTACATAGTGTCCTTGCATGGAAAAAATTACTAGCCAGACTACAACATTGTTATGGGTAGTGTCTGTATGACAAGGCATTATTATGTTAGTGATACGAATTAGTACACATCGTAGTCGTCGAGATGTCGCGGGCGATTGCGCATGCGAGCTGGATAGCAAGGCATCTCGTCGACGTCATCAGGCAGGATTTGCTGATCTTCGGCGTCACTGATGTCATCATCCCAGCTCGACTCATCTTCCGATTCGACTACGTCGCTCGTGAAATGTTTGAAGAATGACGAATTTCGCGTCACTCGATGCGTTCCACGCTGCGCAGTGACCATGGAACCTTTGACGTGTGTGACGTGGTACGGACGTGGATCATACACTGGGTCGATTTTGCGCCTCCTCATCGGCGGTTTGATGATGACCGCGTCACCTTCCTTGATGGTCGACGGCTTGACGTACGCTTTGTCGTCAGCTGCACGTTTCATCTTCGCTTTGTTGTTCTGGTCGCGTTGTTGTACGTCCTTCCTGTTGAACGGCTCGGGTGTCGTTTGTGGCAACTTGACCTTCATCCATCGTCCGTGTAGAAGTGTTGCTGGAGGAGATCCGGTTGTCGCATGTGGAGTTGCGCGATAGTTGCGAAGGAACCGATTCATCTCGGCTCTCTAGTCTTTCTGCTCACAGATATATGTTTTAATGACTTTCTTTACCGTTCGCATGAAACGCTCGACTTCGGCGTTCGCTCGCGGCCAGTACGGAGTGATCTTCCTGTGGCGGAAACCGAGATCTGAAGCAAAGTTTGCAAAGTCACGACTGTTAAACGGTGGACCGTTGTCCGTTCGAAATGTGTCGGGCGTACCATACTCTGACAATACTTTGTCCAAACGAGGGATCACCACGTTTGCCGATGTTGACGATACGATTTCAACGATCGGGAATCTTGAGTAATCGTCCATTAGGACTAGCAAGTATTGTCCCATGGGTAGTTCTGCGACATCTGCGCTGATTTCTGTCCAGGGCGCTGTGGGTAGTGGACTCATCTGCAAAGGTTCACGTTTGACCTCTGGCACAGACGCTTGACACGCAATGCATGATTTGACACGACGTTCGACCATCTTGTCGATGCCGGGGAACCAAATCTTTTCTCGCAGCAATGCTTTTGTCTTCACGATTCCCTTATGACCTTCGTGGGCAAGGTCGATCGCGCATTTCTGCAGTGTTGCGGGGATGGCCAACCGATGACCACGAAGAATGGTGTCACCGTCAACTGTGGTCGTCAGCTCGTTCTTCAGCATTTGGTAGGACTTGTACGACTCGACGTCTACCTTGTCTGACAAGTTTTGCTGCCATTTTCCAGTGCCTAGGGCTTGCACTACAGCTTGTAGTGTCGCGTCAGCCATTGTTGCGCATCGCACTTGTTCGATCGACATCGCTTTCGGCACGGAGTTGATCGAGATGTAATCGATGAACTCCTCAGCGACCTTCTCTTCACGGGAAGTCTGACGCGTTTGTTGGCATGGGTGTCGTGACAAGAAGTCCGCAGGGTTATCTGATCCCGGACGGTAGATCACGGTGGCGTTGTAGGGCTGCAGCCTGATTGCCCACCGCTCGATGCGTGCTGTTGGTTGAGACTTTGGGTTGCCGTAGATCGACACTAGCGGTTTGTGGTCAGTGAATACCACGACCGGTTGACCGTAGACGTATAGGTGAAATTGTTCACAGGCCCATACGACGGTCAGCGCCTCGCGTTCGGTCTGGGAGTACCTCTGTTCCACGGCGGTTAGCGCACGACTGCCGTACGCGATGACACGCTCGTCTGACTCGGCACTCTGAGTGAGGATTGCGCCAAGGCTGACAGGACTGGCGTCCACGTAGATTTCCGTTTTCTTTCGCTCATCAAAGTACGCCAGCACCGGCGCCTTCGATAGCGATTGACGTATAGAGGCGAGAGACGTGCTGCACTCATCCGTCCAGTTCCAAAGCGCATCTTTCTTCGTCAACTCTCGTAGAGGTTGCGTCATCGTCGCGTAACCGGGGATGAATCTCGCACAGAAGTTGGACATGCCGAGAAGACTTCTGACCTGCGTTACGTTTGACGGAGTGTCGAGATTCTGCTGACACCTTCTTTGGATCAGCAGAGAGTCTTCCTCGGGAGAAGACATACCCGAAGAACTCAAGCGTGCCCTTGTTGTAAGAGCATTTCTTTTTGTTCAACGTGAGACCATGTTCGCGCAGTCGTTGGAACGTCGCCTTCAGGTGCTGATCGTGCTCCTTCTGCGTTGCGCCGAACACGAGAATGTCATCGCTGATGTTGATCGCACCGGATATGCCACTTAGTGTTTCGCGAATGGCATTCTGGAACACTTCGGCTGCACTAGATACACCGAAATTGAGACGTTTATATCTCCACAGACCGATGTGCGTGGAGAAAGTGGTGATAGGTCGCGATGACGGTTCGAGTTCCAGCTGATTGTAGCCTTGGTTCAAGTCAAGTTTGCTGAACACAGCTACACCGTTGAGGTCGTTTACAAGCTCGTTGATGGTCGGCGTGATGTGATGTTCTCGCGTGATCGCCTGATTCGCTTGGCGCATGTCGACACACACCCGGATCTGACCTTCACTTTTCGGATTCGGTACTACGACCAATGGCGATACCCAGGGCGTTGCCCCCTCGACGCGCTCGATGACGCCGAGTTCCTCGTCTCGCTTCAACTCCTGTTCCAGTTGCTGCCTGACGTGAAACGGGATCCTCCTGTGTGGTTGCGCAACAGGTTGCACCGTCTCGTCGACGTGTAATTTCACTTTGAAATCCTTTAGTTGACCGAGACCTTGGAAAAGGTCGTCATACTCGGAGACTAAGCGATCGATAGCTGTAGCCTGTGGCTGGTTGGTCGATAGCGGTTGCACGACTCGTACCAGATGAAGTCGCTTTGACGTCTTCCATCCTAGAAGTGAGCCACCTGAGCCCGCTACAACATAGAACAGTTCGTCACTTTGTTGTGTTGCAGATTTCACAGTGGCCGTGAAGATACCCTTGACAGGAAGTGGCTTTGCAGATCCGTACGGGAAGATCTTCGTGTCATCGCGGCTCAGCTGCGGTTGTGGTGTCATCGTGGCGTAGTCGCATTCATCGATGATGTTGATTTCAGCTCCCGAGTCAGCAATGACGTTCAGTTCGTGGCCGTTGACATTGACAATGAAGTGTGGACGTGCATCGCGTTTGTTGACACCGACGTTGCACAGTGATAGTTTGTAGACACACGCGTCATCACTCGAACTGTCTTCAGCCGCAACGATGTGTACACCTCGTCTCTGTGGTTTATGCGTGTTCTGTTTACGTTTCTCCGTTTTCGTCGGTCTGCGCGTTGTTGGTCTAGACAGGCAGCATGAAGCGAAGTGATTCATCTTGTGACAGTTCATACACTCCTTCCCAGCGGCAGGGCAGGACGATCTTCCTCCAGGGTGCGGCCATGTCTGCGCACAGTTGCGGCACACGTTATTCTCGTCCTTCGGTTTCTTAACCCACTGTGATTGTTTGGGTTTGTGGGTTGACATCTTGTTGACAGACACCGACTGACTGTTGTGATTGACGCGTTCTATGTCCTTGGCTTGCATCTCGGACAGTTCCATGACCTTTGCGACATCCACCAGTTTGGTCAATGTCATGTCGGGGTCACTTAGTGCCTTCCGTCGAAGCCGATTAGACTCGCAGTTCTGTACGATCTGGCTCATGATTTCTCTGTCGATATCGGAGAACTCACACGTTTTTGCAAGCTGCCTCAGCCTCGTGTAGTACGCGGTGATGTCTTCCCCCTTCTCCTGCATTGCCTGTCTGAACTTGTAGACTTCATACTCGCGGTTTCTCTTTGGAGCGAAGTGTGTTGTGAGTGCTTTGACTGCTTTGACTGCTTTGTCAAGTTCGTTTTCGTCATCGTCACCAGCGACGACAGGCAGCGTGTCGAAGATATCGTGCGTTTCTTCACCCGCATAATGAAGCAGTAGTGCGCGTTGACGTGTGTCGTCCGTGATGTTGCACGCCGTCATGAGATTTTTGAAGCGAGCGACCCATTTGGTCCAGCGAATTGCGACGTAACCGCTTGCACTAACATCGAAGTGTGGATACGTTAGCAGATCGGACATTATTGCAGTACTTAACTTTGTTGCGAAGTTCACACCTGCATCACTCGTCGCCAAATATGATGTTTTGAGTCTGTTTATTGAGAGCTTTGCGAAAACGTTTATTTACTGTAACCGCCCGGATGTAGTTATCCCGGATCTTCAGTCTAACTCGATACGCTAGGTGGCGATACTAGTCACTCAGTTAGTCAGTAATTGAACTATACAGAGTTGAACACTACAGTTAGTAGGTGGTCTGTTCTCACTAGGCGGCGGGACTTCAAGCGCCCACTCCGGGTAGGCACTGGCTCTCAGGGCACTGTAGACATGCAAGTTCTGCTTTTCTGTCTTTAGCTGTGGTGATGTATTGCCTTGAGCTGTGATAATACTCACCATATTTATTTCTTGTGAGAGGTTCAGCTGGATGATCTCACCAGAACATTGTGCAATATAGCCCGGCTCTATAATAACCGAATAGTCTCTTTGTCTGATATCGTCACCTGACATTTTATTTTGGTCTGTACATAGCGGTTCTCCTCTTTCCAAGAACATGATATTTTTTTTAATTAATTCTCAATTAATTCTTAATTTAATACACGATGAAATGCTGTGTCCGTGATAACCATCGATTCTCCACGTGGAAGAGTAGAACACTGAAATCGGATCCAACTTCTTCACATTCACTGACAATTCTGAGGATCATGGCACTATATGGTAAACAGTTTAGAGAACATACATTCCTCTTCTTGCGGAGTGGCTTTTCCTGTACAAGCAATTGTACACAATATACAACATTATACTGATTCGTTCAATTGAAGCGCGAAGCACCGAAAGGTTTGCTAACACTTGTGAAACTAAAACGGCCTGATCCAAAAGTGACCTCGCTGGTTTTATATACTAAGTGTTCACGGTTGTGTTATATCTGGTTCATCTGTCTCCCATGTTCCTTGCCAATGACAAGTCTCGATGTTTAAATAAACTGGACATGGCTCCGATTGTAAGGGACTTCTTACTTTCAATATGATACATTCTCAAATTCTGATACGTCTTTCTACAACGTATATCTTCAATGTAACGTGCTACAAGTGCGTAGTCGTGATGAATTACTTACTGAAAAATACATACATTAAACAGCTTGTTTTATCCCCCGAAAATGCCCGAATTGCCCCAAGATTAAATACCGCTGCCATAGAGGAAGGTCTTTGGAGGCAGTCACTGGACAATCCATCTTAGGCGTCTGTGTTTGAGAATGTTGCTTAATGGTGTTGGCTTGCAACGTTGCAGAATCTCAAGATTGGTAAATATATCCCGCCATTTTATGCCAACGATCGCACGCAGACAACGAAGAACAAAACTGTTAAGTTTCCATTCCTGTTTGCGATTTGTTCATGCCTCAGCACCCTATATAATAATATAATGCTAATAACACAAACATGGCACAATTTCAGTTTGATATGCAAGGTTAGGCTCTTGTTGAGCCAAACTCGATTTGCATGAGTCGGCCAAAGGATGTTAGTGCGATGGAAACAGCACCAACGTGTTCTATGTAATTTGAAGGAACAAAACAGGAAGTGCCGTCTTGAAGACTGTATCCACTCTCTTTCCAAGGAACCTATACATACTCCTCTGTACCGATATAATTAATGGGAAAAATCGTGTTTAGTCGACAGGCACTACGGTGTTTTTCTTGGAGGTTAAAAGAACATATTAATCGACATTTTACATGGTGCTTAACACAAAACCTCCAACAGTGATGACGCACCCCGGCATTTATACTAGCCTCGTTACTTTGTTAGGTGCCTTCAGAACAAATCAATCTTTTTTTGCGTCTCGCGGTTAATTTGTAAGACGTATCGTGCTCGGTATACCAAATGAGAGTACAAACAAAGTACGGTTGTACGAGCCACATTTGGACACGGCGGCCAACAACAATGATTTCTTTCTGTTTCTCAGAGAATGACGCCTTTTCTAAGGGCATAAAACCGTAAAAAATTCCAAAACATTACAAAATATTACAGCGTATATAAATGATATCGAGTTATTTGTAACAATTACCTGAGAGACTGGCCTATGCACATTGCAGCGCATTATGACACTCGGTATTCGTAATTACTTCACCCTGAGAGGAAAGTATACAGTATAAATGAAATGTATACAAACAACGTTCTTGTTGAAAGAAATATCCACTTTTATGCGAATTCGATAGAAATTGTGTATTGAGCAAAGGGCGAAAGCAAGGGAAATGACGGGAGGGAGGGAGGGAAGTAGGCAGGCAGGCAGGCAGGCAGGCAGGCAGGCAGGCAGGCAGGCAGGCAGGCAGGCAGGCAGGCAGGCAGGCAGGCAGGCAGGCAGGCAGGCAGGCAGGCAGGCAGGCAGGCAGGCAGGCAGGCAGGCAGGCAGGCAGGCAGGCAGGCAGGCAGGCAGGCAGGCAGGCAGGCAGGCAGGCAGGCAGGCAGGCAGGCAGGCAGGCAGGCAGGCAGGCAGGCAGGCAGGCAGGCAGGCAGGCAGGGAGCTAACACGCCAGCCAGCCAGACATAATACAGACATACCGAGAGACAGTTAATATGTAAAACTACAGAAGGAGAAACACACATGCAGACACATAGGGAAACAAAGAGAGTGAGAGAGAGATAGGGGGGGATACATACATACACACATACATACATGTATACACGCACGCACGCACGTACTTCCTACACTACATACATGCATACCTGCATACGGGCAGACAGACTGATAAACACACACACACACACACACACACACACACACACACACACACACACACACACACACACACACACACACACACACACACACACACACACACACACACACACACACACACACACACACACACACACACACACACACATATATATATACAGAGAAAAGGGGGTTTTGTTCTGCTGACGGACGATGTGGCTGCTTGTGCATAATATCTACGCAGCAGAGAATGACGTCCGAACAATCTCTTGGCAATCAGTTGACAGCAGTGAACAAACACCAGCATCCCACCATGGGGAGGCTGACTCGAGGAATGTCTATATTGCAGTTGCAGTACACATGGGTGCATTAACATTATGATCAACACAATGGATGTTGCTGTTATGGTAGGCTGGTGTTGCACACGTCCAACCTCTCATGTGTTTATGGAGCTAACCTGCCATCATTTTGAGAGACCACTTCCCACCAACCCCACCTCCAACATTTGTTTAAGACCAATCTCCCACTAAATGTTTACGACCAACCGCTAACTTCTTGTCACTCCTCGCCTAGTCTGCCTAGTTGTTTCCAGCACTCGGCAATGTTCTATTAACTGACTAGTCTGTATATATTGTGGTTACAATGTTATGATCTTATGAGGTCTCATTCAACTAGTCAGCCTTTTTCAGAACATTATTGCCAGCTCGACCTTTCTATGCTAGCACTGAGGGTGGTCACTGCCAGGGTGCTTGTCGTCCTCAGTAGTTCTTTTACATCCCAAATTGAGACTTTGATCTAGTCAAGTTGCTATACTGTGTAGTCTATAGCCTGGCCCTATGTATACCGGCTACTAATATGTTTAGACATTGAATAGTTCTTTCTAGTTCTAATTGTTTCCAGCACTCTGCAACGTTGTATTAACTGACTAGTCTGTATATATGGTGGTTATATGTTATGATCTTATGAGGTCTCATTCAACTAGTCAACCTTTTTCAGAACATTATCGCCAAGCCGACCTTTCTATGCTGGCACTGAGGGTGGTCACTAACCACTACACTATCGCGCGCATACACGATCATTTAACTGGTGTAGCAACACTTCATTGCACAATATTAGGTAGCATTGTAAAAACGGAAACACTTTCGATTCTATCACATAGACTCCACCTGCTTTGAATCCAGCGACGTCATATCCGATCCATTGTTTGTGATCCTTACGTAGATGGCCCCTTTGTTGAATATTGCAACACTGAGTGTACATGTATTATTAATATTTATAATATTTCGGTTGGCTACAAATAATACCACCCAAGTGATCTACAATATCATAGTTCTACTCTCATAAATATTTGGAAAATACACATATTTACGATTAGGTAAATCATGCTTGTTTACGACAAATAAGAGACGTTTCTTCAATAAAAGACGTCAGTCCAAAAATGTCTTCACCTTAATAAAACTTGACTAACAAGTAAATACGCACAGTTAAACAATTATAATCTAAGTAACCAACTCAATTTTAGTTATGCATTTATGGATAAGGAGAGTATCAAAGGAGAGAAATGAAGGTTGATTCACGTACCGGTTGATTTCAACATAAGTGAACAATGAAAACGTATTGTACTACTGTCCTAGATGACGATTATGGTAAAAGGGCTAAATGTTACAATGATTGTTTAACATGAAGCACCACAATATTTAGGTGCACCATGGAAAACAACCAACTACAGTTAATAAAATATTTAAGAAGTCAAATATTTAATTGGCTTATATAGATTGTTTAATTGTTGCATTGGCTTCATCTGTTAAAACATATTGGCAACAGCATACAGTTAAGGTTAAGCGGCGCCAATGTCCGACTACTTCACGTGACGTGGGTCGGCTTGTCTATTTGCAGTTGGAATCGGAGCAGAATCCACTCCGCGGGCTGTACAAACAGCGGATAGGACAGCCGTACGCGGCCTCACAGTTTCTTCCGTTTCGGCCGTACTGAATCTCTACCTTGTTCAAATTTGTCAAAGCCATGTCGGCGCATTCGCTGCAAAAGAACGAAAACCTAAATTATGGAATAACCCGTAGTTGTAATGATTACAATGACTGATCGAGTTTTGTAGCAAAATCATATAATATACCTTATGCAATCATTTGACTATATTGTATCGTGACTGCCCAAATTGTAATTTCAATTACTGGCTCTACACCATGGCTATTGCCGTGGTAACAGCCACAAAACTCATATGCTTAACATAGCATCTCTGAACGAGTCAGCTGTGCAGTAGCTTACGGGGATAATGCCCAATTGTCTGCCCGATAATGCACATTCGGCAGTGTGTGTGTGTGTGTGTGTGTGTGTGTGTGTGTGTGTGTGTGTGTGTGTGTGTGTGTGTGTGTGTGTGTGTGTGTGTGTGTGTGTGTGTGTGTGTGTGTGTGTGTGTGTGTGTGTGTGTGTGTGTGTGTGTGTGTGTGTGTGTGTGTGTGTGTGTGTGTGTGTGTGTGTGTGTGTGTGTGTGTGTGTGTGTGTGTGTGTGTTGTATGCATGCATGGGTCATTAACAAATTGGAGTACAAATGGGGTTGCCAGTAAAACGAATTTCAAAAAATTATCGGGAATAGTTTCATCGATAGTTTTATAGTTGCAACATATACTGTGGCTGATTTTAGCATATGAGAAATAGCTACATCATATCAAGTACGTATGTAACTATGCAGATACGTATGTAGCTATGTACGTGTGCACGTATGTATGTATGTATGTATGTATGTATGTGTGTGTATGTGATATAGTGTGGGGCATTTAGGCCATTTTTGAATCGAAACAAAATAAAACAGATAAAAGATTTGATAAAACTGGTTCCTGTAACATTATTTTTGGTCGTCTAAACCGCGACATACCGCACCTGACGACAGTGACAAGGTCGCGAGCGAGGTCGTCGTCACCGCACCGACTGACAGCGTTGAGCCCGGCCTGACAGTGGAAGAGATGGGAGCACGGCCCACAGTGGTAGTACTGCATCAGCGAGAACTGCACGAACATCTACAAGCAGACGTTACTAATTGTCATACATACATACATACATACATACATACATACATACATACATACATACATACATACACACACACACACACACACACACACACACACACACACACACACACACACACACACACACACACACACACACACACCACATGCGCACACATGTAAGTTTGTGATTGTGTGTGCATACGTGCGTTTTGGCAATTGTACACAATTTATTATGATAAGTCAGTAAAGTGCGTTAAGTAGTTTTAAATTGCACATCTTCGTGTATCATGTGGATATCAGACCCGGACATCGTGGTAAGTATTGTATTGTATTGGCAACAGTGTCACGTTGGTGGTTCTTTTGACACATAGTCAGGACATGTCACTGGTACTTCTATTACTCGAATTCACAAACTGCTGTATCCGTCACGAAACAAACACAGTCAACATGATCACAGGCCTAGCGGATGTGAGTCCAACTTCCAAGTTGCGATATTAATGGCGATGCGATGACCATCAAATTCAGTCTACTTATCTGTTTATAATCCAGTAATTTCTTGTGTTTGTCATTTGTTGGAAAAAACAAGTCTTCGCCGAAGCATTTCTATAGCTGTCATAAAATAATTTATGACTGGTTGCCATTAATCGAACGCAACAATGCGACAACCGCTTAATATGGCGAACTTCGAGCAGCCGACAGCGTCTATAACACATATTACGTCACGTTCACGGAAACAGCCGAAGGGAAAATTTCTTAGACGTTCTGTGATGAAACATTCTTATTTGTGTAATTTTATGAAAACAATGTTTTAATTTTTGTTTAACAAAAGGATTGACTTATTGTAGATGTATTCCATTTACTATAATGTTTCTTCCCAACCTGTTCATGTCACCTTTAAGAATTTCATGTGTTATGTGGATATCAGAAACAGACATCGCGTTAAGTATTGAATTGGCAACAATTTCACATAGGCAGGACGGATCCAGAGAGGGTAGTTTGGAGGGCACAAAAACCTCCGCTGGCGGTCGAACCAAATGTGGAGAACACTTTTCGCTACTCGCGCCGCCGTAACGTTAGCTTCTCCGCTGTATCGGCTCGACCTCGACTGGTGACATCGGAAGACGGGGGGGGGGGGGGGTCGGCGTAACTTCGGCATTTTGTAACATGAACGGGGGCGCATTTCAAAGTGTCTGGGGGCACGGTCATGCGGGCCCATTCAAAAAGGTCTACGTGCACGCCAAATTCCAGGTCTAGGGGGATACGTGCCCCCAGGCTCCCTGGATCCGCGTATACGTAGGTTGAGTCCGGTGGGTATTGGCTGTGATTTTGAAAGCCATTTTGGATCACTCCAAATCTCCAGTCCCACACGAAGTATCAGTGAGAGTGGGGGGCAGTTTGAACGAAGTATCAGTGAGAGTGGGGGGTAGTTTGAACGAAGTATCAGTGAGAGTGGGGGGTAGTTTGAACGAAGTATCAGTGAGAGTGGGGGGTAGTTTGAACGAAGTATCAGTGAGAGTGGGGGGTAGTTTGAACGAAGTATCAGTGAGAGTGGGAGGTAGTTTGAACGAAGTATCAGTGAGAGTGGGGGGCAGTTTGAACGAAGTATCAGTGAGAGTGGGGGGTAGTTTGAACGAAGTATCAGTGAGAGTGGGGGGTAGTTTAAACGAAGTATCAGTGAGAGTGGGGGGGGGTAGTTTAAACGAAGTATCAGTGAGAGTGGAGGGTAGTTTAAACGAAGTATCAGTGAGAGTGGGAGGTAGTTTGAACGAAGTATCAGTGAGAGTGGGGGGCAGTTTGAACGAAGTATCAGTGAGAGTGGGAGGTAGTTTGAACGAAGTATCAGTGAGAGTGGGGGGTAGTTTGAACGAAGTATCAGTGAGAGTGGGGGGTAGTTTGAACGAAGTATCAGTGATAGTGGAGGGTAGTTTGAACGAAGTATCAGTGAGAGTGGAGGGTAGTTTGAACGAAGTATCAGTGAGAGTGGAGGGTAGTTTGAACGAAGTATCAGTGAGAGTGGGGGGTAGTTTAAACGAAGTATCAGTGAGAGTGGGGGGCAGTTTGAACGAAGTATCAGTGAGAGTGGGGGGTAGTTTGAACGAAGTATCAGTGAGAGTGGGGGGTAGTTTGAACGAAGTATCAGTGAGAGTGGGGGGTAGTTTGAACGAAGTATCAGTGAGAGTGGGGGGTAGTTTGAACGAAGTATCAGTGAGAGTGGAGGGTAGTTTGAACGAAGTATCAGTGAGAGTGGGTGGTAGTTTGAACAAATAGGAAACGCTTTATGGTTCTTGGGACTTTGTGACCTTGTCAGACCACAGCTAAGATGACAGGCACAACGTGCTGTGATATCATAACTTTACTGTATTTAACCCATATACATAACATTTATTAACATTGCATGACATTGGGTAAGCGGCCATTGGGATCAATTAAGTTCCCCGCCTATTTGACTACATAAACTTGAGCATAAGTACACATCACTGTAGGGGACGCGACTCGGTTGCTTGACCCTTGCTTGCTGAGCTGTCTTTTCGTTGATGGCATGTTACTGTAAAAATGGCGACGCCGCCGCCGTCACGCTCTACTACAGCCGTGAGTTCCTGCTTGGTCTGCGCGACTCAGCCTATATATGATCTTCAGCAATTATTCAAGATACGTCTGAATGCATTAGGAACACGAGCACAATGAAAAAAAGCACGAGGGGCAGCCGTGGTGGTGTAAGAGCACGACTCAGGCGAAGTCCAACGAACCCCCCCTTCCCACAATTGTGTTTGGCAATGCACGGTCGATCGTTACGCAACAAAATGGACGAACTGTTTACAGACATCAGGTACAACTGTGCATACAGAGAAGATTGTATGCTAACTTTCTGCGAAACCTGGATTAACAGCTGCACCCCCGATAGTGAAGTACATTTAGATGGCTAAGAATTACTGAGAGCAGATAGGACAAGCGATTCAGGAAAGAACAGAGGTGGAGGTGAGTGCCTGTATATAAACAAAAAATGGTGCACAAACTATAAAATCTACGATCAAGTGTGTACCCCAGATGTTGAGCTACTCACGCTTTCTCTGAGGCCTTTCTATCTGCCCAGGGAATTCACGACCGTTATCTTGTGCAGTGTCTACGTCCCGCCTAAAGCTAACTACAAGTCCGCCGCTGACGTCATAGCAAGGTCGGTGTCTAGACTTCAGTCAAAACACCCTGATGCACCCGTCGTCATAGTGAGCGATTTTAATAACACATGCACCCTGGATGGCGTACTGCCCTCCTTTCAGCAGCAAGTGACCTGTCTCACCCGTCACAACAAAACAATTGACCTGTGTTATAGCTCAATGGAAGACGCATACACCTCTCAGTGTACGTCTCCCTCCCCTGGGGTGGGCAGATCGTAACATTGTTCATCTACTGCCCAAATACCGTCAACAACTTAAACGTGTTCCGCCTGTCAAAAGACAAGTCAAGTTGTGACCTATCGACGCAGTAGAACATCTGAAAGGTTGTTATACATGCACAGACTGGCATGTCCTCTTCGAGGGCACCCACGACATAATTTAACTGAGCGTGCCGATCGATATATTGTCACTGACTACGTTAAGTTTTGTCAAAACTCCATCATCCCAGAAAAAGACTGTCACTGAATACTCTAACACCAAACCCTGGATCACACAGAGTGTAAAGAAGGCAGTGATCAACAAACAGAAAGCTTTCGAATCTTGAGATACCGCTGCCATCAGAGAGGCTAAGGCAGTGCTTAGAGCAGAAATTGGCCGTACCAAATCTGCCTTTCGAAACAAAGTTGAACTTCAATATCAGATCACAAACACTCGTGAGGCCTTCAGAAATCTCAAAGCGATGGCCGGTCATGTCAGTGCCAACCAAAATATAAGATCTTATACAATGCCTGATGCTACAGAGCTAAACAAATTCTATACTCGCTTCGACAGCAAGGACTTTACATCCAAGTGCACAGAGCTTCTGGCAACCATCCCCTCCCCCTCCCCAGGAAAGATCATCATCTCCGAAGACAACGTGACTCACCAGTTCAAGAGGACAAATACAAGGAAAGCATCTGGGCCTGATAATATATCGGGCCATCTTCTTCGTTCATGTGCTGATGAACTGGCGCCTGTGTTCTCACAGCTGTTCCAGGAGTCTGTAAATACCGGCATCATTCCCGATCTCTGGACAACCAGCACGGTCATTCTTGTGCCTAAAATATCCTCCCCTCAGGAACTCAACCACTGCAGGACAGTTGTTCTCACATCTCTTCAAATGAAAGCCCTGGAGAGGTTAGTCCTAACCAACCTATCTCCACACATTCAGGAGAAACTAGACCCACTGCAATTCACCTACAAGCGTGGGCGTGGCACTGGTGACGCTGTGGCAAACCTGCTACACAATGTCAACAAACATCTAGAGAAGTCAGGCAACTATATCCGTATCCTTCTCATAGATTTTAGTTCGGCCTTTAACACTATACAGCGCCACAAGATGATTGAAAAGCTTCTCGCCCTGCAAATACCCCCGAACTTCATTCACTGGATATATAACTTTCTCAGCAACAGACCCCAACACGTGAAGGTTGGCAGCAACATCTTCCCCAACCTCATCACGAATACCGGGGCGCCCCAAGGATATGTTGGAAGTTCCATTCTATACTCACTGTACATCAACGACTCAAGGAGCGAATGTGACTCTAATGTCTTGATTAAATACTCAGACGACGCAGCAGTAGTGGCGAGCCTGAATGGATCAGATTCGTTCCACGCGTATGAGAACTCTGTGTCCGTGATCTCAATGTGGTGCAAGAACAACTTTATAGAACTAAATATACGCAAGACAAAGGAACTCTGTATTGACGTCCGCACCAGCGGCCAGTTTGATGGACCTCTCATTATTGATGGTAAGGCAGTTGAGGTAACGGACACCTTCAAGTATCTTGGTGTAACACTTGACAGTAAATTTACGTTTGGCCCCCATGCTAAAGATGTGCAAAAGTGCCAGCAGAGACCGTACCTGTTAAGGAAACTACGATAGTTTCATGTCCAACCAACATTTTTGCTCATGTTGTAATTGGGCATCATAGAATCAGTGTTGACATATTGTAGTATATGTTTCTTCCCTGCTTTGTCTGTCTCAAACAAAAACTTGCTTCTTCGCATCTGCAAAATTGCTTCAAAGATCATAGGCATTCCCACGCTGCCCGACTCTCAGCTGTGTGAATGCACGTTGATCAGAAAAGCACGTGCAATTGCCAATGACCCTGCCCACCCACTGTATACCGAGTTTGACCCTTTTCCGTCTCAAAGACGATACAGATGTCCAAGATGTACAAAAAAACAGGTTCAAAAACAACTTCGTTCCCCAGGCCATGAGTCACCTAAACAAACTTTGAGTAAACAAACCATCACATGCAATCCGACCGTTAAAATATATAAAGTATGCATTAACTACTCTCACGTTTGTATTATGATTATTATAAACTTACTTCATGTATGCACTACGTTTAGCTATGTTTACTAACAATACCTTGTATTCTCTTTATGCTCAGCAAGCAGAAGAAAATTATCCGATGTATCTATTATTACTGGACAATAAATTCGTATTGTATTGCACTGATAATACAAACCTGTTGTGGAATGTATATAGTACACGTGCTATTTATTAGTTTTAGGCTAATTATATTTAACCTAATTTCCAAACACCACCACAGAACCCACCAGATATCCCACCAGCTGAAGAACTACTCCATGTAAACTGCGAAAAACTAAGCAAGGCAGAGATCAAGAAAGCCATCCATCATCGTAAGAGAGGGTAAGCTTCCGGCCCAGATTAAATTCCTGCTGAGGCAATCAAGGCAGACATGGAGACCGCAGAGATGCTGCTTGATCTGATTGGGAAGATATGGGATCAAGAAGAAATACCGACTGAATGGAAAGAAGGGTACCTGGAGTAACTCACAAAGAATGCAAGAACTACATAGGAATAAAGCTCCTGTCAGTGCCCGGAAAGATCCTGAACAGAGTTATCTTGGATGGTCTGAAAACAGCAGTGGACGCCAGACTCAGAGATCACCAGACAGGCTTCCGTAAAGATAGATCACACACCGACCAAATAGCTACACTCCTAGTCATAGTTGAACAATCATTGGAATATGGGACTCATCCCTGTACTTAGACTTTGTAGACTATGAGAAGGCGTTTGATAGCTTCGACAGGGAGACGCTATGGAAGCTCCTGCGACACTACGGGATACCAGAGAAATTTATTTATCTGATAAAAAGTAACTATGAAGGCATGGCGTGTAAGGTCATTGTTGCAGGACAACTCACGGGCTCATTTATGGTGAAGACAGGAGTGAGGCAAGGTTGCCTTCTGTCACCATTCCTCTTCCTGCTTGTCGTAAATTGGATTATGAAAAAACAACGGAAAACAGAAGAAATGGTATCCAGTGGACACCTTGGAGCCAGTTGGAGGACCTGGACTTTGCAGATGACCTCGCTCTCCTGTCCCACAGTCACCAACAGTTGCAGGAGAAAACAGAGCTTCTAAACACAGTGTCAACACAGACAGGACTCAACATCAACAGAAGCAAGACAAATATCATGCAAACCAACACAAAGAATAACAGCCCAGTCATATTAGGAGGTGAACCACTTGAAGAAACCGATTCCTTCACATACATGGGAAGCGTAATTAACAAGAGTGGACGCACAGAAGAAGACGCAAAACAAGGATACAAAAAGCAAGAGAAACATTTTGAGAAACATTTGGAAGGCAAAACAAATCAAGCTTAACACCAAATTGAGGATATGCAACTCAGATGTCAAGTCAGTGATACTCTATGGCTCGGAGACATAGCGAATTACACAGAAAACACTAAAAAGATTACAGACCTTCAACAACAAATGCCTGCGCAGAATCAGACATCTAAATTGGTTAGACAAGGTACCCAACACTACACTATGGGAATGGACCAAACAACTACCAATAGAAAGCGAAATAAAGAAGAGAAAATGGAGGTTGTTAGGACATACACTAAGGAAACCTATAAGAGACATCACACGTCAAGCAATTACATGGAACCCCCCAGGGAAGAGAAGAAGAGGAAGGCCGATAAACACCTGGCAGAGAGACACGGAAAGCGAAAGAAAGCAGATGAGAAAAACCTGGAAAGTAATTGAGAAAATGGCAGCAAACCGACAACAGTGGAGGACCGTGATCGATGGCTTATGCTTACAGAGAGCAAACAGGCCCAAGTAAGTAAGTATTTTCGGAAAATGGATGTACTGGGTTCAAATATCCTCTGTGAAGGATTTGGAACATGAACGAAGACCATAATGCACTGGCAACGGAGTATAGGTGGTGAATGTGAACCCTAAACCCTGACATCTGATAAAATAAGTTTAGTCTTTTCGGGTAGATGGTCTATCCTACAAAAAAGAGAGGGTGAATTAAACCTAAAAAAGAGAGAAACATGTATGATTAATGGTACGTCCAAATAGCGACTATCGGTCTACAACGGACACGAGAATGCGTGATTATCCAACCATCGCACAGGATAGCATTCAGCCGTTACATTCCCATGTCAACAGACATTAAACAATGACCAATTGGACAAGACTGAGGATAGCAACCGGGGTTTACCCTCCTTTGTCCTGTTAAATAAAAATATATGAATACATAATTGTTTGTTTTGTTTTTTAACGGGATGCAGGGTGTCTAAATGAACTAGATACGTGGTGAATGGTGTTCGTGATATACATCGTAGAATGAAGACATTGCTCATCCTGGGGCACAGTTTCGTCCGGCGTGTGGCCGATGAGATCTACCGGGAGGGCCTCGATCTAGGAGTTCAGGTCGAACGAATAGAGGTGCGACAACTGCCATTTGTCCGCCGGGTGGCACCATTGATCGTCTTTCTGGATATTGGAACGAATGACCTAAGCAACCCGAAAAAAGACCCCGTACGCCTAGCAGGGGAGATCATGGATGCGGCGCGAACTCTTGGGCAGATACCTGGTGTCAAGCGAGTGGTAGTGTCAGAAGTGATGAGGCGTGCTGACCAGAGGCGGGAGGACTTTAACCATGTAAGATTCGTACTGAACGATGAACTGAATCGGTTGGCGGTCAGTTCCGATAACATTTATGTATGCAATCACAGAGGGTTATATTTAACAAAACATACGGTGTGCCGTACGAAAGTATGCGCTGAAATAAAAATAAACACGGGAATGCGAAGTTGTGGTGCTGCCCACAGTGCCGCTACTGCTGACCACCCCACACCTCCACAAACACGTGTCGTTGTTATTAATAATTAATACATGGGCATTTAATAATTATTTCGGACGTTAAACCGGTAAAAACAAAATAAACCATTAAATTGTGCATGAAATATATCTATCCTATGATAGTTGTACATGAGACGGAAACATGTGAAGCCATACGAACCAGCACTGCTGCAACCCGACAACCCCACATGCAGCCTAATCCCCCTAACAACTACACAATTGCACTAACACTACGACGTCTCACAGTGTCCTAAACGCTAGGGTAATTGTTCTGTAGAAGTCCATTGTTCATTGTAATTTGGTGGCCACCAGCATATCTTTCAGGTTCTTGTTCTTTGATAAATCTCGGCGTGTATATTTCTGGATACGCGGTTTGAAGCAGTTTTTTGTGGTTTGGGCTAGTTTAGCATTTGTTCGTCCCTGGTGGGAGAAGCGAATCACAAAAGGTATAATATCAAAAGAGTCCTCTTTAACATTCAGTCCCCCTAGCTGCGTAGTTTTACGTCTTGTAATCCATTTTGATTCACAATTCCGTCTGTAAATGGTTTACAGTGAGGCGACGTCAGTAAGTAAGTAAGTAATTTCCAAGCAGACTTACTCGTTCCAATTTTAACTGAATTAATAATAATAATAATAATGATGATGATGATGCAAAATTAAGGTAGCTGTAGTTTCAGATTATCTTAAAGTGGTAGAGAGTTGATTCCAGATTTTGGGTGCAGATACAGAGGAAGAATACTAATTGACGTGTCCGCCATTGTACGACATGTAACCTGCCTGCATTGTGACACACTGCACTGCGACCGTCGAGTTTTCAAGTTCTTCTTGCAGACAGTTGGTGATCGTGGCCCAAGAATGCCCGGCGACTAGTGCGGAACATCCCAGAACTACCGCCAGGGCGACGACCGTCAAGAGCCCGGATGTGATGCTCATTGTCGGTACTGCAACGATGACAGCCATTTTGTAACTTAATCGAGTATATCTAGTTGGCCAATGTGTAATCTGGGACTTAATTGGCCAAAATCAATTGCCCTCCTACTGACCATAACCCTATGCTTTTCACCCCAAGCTGAGTGTAGAACCTACAAGGCGGATGCTGCTAATAATTTAGGCCAGTCTTTAAATAGATTGCCGAACATTGATCTAGGCAGGGTCAAACTTACAATTTCTCCTTTGCAAAATCTTCGATGTAAAGGCTTATCGAATGCACACTGTTCTAAACGAACTTTACCGCAATCAAAGGCGTGTATGGGAGGCCTGGGGGTAATGTACCCCCTAGACCTTTGCAATTTCGCGTGCCCCAGACCTTTTTTGTATGGAACCCCGTGACCGTGCCCCCTAGACCCTTTTGAATATGCCCCCGTGACTGAAGTTACGGGACGCAACGAAGACTTTTTTTTTCAACAGAACCCCTCACCCCCATCCCCGTCTTCCGACGTCACAGTCGAGCTAGCCGAGACATCTGAGCCGAAGAAGAAGCGAAGATACGGCGACGCGGCGGGGGAAAATGTATTCTTGTATTCAGAACATATTACCAATTGAGGAACACGCAAAACTATGTTTAACAATATTGAATCAATCTTGTCCTTTCCGGGTGATGCATGTAATGTCATTCCAAAATGATGCTTGAAAAATAATGAACTGACAGTTTGCGCAATTTAAATCACATAATTTTTTTATATAAATATACAAATAATTCCCGGTTTAATGTGTTGACCGTTTTCTTTTCCGCACGCACTTCCGCCCAGTATTCCCAATACAGGTGTACTTGCGTCTTGTTTCTCTCACCTGTGACTATACACGCCGGTAGATTGAACAAAACTGGCCGTACGATCGTCAAGTTTGGGAGGACACTCGACACTTCCTTGAGACGCGTGCAAATGACCAGACGACTCGAAGAAAGTCGCTTTATAGAAATCTATACGCTAAGTGCTCCACCCAATATGTGTATGGCGCGTAAGTGGAATACATGTATTTGTAAAAACGAAGATCACTCATCAGTTACAGCATTATAATCGATGAGAAAAGTTCGTGCTGTTTTGTTAGGACCAGCGACATTATAGAAATGTCTCAAACGGAGGTTAGAAGTACACATTTACCAACATTTCCCTTGGCACTTCACACTTGACACTTCACACAAAGCGTCAATGCCGATGGTGCCATGCCGTTGTCGATCTTCCCTGGTTGCTTTGTTAAGTAAGTGCTGAACAAATCAATCTTCTCGCTTTTTATATCTCGTCTGTCTATGACGCTTTGTGGGATGGTTCGTGTTCGTCACAACTACGAGAGCGTAAATAAGGGATGGTAGATAGGGGTTTATAAACCCTATATTGGTGTCCACTAATTAACAGCATTCTTTAATCGCTACATTTATGTTTGTTTCCTACCGAATTGTATGAATTAATATGGGAATGCAACATGAGGGTAGCCATTAGAAGGATAACAGAAGAAGGATGATCGACCTGCACGAGGAAACAGGTTGGAATGCAGCCTAACAGGAACATTGGTGAGAAGCCTGGTGAGGTGGGTAGGCCACTTGGCAAGGACGGGTGCAGCAAACTTGCAAAGAGAGTAGAGGCGGAACAACACCAAGAACGCAGGAGAAGGGGAAGGCCAAGACTGAGGTGTGAGGACTGTACGTAGAGGGACATGATACGAGCGTATGAGGTGGAAAGATGAAGAGAGAGAGAGGCGGCTGCTAAAAGACAAGAAGTTATGGAACGAGAGAGCGAACAGGACGAGTGGTTAAAAAATACTATACTTGACCTCACCGCCTGCACAGGGAACAAGGCGGAAGAACAGCACAGGTTTCAGTAAACTTATTTTTGTTTTCCGCGCACCAAAACAATTTATTGTGTTTTATGTCTACCCGAACCATACACAATAAATCACATTATCAAAGACCACGTCAGACAAGACAAAAACATAACTAGTTCATGCGAATGGTCACCCGCTGATGCTGCATATTTTTCGACAACCGACCGAAGCCCGGAGAGAGCAGAGAAATAACCACTCGCCACTAGAAGGTCCTCTACATGTTTGGCTTTCAACCAGCGTTGATATGTCTTCTTTGTGTAATTTATCGCTGCACCCCGATTACCTCGACCATGTCCTGCTAAAAAATACCAAACCATTCGGCTGTCCCAACACAATGCCGAAAATCGGATCGCCATTTTTGTCGCGCAGTGAGAGATTAATGAGATTATCTTGGCAATTAACCTGGTTTAAATGACGTTGACTATATCATATACACCAAATGATCAAAAGTGTAAAAAACCATTTTGATTTAGCATTCTTAAAAACTGGATACCGCGCTGTACTGTAAGATCTTACGCTTAATTTAATGTGTACATTAGAAGGGCATGCATCCGCATAGTTCAAGAATAAGTTAACCCAGAGAAGACTGAAGTGATGGTAAGTGGATGAGAGGGCAAAGGAGATCGATATTAGGATTAAAGAAGTCACGTGACAGGCTCTTAACCAAGTTGAACGCTTTCGTTATTCTGGGGACATCTGCAAGTGAGCAGCGCGAAGGAAGAGGATGCGAAAATGATGTCAGAAACAGAGAAATCAGCTTCGGTAAAATGGCGTGAATTGTCTGGTGTGTGCGACAGGAAATATGTGAAAAATTAATGGTCTATAATTGTTGTAAGAGTGTAGAAAATATCTTATGTTGAGATATACGGGGCAGATTCATGCTTGGTCCATACGCAAGAATGAAGAAAGGTTACGCGAGCGATCTCAGGTGAGAATGTTGAGAGGGATTGATGGCACAGATGTGTCACCCCCAAATTGTTTGGTGTAGCCTGGGACAAAGCGGGCGAAAAAAAACCACGGACGACCACCCATGAACAGCGCTAAGAGGCTCTAGGAAGCAATTTATTTCCCTCGCAATATAGGTGTTGGCAACCAATCCACCTCCACATTCCTACGTAATGGGTAACACTCTGCAAGGCTCAAGTGACCTCAAACCACATATTATCATGTTCATGAGATGTTAAATTATATAGGTTCGGATTTCGACTTTCGTTTATCTGCAACTTTACGAGTCTTAAATTATAACTCGGTTCCGCCATGTTGGATTTGAAAACTGGTAACACACAATGCTCTTTCAGCGGGAAATTTGACGTGGAAATTCCCAGGTTGCGTTGTATGTTGTTAGTTTTTTTAGTGCTGTTAGAGCTATAGCCAGTTGGTCCCAACATTTTAGTTTGGGGGGAAATGTTAACTTTGCCACAAAACGGAGGGACATACATTTGCTTGGTTTTGCGGGACATATAATAAAAACGATGTTTGTATTTGTTGCCCTCCAGGACATCCGGCAAATTTCTTTGAAGACTTTCAGGATCTTCGTGAAAATGTTCATAAAGTTGGAAGAATAATTAAATAAGTAAATTTCGATTGAGTCACGTGTGGGACACCCTGCTCACCACGCCATCTGGCGAGTAGAGGAAGATCAGTTCCCGAAGAAGGCCGCCGATGGCGGTCGAAACGTTGAAGTGAGTCGAATTTATATAGTACTGAATTAAGAAATTTGCTTATTTAACTTTCAGGATCTGCTGAAAAATCTGGCAATTATTCATTCAGAATTTTACATTCTTGGTGATTTTAATCTACATTTGGATATACCTTCTACAAATACAACTACGTTTGATGATATTCTGGCATCCTTTGATTTGAAACAACATGTTACCTTTTCGACACATATACATGGCCATTGGCTTGACCTATTGATAACTTGTAATAATATCCAAGCACATACTGTCTGAGATGGGTTATCAGACCATCATACTGTCATTGCTAATGTTAACGTTTATATAACCCCATTAGAGTCGAAACACAATGCGTCTTACATAGCCATTCACAGGATTGTCATTACAGCTTTAATGGCTGAAATCGTTAAATCTGATCTTATCACAGATCGAAAAGAACATCTATCTGACTTATATAGACTGTACTGTCAAGTACTCAATGCACTACTTAATAAACATGCACATATAAAATCCAAATGTGTGTCCGAAAGGTCACCGGCTCCAAGGATGACTTCCGAAATTATACTATCTAAAAGGCGTCGTTGTTATTTAGAACGTGTCTAAGCGTAAGTCATGGAACTGTATCAATAACATTCCACATAGAAGGCCTGCTCCGTCGCAACCTGATCATGTCTCAATTAAGTATGTATGCGATTCGTTCTCTAGTCACTTTAAGAATAAAATCAGTATTATTCGTTCTGCTTCCGCACGTCGTAATGTCAGTATGCACTTTCCACAAGTAAATTCTCTACTTGTATCATTTGAACTTGCAACAGTTGATGAAGTTAGGAAAATAATTATGTCCTCCCCAAATATATCTTGTGCACTCGATCCATTTCCAACAATACTGTTAAAAGCATGTCTCGATACACTAATTGGACCTATAATAAATATTGTAAATGCATCACTTTGCTCTGGCTGTTTTTCTGATGATTTCAAATACGCCCATGTCACACCACTTCTTAAGAAGTCACCTCTGCCTAAACAAGACCTAAACAGTTAAAAACATATTTCTAACCTCAGCTTTATTTCCAAAATACTAGAAAAGGTTGTAGCAAGTCGTCTAAGGACTCACGTTAGCACAGATGTCTTAACTAATGTGTTACAATCAACATATAGGCAGTTTAATTCAACATAGACTGCCCTCTTAAAGGTTCATAATGGCATTAATTTGGTAAAGTGACTGCACTTACCGAGATCTCTCTGCCGCTTTTGACACGATTGAACACAACATTCTCATCAAACGCTTATTAAAGTGGTACGGTATATCTGGCACAGCTCTAAGCTGGTTTTCGTCATATCTAACTGATATATACCAAACTATAAATATTTTGAACTGCTTTTCCGCTGCACTGCCGGCTTTATTTGGTGTTCTCCAAGGTTCTGTTCTTGGGCCTTTGTTTTTTACTCTTTACACCACGCCACTAAGCTCTGTTATACAAAGACATAACTTGGATCATCATCGTTATGCTGATGATACTCAAATCTACATTTCTTTGGCTACCCCGATTACAAATCACTCCCTTAACCAACTTAGTGATTGCCTTCAAGATATCTTCCGGTGGATGACTGACAGCAAGTTGAAATTAAATGCAAATAAAACTGAATTGATCATTATTGGTACTCCAATGCAGCGTAGTAAACGTAGCAGTTTTCCCTAAGCGTATTTTGAATCAGTACATCACACCAGCAACCTCGGTGCGGAATCTAGTAGTGATCTTTGATCATAACTTCAATTCCCGACAACACATATCTCAAACGTGTCGCTGCTGTTTTTTTATATTATATTCGTGATCTTCGCCGTATGCGCCGGCATATGTCATTTTCTTTTGCTAAAAAGGCGTTCGACTGAGTGTGGTACGCAGCTCTATGAAACACCATGAAGAAGTACAACATCTCATGCATGTCACTGAACAACTGGATACAAAGGCCAGCAGCGCGGTTCTTGTCAACGGTTCCGCACCACAGTCGGCGTGAGACAGGGTTGCCTCCAGTCTCCGACACTGTTTAATATCTTTCTGGAGAGAACTATGACAGACGTCCTTGAAGATCACGAAGGAACAGTAAGCTTTGAAGGTCGTCCTATCTCAAACCTCAGTTTTGCAGACGACATTGATGGATTGGCAGGCAGTGAAGAAGAACGTGTGCACCTGGTAGATTGTTTGGTGACATCATCCAAGTATGGAATGGCGATCAGCGCGGAAAAGTCCAAAGTGCATCGAGACTCAGATCACTATCAACGACCAGAGATTGGAGACAGTGACACAGTTCAAATACCTGGGAGCAGTAATCTCAGACGAAGGTTCCAAACCTGAGATACCTGCCAGAACTGCACAGACAAGACTGAAGTCCATTTGGGATAATGCCAAGATGGAGGTGCGTAGTTTATCTGTACTTGTTCCCGATGTGGTGCCAGCAAGTCGGCGTATCGGCGCTTCACGTGATGCTACCTTTGCGTTTAAGTTTTCCACCTGTTGCCTGTAAGTCAGTGACCTGTCGAGCTTGATGCTCAGGTAAGTAGGGGCTGAGACGTGTATTGTTCATAAACACATCCAATGCGCGATAATTTTCTTTGTTGTACAGATGGAAAACAGCAGAGACCATTTTTTTCTTATCTCACTGAGTTTCAGTCTCCATTGTTTCGGGTAGGTGGAAAGGATATTCATGTCTCACGTGAGACCAGCCACAACATGGGACCACTGTTTGTGCTTCAATAGGATTGCAAGGTCATCTGCATATCCATACGTCTTTGAAGTTGTTTCAGGCAGATCGTAGATGTACATATTGAAGAGAAGTGATGCTAGGACAGAGCTTTGCGGGACACCATTCTTTAGTAGTCTGAGTCTGCTTCGCTGTCCACCGCTGGTCTTCAGTACAAAGTATCGGTTGGAGATCATTTACATGATGGAACTGGCCATTCGTTTGTCTGGTAGGGTCTGCAGTAGCTTCAGTTGCAGGCATCGGTGTCACGTGGTGTCATAGGCTGCTGTTAGGTCCACGAATACGGCACCAGTTTTTTCGTTGGCTTGGAAACTGTGTAGTATGTCTTGTGTTGGAAAATTCACTTGATCAGTTGTTGACCTTCCGCGTCTGAAGCCAGCATGTTTGTTTCGTAGTTGCGGGTCCACGACTGGCTCGACGCGTCCGCATATGAGTCTTTCGAGGATCTTTCTTATACGGATTGCATAGCAGAGATATAGATCTATAACTCTTGGGGTCATCCTTGGGTTTGTTTGGCTTTGGGATAACCACTACAGCCGTTCGTCTCCATAGCTTTGGTATCTTGTTTTTGGTCATGCACGTATATAGAATATTCTTAGTCAGTTTGGTAGCTTAATTTCCAGCGTTAATGATGAACTCTGGCTATATAGGCCATCAGGTCTGCCGGCTTTTCCGCTGTTCAGTCGTTTCAGTGCCGTTGCCAGTTCTTCTTCAGTGAAGGTACCTGCCACATTCATGCCAGCACTTGCTGCTTTCTGTAATACAAATACTTCCAGGTGCACTTTTCTTGTGAAGTCGCGGTCCACGTTTGAGCTATGACTAGGCACTTGGTGTGTGTGTTCTGCCAGTGAGGCGGTTGACTGCTTGCCATGCCTTTCGGCTTGAGTGGGTAAAGTCGATTGACTCCACAGTCTCTGTCCAGCGGGTCTTACGTTTTTGTCGTTTCTGACCATCGAGCGAGTGTCGTGCACTTTGAGGTGGCGATGGCAGAGTTCGCGGCACTCAAAGCCCGAAAGATTTGGGTGAAAGAGATGAAACATGAGCTTCTGCGATTGAGACCAACTAATCACTTCTGGTTTCGTTACCCAATCGTTGTCGTTGCTGTAATAATGGCGGGGCGACAGGCGAGCTCGCAGTCATATTATTGACATTTGTTGTTTTGATTGTTATCAATTCAGTAATTTATTGATTAGTTGCAGTTGGGTTTGAGTTGAGTTTGCCCCCCCCCCCTCAGCAACATCTTGCTTTGTTGCGCCATTGTGTATGGCGTGCATGTACAACAAAAATACGGTTATTAAGACAGATCAAAGATGGTTTGAGAGAGTGTCTAGGCAACATACGATCACGTCCGATTCACGAGAACATGTACGGACGCAGCCAGTGGAGGGCAACCGCAGCAGGTGACGGCAACGAATACGAATGATTGTTCGAGAAACTCGGCGAGGAAGTACGTTGAAATGAAGTGACAGAGGTTGTAGAAAAGGAAACAATGGACAGGGCGTCGTGGCGGATGAGGATTTGCGTGGCCACCGCATTTAAGCCATAGGTGTCGGAACGTAGGGGGCGGTCTTGGCGGGGTTGAACCATCCACTGTTTAGATTGGGGGAGGCTTGGCCTCCAATATTTTTTGACTGTTGTAGATGTTTTTGTAAGAGTCATTGGAGTTATTACCTCCAACCTGAAACTTCATCTTGCGGCAGATCCGTGGAAATCTCCAACAGTAGGGTAGCCTGGGGCAGCGCGGACTCCTAAGGAAACCGTTCAGATTACCCACCATAAAACTATGCTAACATGTTTTTAAAGTATTCATATTATAGCAAAATATATGTGTTACACCCATAGGGAATAGACAAATCATATGAGTCATACATGAAAAGTAGTACCCCAAAACCCGTCTTTCCCCATATCGTTACGCAAGAAGCTGCCCCCACCTGGGGCAATAAGGTCCGTGACATTCCCTTTGCATTTTTGTTTTTAAGAACGAAACATTTAAAAAAAGGTCATGCCTGCATACAAATAGTAATTCTTGTTGTTATTCTTGTTGTTAGGTTTAAATAATAGTTAGCACACACACGCACGCACGCGCGCGCGCGCACACACACACACACACACACACACACACACACACACACACACACACACAAACACACACACACACAAACACACACACACACACACATAGACAAACACACACACACAATCATATTCAACCTATGTATGGGACCTATTATATTTTAATATTTCATCACAGGTATTGGATATATCTTAAATGCCGTCATAATTGAAATAGCATCTTGCACAGGATTTGAGGGCATTTCTATTTTGTATTTGGCGTACGTGATAGGGGGCCGTCTTACCCCCCACCCATCCCGGTATTTGCTAGGCTTGTTACCCCTGAAATTATATCAAGGAAAATTAAGAAGATGAAAGAAAACAAATCACCTGGAGTTGACGAGATACCACCGAAACTGCTTAAGGAAATTTTAGAGCAAATCAGTACACCATTTGCTATATTCTTTAACTTTTCACTTAAAGAGGGATTCGTTCCAACAGAATGGAAAGAAGCAAACATTACGCCATTATTTAATAGTTCACTAAACTGGCGCCAATTTACAAGAAGAATCTATTTGGAAGCGACGATTCCTGGTGAGGCTGCATGGGGTCTGCGTTCTCTTCTTGGTCTGCACACCATCACGGGAACCATTCCTGAAGATAATCTTCATGTGACGTATGCGGCCCACACCTTGTGTCCTTCGTCGCTTTGCCTTCTCACTCCAGTTGTACTTCCTCGTGCGAGCGGCGGCGTAGCCACAACGAGAGCATGTCTTCTTCTGTATGTGGTATGAGCGGCTGCCACAACGCCGGCACAGCGTGTGCATCTTGTTGTGACGCTTTCCGAAGGTGGATGTACCCTTCGTCATGTCTGTTTAACGAAATTGTGGAAAGAGATCGAGTAGCAAGAAAGAGAATTACAGACCAGTTAGTTTAACATCAGTTTTATGCAAATTATTAGAAACGCTTATAAGAGGTTTGGTGGAATTCCTTGTAAAACACAAATAATTATTAATAAACAAATCTCAATATGGGTTCTTAAAGGCTAGGTCTTGTCTAATCAATCTGTTATGATTTTTGGAAGAAATTACAAAGTGGGTAGACGATGGGTCACCAGTGGGTGTTGTCTACTTAGATTTTCAGAAACCATTTTCTAATTAAAGTATCACATCAAAGGTTGTTGCTTAAGCTTAAATCACAAGGCATAGCTAGGGGATGGTGTGATCAGCAGGACAGAAACATGGTTGACAAACAGAAGACACAAGAGTAATAAAAGAGGAGGAGATTTCAAACTGGAAACAAGTTTTCAGTGGAGTGCCACAGGGGTCAATGATTTGGATGATAATATATAAAAGCAAAGTACTGAAATTCACAGACGATACAAAAGTGTTCAGAAGAGTTAAAAGAGATACAGATAAACACACACTGCAAGATGACCTGGCCAAATTAGTCAATTGGTCTGTAAAAAAGACAAATGTTATTAAATTTGGGAAATGTAAATGCATTCACATATAGGACATTGAAATGCTAACAAAGAATACAGAATGGGGGATACTATTCATCAGTTAAAAACTTATCTTTACAACCTTGCTTATCCAGTGTAGCTCTACAGCGCCTTGACGCCATCTGTTGACAACTGGAATACTACTTATGGATTTTGAGATTGACCAATCCTTTTGTTTTGATGCGCCTCTGAGCTTGGTTTCCAAGGATTTAGGCGCAAAAGAAGTTATATTATTATTATTGTTATTATATTAGGTAAAACTGTAAAAGAAAAGGATTTAGGAGTGACAGTTTGTGCTGTCATGGAAGTTTGAGAGCGATGTGGAATTGCTGCTTCAAAGTGTAACCAAATACAAGGGCTGCATAGAAGAAATATCACGTATAAGGAGAAACAGCTGATTGTACTACTGTACAAAGCAATAGTTAGACCTCATTTGGAATATTGCATACATGTAAGCATGGAGGCCATATCGTATGAATGACATAGATAAGCTAGAAAGAGTCCAACGAAGAGCAACTAAGCTGACTCCTGAACTGAAAGATCTTAGTTATTAAAGACGCCCATTAGAATGCGGGTTGATAACATATTAGAGACTATATGAGACTAAGAGGAGACCAAATAGAAGTTCTGAAAATACTGAATGGTTATGAAGATATTGATAGACATATTTTCTTCAAACATAAAGAAGGTAGTAGAACCTGATGGCACAAAGCGGCATTAGTCAAAGAACAATATAGGTTAGATGTGAGAAAATACTCATTCTCTCGATCAGAGAACAATAAATGGCTGGATCAAATTATCTGATGATTGTGTTAAGCTAGCCGCACACCGCCCGATTGTTCACGCTGCGACGCATCTCGACCGTCGTAGCCCAGTCGCGTATAATCGTAGGCGTATGACTGGCCTACGACCGACCGCCGCACACCGCTACGACTGTTCACGACTGAATATAATATAGACCTAGCGTTATTCTTACATTTGTCATGAATGTCACTATTATTTGATCCATCGACTTGGTATTGATTCTAGAACATTTCACTGCTACTGCGTATGTACACAGAACTCCCTAGTTAGGTGCGACGCAGCGAAGGGCAAACTGTTGTGAAAAAAACCTATTACAGCTGTATATGTGTCCTTTGAAAACTTGTAGCTGGATTGTGATTATTTAAATATATATTCAGACGGCGATTCAAACCCACTATATTCATCACAGTTACATCCATAATAGGTCACTACACAGAACAATCAGTTATTATGGTATCGATAACTTATATAAAATGAGCAAATAAATTAAGTTATACAGCCTATAAAAATCGTGTACCCCCTTTTTAAAAGTACAAAAAGTGGCCCGCTGGTCTTCCATCTGTTATCATAATTACCAAAATAAATAATGTTCAAGTAGAAAATGTAGCTGTACTTTTGTCTTGGTAAATCATACATAGTAAACATTAAAAAATACATCAAAATGTCAATTGCAATTTGTTTAAGTTTATAACGTAGATTATGAATACAATTTGTGTCCTTTGAAAACAAAAGTTGCTCGAGGAACTTTATTATTTGCAATATGTTAAAAATACGACTGTATATATATGTATATGTATATATGCATACATATATACATATATATACATATATATATGTATATAATTATGTATATATATATGTATATTATATATATATATATATGCAAAGATAACCCGCATCAACCTTCCAGTTAGTTTTAGATTGACAAATACATTGTATGTGTGTCCATACCGGTCGATAGCAATTATTTGCAAATATGTGTAGCAGATATGATCATAGGCGGATCTAGGGGCCTGGTGGCACGCGCCCCCTAGGCCTTTGGAATATGGCGTGTCTGTAGACCTTTCTGAATGGGCCCACGTGACGTGCCCCCCCAAGATCCTTGGAAATAGATGCCTCCGCTCAAGTTACATGCAATAAGCTGAAATTACGCCGACGCGGCGGCGAATATTTTTCAACAGCATCAACTCCCCCTTCCCGTCTACCGATGTCACAGTCGAGTCAGCCGAGAAGCTGAACAGCTGAAGAGATCCGGCGGCGCGGCCTTGATAAATGTTCAACACCATTTGATTCGGCAGCCAGTGGAGGTTTTTGTGCCTCCCCCCTCCAGGCAACCGTCACTGGATCCGGCCCTGGATTATTTCAATTGTCACTATACTATACATTTTGGTTATATTTTAAGGATCACTAAATATATCAATCAGCTATCTTGCCCGTGATAGTCAACGGGTGCACACAATGAGCAAAAAATAAGACACACCGCCAAAATTTAGCCAGTCACCTACATTTCAATAATTATAATGAGAACTAACGCAAAGCTAGCGACCTCCGGCCATTCACAATCATTGTATAATCACATAGTGTTATGCATAAATGAACACAGCAACCAATACATCATTTTTTTATTTGTGTAAAAACAGAGAAACTATATATACAGACTAGATAGTTTAATTAAAGCGTCCCCCTATGCATTACAATGCGCAATAAATGCCCCCCTGTGAATTTCGGTGGACTTTTATCCTGGTAATGTAGACATATAGTACGCATTAAAAAGATTACTATTGCATTTTGTTTGACGTTGACCCTCATTTCCCGTAGGCCAGTGATAACTGGATCATATTGGCTAATTCCTTACGATTTGAAAACCACAGTCGGGAAGTCCCGCACACCGCCCAACTGTCCAAGATTGCCAGTCAACATCAGTCGTGCCGATTGAACACGATTGCCTCCAACTCGACGTAAGACTGGGCAATCGTAGTCGTAAGCACACCGCCACGATTACGCTCGATTGTTTACGCTGCGACGGTCGAGATGCATCGCAGCGTAGACAATCGGGCGGTGTGCCGCGGGCTTAAATTCTAGAAATGTGAACATGTTCAAAAATAAAATTGACAACTATTTGGGGAGGACGGACTATATATAGGTGGAAAATTGTTGGACTCTCGATAAGCCAAAGGTTTCCTTGTCCGCATGCCGTCTGGAGCTTATAGCAATCTTTTTCCATCTGTGTCCGACAGCAGTGCGAATCTAATTCTTCGACATTCACCACGAGGCGGCACTAGTGAGTGCTTGTTCGTTTCTTTGTACACAGATGTCGCTGTAGTCGCGCGTTGTTGGCAACCAACGACGGAAGGCCGAGTCCTTTGTAAGTTGTAGTACTACTACTACTAAGTGCACTTACTAGACTCAAAACCTCTTTAAAATTTAAGGATCGACACTCTTGTATGCGTCGCTTAAGTTATTCACGCATTTTGTCATTGTCACTTTCGTGAAAGTACGGAAGACGGGGTGACGGGCGATGTTAGGGGGTTGAGTTTAAGTATAGGCTTCGTATCGTAGGCGTTGTCCTAGCTTCGTGCATAGCGCGTAATTCCGTGGTAGCGCGATATTATATCTTTTTTCATCTAGCGGGTGGACACTGGAGGTTAGTGCTTACGCTAAGCTGACAGCGGCAGTTGATCATGACGGGGGGAGAGGCGTATCATAATCACACAGTCACACAATCATGACATGACACTGAATTGTTATACGTTCATCGAGCTTGCGCAGACCAATACTCATTGATCATGTCGACATATGCGGTCAATATGTAGCGACATCGACCATCGTCCGTGACCTTGGTGTTGCAATCGATGCTGATTTATCGATGGCGACGCAGGTTGCAAATGTATGTCGAAGTGCTTACTACCATCTCTCGAGAATTGCTCGTGTACGAGGGGCAATGACGACCAGTGTCTGCAAATGTCTTGTCCATGCACTTGTGACATCCAGAATTGATTATGGAAATGCGATGCTGTTTGGTATACCTGACCGTCTGTTGCACCGTCTAGAGAGAGTCCAACGGTCAACCGCTCGTGTTGTGATGCAACTTCGACGAGGTGACCGGCGATCTATCACTGCGGTCCTACAACAGCTACACTGGCTCCCAGTGAGAAAGCGCATCGAGTACAAGTTACTCATGGTTGTACACACGGCACTGTATGCAGGCACGCCAGTGTATATCGCGTCACTGCTACATCGTTACGCACCACGCAGGACCCTACGCTCTGGCGGTGGTCTGCTTTTGAATGTTCCACGCGTAACCCTAGAACGTTATGGTCGCCGGGCATTTGCATGTGCTGGGCCGACATTGTGGAACTCTCTGCCTCTGGAATTACGCGCGATTGAGAACACTAGACAGTTTGGAAAATTATTGAAGACATTTCTGTTCTCAAAGTAATATGGCCAGACATAATTTAACCTTTGTTTTAATACATTTTTAGTCTTATTTATCTCAGGGTCACATTTTAGTATCTAATCCAATTATTTAATGTAAATTAGGCTTTTATTTTATTTATTTTGTATTTATTTATATATATATTTTTATTATATATATATTTTTTCCAGTAGGTTCAGCTGTTCAGCACTTTTGCTAATCGTTTATTTTATCATTGCATTTACCCGTAATTTTACTATACTTAGGCTTATATATATATGCATACACTATATACTAGGATATTGTTTGCTAATTTAATTTATTTTCTTATTTGTTCTCTTAAAAGTGTTTTTATGCTTCTTATATGATTGGCAATTTGTAAACACCCGTGAACGGGGGTCATTAGTCCCGGATTTGATGGTGTATAAATAAAGTTTATTATTATTATTATTATTATTATGATGACAATGTGAATGTGGAATTTATTTACTGCTGTTAAAATAATAGCCGCCATGCACTGGCGATGCACTAAAGCTTAGGACCGATGTTGTGGGCGTTTTGAGAATCGGTGCGAAGTGGGAATGATTTTCACTTCCCCTGAGTCATTATGGGAATTCCCACAATGCCAGGCCGTATCGGAATCAGTAGTAGCAAGCCAAACGCAGTATTGAAATACCATTGTTTCCGACTTAGCCCTGAGGCAGAATGGGAATAATGCTGTAATTTTCATCGGGTAGTCGCCAAATCATTTATCACTTTTTACAGCAAACAACAAATTAAATATGGAAAATGTTGTTGCAAGTTTCCACTAAACGCTCCAAATTTAGTGTTAATTTTTACTGCCCAACAAATTAAGTAAATTTGCAATATCGGTCCAGCACGTGTCGTAATATAAATCAAAGATATGAAGCTCGGAAAAAACATGTCTCACCCAGTTAATGACGCCCAATACCGATGCAATATGACAATTGATCATCGAGCACTGCCAGTGAGAAAACTGTGTCTTATTCTATGTATCTAACTTCCACCATGTTGTTGCTGACAACTGTTGACTTTTGATTATACTCTGTCAGCCCCAGGCCGCTTTTTCCCATTCTGGCCATCCACCTCAGTCTCAATGTCCTCTCCTCCTCTCCTCCTCTTGTCTTCTACCATGTCCACCTACTTCCTCATTGTTTGGCCAAAATAATAATAGTTAACTTCTAAAACATAAAAATCCTCAGGAACATCATCAGAACCAGGGAATTCCAAAGATTTAGGGTGTAAATACAATCTGGAATAAATGTCTTCAGTTTTTTGTGGAAGGTTGCTATAATTTCAGATGATTTTTGAGAGATGGACCAGGAGTCTATTCCACATTGTGGGCACAACTACAGAAAAATAAGAAAGCATGCATGCCCAGGTTGAGTTTAATTTTAGGAACATTAAGTTATCGTGAGATATGCACCAATCAATTTGCCTTGTTTCCACCAAGTAGAAAAAGCATGTTGGTCAGTTACATATAAATAAATAATGCTAATTAAAAACCTTTGTGTTTAATACATTGCAAGTGAGTAGATCCGAAGTCAAAGTTCCAAGGAAACAAATGAACATAGGAAGTGCTTAGTGTCCCTCAGCACCTGGGTGGAGATTCAGTCACATACTGCCCCCAAAGTTAGCTTATACCTGATGTCCTTGTCATTTGCTGATTTGTTTCTTGGTTGTAGCTGTGTCATCTGTGAGGCCAACACAAAACTCATTCAAAATGATGCAACAAAAGTTTGTGTCTCCAGGTGAGTTTACTAAGTAGCACAGCAAATCTTTGTCTAGTTACAACATGTTAATGATTATTAACTGAGCCAAGGTGGTTGAGAAATTAAATTGAAGTCAAGGTATTTTGTGTAACATAAATGGGAACAGAATAGTTGCTTATATATATATATGTATACAAACTCTAAACATGTATGTTAAACATAGTTAGTATTCTATAGCCACACAAGTGAACATAAACACAACCATATGGAGATAAATACTCTCAACCTCTAATGCAGTGAAAATAATTTATGGATTTTCTTATCAGAACTTTGCTAAAAATTAAATGACGGGTGCAATTTTTATTTGTTTGGTCTGCTGATGGAGGTGTTAGTGACTATCAAAGGGTTTAAACTTCTTAAGAAGGTTACCAAGTATATTCCTTACAGGTGGCAAACCTGTAGACATTTTAATTTTTAGAGGAATAATTATATTTAATTAATTAAATAAAATGTTTGCAGCACCTATTTTTAAATGTGCATGCTAATGAGAAACCCAGAATTATTTTATGTGGCATAAAGGCATATATCATTTTCTTTAATATCCATTGTCCATAACCGAAACATGTCAAAACTTGTCTACATATTGTTACTACCATGTCACTCTAAGTATAAGTTATCATACATTATTTAATTACAATATTTTTCTAGGCATACAATGATTTGAACGACTGTTTTCCAGATATTGCAACACTTTCACATGCAATATATTAACTACTGGCCACATTGATGTCCCATCATGCACTGTTTCCTTGTCCAGCCACCAAGTATGAAGCTCGTCTGCTTGAGGAGAGAGGGGGTGCTCTAACTGAAGAACGCACCATCCTCGTGTTTGATGTCTTTGACAAGATCCTTCCACATCTCGGCGTCTTTCAGAAGGTCATGCAAATGTGTCGGGACGAACTCTTCAGTCAGTTTGACTTTCACTTCTACTAAATGTTTTCCATAACATAGCTCAATTAAAGAATTAATTAACTTAACTTATCAAGTTACAGCTTTGATATCACAATTTAACGTAGTTGCATGTAATGTCTTTATGGCGTATCATACAATTTATTTATACACACTTTCTGATATTAAGTGTCTGTTTATTGAATGGTAGATGTGTCAGATGTTTAGACTGTAATGTTTAATAACTATAAGGAGGCATTAATCAATGCACTCCGATTTAAATACAATGTCATGCAGTGGATTATCAAACAGGTACATTTCAATTAAAGGGAAAATAACAAAGTGTGTAAAAATTAAGCATACAATCAAAGTACAAAAGATAACCAAGAGTATGTGTGTACATATATATATGCGTAAATTAAATGCAAATAAACTAAGACTTGCATCCTGTGCCAGATGCTGTATACAGTGATCAGCTGACAGGTTCCCATGGCCCAGCTCCACATTACATCCAGAGGGTGCCGTACTTTGTACTTGTGAAACAAGCTCATCGTCAACGCAATGACTGTGACGATGTTCTCGTTGAACACCTTGAAGTTGTGAAGGAGAGGTCAGGATGTCTTCACTGTGTCATCTGCACATGTTATCGTATAATTTATTAGTTATGGAAAGGTCTATACACAAAGTCTGAATTTGATGGGTAGTTTTGTCACATAAATGCAACTCAATATTTATTCTCTCACTCTTCCGTTTTCTCTCTTTCTTTCACTCATTCTTGTCCTCTCCTCTCACTTGCTCAATCATGCATGCGCACACACACAACTGTAACCAAATTCTGGCATTCAAAAACAAAACATCAAGTAAACTAACAAAATAACGACACATTAGTGCATGTTTAGCCGGGTGCCTCCAATTTAAATGCATAGGATTACTCCCTGTTGAGTATAGAGTAGAACTGTTAAAGCTTAACATTATTAATGGTAAAGCACCAGCATATTTAAGAGAAAATGATAATATGGGTCAATGTACCCGTGGGTAGTTACAACGCAAGAGCAAGTGAATTGGCATGTAACATACCAAGAGTTCAGACTTCTGGCTAAACTTCATTTCTGTATACAGGCACATGCCACTGGAATAATTTGCCAATTGATACTAAACAATGTAGCTCTAAAACTAGTTTACAAAACAGGTGAAGTCTACGTTATATAGTCATTTGGTTGCCGAGGAACGCAATCTTTATGTTATGCTTTAAAATTATTAATAAATTTATTTTTATTTAATACTATATTTTATCATGTGTAGGATAGTAACTTTGTATAAATAGTTTACGTATTTTATTAGAATACTCACATTTTAATGTTTTCATATCTTCTTTTAAGGATATATATTTATTGTATTCTATTTATTTTTATTTTTATTATTATTTTTGAGGACCACTTTGGAAATAAGTGTTCTTATGTATCCATGGTACTATTAAATATATTACACTATTTTCTGTTCTTTCTGCATGTATGTAATTTTACTGAATGAACTCAGTCATAAACTCAATCAATCTGTCAATGCCGTCCACACAAACTATAAGTTTGATCCGTGTACAGTTTATCCCCCAGTTGTTTGACATAAGAATTAAGTTGATTTTTATAACTTATAGGTTGTTTAACATAACATGTAAGTTGATTCTTATAGCTTAAATGTTATAGTTGATTTTTATAACATTTAGGTTGTTTAACATTTCAATTGATTCTCATAACTTGCAGGTTGTCTGACGTAAGATTTAAGTTACAGATTGTTTTACACACAATTTAAATGTTGATTGTTATATTTTTCAGGTTGTTTGACATAATATTTAAGTTTATTCTTACACCATACAGGTTATATAACATAAGACTTAGGTTGATTCTTATACGTTACAAGTTGTTTGATGTAAGAGTTATATGTTACATGTTGTTTTTCGATAAGAGTTATATACGTTACACGTTGTTTGACATAAGAGTTATATGTTACAGGTTGTTTGACATAAGAGTTATATGTTACAGGTTGTTTGACATAAGAGTTATATGTTACAGGTTGTTTGACATAAGAGTTATACATTATAAGTTGTTTGACATAAGACTTATACGTTCCAAGTTGTTTAACATAAGACTTATACATTACAGGTTGTTTTACATAAGAGTTATATATTACAGGTTGTTTGACGTAAGACTTACGTTACAGGTTGTTTGAGAAGCAGAGGGACTTTGAGGATCAAACAGAGGAGACTCTTACACTGAGGCAACAAGTCTACGAACTTGAGTTGAATGTGCAGCAAACTGATGATGAACTCGCAGAGAAGAAGATTGAGATTTATGAGTTAGTATGAAACAAACGAGCAACTAAAATGATACAAAAACTGATGGATCTTAGTTACGAAAAATGCCTAAAGGAATGTGGTTTAACAACACTAGAGACCAGGAGATTGAGAGGAGATCAGATAGAAGGGTTTAAAATATTGAATGGTTATAAAAATATTGATAGAAATATTGTTTCTCAGTTAAGAAAGATAGAAGGACCAGAGGACATGAAGTTACATTAGTAAAGGAGCAGTGTAGATTAGATATAAGAAAGTTCTCATAATTGACTGTAAATGAATAAAACTGATATCTCCTGATTGTGTTGATGGTAGCAGTGTGAATATGTTTAAAAATAAAATCGACACTTACCTTAAAAGGGCAGGATACACGTAGATAAAAAAGTATTGGATTCTCGATAAGCCAAAAGGCTTCCTTGTCCACCTGCCATCTAGAGTTAATTTTCTGGATGGCAATCTTGTTAAATAATGTTGGTCAATTTGTTGTAAAATCATTTTATATGTAGTAAAGACACATAGGTGATCGAATAATGGGGACTAGGGGTAAAAAACTCCAACGATATATAGCCCTCTCCAGATCAGACACTATCTTCTGATGTCACGTCCAGCAGCAGTGAAGTGATAAAGCTCCAGCTTATTGTCACCTTTACAGAGAAGTCACCCAATAAGTAGCACAGGCATGTAGAGTGAAGCATCAATTGATAGATGTTGATTTATGCCTATTTTGAAGCAAGTACTTGTCCTAGTAGTAATTACTGTTAACAACAACACTATCCATTGTGTTAATATCTAAGAGTACCCATACATAGCTACATCAATATCCTAGATAAACATTTGTCGGTTAATTGCCTTAAATACATTCTCATCTACCATATTATCAACTGCAGCCTCAAGTCCGCTGTGCAGACGGAAGAAGAGAAGAGAGAGGAGAACGAGCATCACTTCGCATGTAACCTTTCTGACATCAAGGTGACTTTGTTATGTCGGCCATTTGTATTTTCTATGTAAAATATTTCATACATTTAGTATAAAAAATACAGAGCTTTTAAAGAAACATATATGTCATGTCAAATAAATTATATTATTATGCATATATAATATTTATATTCTGATTTAGCAATTAATAAACATCAGTTTTAATTGCATGTACTATTTCATGTGCTGTTTATAGGCAAACTTGGATGACGCACAAACAGAAGTGAACTTTCTTCAAATGTACAAATCTGGTTATGATAACTTGTATCAGGGTGAGTATCTGACCTTGCCTTGTTTAAGATAGTGCCCCTTCTACCCGGTTGGTCATTATATGGTAATGTTTTATGGGGTAGTAACTGTTTACCATTTGTCAGTGGAAATTCTTTGTATGGATTTACATTTATTTTATGATCATATTTAGGAATTTTGGTAATATCTGTATTAGTAAAAGGTCACTATTTAACAATCACATTTATTAAGCAAATTCAATGTTATGTTTCTTTTCATATAAAAACAAGTTACAATTCCTTAACTTGAACATCCTTCACTAGCAAACCTTTAACTTTTAAATAACACCCTGGCTGACAAAGAAAATAGAAAATCGGCTAACAGTAGTGTTGGTGAAAGATTATAGGAACAAAATTACAACTGCCTATAATTATTACAGAGTTATATTTAGCAGAACCAGTTAACTTTTGATATGTGTGCACATAACCATCTAAACTAATAAATAATAAAAAATAAATGTATATTCAATTTTTTTTTATAAATTTATTGCAAAATGAAGCAAACTTTTAAAAAGTGACTTTGAGAAAAAGTAGGTTTACAAATTGAGCTATGTAAAAAAACGATGCCCATAGCCACCACACGTTTAGTATTTTATTAGCTTTGGATTATTTATTAAGGATATGAACCAGACATTGGAGTACAAGATTAAGCATTTAAATTGGAGGCCAAAATCACACAATTGATGAGAAACGACCTAGAAAGCTATTTTTGGGTCATGTGCAGAATAAGCCAGTGTCATTTAATACACGGCTCACTATGGCACATCACACAGGAAACAAATTATTTGTTCTTGATTTTGCAAACTTATGAGAACATCCCTAATTGTCTGTTGTATTGTTGCAGCATTTGTTGATGAGCCAGGAGCAGACAGAACATCGTCTGTGAGTCACAGAGCATCCATAGCCACCAGACGGGTGAGTGGCACTGAGTCTAGACTCAAGGGAACATCTCAAAGACACCCCCTGCTAAAGGACAGGCACTAAAGGACAGGCATATACTTTTTGTATCTTACAGTGAAATGTATCTTTTATTTTAGTTACATTTTGTCAGCTTTCAGCCATTTTCATCAGAGACAAAGACAGCTGAATGCTGATGAAACATAACTGAATAAACAAGCTCTTGTAAAATCTAACCATAGTTTTTTGCATTAAGCATCACACCCACACACCCACACACCCACACACACACACACACACACACACACACACACACACACACATTGTATCTATTGTATTGTTTTTAATCTTGTTAATTAAAAAGGACAGTAAATTATAATAAATAAAAAATTATCAAATACCAGTCACATAGCTACCAAGAGAATACAAACAAAAGTAGGTGTAATAATTGTTTTTGTGTAAGTCCCCCCAGATCAGATTTAGAAGATCAGGAAGCTGATGTTGTGTTTTCTTGCAGTCTCTGCTCATGTCCAGCATAGAGAACGCCAACAAACTCGAAGAGCAACTCCTCATGGTCCAGAATTCCTCAGTCGAAGGTGACACTTCATCTGTTGTCTTAAGGGTCATCTCGTCAGGTCTCAAAGTCCAAATAAGTGGGGTGTATATATATCAAACCACCCTTCAGTCTGTTGTGGTACAGCAGGTAATGTGCATATTGCCAATGGAATTACTGTAATATGTTTAGACATAACATAACATACCCACCACTGACTTGCTCTGTTATCCACAATGGCATAAACGTGCATTAATACTAGTTTCATTCGTCGGGTGGCACCACTGGTGGATTTATTTTGCAAGATGTGGTGATGACTAAAGTACCAGCACATAGTGCTATTTATTTTGGACTTTGGAAACTGGTGTGACTGCCCCATATACATGTTGTCCCAATATTAAATTATATTGTGTGCTGCATGAAATCTGAGACTTCACATTATAGTTATTAATGTTGAATTGCTGGAAAATTCCAAATGAATTTTTATCAATTTTATTTACATTTGTACTGCCATGTTGCACTTATGGTTAGTAATTTGTAATGTGTATGTTTATGAAATCCTATACATTATGGTTATTAACAATTTATGATGTTGCCTCAATAGTCTACATTATTGTGTAAATATTAGCAAAATTTGCAATACAATATAGCCGTTTAATATTGGTAGCTTTTTATAACCAATGTTGTAAGAAATCATATTATCACTGCAGTAATCCAAATTATTTCTTATATTTATAAAATTTACCCATTATGTAATACTCTGTAACACTTTATTATTGTTGACAATTTCTGTGGCGTGTTTTTGTAAAAATCTTTGGCACTCCAAACCAAACAGTCGTTTGTAGTTTGTAGCAGTTCTATTATTCTCCTTCCACACCAACTTGACAGGCTATCTACGGTTTTTATTCTCTGTCATTCTCTGGATCTTTTTCCTTTAATGTTTCCTGTCATTACTATATATTGCTTCTTTTATTCGAATTTGTTTGGATGATTTTTCTTGGACTATGGTGGTTTAGTGATTATTAACGTGTTTTTGCTGTGCGTCATCAGAGTTTGACAAGTTCATGGAGGACCACAAGGGGGTGCTGATGAAGGGTTCTGATAACAGTGAGGAGATGGATGAGGACATAGAAGTGGAGATAGAGAGGGCCGACCAGCAGGTAGGACCTTCAGACTGGTTTACACTAGTGAGTGTGTGATAAAGGTCTCAACCTCCCATCTCCCTCTTTGCATCAATTTTAGAACCAATTGTAACCCGCCCCCGAACTAGCTGTTTGCACCAATTTTTAGTCCTTTGGGCTGAAGGTCCAATGGACTTATGCCATCACTCTGCACCCTCCGTGTGCCGTTAGCTGCCGTATCTCAGAAACTGTTCAGCAACATTTTCTCTAATTTTGCATAGACGTATCTTAGGGTACTGTCAGTATGCACGAGAAACTTGTATTTGATTGAATCATTCTAAGGGCCACCAAGGGCCCCCAAAAGTGGACTTTTTATATTTTGCCTATTTTTCAAAAACTCTTCGGTAACTTTATATCTGATTTTGTATAGACATTTCGTGTGGTAATGCCACTATGCACAAGACATCAGTATTTGATTGAATCATTCTAAGGGCACCTCAGGCCCCTCAAAATACTAAATTTTCCTACTATTTCCCTACTGCTGTAAGCCTGCTGCAACTGATCTCTATTTATAACTGGATAGTGGACTTTGCCCTATCTCTGATCAATGGCGTGGCTGAGTGGAGCGGCCTGGGTGTCAGAGATGCTGTAAACCTATGTATTGGACTAACCTGGGCTCACTGCCTGCCATTGTTCCAGTATCAAAAAGAATGCCTCCAGCTCACCAACTCTCCTGCAAGGTTTCTACAACCACTGGAAATTGGCCTAAATAGCAGAGTATCGGGTAAAATTCTACAGTATTTTTTAATAACACATGAACTAATATATACAATCTTCACAAAATGGTTTACTCGAATATTTTATTTCCAGGTGTATCTTCACTGGCATGCATATAGTCTCCACTAAACATGTCAACTTTTGACTTCCATCATAACCCTTAATGATCTGTAACTAAGATTCATCAAAAACCATTTCATTAATAATTACAAACTCACAATATAGTCCAAAGGACCTCAGGGCCTCTTGGCCCATTTTTTTAATGACACATTTATACAGATGACTAGATACTGTGTCCTATTGACTTGCGTCATTCCCGATTTGAGCTTTATGAAAGATCATGAAGGGTGGACGTGCTGATTGGCCATTATTTCAAAATTGGGGTCACCTATTTGCAAGATTGGTACTAATCCCAGTTCTTCCTGATAAATTTAAAAAATGTCTGTAAACATAGTTATGTGATGATTAAAAGTACACATTGTTGGAACGAAGAAAATACTTAACTTAGGAAAGATTTTAGTCATGTTGCTTGTGTTATGACCACCCTCTAATTAAGCAACAGGAATCTGTTAGCGTTGCTTCTAGCTAGGGGAGCAGAATGGGGTGCAGCATGTCAAATTTACCCTAGTGTGTATAATGGAGGTTCGGATTTGAAAACGAAAATGAAATAGGCATAACAGCAGTATCAGTTAAAAATCGTTAAAATTATGAAATAATTATAATAATTATATTTAGCAATTGGTAAAATAGAAGAGTTTCTTCAAGGAATTGGCAGTCACCTGAGGTGTGAGAAAATTAAAACATTTACTTTACTGAGCGCTGTTGTCCTTTCACCTCCTCCACAGCTGATGCTCACTCAGGAGCGCTTCAAGAAGAGCATGAATGACCTTGACCTTGAACTCAAGTTACTCCGGCAGCACAAGACGATGCTCCTGGAGCAACTGCAAGTTCTGGAGGAGAGCAGACCTGAAGTACAGTGAGTGATCACTAGGTGTCGCTGTGTCAGCAGACATCACTTGTAGTTGGCTTAGATTATATCTAAGTTATTTTAGTGATATTTAATTATCATCTGATCTGCTGACTTTTATTAATGATGATGAATTCAAGAAAACATGCATGCACTGTTTATTTCATTAGTTATTATTTCATATTAATTTTTTTTAATTGTATAATGTTAATGGTGTTGTATGTCAATACGGATTACACATCTACATAAGAATATTTGTCAGTTTATTGCATATGAAAAATTTGTGTGAAAATATACTTAGTATATATATATATATATATGTTTGTGTATTAACTTTGTTTATTAAATTGCAACAGAGTGACAGCATCTATTGTTTTAATGGGAGTCTCTACATTGTTAAGATTTTGTATTATATTAAGTTTGTGTGTATAAGTTTGTCTGTCTAAATAAATAGACCTGTTGAAGGATGAAAGCGAGGGAGAACAGACGGATGGGGCGGCCAATCACACAAGGTAAATCAAACTTGAAACTACCCCGACGATTCTAAATAAGCATTTATTCCAGATAAGAAAGCCATTTGTTATGAGACTATTTCAATTAGACCAGTATTTTGTACCCAACCTACACCTGTCAAAACATAGTAATTTTTCTTACTTTTGCCTGAAGAAAATACATGTAATAAAAAATAAAAATTACCAAGCAAATACAGTATTAAAATGTCTACCTACCATAACATATTCCCCCAGGAAAATAATAAAAACAAAATCTGTTCCACCTACCATAACATTTTAGAGCACCTAACAGGAAACACATATTTTATATGTAGGTCTATTGAGATATTTTAAGTTGTAAGAAGCAGGGTTTTGTGTAGTATGGTAATTTTTATTTTGGTATGTTATTGTTCATACACATAATAAGGGCCTTGATGTTGTTTGAGACAATGTCAGAAGACCTCTATTGGTCCACATTTGTTTGAAAATATTCATTGATATTCATATATATAAGCTAGGTATTTGCTTGTATATGTAAATATCGGAAAGAAATTCTGCCCATTTACAATCTAGCTGGTGTTGTAGTGTCACATAAGATAAATTTTGAAAGATCTAAAAATTTGTTTTTATTGACAAGACCGCTGTATATGTGTTGGTCAGAGTCGGGTCTGTCTGCGGGACTGAACATGGATGACGATGAGGATGACAACGCCGCCCTGGACCCCTTTATCCCTCAGGAGAGGGTATTCTGTAAGTACGCGGCCATGTTCTACACATCCAACAACGGAGGCAAGAATTTCCATGAGTTCAAGGAAGCTGAATACTGCCCCAGCTGTGGGGAGAAGGTGAGGCATAGTTTCACACCTGTCTAGTTCTAATTGAGTTGCATCCATACATGTGACTCGCTACAGTGAACAGAGTATTAAGTCACACAGGCATGTTCTGCACTTGAGCCAAACATTTATGTCTCCCTGCCTGCCTGTGTGCGTGCGTGCCTGCCTGCCTGCCTGCCTGCCTGCCTGCCTGCCTGCCTGCCTGCCTGCCTGCCTGCCTGCCTGCCTGCCTGCCTGCCTGCCTGCCTGCCTGCCTGCCTGCCTGCCAGCCAGCCTGCCTGCCTGCCTGCCAGCCTGCCTGATGGCCACTTTACACAAATGACTTGGCTTCCCATCAATAACTGTAGTTATGGTTTTTGATAATTGGATATGAAGTTTTACTTAGAATAATGTGCACTTATAACAATAGTTCACATTAATTCATACCAGCACTCGCATATCAAGGTATGCTTTCTTCAATCCTCATAACCTCATTCATCCTCTCCAAGAGCAGCACACAAAATACAATGATTATTACCATCATAATTTTCTAAATATTATTTTGTACGGTTTTCTCTAATATTTAAACAATGCTTGTTGGATGTGCTTTCAGACTGTTCTGTGTCCTCACAAGATCCTTGGCCAGGATCAAGTGTTTCCACTTCCTGGGGGATCCACCCACATCAAGATCGCAAGACCCAAAGTCCGTCTCAACCACGAAATACTTGAGTAGGAATTTAGTTACCTCATATAGCGTTTGGCAACCGAGAATTTTTACTTCAGCCCCATGAATTTGTCTCCAAAATACTGACCTTCTGTTAATCATCATGGGTGCTTCCATAAATTGTTTTCTACATAGTAAATCATAACATGAACATAGAGATTCCAAGACCCAAAATCTAAATATTTGACAACTCACTTGTATTTTCATCAGATATTATCTGGCAACTGAGATACGTTTTTTTTAAACCTTATAATCTTTTCATTAAATAATTATGTGAAGCATTTTATGCTTTTAAGGATATCACACTTGAAATGCGCTATATCTATAGAGTATTTGAGGAGAAAGCATGTGAACAGAAGAGAGTGGCAAAAGAAGAGATAGGAAAACTGAAACAAGAATTGAGAGGTAGAGTTAAGAGATCGCTCTAAAGAACAGGAGAGAACAGCCAGGAGTGGGTGAGAATGGATTACAGTAGTTGGACATGACTTATGAAGAGGGCAAAGCAAACTAAGTAATATGGCTCCCACTCCATAAAGGGGGAAGAAAAAGAAGACAGTGTAGGGTTTGACTAACACACATGACCTTCTACCATTCCGACATTTAGCTGACTTTTGTTGAACTTTCAGTCCACTCTTCCGAAAGCAGAGACTGGATGGTCTGCCTGGGTCGCGGTCTCTGTCTCCTGAGAGCAAGATGTTCAGTCACGGCTCGTTCACTGTTGACATGATGAGTCCGTACTTTACCTTGAGCAAGAGTCCTGCAGAGTCGATGGCCTCAGCCTCTGAAGATGGTGGATATCCTAGCACAGATGGCATCCATCTGGTGGGTATGATTGTATGGTGTGGAAGGTGAAGGTATTCAACAATATGCTTAAGAAATATTTATAGCACATGCCATTAAACATACACCAATCTTTATTTCTAACATCAAGTGGCACAACTTTTGTCATAGTTTCCATTTTTTCTGAGAAAGTGTGTCACTCTGAGTAGGAGAAACACATTTCAACCATTTGGAGTAGGAAAACTAAATAATCTTCTTTGGTTTCTCAAATATCTGTATTGCAAACAGGACATTTGTATGATATGTCAGTGTGTCAGTTTCAAATATTTGATGATTCCCCATGTAATACATATGCAAGATGGGTATTCACAAACATATTCAAGAAATATTTAATATATTTTATTGAACTTCTACACCGACCAATACCTGTACCTAAAGCCATAGATCTGTCTGTTAGATAAATTGTAAATATTACTATCATAGAAAACATAGGAAATAATTTGTTGAAACAAGATAATGTTGTCTGTGTGTTGTACTTTTGGTGATGTTATATATTATTAAATATGATATAAATATAAAAATGGCTTCCCAGAGAAGTTGAGATGGTGTTCGAGTGAACAGGTTTGCCAGGGAGTCAATCAATCAATCAATCAATCAATCAATCTTTATTTCAGACAAAAAAGCATACATGTAATATGCACTATGTCCATAGTAAAAAAGTAAAAATAAAAAGTATATTATAGTGTATATATTGCACTAATCCACTTCCTGCGCAATACAGAGGTCGTATAAACATCACTGTGTATAATACTCTCAACAATGTTGTTCGTCGATGCAGATATTCTGCTCATAAGACTGTACATGCATTTTCTAAATCTAGTATTGCAACAGTCCGTGTCAGAACTAACAAACATTAGGCTAGCACTACACCTCATAGATAGGCTGTGCATAATTCTAAATGCATTGTTATAGGAAACAATAAAGTGCTGCATAGCGGCTTTTCTATAATTAGCCCATAAGGAACATAAATACACATTACTACAATAGGATGTGAACAGTTTATTCTTCACCTTTACTGAACAAAAGTGAAAATTCCTGAGTAGAATATTGCTTCTGCCGTACAAACTCCTTTCTTTGGATTTCATATCCGTTTCATCCGACAGATCATTACAGATTATATGGCCAAGATATTTGTATGCCTTCGTTGTATTCAGAACTGCATCACCAAGCTTAATAGCTACTTCAAAACCGGTTTGTCTTGTGTCAAAAAACATTAACTGCGACTTTACTCTGTTAAACAATATGTCGTTGTCACATCCATAATTGTATGATACATCTAGCAGTCTTTGCAACCCCTTAGCCGATGGAGCCAGTAGTACAATGTCATCAGCATACATGAGGTGATTAACAATTGTATCACCACAATAGCATCCGATGGGTAGTTTCATCAGTAGCAAACTCAAATCATTCATGTATAAATTAAATAAGAAAGGAGATAGCATACCCCCTTGTTTAACTCCATTAGTCACAGAGAAGAAGTTGGAAAATACCGAACCCCATTTAACACACATAGCCTGATTACAGTACCACTGACATATCACTTTAATTAAATATTTAGACACTCCAAGCTTAAGTAGTTTCGTAAATAATGTTGTGTGATTCACCCTGTCAAATGTCTTGGAGGCATCAAGGAAGGCAACATACATGCATGACCCATGATTAGTGTAATATCGAAGAAGCTCCTTTAACACAAATACACACATTTCTGTCCCATGTTTGGGTTTGAACCCAAATTGGTTACTTGTAGTTCGTAGATGACTTTGCATCCGATTATACAGTATTTTTTCCACTATTTTTGTGAATACATTAGACAGACATATCGGTCTATAGTTATCTCTGTCGCTGACACGTTTATTTTTATCCTTAATAATGGGAACAATGACAGATTTTTGCATATTTCCCGGTACGTAACCGTGTGTAAGTATAGCCGACATCAATATAGCCAATAAAACTGACAGCTGTCGATCTGCCCACTTCATGTGCTCGCTAGTAATGCCGTCTAAACCAGGTGACTTATTGTAAGATAAATCTTTGATAATTTCACTAACTTCATTAACAGTCACCCTCATACCTTGGTCAAAGACAGCATGCTCCTGACACAGATCAGCAAGAAATTCCTTGCTGCAACTTCCTCTAACTACATTAAAAATTTGACTGTAGTGTTCTTGCCACATTCCACTTATGTTCTGGCTGCCATGTACATCACCCACAGTGTTTGGTAATTTAACATTACTGTTTGTGGAGTTTTTGATTTCCCTCCAGAAATCTCTATCGTTTTTTCCACTCATTTTCTCAGCAATTTTATCCGCAATAATGGAATTCTTTTTGTTCTTGCAAACTCTAAGTGCATGTTTGAATTTGGACCTAGCCTGCCGCATAACGTCATAAACAGCACCCGTTCTGGGTTTGCCAATGTCCTTCCACAAAAGATATGCATCTCTAGCTGCCATGTGTAAATCCTTTACATGGTCGTTCCAGCCAGGTGTAAACGGTTTCCTCTTTCCAGATACTTGCTTTAACATTTTTTCACCTGATTTGGATAATGCAGTAATGATCTCATCATAAAATGTGTCGATGTCAGCAGTATGGCTATGATTATGACAGTTCGCGTTAGAACATTTAATCCCTTCAGGGAAGGCAATATTACACAAACCCTCACACGTACATCTTGCATAGTATTCTATTTCACTGGATGAAGTGTAAAGTGCTTTAAGCAGTCCTGAGAACTGGCTACTGCACTTTATAAGAACTTACCTTTCCTTTTACATTACTTTAGTTTGTTTATACATATTTTGTATGCAATTTCTAAGAAAACTTGTGTATTGGCAGACGTACACTATTTCGCGCCTGTGGGAGGATTACAAGAAGAGAACAGACAAACAACGCAAAGTGCCTCGAGTTCTTACTCTGGTAGGTCGATTTTATCCTGTGGGTATTTATTTTAATTTTACTAATCTCGCAAACATTAGTGAAATAATGTGTCTTGTTTTTTAATTAAATCTTTGTAATAACTTTATATTATTTAATTAAAGTTTATATGTTCCTCGGAATATTAATGAGTCATAAAGTATACGAGGTAGTCACAATTGCTTTGAACTACTAAATGCTCAAAGATGTATGTTGGATTCTTACCAAGCCACAACATTACATGTATGCATATGCATGCAGTTTTAAAAAATTGTGAATTGCGAAAACGTTTATTTAAAAATGTACAAACGCTGGAAACAACTAGAACTGTAGCTTTGCTGACCAATTACACAGTCGTTGAGTATGTGCTGACATAGTTGTGTAAATATTGTTAATGGACCCTTGTGCACTAAATGGGCTGTATACTAATGATGATTTTATATCGTGTTTTACATATTTAATTATTTTTTATAATTTGTTATAACTTATTTATTTATTATATTTTCAAATTATTACCTTATTTTTTTTTTCTATTAAAATTTCTAACTTTTTTACTTTTAAAAGCTATGCATTTTTATAACTATTTATATGTATCAATTGTGAATGCGTTAAGCCTGAAATAAATATATTCATACAGATACAACAATAGTGTGGAAAATCGTTGAATCACAATAAAATTTGAGTAATATACGTGTGACGATAGTTTGCAGTGTTTGGTGTCTTACAGGAGCGGACCATCTCACTGATTGAGCAGTTTGCAGCCTTCCTCTTCTGGCAGGATGAGGCAGGTCAGACCGAGGGAGACGTCTTCTCCATCTTGGTACGTTCTTCTGGGGACGAATTCACTTTAAAATTGCTCTTTAAAATAAATTTCATTCTTTAAGAGGGCCTGACTGAGTCTTCTCCATATTCGTACCAACTTCTCTTCTCTCTGCAGACAAAGTAAAAATAAATATTAATATTACCAAATGGAAGATTTATTAATGTTTTAGAGTCTCAAATTTATGACTGGCAAAAAAACACCATAAAAATGTTGAATTTTTTTATTTTTCACCAGTAAGTATTCTTAACAATGTTAGCATTCCATGTTTTTTGCATGTCTCCCACATGTCTGCACAAATAAGTTGAGTAAAGCATGGGTTATATTATTAGAGTTTGTTCCTCCTTTACGCATTATAGGTCTGCCATGGTACTAATTTAAATATCATTATTAATGGGTCCAGGGACCATTTCACAAGCATTCTTATGAGCTCAGCTAAATTTTGCTCTTAAAAAATCACTTTTATTCCATCAGCCTGATCTTGTATACTGAAAACTGTCAGCATCAGGATGTGGAACTGGGATATTTTCACTGGTGTGTCGTGGAAATAGTGTCCTCAGTGATATGATGGTGACGTTTTGCAGTTTAAAATCTCTTTAAATTTAACATCAGATTCTGTATAATTATTGATTTTCTTATGAGCTTCTGATAGTTCTTAGTGAGATGGTCCCCTGTCTTCTTGGACACAGTTAAATGTACAGGTTCTGATAGTTCTTAGTGAGACAGTCTCCTGTCTTCTTGGAAGTTGGACACTGTTATAGGTATAGGATCTAATAGTTCTTAGTGAGACGGTCCCCTGTCTTCTTGGACACACTTAAATGTACAGGATCTGATAGTTCTTAGTGAGACAGACCCCTGTCTTCTTGGACGCAGTTAAATGTACAGGGTCTGATAGTTCTTAGTGAGACGGTCCCCTGTCTTCTTGGACACAGTTAAATGTATAGGGTCTGATAGTTCTTAGTGAGATGGTCCCCTGTCTTCTTGGACACAGTTAAATGTATAGGGTCTGATAGTTCTTAATGGAACGGTCCCCTGTCTTCTTGGACACAGTTAAATGTGAAAGGTCTGATACTTCTTAGTGAGATGGTCCCCTGTCTTCTTGGACACAGTTAAATGTGCAGGGTCTGATAGTTCTTAGTGAGATGGTCCCCTGTCTTCTTGGACACAGTTAAAGGTATAGGGTCCAATAGTTCTTAGTAAGACGGTCCCCTGTCTTCTTGGACACAGTTAAATGTATAGGGTCTAATAGTTCTTAGTGAGACGGTCCCCTGTCTTCTTGGAAGTTGGACACTGTTAAAAGTATAGGGTCTAATAGTTCTTAGTGAGACGGACCCCTGTCTTCTTGGAAGTTGGACACTGTTAAAAGTATAGGGTCTAATAGTTCTTAGTGAGACGGACCCCTGTCTTCTTGGACACAGTTAAATGTACAGGGTCTGATAGTTCTTAGTGAGACGGTCCCCTGTCTTCTTGGACACATTTAAATGTGAAAGGTCTGATACTTCTTAGTGAGATGGTCCCCTGTCTTCTTGGACACAGTTAAATGTGCAGGGTCTGATAGTTCTTAGTGAGATGATCCCCTGTCTTCTTGGACACAGTTAAAGGTATAGGGTCCAATAGTTCTTAGTGAGACGGTCCCCTGTCTTCTTGGACACAGTTAAATGTACAGGGTCTGATAGTTCTTAGTGAGATGATCCCCTGTCTTCTTGGACACAGTTAAAGGTATAGGGTCCAATAGTTCTTAGTGAGATGGACCCCTGTCTTCTTGGACACAGTTAAATGTACAGGGTCTGATAGTTCTTAGTGATATGGTCCCCTGTCTTCTTGGACACAGTTAAAGGCATAGGGTTTGATATCAAACAGTCATGTTATAGTATACACTATATTCATGCAAACATCCTGACCATCTAACTGTGTTTTAGAATAAACAAACAATATTAAGATAATTGTAGTTTGTTAAAACACCTTTGGGCAGTAAAGATGTTAAGTTGTACAGTTTGTATTGTCTAACATGACTGTATGATAAAACAGTTGACAGATTCTGCAATTTTGATGTACAATACATGTCGATAATTGCAGTATTCTATATAAATAGGATCCAGGGACTTGTTGGTGCATTAAATTATAAATAGCCTTTCTGATGACACATTTGCATGAGTTGACATTAGCCGTAGCAAACATGTTGTTAGCACTACATCTAATAGACAATTATTATTTTAATTTGTTGTTTTAATGAGTTTGTTAACATTTAAAATAAATCAATATGTGCTGTAGACAAAACAATTCAGACAATAATCTTGCATTGAAGACACGTGGATTTGCATTACATAAGAGATAAGAATATCTGCATGGCCTGAGGCTTTTAACAATCTAGACAGTGGATTGACAGCGTAGTATGTTGTTGACTCTGGAGGCACAGTGCCTGTCCAGTTGTCAGTCAATGCACGTGTAGCAGAGACCACTGGGACACAACCTTTTCTTGCCAATTACAGCTCCCATAGTTTCATTTTTTGAATCTGTCGGCTGTTCAGTTTAAATGACTAATTGGTCCCAATCCTACAGTACAGTACAGTAGGAAGGCTTTGGCATGTTAGAGTCTAATAGAAGCTCAGAGTTCAGTCATTGCTTAAATGAAAGTTTTGGAATGTTATGGATATTATGATGAAAAAAATGATGTTCACTTTTCACTTGCGTTGCCAGGACAATCTGTACAGGTTCATGCAAGAGCGCTACCTGTTGGAGGAGATCAGTTACTATGCTGCATACGATCTGCTCAGCGCCATTGCAGAGTACAGCAACACAAACAAGGTCAAATTGCAAAATATTTTTGTCTCCAAATGATGCCTTCTGAAAATCCGAAGTATAAGAGACTACCGCATCATCTTTCAAAACAGAAGAGTAATCAGTGTAACCTGAAACATGTGGTGAACCATGTGGTGAACCATGTGGTGAACCATGTGGTGAACCATGTGGTGAATCATGTGGTGAACCATGTGGTAGCGTAATCACGTCTTTGTTGCAGTCATCTAGTTATTCTAAAATACTGATAAAAGCCTATGTAGATGACACTGTTTATAAACTAACAATCACCAATCGATATATTATATTTTAGAATGTGTAATTTCCAGTAAATCGTACGAGGAATTCATCTCGTTGGTATTACTATTGTATAACCTTGTTGCAAGTCAGAATGTAAATTGGGATCAGCTTCCATCAGCCCGTGGCAATGTAAATAGTAGTCTGACCCCTTTGACTTTTGATTTTATTTGTTAAGCATTTTGTGAATGAATGTTTTGGTTACAGCTGATTTGGCTGCTCGCTCAAGTACTCGTAGGAAACCTAGATGGCGCTGTGTTCCGCTATCTGTTGCTCGTGGGCGACTTCATCGACTGCGTCAACTGGCATGAGGCGAAGGACTTTGGTGCCTTTGCAGAAGTGGTTTATCCCTTCCTCGCTGTGAGTATTGTGTCTCTTTTATTTTGTTCTCTTTAATAAGCACAGAATAATATATGTCACGGTAGTATTGTATTCTAAAAACACGTCCACTGTTTCAGTAATATACAAGATTTTTTTGATACTATGTACAAGTGAGACATTTATGTGGAAAACAAAGCTTTTTTAATTGACATTTCCATCATGTGACCCATTGCTTAGCAACAAGATCTGTAAAAATGGTTGACATACTTGTGAATCTGTCAGATATTTGGTGATTTAAAAAAAAATTCCTGTCCCCAAATGTTTTTCTTTGCAACAACACAATGCAGTGTAGTGCAAGCAAGAATTATATGTGAGAACACTCAATCCAGCAGATGTCATGCCACCCAAGTAATGTAATGCATATATGTAAACATTACTTGTAAGGGAAAGCTTGACAGAAATCACACAAAGAATTTTGATTGTAACATCAGTTTCTGGATCCATTATTTAACTCAAGAAGTTTAGATTACAATGTTTTGCTTCAAAATATTGCATACTTTGACATATTTCAGGAAGAAGACTTTGAAACTCTGCAGATTGGCTACACTTCATACAGCGAGAACAAGATCTCTAAGACGCTCGTCTCTGAATACATAATTTATTGTATCCAGAGGAATCGGGAGCCAAGATTTGTCGAGGTAACTCTCTAGTGGATGAGGCAGATATTTATTGTAAAGTCTTGTTTTATAGTAAACACGATATTCTAATATCCTGCCCAGCGAAAATTTGGATATCAACTCTATATTTAGTTATTCTAAATAATGTATTGAGATTTATAGAATTCTGCTAATTTGTCCCATATATAATCCATGTTGATGCATACATTATGTGAGCAAATGAACAATATCCATATTTTTGAATTTCAATTTAGTATAAAGTCTTATTAATCCACAGAATATTTGTATTGGCTACTAAACTGTATACACAGGATTCCTATTCTGATGTGTCACATTCTACCAGTCTATGAAGTGTACCTACATCAAACCAAATCAACTTTGTTTTGTTTTGAAATCTACCTGGTCTATCATTCAATTTTATTTTTTCAAAACATCAAAATTGCATACATGAAGTATGTACTATTCATCAGTTGTTTACATTCTACAGTATATAGTACCAACCAAGTAGAGCACCTCCTTTAAAAAAAAATCAAGTCTTCATCTACTCTGTATGCACACACAATCCTCTGTGTGACAGCTCAATTTATTTCCAACAAGCCACAACAAGATTCTAATTTGGACAAACAAACTGCGCCACATTCCCTACAAACACTTGATCATTGGAGCCATGTTGAATTGCACAAGATGTGTTTGTTTAATAATCCCAGATCAATTCAGCTAGCTTTTCCTCTAACTAGAAACTAGTTTTCATCATAGTAGTCAATGGGTATTTGTTTAAGTGTTTTTAAGTGTTTACTTCCTAATAAGATATAATGTTTTTTCTAATGAAATAACGCCTTCACCGAAATTACATACTAATGAAATGAAGCATGTATTTTCTATTGAAGTAAAGAATAAATATACAAATGAAATAAACCTTTTTCCTAATAGTACTAATACTAATAAACTAAAGCCTACATTTAGTAATAAAATAAAGTATATATATATATATACTTTATATATATACTTTATATATATATATGTAAGTTCTTACTAATAAAATATTTAGCTTAACTACTGTTGCCAGTTTTTATAGGTAGCATGTTTGGTGTTTCTCTGTGTGTTGTTTAGTGTCTAGCATGTTACGTGTTATATTTAAATAAATTATATATTTTATGGCAACAGAAGTACATTCCAATTCAATTTTATACTTATGTGATGAACGTAAGAAATTATGTTCTTTATCACAACTTTTCTAGTTGAAGTAAATGCAGATTAAAGCTACAATCAGCAATGGTGATCATTGTTAACAGGAAGTTTGCTGAGTGCGTCGTTTAAAATCTGGGAACATTGAACATTGCGCCAAACACCAAAGGGCCTTACCGTTAACCCCTATCTTACCAATAGAACGTGTTTAGTATCTGAACGTATTTGTTTACATTTTGAACATTTGACAATTGAAATGGTTATATTGCAAACATCGTTTCAAGTTTTTTGGTGTGCAGTACGCCTTTAATATACTTATTCTTGTATTAAGAACATTATGTTAAAGAATAGGGAATAGACAGTCTCTCTCAAAATACAAAAAACCTGTATTGTATATATTATTTTGTTACATATCCATACAATGTGTCCTGCCTCATACATATCACCATTGTATCATCTGGCTTGATGACAACAGTATGTCTCAGGCACTCAAGGTGTTGACAAACATGTGTCTGGTGACCTACTAATTTGTGAATCGATGCAATGCGTTGCCCCAGCCATGTTTTATTGTATGGCACAATGGAAGTCTATATATAAAGGCATCATTTCAACAGGTTCTTGCAAGTGTTGGTTCGTCTGCATAAACATGTTGATTGGTTTGGTTTATGTTGTTGATCAAGTGTGTTATTTGATGTGTTCATAAAATGTGTTAGTTAAATGTGTTTACTACTGCTGTTTAAATGTGTTAACTGAATGTCTTGTGTTGTTTAAATCTGGACATAACGCCTTGTAGGCAAAATGTGTTTCGACAAAACTCTCAAACCCCCCTCAGAAAAAACTCATATAAAGCCTCCTCTGACATAACCCCCTCTGAATAAAACCAACTCTGGACAAAACCCTTTAAATCAAAATAGTCATATCTCATGCTCTTTATAAAAAATCTGATTCTTAAGCAACCAAAATAAATAGACAACTAAGGTAGTAATCATTATATACCAAGAGAGGAACTGGGGCTGGGCTCGGATTTTTTCTGACACTATTTTTTAACCAAATTGTAAAATGGGGTGGAGGTACGAATGAACACGATTGAAGGTGTGTCACATTCCAGAGCACCGGAATTTGGGGTGGATTGGATTTAAAATTTTATTTACCAAAACCCAAAATATGATGCATAAATGCAGGTAATAGAAGGATAAGAAGCCTTACTTTAGAACCAGAAGATCCTGGCAAGATAAATTCCTGGTCTCTTCAGTGGACCCATCCTGATAAATGTGATCTGCCACAGCGAACCAGGTATTAAGTCGCACAGGCATACAAAAATAGCTGTCTACGTCATGTCGCGTAAATTTAGTGATTTTGGCAGAAATGCACATCTTATAGTATCAACTTTCAATGTGCAATATATCTTCATTGACAGAAAATCTTAAACTAAGAAAATACATGAATTTACAAAGACACAGGTTACAACACAATAGACAATATGTGTCAAAAATAACCGGCCATTTCTTGAAATGTTAGTTTTTTTAAGTTTGCTTCCGTTTTAGCGATAAATAAAAACTACCGAACATATTTTAACAAATGAGGTATCATTTTAGAGCTTATGAACTGTGCAGTTCAAAATGGTACGCAACACCATTTCACAATTTTGCAACATAACACCCACTTTGCTGTGGCAGGTCACAAATAATGACTGCTCCCTAACGACAGTGTTTTGTGCCAGATGGAGAGCAAGTTGCTGAATCAGCAGGGCAAGGCCAACAAGCTGATGGAGATGGAGTTTGTGGAGGCGTCAGACACTGTGCTGCCTGTCACCAATGACAAGTTGAGACGCACTCTCTACAGGGAGGCTGAGGCGTACCTCCGTGACAAGGATGGCGTGAGTGAAGGGGTCCCCATCCAGAGGCTCGCTCGTATCCTTGGCATCACATGCATAGTGATGGAGAGAATTGGAGGTTGTGTTTTGTTGGGTACTAGGTGGTGCCACATTCACCCCTTGATCCAGATGATTGGTGTGTGTGTTTGTTGTGTGTCTGTGTATGTACGATTGTACGTGTATGTCTGTGTGTGTCTTTGTATATGTGTATATAATATATATATACACATACACAAACACGCACACACACATATACTACCTTGTATATATATATATATATACACTATTTCTTAGTCTTTATGACGCCAGTTATCTAGTCCATCTATATGCCATGTCATCACCTGAGAAATGTTCTACTTAACCCTGCCCCAGAACAGATCGCCTACCTGGGCCTGCTACAGATGGTGACTGTCATCAGAGACAGTGTTGCTGAGAAAGTGAGCACATCTGCTCAGCGCAAGGAGTCATCTGAATCCAATACCTATGGTTTGTAATATTTGTTGTATGCACCAGCACAGTCAGATATCAGTCTAGCTGCAGATATCTATCCAAAACTGTCAATATTTATATGATCTGTCCATTTTATAAGTGTGGAATGAGGGAGAGGGAGGAACACGCACCCATGCATGCATGGTGCATGCATCAACGATCCATGCCCACATGCAAAATGCATGCATGTACAGACATAAAACATACAGACACACGTCAGCGAGTAAGTCAGGTTGATAAACATACAGACTTAGAGACAGACGTAGACTCACTTATATACACACACACACACACATGCACACACACACACACATACACACACACACACACACACACACACACACACACACACACACACACACACACACACACACACACACACACACACATGCACACACACATAGAACACACACACACACACACACACACACACACACACACACACACACACACACACACACACACACACACACACACACACACACACACACACACACACACACACACGCACACACACATAGAAACACACACACACACACACACACACACACACACACACACACACACACACACACACACACACACACACACACACACACACACGCACACACACACACATTAACAGACAGGCAGGATGGACGGAAAGAAAGAAGACAGACAAAGAGACTTAGAGAGACTGAGAGATTAAGAGAGACAAAGGAAACTGGGAAAGAGTGACCTTTGGACCTTACACCTTGAACGTGGTCACCCGTGGTGGTGCTTTCTGACACTGTCCATAGAACACTGTCACAAAAGACTGTCCATGCACTATGATGGCTAACTAGGAATCAATACCAATCTCCTTTGATCGTCACCTGTCCTTTGTGGGTGGCGCAGAATGTCACTGCAGTCTCCCAGGAACGCGGTCAGTAACCAGATGTACTCCACTCTAGTAGTAAGTAAACGCCTAGTTTCTTGTATGTAAACATGTCACGTTTTATCACGTCCTTGTCGGTGGGCCATAGCAGTGACATGCTTTCTGGCATCCACAGTAATATTATAACTTATGTGAAGTGAATGCGTGACAGGCTACACATTTGCACCATAAGGGTATTTTTCTTCTCCTGGCATATGCACGAAATAGAAGAGACCTTTTGTGTTTCATACCAAAGACAAACATTTCCAACTTGTTTCCTATAGCTAGTGGAGTTCGCAAGTTGTACCTAATTTCGACTACGTGTATAGATGGTTGGCTATCAAATTGTATAAACTGCTAATTTCAAAAGGCCGTTTCATCCGGAAGTATTATGGACAAGAAATACAAGTCAGACTGCTGTTTTCGTATATGCAGTATGAGATGCAGTGGTCTAGCAGTTAGATCTGACGACCAAGACGACTGAGATTCCAATCCATTCACTGCAGTTTTGAAATTTTTGTAATTTTGTTTACCTACTTTGTCTACGTCTTTTGGAAGATAGTTCAGGATACACACCAAAAGCCGTTGGTCCCTTCTACCTGGTATTTGTACCAGGTGAAGTAAAACATCCCACATGGGGAAATGGAGAAACCTCTCGTAGACTCACTCAGATGATCTACAAAACTCATGTATGTATTAGACACAAAGAACACTTGCTCTGACAATGGAGTTAAACGCTATGAGCACTTTGTCTAGGCACATATATATATAACTATACATTATTAGTACGGCACCCACCATCCGGTGTTATATCAGAATGAGACCTTGGAAGTCTCATTAGCGATGTCTGCATCCTGCACCTGCTCTCAGCCCCGACATGTGCCACTCATACTGTCATCGGCACATTTAATTAATGCCAAAATCATCACAGAAACACAATCATGCCTCGGGCATGTCTGTCCACCTGCCTCGCCTCGCTCCTGTAGGTTTTTTTACACTGTTTCTCCAATGCTGCTTGTCTAATTTGGAGCGCAAACACATCATGTACCCAACGTCTGCAGAATGACAATTGTCCAGTTCCAATGCTGACGGCTTATGTGACTTGGAGCAGACCGAGATAGGCAGGACGTGCGCAGTGAACGAGTGATCGAGTAACGATTGACGCAAAGAGCATGGAAAACTAAATTAAGGGAAGAAGAGGAAGACCGAAATTAAAATGGAGAACTTGTGTGAAGAGAGATTTCGAAAGATCAGAGGAATAGCCGACAATGAGAGAATAGCAGAAGATTGTTATAGAAGGAGACGTCTCGTCTGAGAGGACGCAGTTGACTGAGTGGTTTGGTGCCCAAACCGCAAGGGATCAAGGGAAAGAAGAACAATTTCCGTAGAACAAACTGACATATATATTTCAAAACATTATTATGTTGCATATGTTATGATTGTGAAAAAACCCACAATTCTGCCATTTGGACCAACTAATGGACATATGATCTACACTGTCACTGCTATGCCTGGGGGCGTTTTCAATTAGCATCTGTTGAAACGGTTCCAAACGATATGTGTAGACCACGATCGATGACCTTGAATGTTGAGGTCATTCTTTATTTAATTGCGGCATTACTTTGGCACGATAGTTATCCTTCAGGGCGGGGTCACAGTGCCTAATTGACGCCTGGCCGAGTGGACATACAGGGAGCATCTTCAGAGGGAAGGGAATATTAAAATTTAATAATTAATTACCTTCATCGGCGCTGCTCAATTGCTTACCAATTTGCACGGGACGACGAGGTGTCAAGCGGCCGGAGACTTCGTTTGCCACGACAGCGCAGCAGTGTTTGTAGTGGCAGTAACACGTGGCGGAGTGCTTCGTCATGGCGACAGTTCACTGGCGCAATTGTGGAAGATCGTGTGTGTGTGTGTGTGTGCGCGCGCGCGCGCGCGTGCGTGCGTAGGTGCGTTTTTGTGCCTGGATATATGGGTTTTATGGTTGTATGTATGCGCGTACGTGCGTGCATGCGCGCGAGTGTGTGTGCGTGTACAGCGTGATATGGAGCAACGTTCACATTCTCTTCTAAAACATAGCTATATATATTCTCTGGCTGTATTAGACCACAGTTGTCATCTCCCGTACATTTACATTCTTGACATCATCCGTGATAATACCTAAACATTTCCTAAAGGAAACTTGCATTGAACTTCCCTTTTCCATTTTTTCTGAATTATTGCCTGTGACCGTCTTAAGGTTTGTCGGTCCTTCAAGACAACTTCACACCGCACACGTAAATGTCTTCCCGGTGCGTCAAAGTCAGTCCGTCAAAACTATAAACGATGCGACGATCACACACGTCTTTGAAGGAGCGTCAACTTGACGCAGCGGCAGACGTAAGAATAGCGCTATTTTTTGACGGCCGTCAAAGTTGACGCATCGCTTAGAGCCAATTAGATTATGGGGAAATATTCAGCTTCTAGTCGGCAAAATGGCGCAGACGAAAACACACAGGACTCGACGCTAATCACATTAATATTTCGCCACCCACAGAGGCAACTTAAAAGCAATACCCGGTATGCGGACACAAAGCATATTGATATACATCGCCGTCGTCGTGGGAAAGACTTCTGAGAAACGCGAGTGTTATCTAATTCTTGTTTTCACTCAAGATAGTCAATATTTTTTTAGACATGCAATATTTATTAGTTGAAATCCGTATTTAGCTTGAAATTTGTCTGCTTTACATCCGTAGTGTGTTTTTATTATTTCACGACAACCAGGCTATAAAATATACAACAATCACCAAACCTGCATTCTGTCAGATATCTGCGTAGAATCAAAAATATTTGCTCTTCGATCCAACGTTTGTCATTCGAATCTATACGTACATATCTATACATAAGAAAATACGTTTTTCATCTGACGGGTTAGGACGATGCGTAGAATTTGACAATATTTCTGCAACAACGTTCCATAATCACCACAACCTTCGTCCCGTTCCCTTTTGCCTTTTGATACAGCTATTCTTACCGTCTCTTGCTCCTTGCACTGCGGGGTCGACCGCTTAGTTAGTTGTCATCCTTCGTCAATTTCGGTGAAGTAGGCAGACCAGCGCTGTTTACTCAATCAGCCCAAGGAACACCATCGATTTCTCTCTTACCGGTTATTGCATTTCCCTCCGCACTAGAAGTCTAATCGAGGATTTATTTGGAAAGTGATTCGTGTCAGTGCATTTAGCATATATTCGGGGTTTCTTCGAAAGGACGTTGAGTCTGTATGCCCAAGTGACGTGTTAGTCTGTGTTGCAAAGTTATCGAAAGTTATCGGCAGTTTAAACCTCCAAGTCGTGCACAATTGATCGGTGCAAACATTCTGCAGGTAGCGTTTTGTGTAATAAAAAGTCAGTTGATGACGAGATCGCAGTCTATATTAAAGGTTTGAGGATTTCACAGCAAATATGCTTGATTCTATTATGTGGATGTGTCTGTCACTAAGTATGTTAAAATATTATTGATTTCTGAAAGTGGTGCTAGATTTAAAAAATGACCTTATGTGGATGTTCATCAGCATTAAGAGGGTCATTGATCTGAGTCGCTGCAGCTTGCGATAAAGTGGATACGGAGTTATTGCCGTTGATTTGCGAAAAATACATTAAGTAGTGAATGTGTCGCTAACGAGAGACCGCCTGCTGACTGTTGCAGTATCGGGTCAGACGAGGAGTCTCGTCCCGGCCAGCTACAAACTGATGACGATGAGCGAAGTGAAGACGCTGGGAAAGAACATCGCCAAGTATGTATATTTTAGATTCATTCTGATTCAGACTGTTTATTACCAAGTAGCTTTTCAAATGTACGAGGAATTCTTGGAGTTGTGACGTCAACATACATCTCCCCTGCCCCCCATCATGCACACGCAAAACATACAATCAGAAACATTATGAAACTGTGCTAAAACTAGTATAAATTTAAACCAAGGCCAACTGCCAACATATTTAAAGACAGTCGTACATCTATTGACATAAAGTGAACTTGATAACATAATATTAATACCGTCTGAACGTTACCTAAAAAGTTAAAAAGTATACATGTAGTTAAATAAATAATAAATTAATGTATACATAAATTAGCTGACGATATAAAAACTAAGCTAACAGTTAAAAGTGTGTACATACATGTAGTCAAGTTAATAAATAATAAATAAATAACTAATAAAATAAAAATAAATAAAAAATAAAAATAAATAAATAACTTAACATGGCGACATAAAATCTAAACCGACTGAAAACAGTATCATGGCATCTCGCGGTTAAAGTGACTCACAGCCTGCGGATAAAAACTATTTATAAATCTAGTGGTCCTTGTCTTAATACTTCTATAGCGCTTGCCAGAGGGAAGAAGTTCAAAGAGATGGTTGGCTGGGTGGGTAGTATCCCGTACAATGCTTTTGGATTTTCGCGCACAGTGAGCATGGTAAATAGATTCAATGGATGGCAACTCGCGCCCAATGATTCTAGATGCGCCCTTCACGATAACTTCTAGCCGTTGTTTCTCCTCCTGACTGGCGCGGCCAGACCACACTACAATCGAGAAAGTGAGGATACTTTCAATGATTGCGCGGTAGAATCGTACCATAATCTCCTGAGCAATGCCGAATCTCCTGAGCTGCCTCGGGAAGAACAGGCGTTGTTGTGCATTTTTTGTAATGGACAGCTGAGATCGTTTGAAATTGTTGTTCCAAGGAATCTAAGAGATTCAACCTGCTCGACCTCCACGCCATTTAACGAAAGAAGGTGGATGGGAGTCTTCTTTTTACGAAAATCAACAATCATTTCTTTAGTCTTTAAAACGTTCAATTCGAGATTGTTATCTGCACACCAGCCAACCATTCTCTGAACTTCCTCCCTGTTTGGCGTCTCATTCGCATTCTCAATGCAGCCCACCACAGTAGTGTCATCGGAAAACTTGATCACAAGGACCGATTGGTCCACGGAGACACAGTCATTTGTGAAGATAGTAAACAGGAAGGGGGGTAGCACAGAACCTTGTGGGGCACCTGTATTTAGGATAAGAGGTCTGGAGATAGAGTTGTTGACTCTGACAGATTGAGGCCTGTGAAGAAGAAAGTTAAGGACCCGGTGAAACATGGCAGGATGTACATTCAACAATGAAAGTTTATCGAACAGCTTGGATGGGATGATAGTGTTAAATGCTGAGCTGAAGTCAATGAACAGGATCTTGGCATAACTTCCTGGCCTCTCTAGGTGCTTCAGAATGTGATGCAGACCTAAAGCTACCGCATCGTCTACTGATCTGTTTGCTTGATATGCAAACTGGTGCGAGTCCAGGAGGCCATCGGTGATCGACTTCAGGTACTTGAGTACTATGCGCTCGAACACTTTCATGGCCAGTGCCACTGGACGGTAGTCGTTCAACCCGGTGATGTTGGACTTCTTGGGAATGGGTATGATAGTGGAAGTTTTGAAGCAGACTGGAACTTTGCACTGCTGGAGAGAGGAGTTGTAGATGTCCGTAAACACCGCAGAGAGTTGGACGGCGCAGTTTTTTAGGGTAGATGTAGAGATGTTGTCTTGACCCGAAGCCTTCCCCGTGCTCTGTCTCCTGAACAGTTTCCTCACCTCAGTTTCCTGGACTATGAAGTGCGGAGACAGAGAGGTACCTGCTGGAAGTGGGCGCTGCTCTGGTGAATAGTTAAGCTTGTCAAATCTGCTGTAAAAGTCGTTCAGCTGATTAGGGAATGAGGGGTCACTGCTGTTGGTGGCCGCTGTGTGTTCCTTGTACTGCGTAATCTGCCGCAGGCCATTCCAGACAGATATGGTGTTGTTGGAAGCGAACTGGTCCTCAAGTTTGCGTTTGTATATGGATTTGGCCTTCATTCACGGTCGTTAACTACACACGACCGCGCAACGCACGTACACACCCACTCAAAACATTCTCACACATAAAACATTCTCACATAGTTTATAACTGCAAATTATTGTTTGATCGGAAGTACATATATACGTAAGTACATACGTATGTACACGCGAACGTACGCACGCGCACCCCCTACACATACGCACACACACGCTCGCGCGCATACACACACACACACACACACATTCAATGTGTTTTATGCGAATCGATTAATGAACAGAAATATGTAAACGAGTTATTGCGACTGATGTTACTTTAGCACCTGACCTTTACCCACGACCCGCACCGCTCACGCACTTTCGCACGTACACTTGCTGAGACAGCCATGCTCACTGGCTGCCCTAATCTATAATTGCATCTCCGAGAGGCAATTTCGGCACATCGAACACTATTAAATAATCCAGGAGCCGAGACATCTGCGTGCAAGTCTGGCCTTTCGTCCAAACAGTCGTCAGTGCCAAGTTAAGAAACTGAGTGATTTGGCTAAACGTTGTTTCAACGTTAGTCGCGACGTGTGAACTCGTTTCCCGCATCGATTCTGCCTCTGCATGATCGATTTTTTATTCCGTACGCAGATGTCTGCGTCTTTTGAAGCGGGCGTCGTAATCTAGAAATAAACATTTGTTTGGCAGTGATGAGATGTTGTGTTTTAAATTGGGCTCAGCATTGTTTTCTTTTTAAATTATGCACGTTCTGGGCCGGTTAGTGGTACTGTTAAGCTTTTGCTTTGAAATAGGTAGTTTTGACATCTAACATTTCACTCAATCCTTTTACCATTCGCCTAGGCTAGACATTTCCATGTTCTATTTCCGTGGCGTCTATTTACTGGATTGTCATTCGATTGGTCTGATAGTCTACTAGTTGTCTTACATTATTGCAACGTTATCTGCACGTCTTCACTTTGTTTTCGTGATACATTTAATTTTATGTCGTACTTTTGTCCTCCTTCTGATGACATTAAACCAGTATTGAAATAATGTTGTGGTAGTTTCCACAGCCTGAAAACTCGGATTTGTTGTCGAAAAATCGAATAATACGCGTTCACCCAGATATCTATAAAAACTTTTGTATAGGTGAATACGTTTTTTGTTTTGCAAAGCTTGAGCCAGACATAAAGTACACGCGAAGATCGAATGAGCGATATTTGACCCTGGCAGAATACAACATAAACGCCCACGGTTCCAAGCACAACGCGGATATTGAGCGCATAAATATAACATGTAGTCTTTGTTATGAGCTTGTACTGAACAACTGCGTTGGGAAATAGCCGTCTACCGAAGCACCAAGTCAGCGTTGTTGCCAGTATTACCTCTGCATTGTCATGCACTCCAGACAAGTGTTATATGTTCGCGTAAACATGAAATAAGTCTACTGCAAATCGGATATTCGTCAAACAAACAACAAGGAGTGTAATTATTTATCTACAAGCACTGTTTTGTATAAATGTCTGAATTCATTCTAGAACAGTTTGATTCAATATGTAGGAGTTTAAACCACACCGAACAACTATGCACAATGGCGTAGGTCTAATGACTGTGTCAATAAAACATTTTACTCATTCAGACAGACATACAGAAGAATTCTACTCCTGCAGTTGCAACGGGATGGACGTTCCATTATGGAATTGTTCTTAGAAAGAATCTGTATTTGTCAGCACGACGAACATCTGGCGAGATACAAGGTCTCGCTCAAATGATACTGAAGGTCCCTGCACTTGGAATGCACTTCTCCTGCTAGGTTTTATGTCTACCCGACAGCGGGTGGCGCCGGATGCATAAAGTGACTGAGGTCGCGTGTGATGTGTTTGTTGCGACCTTCCCAGTCGTCGGCGAACGAAACAAAACCATAAATATTCAAGTGCAGCGAAGTGTTAGGGAGGCAGAGATAAGCGCGCGGTAGATGATTATGCGCTGACTATCGGTCGATCAGCGAGCTCACGGCACATCGACCGTTTCACACAAAAAACAGGTCGTGGACGATGGCGATAAACGGGGTCTCGAAGTGCAGTCTGGGAAAGGCTACCCAGATATGCGCGTCGTTGATCACATGCGCGACTGAGCGACGTTGATTGGCCTCTTTTGTGTGACAATACACAGTCGCTGAGAGACGAACGACTTGTCTGTCGGCAGATTAACTGGAGCGATGTTCGTGCCGCAAATTCGCAAAGACCACATCGCTCATGTTGGCACCAAACGATGTCGACTGCGTGTGAATCGACCGTTCTACATCTGGGAACGGCTTCGCGAAGTAATTACGTACACTTGTTGACAATGTTGTGCGCGTTTTCAGCGATTGTTCCAATTCATATAATCTTCATCTGATTTGATTTTTGTCGTTGCGAGTGCGACTTGAGTTGCGTCGCGTCGTAACATGAATGCATTCTACAGCTGAGATGCATACATGTCACAGTTTGTAGCACCGCCAGATAACTTACGACGAGATCTGACGCAACACAATAGATAGGAATCGGCGTCGTAAGAGTGCATGCACAACCCGACGCAACTCCGACTTACAACAATAAAATCGCGTTGGATCGTATGGTGCCTGTCGTGCTTTATGTCGGTTGTTCAAGTGATATATTTTTATTACTTTCAGGTGTAGCGCTTGTCGAGAGGAACGACTGAGAGATGATTTTGACGATGACGACTGATGCGTCCATGTGACAGCAGCCGACATGTGCCTTACAAACACCTGAACAAGGAGGGCGCAACGATGACATCTTTATTTCACCAATTATCGATGCACATCGTTTGTCTCCAATGTGGTGACACTTTAGATAGTGTGTAGGCCATTATAAAAGTATACTTTATTCTGTGTAGTTATGGTGTTGCCGAACTGCTGACAATGGTTTATACACTTTATGTTTAACTTGGCGAAATTAACCTATACTCAACCCAACATTAATAAGAGCAACGTTTGTTGAAGGAATCAACGTGGTTGGAGACTGGCGTCATTGACCCAGTGTTATTAGAAAGGGTGATGACGTTATGCACGATATAATATGTATATGATATGCACCGTGCCGAATTAGAATAAGTGCCAACATTTGGGAAAAAGTGCGTCTGCTGTCAAGTGTGTTCCAAGAACAGGGTAAGCAGTGATGCGTTAATGATATGTTAATGATATGTTAGTGATGTGCCATAGAAGGTACACAAATGCACACTAATGTAATAAAGATGTGTTCTCGTCTCGGATGTTGTCGATGGTTCGTCATTGTACAGTGAGGCACTGATACATATTTAGGAGCAAGATAAAAAAAAATGTAGATAACTGTATTCAATGTTTGTAAATAATGACTCTGACAGAGGGGGGGGGGGGGTGGGGGGTGGAGAGAACAGGCGATTGTTAAATACTTACGCGAGATAGAGATATACCCAAGAGGAGTGGCATAAGAGGTTAGCAGTCCCTGCAAGGAAAATAAAAAGGAGATGTCAGTGACACTGGAAAAGGCCATGTGTCACTTTGCTGAGTCCTAAGTCTTAAATCTAATATTGGATGGAACGATAGTGGGGAATAGCGCAGAGTAAAATTGGAGAAGAAAAAGGTGTTTAGCCGACGAGATTTTCGCTCTCTTGCAACTGGTGAACAATTCACGTAGCAACTGTAATTGACGTACAGACATATATTTCCGTTGGCTTCACCGGCCGTGAAGTCGTGATGCAGATTGAGTGCTGTCACACAAGCTTCATTTCACGCGCACGAAGCTTTGTACTGCGACGCGGCAATGAATTGTCAGTCGTCAACATCGCCGTGTAGATTCGTGCAATCGTAGTAGTCTGATTTACGATATACTGAAAATTGTGCATGCTATTTTCTTTTCTCAAGATGTCGACTGAAGAAACACAGTTTGTTCTACGAAAATTGTTTGAATGGCTGTTATTGAGCGGTCCACTAGATGTTTATTAAAGAACCGTTGACTTGTCTTCTCCGACGTTCTCCATCTTGCAGACGGAATCAACATCTTCTAGCCGGGTGACGAAGTTGTTAAGATATGGGGATAATTAGCTTTGATGGACGCCATCATAAAAATGGCGGATAGACTGAATGTCGGCGAATGTCGAAAATAACTTTTATCGTCGCTCACGAAAACGAAAATTTTGGCAACAACGTCATGGCTTTATGTGATATGCTTTAATAGGCGGACTCTTTGTAAATGGCGGATTAATAAATGTCAGAGAAGGTCATAAAAAAAACGCATTTGTGAATGTCACGCGATGACACGGTACATTACACTAACGTTCATTACATCCGTCGTTAATGTTTGACAAAGAGATGTCATAACAAACATGGTTGTCATGTCTGGCAGATGCTATTTACACTTAACTGTTCAAAGATAATTACTGTTCTTCAATGTTCGTCTGTGTTAAATATCCTCAACAAACGATTGGTGGTTGCTTGATGCCAGGACATCAGTGGAGCGCCCCGTTGCTTTACCAATGACCAATAATAAATTTGACCATCAGTATGCGCCATTATCTGCAATGGAGCATTACACAGTCAGTAACCAATAACATCGTTGTCTGGTCAGATTAGTGTTGCAGCTAAATAAATATAAAAAAAGATTGTTCCTGCGGGTGTGGAGAGTCGAGGCATCTCCAACGATATGTCTGCAACAACTGCACACGACAGAGATGACACACCCTCTACATCACTGTTATGAACTCCTTTCGCTCCGCTGCTTTTATTGCCAAAACCAACCAATAAACACAAAATATATCACGACTTATTATGTGACTTTTTCACCTTTGCATCTTTCTCATAGCCCACTGCACAGTCAGACTACACACACGCACGCACGTACACAGACACACGCACGCACGTACACAGACACACGCACGCACACACACACACACACACGTGTATACACATACGCACACACACGCGCGCGCTAAATTTTGATATAATAGTCAGAAACTGTTACACAACACATAATCAGAATTATAGTGAAATTGGATGACTTCGGCCCCCATTTCGAATTCTTGTCTTACTCTCGCTTGTTCTCCACTGCCCTTTCGGGGTATCTCTTGGTTTCCCTCTTCTTCTACCACCCGCTTCTGTGTTCCCTGGTTCTTGGTCTATAATGTTATTTCCCCACTCATTCTCTGTATGTGTGTGTGTTCTGCCTCTCCCTTATTTCCTCACTCATTCTCCTTATGTGTGTGTTCTGCCTATCCCTTATTTCCTCACTCATTCTCTATACGTGTATGTTCTGCTTCTCCCTTATTTCCTCACTCATTCTCTGTATATGTGTGTTCTGCCTCTCCCATATTTCCTCACTCATTCTCTATATGTGTGTGTTCTGCCTCTCCCTTATTTCCTCACTAATTCTCTCTATGTGTGTGTTCTGCCTCTCCCTTATTTCCTCACTCATTCTCTGTATTTGTTCTGCTTCTCCCTTATTTTCTCACTCATTCTCTATATGTGTGTGTTCTGCCTCTCCCTTATTTCCTCACTCATTCTCTATATGTGTATGTTCAGCCTCTCCCTTATATCCTCATTCATTCTCTATATGTGTGTGTTCTGCCTCTCCCTTATTTCCTCACTCATTCTCTGTATATGTGTGTTCTGCCTCTCCCTTATTTCCTCACTCATTCTCTGTATATGTGTATTCTGCCTCTCCCTTATTTCCTTACTCATTCTCTATATGTGTGTGTTCTGCCGCTTCCTTATTTCCTAACTCATTCTCTCTATGTGTGTGTTCTGCCTCTCCCTTATTTCCTCACTCATTCTCTATATGTGTGTGTTCTGCCTCTCCCTTATTTCCTCACTCATTCTCCTTATGTGTGTGTTCTGCCTATCCCTTATTTCCTCACTCATTCTCTATACGTGTATGTTCTGCTTCTCCCTTATTTCCTCACTCATTCTCTGTATATGTGTGTTCTGCCTCTCCCATATTTCCTCACTCATTCTCTATATGTGTGTGTTCTGCCTCTCCCTTATTTCCTCACTCATTCTTTCTGTGTGTGTGTTCTGCCTCTCCCTTATTTCCTCACTCATTCTCTGTATTTGTTCTGCTTCTCCCTTATTTTCTCACTCATTCTCTATATGTGTGTGTTCTGCCTCTCCCTTATTTCCTCACTCATTCTCTATATGTGTATGTTCAGCCTCTCCCTTATATCCTCATTCATTCTCTATATGTGTGTGTTCTGCCTCTCCCTTATTTCCTCACTCATTCTCTGTATATGTGTATTCTGCCTCTCCCTTATTTCCTTACTCATTCTCTATATGTGTGTGTTCTGCCGCTTCCTTATTTCCTCACTCATTCTCTGTATGTGTGTGTTCTGCCTCTCCCTTATTTCCTCACTCATTCTCTCTATGTGTGTGTTCTGCCTCTCCCTTATTTCCTCACTCATTCTCTGTATATGTGGGTTCTGCCTCTGTCTTATTTCCCCACTCATTCTCTATATGTGTGTGTTCTGCCTCTGTCTTATTTCCTCACTCATTCTCTGTATGTGTGTTCTGCATCCCCCTTATTTCCTCACCCATTCTCTGTATGTGTGATCTGCCTCTCCCTTATTTCCTCACCCATTCTCTGTATGTGTGTTCTGCTCTGTCTTATTTCCTCACTCATTCTCTGTATTTGTGTTCTGCTTCTCCCTTATTTCCACATTCATTCTCTGTATGTGTTTGTTCTGCCTCTGTCTTATTTCCTCACAAATTCTCTGTATGTGTGTGTTCTGCCTCTGCCTTATTTCCACATTCATTCTCTATATGTGTGTGTTCTGCCTCTCCCTTATTTCCTCACTCATTCTCTCTATGTGTGTGTTCTGCCTCTCTCTTATTTCTTCACTCATTCTCTGTATATATGCGTTCTGCCTCTCCCTTATTTCCTCACTCATTCTCTCTATGTGTGTGTTCAGCCTCTCCCTTATTTCCTCACTCATTCTGTATATGTGTGTGTTCTGCCTCTCCCTTATTTCCTCACTCATACTCTCTATGTGTGTGTTCTGCATCTCCCTTATTTCTTCACTTATTCTCTGTATATATGTGTGTTCTGCCTCTGTCTTATATCCCCACTCATTCTCTATATGTGTGTGTTCTGCCTCTGTCTTATTTCCTCAATCATTCTCTATATGTGTGTGTTCTGCCTCTCCCTTATTTCCACACTCATTCTCTATATATGTGTGATCGGCCTCTCCATTATTTCCTCACTCATTCTCTGTATATGTGTGTTCTGCCTCTCCCTTATTTCCTCACTCATTCTCTGTATGTGTGTGTTCTGTCTTTCCCTTATTTCCCCACTCATTCTCTATACGTGTGTGTTCTGCCTCTGTCTTATTTCCTCACTCATTCTCTGTATATGTGTGTTCTGCCTCTCCCTTATTTCCTCACTCATTCTCTATATGTGTGTGTTCTGCCTCTGTCTTATTTCCTCACTCATTCTCTATATGTGTGTGTTCTGTCTCTATCTTCTTTCCTCACTCAATCTCTGTATGTGTGTTCTGCTTCTCACTTATTTCCTCACTCATTCTCTGTATATGTGTGTTCTGCCTCTCCTTTATTTCCTCACTCATTCTCTGTATGTGTGTGTTCTGCCTCTCCCTTATTTCCTCACCCATTCTCTGTATATGTGTGTTCTGTCTCTGTCTTCTTTCCTCACTCAATCTCTGTATGTGTGTTCTGCTTCTCCCTTATTTTTTCACCCATTCTCTGTATGGGTGTTCTGCCTCTCCCTTATTTCCTCACTTATTCTCTATATGTGTGTGTTCGGCCTCTCCCTTATTTCCTCACTCATTCTCTGTATGTGTGTGTTCTGTCTTTCCCTTATTTCCCCACTCATTCTCTACATGTGTGTATTCTGCCTCTCCCTTATTTCCTCACTCATTCTCCTTATGTGTGTGTTCTGCCTATCCCTTATTTCCTCACTCATTCTCTATACGTGTATGTTCTGCTTCTCCCTTATTTCCTCACTCATTCTCTGTATATGTGTGTTCTGCCTCTCCCATATTTCCTCACTCATTCTCTATATGTGTGTGTTCTGCCTCTCCCTTATTTCCTCACTCATTCTCTCTATGTGTGTGTTCTGCCTCTCCCTTATTTCCTCACTCATTCTCTGTATTTGTTCTGCATCTCCCTTATTTTCTCAATCATTCTCTATATGTGTGTGTTCTGCCTCTCCCTTATTTCCTCACTCATTCTCTATATGTGTATGTTCAGCCTCTCCCTTATATCCTCATTCATTCTCTATATGTGTGTGTTCTGCCTCTCCCTTATTTCCTCACTCATTCTCTGTATATGTGTGTTCTGCCTCTCCCTTATTTCCTCACTCATTCTCTGTATATGTGTATTCTGCCTCTCCCTTATTTCCTTACTCATTCTCTATATGTGTGTGTTCTGCCGCTTCCTTATTTCCTCACTCATTCTCTCTATGTGTGTGTTCTGCCTCTCCCTTATTTCTTCACTCATTCTCTATATGTGTGTGTTCTGTCTCTCCCTTATTTCCTCACTCATTCTCCTTATGTGTGTGTTCTGCCTATCCCTTATTTCCTCACTCATTCTCTATACGTGTATGTTCTGCTTCTCCCTTATTTCCTCACTCATTCTCTGTGTATGTGTGTTCTGCCTCTCCCATATTTCCTCACTCATTCTCTATATGTGTGTGTTCTGCCTCTCCCTTATTTCCTCACTCATTCTCTCTATGTGTGTGTTCTGCCTCTCCCTTATTTCCTCACTCATTCTCTCTATGTGTGTGTTCAGCCTCTCCCTTATTTCCTCACTCATTCTGTATATGTGTGTGTTCTGCCTCTCCCTTATTTCCTCACTCATTCTCTCTATGTGTGTGTTCTGCATCTCCCTTATTTCTTCACTTATTCTCTGTATATATGTGTGTTCTGCCTCTGTCTTATATCCCCACTCATTCTCTATACGTGTATGTTCTGCTTCTCCCTTATTTCCTCACTCATTCTCTGTGTATGTGTGTTCTGCCTCTCCCATATTTCCTCACTCATTCTCTATATGTGTGTGTTCTGCCTCTCCCTTATTTCCTCACTCATTCTCTCTATGTGTGTGTTCTGCCTCTCTCTTATTTCTTCACTCATTCTCTGTATATATGCGTTCTGCCCCTCCCTTATTTCCTCACTCATTCTCTATATGTGTGTGTTCTGCCTCTCCCTTATTTCCACACTCATTCTCTATATATGTGTGATCGGCCTCTCCATTAATTCCTCACTCATTTTCTGTATATGTGTGTTCTGCCTCTCCCTTATTTCCTCACTCATTCTCTGTATGTGTGTGTTCTGTCTTTCCCTTATTTCCCCACTCATTCTCTATACGTGTGTGTTCTGCCTCTGACTTATTTCCTCACTCATTCTCTGTATATGTGTGTTCTGCCTCTCCCTTATTTCCTCACTCATTCTCTATATGTGTGGGTTCTGCCTCTCCTTTATTTCCTCACTCATTCTCTGTATGTGTGTGTTCTGCCTCTCCCTTATTTCCTCACTCATTCTCTGTATATGTGTGTTCTGTCTCTGTCTTCTTTCCTCACTCAATCTCTGTATGTGTGTTCTGCTTCTCCCTTATTTTTTCACCCATTCTCTGTATGTGTGTTCTGCCTCTCCCTTATTTCCTCACTTATTCTCTATATGTGTGTGTTCTGCCTCTGTCTTATATCCCCACTCATTCTCTATACGTGTATGTTCTGCTTCTCCCTTATTTCCTCACTCATTCTCTGTGTATGTGTGTTCTGCCTCTCCCATATTTCCTCACTCATTCTCTATATGTGTGTGTTCTGCCTCTCCCTTATTTCCTCACTCATTCTCTCTATGTGTGTGTTCTGCCTCTCTCTTATTTCTTCACTCATTCTCTGTATATATGCGTTCTGCCCCTCCCTTATTTCCTCACTCATTCTCTATATGTGTGTGTTCTGCCTCTCCCTTATTTCCACACTCATTCTCTATATATGTGTGATCGGCCTCTCCATTAATTCCTCACTCATTTTCTGTATATGTGTGTTCTGCCTCTCCCTTATTTCCTCACTCATTCTCTGTATGTGTGTGTTCTGTCTTTCCCTTATTTCCCCACTCATTCTCTATACGTGTGTGTTCTGCCTCTGACTTATTTCCTCACTCATTCTCTGTATATGTGTGTTCTGCCTCTCCCTTATTTCCTCACTCATTCTCTATATGTGTGGGTTCTGCCTCTCCTTTATTTCCTCACTCATTCTCTGTATGTGTGTGTTCTGCCTCTCCCTTATTTCCTCACTCATTCTCTGTATATGTGTGTTCTGTCTCTGTCTTCTTTCCTCACTCAATCTCTGTATGTGTGTTCTGCTTCTCCCTTATTTTTTCACCCATTCTCTGTATGTGTGTTCTGCCTCTCCCTTATTTCCTCACTTATTCTCTATATGTGTGTGTTCGGCCTCTCCCTTATTTCCTCACTCATTCTCTGTATGTGTGTGTTCTGTCTTTCCCTTATTTCCCCACTCATTCTCTACATGTGTGTATTCTGCCTCTCCCTTATTTCCTCACTCATTCTCTGTATATGTGTGTTCTGCCTCTCCCTTATTTCCTCTCTCATTCTCTGTATGTGTGTGTTCTGCCTCGCCCTTATTTCCACACTCATTCTCTGTATGTGTGTGTGTTCTGCCTCTGTCTTATTTCCTCACTCATTCTCTGTATGTGTGTGTTCTGTCTTTCCCTTATTTCCACACTCATTCTCTATACGTGTGTGTTCTGCCTCTTTCTTATTTCCTCACTCACTCTCTGTATATGTGTGTTCTGCCTCTCCCTTATTTCCTCACTCATTCTCTATATGTGTGTGTTCTGCCTCTGTCTTATTTCCTCACTCATTCTCTATATGTGTGTGTTCTGTCTCTGTCTTCTTTCCTCACTCAATCTCTGTATGTGTGTTCTGCTTCTCCCTTATTTCCTCACTCATTCTCTGTATATGTGTGTTCTGCCTCTCCTTTATTTCCTCACTCATTCTCTGTATGTGTGTGTTCTGCCTCTCCCTAATTTTCTCACACATTCTCTGTATATGTGTGTTCTGTCTCTGTCTTCTTTCCTCACTCAATCTCTGTATGTGTGTTCTGCTTCTCCCTTATTTTTTCACCCATTCTCTGTATGTGTGTTCTGCCTCTCCCTTATTTCCTAACTTATTCTCTATATGTGTGTGTTCGGCCTCTCCCTTATTTCCCCACTCATTCTCTATAAGTGTGTGTTCTGCCTCTGTCTTATTTCCTCACTCATTCTCTGTATGTATGTGTTCTGTCTCTCTCTTATTTCCTCACTCATTCTCTATATGTGTGTGTTCTGCCTCTGTCTTATTTCCTCACTCATTCTCTGTATGTGTGTGTTCTGCCTCTGTCTTATTTCCTCACTCATTCTCTGTATGTGTGTGTTCCGCTTCTCCCTTATTTCCTCACCCATTCTCTGTATGTGTGTTCTGCTTCTCCCTTATTTCCTCACTCATTCTCTGTATGTGTGTGTGTTCTGTCTCTGTCTTATTTCCTCACTCATTCTCTGTATGTGTGTGTTCCGCTTCTCCCTTATTTCCTCACCCATTCTCTGTATGCGTGTTCTGCTTCTCCCTTATTTCCTCACTCATTCTCTGTATGTGTGTGTTCCGCTTCTCCCTTATTTCCTCACCCATTCTCTGTATGCGTGTTCTGCTTCTCCCTTATTTCCTCACCCATTCTCTGTATGTGTGTTCTGCTTCTCCCTTATTTCCTCACTCATTCTCTGTATGTGTGTGTTCTGTCTTTCCATTATTTCCCCACTCATTCTCTATATGTGTGTGTTCTGCCTCTGTCTTGTTTCCTCACTCATTCTTTGTATGTGTGTGTTCTGCCTCTCCCTTATTTCCTCACTCATTCTCTATATGTGTGTGTTCTGCCTCTGTCTTATTTCCTCACTCATTCTCTATATGTGTGTGTTCTGTGTCTGTCTTCTTTCCTCACTCAATCTCTCTATGTGTGTGTTCTGCCTCTCCCTTATTTCCTCACTCATTCTCTATATGTGTGTGTTCTGTCTCTGTCTTCTTTCCTCACTCATTCTCTTTATGTGTGTGTTCTGCTTCTCCCTTATTTCCTCACTCAATCTCTGTATATGTGTGTTCTGTCTCTGTCTTCTTTCCTCACTCAATCTCTGTATGTGTGTACTGCTTCTCCCTTATTTTTTCACCCATTGTCTGTATGTGTGTTCTGCCTCTCCCTTATTTCCTCACTTATTCTCTATATGTGTGTGTTCGGCCTCTCCCTTGTTTCCTCACTCATTCTCTGTATGTGTGTGTTCTGTCTTTCCCTTATTTCCCCACTCATTCTCTATATGTGTGTATGCTGCCTCTCCCTTATTTCCTCACTCATTCTCTGTATATGTGTGTTCTGCCTCTGTCTTATTTCCTCACTCATTCTCTGTATGTGTGTGTTCTGTCTTTCCCTTATTTCCACACTCATTCTCTATACGTGTGTGTTCTGCCTCTTTCTTATTTCCTCACTCACTCTCTGTATATGTGTGTTCTGCCTCTCCCTTATTTCCTCACTCATTCTCTATATGTGTGTGTTCTGCCTCTGTCTTATTTCCTCACTCATTCTCTATATGTGTGTGTTCTGTCTCTGTCTTCTTTCCTCACTCAATCTCTGTATGTGTGTTCTGCTTCTCCCTTATTTCCTCACTCATTCTCTGTATATGTGTGTTCTGCCTCTCCTTTATTTCCTCACTCATTCTCTGTATGTGTGTGTTCTGCCTCTCCCTAATTTTCTCACACATTCTCTGTATATGTGTGTTCTGTCTCTGTCTTCTTTCCTCACTCAATCTCTGTATGTGTGTTCTGCTTCTCCCTTATTTTTTCACCCATTCTCTGTATGTGTGTTCTGCCTCTCCCTTATTTCCTAACTTATTCTCTATATGTGTGTGTTCGGCCTCTCCCTTATTTCCCCACTCATTCTCTATAAGTGTGTGTTCTGCCTCTGTCTTATTTCCTCACTCATTCTCTGTATGTATGTGTTCTGTCTCTCTCTTATTTCCTCACTCATTCTCTATATGTGTGTGTTCTGCCTCTGTCTTATTTCCTCACTCATTCTCTGTATGTGTGTGTTCTGCCTCTGTCTTATTTCCTCACTCATTCTCTGTATGTGTGTGTTCCGCTTCTCCCTTATTTCCTCACCCATTCTCTGTATGTGTGTTCTGCTTCTCCCTTATTTCCTCACTCATTCTCTGTATGTGTGTGTGTTCTGTCTCTGTCTTATTTCCTCACTCATTCTCTGTATGTGTGTGTTCCGCTTCTCCCTTATTTCCTCACCCATTCTCTGTATGCGTGTTCTGCTTCTCCCTTATTTCCTCACTCATTCTCTGTATGTGTGTGTTCCGCTTCTCCCTTATTTCCTCACCCATTCTCTGTATGCGTGTTCTGCTTCTCCCTTATTTCCTCACCCATTCTCTGTATGTGTGTTCTGCTTCTCCCTTATTTCCTCACTCATTCTCTGTATGTGTGTGTTCTGTCTTTCCATTATTTCCCCACTCATTCTCTATATGTGTGTGTTCTGCCTCTGTCTTGTTTCCTCACTCATTCTTTGTATGTGTGTGTTCTGCCTCTCCCTTATTTCCTCACTCATTCTCTATATGTGTGTGTTCTGCCTCTGTCTTATTTCCTCACTCATTCTCTATATGTGTGTGTTCTGTGTCTGTCTTCTTTCCTCACTCAATCTCTCTATGTGTGTGTTCTGCCTCTCCCTTATTTCCTCACTCATTCTCTATATGTGTGTGTTCTGTCTCTGTCTTCTTTCCTCACTCATTCTCTTTATGTGTGTGTTCTGCTTCTCCCTTATTTCCTCACTCAATCTCTGTATATGTGTGTTCTGTCTCTGTCTTCTTTCCTCACTCAATCTCTGTATGTGTGTACTGCTTCTCCCTTATTTTTTCACCCATTGTCTGTATGTGTGTTCTGCCTCTCCCTTATTTCCTCACTTATTCTCTATATGTGTGTGTTCGGCCTCTCCCTTGTTTCCTCACTCATTCTCTGTATGTGTGTGTTCTGTCTTTCCCTTATTTCCCCACTCATTCTCTATATGTGTGTATGCTGCCTCTCCCTTATTTCCTCACTCATTCTCTGTATATGTGTGTTCTGCCTCTGTCTTATTTCCTCACTCATTCTCTATATGTGTGTGTTCGGCCTCTCCCTTATTTCCTCACTCTTTCTCTGTATATATATGTGTTCTGCCTCTCGCTTATTTCCTCTCTCATTCTCTGTATGTGTGTGTTCTGCCTCTCCCTTATTTCCACACTCATTCTCTGTATGTGTGTGTTCTGCCTCTCCCTTATTTCCTCACTCTTTCTCTGTATATGTGTGTTCTGCCTCTCCCTTATTTCCTCTCTCATTCTCTGTATGTGTGTGTTCTGCCTCTGTCTTATTTCCTCACTCATTCTCTGTATGTGTGTTCTGCCTCTCCTTTATTTCCTCACTCATTCTCTGTATGTGTGTGTTCTGCCTCTCCCTTATTTCCTCACCCATTCTCTGTATATGTGTGTTCTGTCTCTGTCTTCTTTCCTCACTCAATCTCTGTATGTGTGTTCTGCTTCTCCCTTATTTTTTCACCCATTCTCTGTATGGGTGTTCTGCCTCTCCCTTATTTCCTCACTTATTCTCTATATGTGTGTGTTCGGCCTCTCCCTTATTTCCTCACTCATTCTCTGTATGTGTGTGTTCTGTTTTTCCCTTATTTCCCCACTCATTCTCTACATGTGTGTATTCTGCCTCTCCCTTATTTCCTCACTCATTCTCCTTATGTGTGTGTTCTGCCTATCCCTTATTTCCTCACTCATTCTCTATACGTGTATGTTCTGCTTCTCCCTTATTTCCTCACTCATTCTCTGTATGTGTGTTCTGCCTCTCCCATATTTCCTCACTCATTCTCTATATGTGTGTGTTCTGCCTCTCCCTTATTTCCTCACTCATTCTCTCTATGTGTGTGTTCTGCCTCTCCCTTATTTCCTCACTCATTCTCTGTATTTGTTCTGCATCTCCCTTATTTTCTCAATCATTCTCTATATGTGTGTGTTCTGCCTCTCCCTTATTTCCTCACTCATTCTCTATATGTGTATGTTCAGCCTCTCCCTTATATCCTCATTCATTCTCTATATGTGTGTGTTCTGCCTCTCCCTTATTTCCTCACTCATTCTCTGTATATGTGTGTTCTGCCTCTCCCTTATTTCCTCACTCATTCTCTGTATATGTGTATTCTGCCTCTCCCTTATTTCCTTACTCATTCTCTATATGTGTGTGTTCTGCCGCTTCCTTATTTCCTCACTCATTCTCTCTATGTGTGTGTTCTGCCTCTCCCTTATTTCTTCACTCATTCTCTATATGTGTGTGTTCTGTCTCTCCCTTATTTCCTCACTCATTCTCCTTATGTGTGTGTTCTGCCTATCCCTTATTTCCTCACTCATTCTCTATACGTGTATGTTCTGCTTCTCCCTTATTTCCTCACTCATTCTCTGTATATGTGTGTTCTGCCTCTCCCATATTTCCTCACTCATTCTCTATATGTGTGTGTTCTGCCTCTCCCTTATTTCCTCACTCATTCTCTCTATGTGTGTGTTCTGCCTCTCTCTTATTTCTTCACTCATTCTCTGTATATATGCGTTCTGCCCCTCCCTTATTTCCTCACTCATTCTCTCTATGTGTGTGTTCAGCCTCTCCCTTATTTCCTCACTCATTCTGTATATGTATGTGTTCTGCCTCTCCCTTATTTCCTCACTCATTCTCTCTATGTGTGTGTTCTGCATCTCCCTTATTTCTTCACTTATTCTCTGTATATATGTGTGTTCTGCCTCTGTCTTATATCCCCACTCATTCTCTATATGTGTGTGTTCTGCCTCTGTCTTATTTCCTCACTCATTCTCTATATGTGTGTGTACTGCCTCTCCCTTATTTCCACACTCATTCTCTATATATGTGTGATCGGCCTCTCCATTAATTCCTCACTCATTTTCTGTATATGTGTGTTCTGCCTCTCCCTTATTTCCTCACTCATTCTCTGTATGTGTGTGTTCTGTCTTTCCCTTATTTCCCCACTCATTCTCTATACGTGTGTGTTCTGCCTCTGACTTATTTCCTCACTCATTCTCTGTATATGTGTGTTCTGCCTCTCCCTTATTTCCTCACTCATTCTCTATATGTGTGGGTTCTGCCTCTCCTTTATTTCCTCACTCATTCTCTGTATGTGTGTGTTCTGCCTCTCCCTTATTTCCTCACTCATTCTCTGTATATGTGTGTTCTGTCTCTGTCTTCTTTCCTCACTCAATCTCTGTATGTGTGTTCTGCTTCTCCCTTATTTTTTCACCCATTCTCTGTATGTGTGTTCTGCCTCTCCCTTATTTCCTCACTTATTCTCTATATGTGTGTGTTCGGCCTCTCCCTTATTTCCTCACTCATTCTCTGTATGTGTGTGTTCTGTCTTTCCCTTATTTCCCCACTCATTCTCTACATGTGTGTATTCTGCCTCTCCCTTATTTCCTCACTCATTCTCTGTATATGTGTGTTCTGCCTCTCCCTTATTTCCTCTCTCATTCTCTGTATGTGTGTGTTCTGCCTCGCCCTTATTTCCACACTCATTCTCTGTATGTGTGTGTGTTCTGCCTCTGTCTTATTTCCTCACTCATTCTCTGTATGTGTGTGTTCTGTTTTTCCCTTATTTCCACACTCATTCTCTATACGTGTGTGTTCTGCCTCTTTCTTATTTCCTCACTCACTCTCTGTATATGTGTGTTCTGCCTCTCCCTTATTTCCTCACTCATTCTCTATATGTGTGTGTTCTGCCTCTGTCTTATTTCCTCACTCATTCTCTATATGTGTGTGTTCTGTCTCTGTCTTCTTTCCTCACTCAATCTCTGTATGTGTGTTCTGCTTCTCCCTTATTTCCTCACTCATTCTCTGTATATGTGTGTTCTGCCTCTCCTTTATTTCCTCACTCATTCTCTGTATGTGTGTGTTCTGCCTCTCCCTAATTTTCTCACACATTCTCTGTATATGTGTGTTCTGTCTCTGTCTTCTTTCCTCACTCAATCTCTGTATGTGTGTTCTGCTTCTCCCTTATTTTTTCACCCATTCTCTGTATGTGTGTTCTGCCTCTCCCTTATTTCCTAACTTATTCTCTATATGTGTGTGTTCGGCCTCTCCCTTATTTCCCCACTCATTCTCTATAAGTGTGTGTTCTGCCTCTGTCTTATTTCCTCACTCATTCTCTGTATGTATGTGTTCTGTCTCTCTCTTATTTCCTCACTCATTCTCTATATGTGTGTGTTCTGCCTCTGTCTTATTTCCTCACTCATTCTCTGTATGTGTGTGTTCTGCCTCTGTCTTATTTTCTCACTCATTCTCTGTATGTGTGTGTTCCGCTTCTCCCTTATTTCCTCACCCATTCTCTGTATGTGTGTTCTGCTTCTCCCTTATTTCCTCACTCATTCTCTGTATGTGTGTGTGTTCTGTCTCTGTCTTATTTCCTCACTCATTCTCTGTATGTGTGTGTTCCGCTTCTCCCTTATTTCCTCACCCATTCTCTGTATGCGTGTTCTGCTTCTCCCTTATTTCCTCACTCATTCTCTGTATGTGTGTGTTCCGCTTCTCCCTTATTTCCTCACCCATTCTCTGTATGCGTGTTCTGCTTCTCCCTTATTTCCTCACCCATTCTCTGTATGTGTGTTCTGCTTCTCCCTTATTTCCTCACTCATTCTCTGTATGTGTGTGTTCTGTCTTTCCATTATTTCCCCACTCATTCTCTATATGTGTGTGTTCTGCCTCTGTCTTGTTTCCTCACTCATTCTCTGTATGTGTGTGTTCTGCCTCTCCCTTATTTCCTCACTCATTCTCTATATGTGTGTGTTCTGCCTCTGTCTTATTTCCTCACTCATTCTCTATATGTGTGTGTTCTGTGTCTGTCTTCTTTCCTCACTCAATCTCTCTATGTGTGTGTTCTGCCTCTCCCTTATTTCCTCACTCATTCTCTATATGTGTGTGTTCTGTCTCTGTCTTCTTTCCTCACTCATTCTCTATATGTGTGTGTTCTGCTTCTCCCTTATTTCCTCACTCATTCTCTGTATATGTGTGTTCTGTCTCTGTCTTCTTTCCTCACTCAATCTCTGTATGTGTGTTCTGCTTCTCCCTTATTTTTTCACCCATTCTCTGTATGTGTGTTCTGCCTCTCCCTTATTTCCTCACTTATTCTCTATATGTGTGTGTTCGGCCTCTCCCTTATTTCCTCACTCATTCTCTGTATGTGTGTGTTCTGTCTTTCCCTTATTTCCCCACTCATTCTCTACATGTGTGTATTCTGCCTCTCCCTTATTTCCTCACTCATTCTCTGTATATGTGTGTTCTGCCTCTCCCTTATTTCCTCTCTCATTCTCTGTATGTGTGTGTTCTGCCTCGCCCTTATTTCCACACTCATTCTCTGTATGTGTGTGTGTTCTGCCTCTGTCTTATTTCCTCACTCATTCTCTGTATGTGTGTGTTCTGTCTTTCCCTTATTTCCACACTCATTCTCTATACGTGTGTGTTCTGCCTCTTTCTTATTTCCTCACTCACTCTCTGTATATGTGTGTTCTGCCTCTCCCTTATTTCCTCACTCATTCTCTATATGTGTGTGTTCTGCCTCTGTCTTATTTCCTCACTCATTCTCTATATGTGTGTGTTCTGTCTCTGTCTTCTTTCCTCACTCAATCTCTGTATGTGTGTTCTGCTTCTCCCTTATTTCCTCACTCATTCTCTGTATATGTGTGTTCTGCCTCTCCTTTATTTCCTCACTCATTCTCTGTATGTGTGTGTTCTGCCTCTCCCTAATTTTCTCACACATTCTCTGTATATGTGTGTTCTGTCTCTGTCTTCTTTCCTCACTCAATCTCTGTATGTGTGTTCTGCTTCTCCCTTATTTTTTCACCCATTCTCTGTATGTGTGTTCTGCCTCTCCCTTATTTCCTAACTTATTCTCTATATGTGTGTGTTCGGCCTCTCCCTTATTTCCCCACTCATTCTCTATAAGTGTGTGTTCTGCCTCTGTCTTATTTCCTCACTCATTCTCTGTATGTATGTGTTCTGTCTCTCTCTTATTTCCTCACTCATTCTCTATATGTGTGTGTTCTGCCTCTGTCTTATTTCCTCACTCATTCTCTGTATGTGTGTGTTCTGCCTCTGTCTTATTTCCTCACTCATTCTCTGTATGTGTGTGTTCCGCTTCTCCCTTATTTCCTCACCCATTCTCTGTATGTGTGTTCTGCTTCTCCCTTATTTCCTCACTCATTCTCTGTATGTGTGTGTGTTCTGTCTCTGTCTTATTTCCTCACTCATTCTCTGTATGTGTGTGTTCCGCTTCTCCCTTATTTCCTCACCCATTCTCTGTATGCGTGTTCTGCTTCTCCCTTATTTCCTCACTCATTCTCTGTATGTGTGTGTTCCGCTTCTCCCTTATTTCCTCACCCATTCTCTGTATGCGTGTTCTGCTTCTCCCTTATTTCCTCACCCATTCTCTGTATGTGTGTTCTGCTTCTCCCTTATTTCCTCACTCATTCTCTGTATGTGTGTGTTCTGTCTTTCCATTATTTCCCCACTCATTCTCTATATGTGTGTGTTCTGCCTCTGTCTTGTTTCCTCACTCATTCTTTGTATGTGTGTGTTCTGCCTCTCCCTTATTTCCTCACTCATTCTCTATATGTGTGTGTTCTGCCTCTGTCTTATTTCCTCACTCATTCTCTATATGTGTGTGTTCTGTGTCTGTCTTCTTTCCTCACTCAATCTCTCTATGTGTGTGTTCTGCCTCTCCCTTATTTCCTCACACATTCTCTATATGTGTGTGTTCTGTCTCTGTCTTCTTTCCTCACTCATTCTCTTTATGTGTGTGTTCTGCTTCTCCCTTATTTCCTCACTCAATCTCTGTATATGTGTGTTCTGTCTCTGTCTTCTTTCCTCACTCAATCTCTGTATGTGTGTACTGCTTCTCCCTTATTTTTTCACCCATTGTCTGTATGTGTGTTCTGCCTCTCCCTTATTTCCTCACTTATTCTCTATATGTGTGTGTTCGGCCTCTCCCTTGTTTCCTCACTCATTCTCTGTATGTGTGTGTTCTGTCTTTCCCTTATTTCCCCACTCATTCTCTATATGTGTGTATGCTGCCTCTCCCTTATTTCCTCACTCATTCTCTGTATATGTGTGTTCTGCCTCTGTCTTATTTCCTCACTCATTCTCTATATGTGTGTGTTCGGCCTCTCCCTTATTTCCTCACTCTTTCTCTGTATATATATGTGTTCTGCCTCTCGCTTATTTCCTCTCTCATTCTCTGTATGTGTGTGTTCTGCCTCTCCCTTATTTCCACACTCATTCTCTGTATGTGTGTGTTCTGCCTCTCCCTTATTTCCTCACTCTTTCTCTGTATATGTGTGTTCTGCCTCTCCCTTATTTCCTCTCTCATTCTCTGTATGTGTGTGTTCTGCCTCTGTCTTATTTCCTCACTCATTCTCTGTATGTGTGTTCTGCCTCTCCTTTATTTCCTCACTCATTCTCTGTATGTGTGTGTTCTGCCTCTCCCTTATTTCCTCACCCATTCTCTGTATATGTGTGTTCTGTCTCTGTCTTCTTTCCTCACTCAATCTCTGTATGTGTGTTCTGCTTCTCCCTTATTTTTTCACCCATTCTCTGTATGGGTGTTCTGCCTCTCCCTTATTTCCTCACTTATTCTCTATATGTGTGTGTTCGGCCTCTCCCTTATTTCCTCACTCATTCTCTGTATGTGTGTGTTCTGTTTTTCCCTTATTTCCCCACTCATTCTCTACATGTGTGTATTCTGCCTCTCCCTTATTTCCTCACTCATTCTCCTTATGTGTGTGTTCTGCCTATCCCTTATTTCCTCACTCATTCTCTATACGTGTATGTTCTGCTTCTCCCTTATTTCCTCACTCATTCTCTGTATATGTGTGTTCTGCCTCTCCCATATTTCCTCACTCATTCTCTATATGTGTGTGTTCTGCCTCTCCCTTATTTCCTCACTCATTCTCTCTATGTGTGTGTTCTGCCTCTCCCTTATTTCCTCACTCATTCTCTGTATTTGTTCTGCATCTCCCTTATTTTCTCAATCATTCTCTATATGTGTGTGTTCTGCCTCTCCCTTATTTCCTCACTCATTCTCTATATGTGTATGTTCAGCCTCTCCCTTATATCCTCATTCATTCTCTATATGTGTGTGTTCTGCCTCTCCCTTATTTCCTCACTCATTCTCTGTATATGTGTGTTCTGCCTCTCCCTTATTTCCTCACTCATTCTCTGTATATGTGTATTCTGCCTCTCCCTTATTTCCTTACTCATTCTCTATATGTGTGTGTTCTGCCGCTTCCTTATTTCCTCACTCATTCTCTCTATGTGTGTGTTCTGCCTCTCCCTTATTTCTTCACTCATTCTCTATATGTGTGTGTTCTGTCTCTCCCTTATTTCCTCACTCATTCTCCTTATGTGTGTGTTCTGCCTATCCCTTATTTCCTCACTCATTCTCTATACGTGTATGTTCTGCTTCTCCCTTATTTCCTCACTCATTCTCTGTATATGTGTGTTCTGCCTCTCCCATATTTCCTCACTCATTCTCTATATGTGTGTGTTCTGCCTCTCCCTTATTTCCTCACTCATTCTCTCTATGTGTGTGTTCTGCCTCTCTCTTATTTCTTCACTCATTCTCTGTATATATGCGTTCTGCCCCTCCCTTATTTCCTCACTCATTCTCTCTATGTGTGTGTTCAGCCTCTCCCTTATTTCCTCACTCATTCTGTATATGTATGTGTTCTGCCTCTCCCTTATTTCCTCACTCATTCTCTCTATGTGTGTGTTCTGCATCTCCCTTATTTCTTCACTTATTCTCTGTATATATGTGTGTTCTGCCTCTGTCTTATATCCCCACTCATTCTCTATATGTGTGTGTTCTGCCTCTGTCTTATTTCCTCACTCATTCTCTATATGTGTGTGTACTGCCTCTCCCTTATTTCCACACTCATTCTCTATATATGTGTGATCGGCCTCTCCATTAATTCCTCACTCATTTTCTGTATATGTGTGTTCTGCCTCTCCCTTATTTCCTCACTCATTCTCTGTATGTGTGTGTTCTGTCTTTCCCTTATTTCCCCACTCATTCTCTATACGTGTGTGTTCTGCCTCTGACTTATTTCCTCACTCATTCTCTGTATATGTGTGTTCTGCCTCTCCCTTATTTCCTCACTCATTCTCTATATGTGTGGGTTCTGCCTCTCCTTTATTTCCTCACTCATTCTCTGTATGTGTGTGTTCTGCCTCTCCCTTATTTCCTCACTCATTCTCTGTATATGTGTGTTCTGTCTCTGTCTTCTTTCCTCACTCAATCTCTGTATGTGTGTTCTGCTTCTCCCTTATTTTTTCACCCATTCTCTGTATGTGTGTTCTGCCTCTCCCTTATTTCCTCACTTATTCTCTATATGTGTGTGTTCGGCCTCTCCCTTATTTCCTCACTCATTCTCTGTATGTGTGTGTTCTGTCTTTCCCTTATTTCCCCACTCATTCTCTACATGTGTGTATTCTGCCTCTCCCTTATTTCCTCACTCATTCTCTGTATATGTGTGTTCTGCCTCTCCCTTATTTCCTCTCTCATTCTCTGTATGTGTGTGTTCTGCCTCGCCCTTATTTCCACACTCATTCTCTGTATGTGTGTGTGTTCTGCCTCTGTCTTATTTCCTCACTCATTCTCTGTATGTGTGTGTTCTGTTTTTCCCTTATTTCCACACTCATTCTCTATACGTGTGTGTTCTGCCTCTTTCTTATTTCCTCACTCACTCTCTGTATATGTGTGTTCTGCCTCTCCCTTATTTCCTCACTCATTCTCTATATGTGTGTGTTCTGCCTCTGTCTTATTTCCTCACTCATTCTCTATATGTGTGTGTTCTGTCTCTGTCTTCTTTCCTCACTCAATCTCTGTATGTGTGTTCTGCTTCTCCCTTATTTCCTCACTCATTCTCTGTATATGTGTGTTCTGCCTCTCCTTTATTTCCTCACTCATTCTCTGTATGTGTGTGTTCTGCCTCTCCCTAATTTTCTCACACATTCTCTGTATATGTGTGTTCTGTCTCTGTCTTCTTTCCTCACTCAATCTCTGTATGTGTGTTCTGCTTCTCCCTTATTTTTTCACCCATTCTCTGTATGTGTGTTCTGCCTCTCCCTTATTTCCTAACTTATTCTCTATATGTGTGTGTTCGGCCTCTCCCTTATTTCCCCACTCATTCTCTATAAGTGTGTGTTCTGCCTCTGTCTTATTTCCTCACTCATTCTCTGTATGTATGTGTTCTGTCTCTCTCTTATTTCCTCACTCATTCTCTGTATGTATGTGTTCTGTCTCTCTCTTATTTCCTCACTCATTCTCTATATGTGTGTGTTCTGCCTCTGTCTTATTTCCTCACTCATTCTCTGTATGTGTGTGTTCTGCCTCTGTCTTATTTCCTCACTCATTCTCTGTATGTGTGTGTTCCGCTTCTCCCTTATTTCCTCACCCATTCTCTGTATGTGTGTTCTGCTTCTCCCTTATTTCCTCACTCATTCTCTGTATGTGTGTGTGTTCTGTCTCTGTCTTATTTCCTCACTCATTCTCTGTATGTGTGTGTTCCGCTTCTCCCTTATTTCCTCACCCATTCTCTGTATGCGTGTTCTGCTTCTCCCTTATTTCCTCACTCATTCTCTGTATGTGTGTGTTCCGCTTCTCCCTTATTTCCTCACCCATTCTCTGTATGCGTGTTCTGCTTCTCCCTTATTTCCTCACCCATTCTCTGTATGTGTGTTCTGCTTCTCCCTTATTTCCTCACTCATTCTCTGTATGTGTGTGTTCTGTCTTTCCATTATTTCCCCACTCATTCTCTATATGTGTGTGTTCTGCCTCTGTCTTGTTTCCTCACTCATTCTTTGTATGTGTGTGTTCTGCCTCTCCCTTATTTCCTCACTCATTCTCTATATGTGTGTGTTCTGCCTCTGTCTTATTTCCTCACTCATTCTCTATATGTGTGTGTTCTGTGTCTGTCTTCTTTCCTCACTCAATCTCTCTATGTGTGTGTTCTGCCTCTCCCTTATTTCCTCACTCATTCTCTATATGTGTGTGTTCTGTCTCTGTCTTCTTTCCTCACTCATTCTCTATATGTGTGTGTTCTGCTTCTCCCTTATTTCCTCACTCAATCTCTGTATATGTGTGTTCTGTCTCTGTCTTCTTTCCTCACTCAATCTCTGTATGTGTGTACTGCTTCTCCCTTATTTTTTCACCCATTGTCTGTATGTGTGTTCTGCCTCTCCCTTATTTCCTCACTTATTCTCTATATGTGTGTGTTCGGCCTCTCCCTTGTTTCCTCACTCATTCTCTGTATGTGTGTGTTCTGTCTTTCCCTTATTTCCCCACTCATTCTCTATATGTGTGTATGCTGCCTCTCCCTTATTTCCTCACTCATTCTCTGTATATGTGTGTTCTGCCTCTGTCTTATTTCCTCACTCATTCTCTATATGTGTGTGTTCGGCCTCTCCCTTATTTCCTCACTCTTTCTCTGTATATATATGTGTTCTGCCTCTCGCTTATTTCCTCTCTCATTCTCTGTATGTGTGTGTTCTGCCTCTCCCTTATTTCCACACTCATTCTCTGTATGTGTGTGTTCTGCCTCTCCCTTATTTCCTCACTCTTTCTCTGTATATGTGTGTTCTGCCTCTCCCTTATTTCCTCTCTCATTCTCTGTATGTGTGTGTTCTGCCTCTGTCTTATTTCCTCACTCATTCTCTGTATGTGTGTTCTGCCTCTCCTTTATTTCCTCACTCATTCTCTGTATGTGTGTGTTCTGCCTCTCCCTTATTTCCTCACCCATTCTCTGTATATGTGTGTTCTGTCTCTGTCTTCTTTCCTCACTCAATCTCTGTATGTGTGTTCTGCTTCTCCCTTATTTTTTCACCCATTCTCTGTATGGGTGTTCTGCCTCTCCCTTATTTCCTCACTTATTCTCTATATGTGTGTGTTCGGCCTCTCCCTTATTTCCTCACTCATTCTCTGTATGTGTGTGTTCTGTTTTTCCCTTATTTCCCCACTCATTCTCTACATGTGTGTATTCTGCCTCTCCCTTATTTCCTCACTCATTCTCCTTATGTGTGTGTTCTGCCTATCCCTTATTTCCTCACTCATTCTCTATACGTGTATGTTCTGCTTCTCCCTTATTTCCTCACTCATTCTCTGTATATGTGTGTTCTGCCTCTCCCATATTTCCTCACTCATTCTCTATATGTGTGTGTTCTGCCTCTCCCTTATTTCCTCACTCATTCTCTCTATGTGTGTGTTCTGCCTCTCCCTTATTTCCTCACTCATTCTCTGTATTTGTTCTGCATCTCCCTTATTTTCTCAATCATTCTCTATATGTGTGTGTTCTGCCTCTCCCTTATTTCCTCACTCATTCTCTATATGTGTATGTTCAGCCTCTCCCTTATATCCTCATTCATTCTCTATATGTGTGTGTTCTGCCTCTCCCTTATTTCCTCACTCATTCTCTGTATATGTGTGTTCTGCCTCTCCCTTATTTCCTCACTCATTCTCTGTATATGTGTATTCTGCCTCTCCCTTATTTCCTTACTCATTCTCTATATGTGTGTGTTCTGCCGCTTCCTTATTTCCTCACTCATTCTCTCTATGTGTGTGTTCTGCCTCTCCCTTATTTCTTCACTCATTCTCTATATGTGTGTGTTCTGTCTCTCCCTTATTTCCTCACTCATTCTCCTTATGTGTGTGTTCTGCCTATCCCTTATTTCCTCACTCATTCTCTATACGTGTATGTTCTGCTTCTCCCTTATTTCCTCACTCATTCTCTGTATATGTGTGTTCTGCCTCTCCCATATTTCCTCACTCATTCTCTATATGTGTGTGTTCTGCCTCTCCCTTATTTCCTCACTCATTCTCTCTATGTGTGTGTTCTGCCTCTCTCTTATTTCTTCACTCATTCTCTGTATATATGCGTTCTGCCCCTCCCTTATTTCCTCACTCATTCTCTCTATGTGTGTGTTCAGCCTCTCCCTTATTTCCTCACTCATTCTGTATATGTGTGTGTTCTGCCTCTCCCTTATTTCCTCACTCATTCTCTCTATGTGTGTGTTCTGCATCTCCCTTATTTCTTCACTTATTCTCTGTATATATGTGTGTTCTGCCTCTGTCTTATATCCCCACTCATTCTCTATATGTGTGTGTTCTGCCTCTGTCTTATTTCCTCACTCATTCTCTATATGTGTGTGTACTGCCTCTCCCTTATTTCCACACTCATTCTCTATATATGTGTGATCGGCCTCTCCATTAATTCCTCACTCATTTTCTGTATATGTGTGTTCTGCCTCTCCCTTATTTCCTCACTCATTCTCTGTATGTGTGTGTTCTGTCTTTCCCTTATTTCCCCACTCATTCTCTATACGTGTGTGTTCTGCCTCTGACTTATTTCCTCACTCATTCTCTGTATATGTGTGTTCTGCCTCTCCCTTATTTCCTCACTCATTCTCTATATGTGTGGGTTCTGCCTCTCCTTTATTTCCTCACTCATTCTCTGTATGTGTGTGTTCTGCCTCTCCCTTATTTCCTCACTCATTCTCTGTATATGTGTGTTCTGTCTCTGTCTTCTTTCCTCACTCAATCTCTGTATGTGTGTTCTGCTTCTCCCTTATTTTTTCACCCATTCTCTGTATGTGTGTTCTGCCTCTCCCTTATTTCCTCACTTATTCTCTATATGTGTGTGTTCGGCCTCTCCCTTATTTCCTCACTCATTCTCTGTATGTGTGTGTTCTGTCTTTCCCTTATTTCCCCACTCATTCTCTACATGTGTGTATTCTGCCTCTCCCTTATTTCCTCACTCATTCTCTGTATATGTGTGTTCTGCCTCTCCCTTATTTCCTCTCTCATTCTCTGTATGTGTGTGTTCTGCCTCGCCCTTATTTCCACACTCATTCTCTGTATGTGTGTGTGTTCTGCCTCTGTCTTATTTCCTCACTCATTCTCTGTATGTGTGTGTTCTGTTTTTCCCTTATTTCCACACTCATTCTCTATACGTGTGTGTTCTGCCTCTTTCTTATTTCCTCACTCACTCTCTGTATATGTGTGTTCTGCCTCTCCCTTATTTCCTCACTCATTCTCTATATGTGTGTGTTCTGCCTCTGTCTTATTTCCTCACTCATTCTCTATATGTGTGTGTTCTGTCTCTGTCTTCTTTCCTCACTCAATCTCTGTATGTGTGTTCTGCTTCTCCCTTATTTCCTCACTCATTCTCTGTATATGTGTGTTCTGCCTCTCCTTTATTTCCTCACTCATTCTCTGTATGTGTGTGTTCTGCCTCTCCCTAATTTTCTCACACATTCTCTGTATATGTGTGTTCTGTCTCTGTCTTCTTTCCTCACTCAATCTCTGTATGTGTGTTCTGCTTCTCCCTTATTTTTTCACCCATTCTCTGTATGTGTGTTCTGCCTCTCCCTTATTTCCTAACTTATTCTCTATATGTGTGTGTTCGGCCTCTCCCTTATTTCCCCACTCATTCTCTATAAGTGTGTGTTCTGCCTCTGTCTTATTTCCTCACTAATTCTCTGTATGTATGTGTTCTGTCTCTCTCTTATTTCCTCACTCATTCTCTATATGTGTGTGTTCTGCCTCTGTCTTATTTCCTCACTCATTCTCTGTATGTGTGTGTTCTGCCTCTGTCTTATTTTCTCACTCATTCTCTGTATGTGTGTGTTCCGCTTCTCCCTTATTTCCTCACCCATTCTCTGTATGTGTGTTCTGCTTCTCCCTTATTTCCTCACTCATTCTCTGTATGTGTGTGTGTTCTGTCTCTGTCTTATTTCCTCACTCATTCTCTGTATGTGTGTGTTCCGCTTCTCCCTTATTTCCTCACCCATTCTCTGTATGCGTGTTCTGCTTCTCCCTTATTTCCTCACTCATTCTCTGTATGTGTGTGTTCCGCTTCTCCCTTATTTCCTCACCCATTCTCTGTATGCGTGTTCTGCTTCTCCCTTATTTCCTCACCCATTCTCTGTATGTGTGTTCTGCTTCTCCCTTATTTCCTCACTCATTCTCTGTATGTGTGTGTTCTGTCTTTCCATTATTTCCCCACTCATTCTCTATATGTGTGTGTTCTGCCTCTGTCTTGTTTCCTCACTCATTCTCTGTATGTGTGTGTTCTGCCTCTCCCTTATTTCCTCACTCATTCTCTATATGTGTGTGTTCTGCCTCTGTCTTATTTCCTCACTCATTCTCTATATGTGTGTGTTCTGTGTCTGTCTTCTTTCCTCACTCAATCTCTCTATGTGTGTGTTCTGCCTCTCCCTTATTTCCTCACTCATTCTCTATATGTGTGTGTTCTGTCTCTGTCTTCTTTCCTCACTCATTCTCTATATGTGTGTGTTCTGCTTCTCCCTTATTTCCTCACTCAATCTCTGTATATGTGTGTTCTGTCTCTGTCTTCTTTCCTCACTCAATCTCTGTATGTGTGTACTGCTTCTCCCTTATTTTTTCACCCATTGTCTGTATGTGTGTTCTGCCTCTCCCTTATTTCCTCACTTATTCTCTATATGTGTGTGTTCGGCCTCTCCCTTGTTTCCTCACTCATTCTCTGTATGTGTGTGTTCTGTCTTTCCCTTATTTCCCCACTCATTCTCTATATGTGTGTGTGCTGCCTCTCCCTTATTTCCTCACTCATTCTCTGTATATGTGTGTTCTGCCTCTGTCTTATTTCCTCACTCATTCTCTATATGTGTGTGTTCGGCCTCTCCCTTATTTCCTCACTCTTTCTCTGTATATATATGTGTTCTGCCTCTCCCTTATTTCCTCTCTCATTCTCTGTATGTGTGTGTTCTGCCTCTCCCTTATTTCCACACTCATTCTCTGTATGTGTGTGTTCTGCCTCTCCCTTATTTCCTCACTCTTTCTCTGTATATGTGTGTTCTGCCTCTCCCTTATTTCCTCTCTCATTCTCTGTATGTGTGTGTTCTGCCTCTGTCTTATTTCCTCACTCATTCTCTGTATGTGTGTTCTGCTTCTCCCTTATTTCCTCACCCATTCTCTGTATGTGTGTTCTGCTTCTCCCTTATTTCCTCACTCATTCTCTGTATGTGTGTGTGTTCTGCCTTTCCCTTATTTCCTCACTCATTCTCTGTATGTGTGTGTTCTGTATTTCCCTCATTTCCTCACTCATTCTCTGTATATGTATTCTGCATCCCCCTCATTTCCTCACTCATTCTCTGTATGTATGTTCTGCCTCTCCCTTATTTCCTCATTCATTCTCTGTATGTGTGTGTTCTGCCTCTCCCTTATTTCCTCACTCATTCTCTGTATGTGTGTGTTCTACCTCTCCCTTATTTCCTCACTCATTCTCTGTATGTGTGTGTGTTCTGCTTCTCCCTTATTTCCTCACTCATTCTCTGTATGTGTGTTCTGCCTCTCCCACTCTGTTCCCAATTACATTCTTTTTCAGACTCCAATCCCCATCTTCCCGCTATCACTTCTGTTCAGTTTATATGTCATCCTAACCCACTTGTCCTCTGCTAGCATCTTCTCATGTGTAACTGTCACGTCAATGTTCACAGTCCACATATATACACTGTATATAACGTTTTGCATATATAAGTTGGTATATATATACCACGCATACTTCCTATACGTTTCTCTTTAACCACGCTACAGTTTATGTTTGACGATTGTGGTGACAACAATTGACTACATACTTATTTAATATTTAAACTGCCATGCATCCACTATTCAATGTGTAACTTTGTTATTTTGAATAGACAATGGTTTGCGCCCTGGTGGTCGTTAACCTTTTGTTGCACATCGTCAGTTATGACATCGTAGACTCTGTCGCATTTGCTGCAGACGAAGGCAGAGAGGATGGTGCAGAATTTGCTGTCGGTGGACCATCTTTTCAGCCAAGTGTGTTGATCGTTTATCGTTTCCACTTCTCATACCAGTTTTAACAATCAGGCTACAATGGCATCGACCATCAGCTTTGGTGTCTCATAAAAATAAACATCTTGTTCTTCTTGTCACCCATCTGTTTGTGTTGACGACCCCCAACGTCATGGAACGCTTGCGATTGTATTTAGTGTTTTTATTTAGTAATATAAAACTAAGGCATTTCTGCATTTAAAACACTTTTTAAATGGGCACACATAAACGACTGAGGAACATTAGTCCAAAAACATGTCAGTACTAAACCGGCTAAATTGTGACGACGAATCCCTACGGTGAAGCCGCAAACATCAAGATGGACATATTACAGACATGTTGGCGGGCGAGACAAGCAGCGCCGGCGGGGGTCTTCCATAGACGCCTCTCTTAACAGAGAGGAGCTGAAACTGTCACGCGATGAATTATGTATCTGCGTGTTTCGTTTCCCGAATTGCTTCCGACCATCTGCAGGTAATTGTTGCTGTAGGTATCGCCGCGTCGATTGTCGAGGGAGCGGCGTCATCGCTGCATTACGCTAATCTGCCAAATCTCCGCGGATGCAACGTTCGTAGGCCGTCGCTACGAAACCTGTGCTGTTCCAAACGGATGAGTTCAGGTCACGGGTGGGCTACATCGGTAAGTGGATGGGTGAACGCAAATGGGCTGCATTAGACAACTATTAGTATGTGCATACATCAGTTTAAGTTCCCGTGAGGTTTGTAGTGTACTTGTCAGAACATTGACCTCTAAGTTGGGAGGACCGTTCTGACTGGTCTGAATTGGGGACGCCGTAATATTTATTTCTCTATTAGTGGCAATGGTAACAAATAACGTTTGTCGGTATAAAATGTTGTGTTTTTATTTATCTAGAAAATGGACAAGTTAATGTTTATTATGGCATTAAGCTACTAGGAAAATAAAAACACACCTTTGACAAATTGTTGCCAAAACCAACCAATAAACACAACATATACCCACTGACAAACGTTAATTTATCTGGAAATTGGATATGTCAGTATTTATTATGTCATTAAATAAGCTGCTAAGAAAAATTCGTCACTTCCTACCGTTATCTTCAAGATTCAACATAGGGGATGTCCCCATCAAATATAGGCCTAAACAATGTAATTATGTCTGATTAATGTATTTAATCTTTGTCTGACAAATTCGTTATACATTAAATACGCCAATTTCCTTCTCTGAAAAACTGTTTAACTTAAAAAATCCTGGAAAAAGGGTAACGTCTCAAAATCGATGGCATATTATTTATATACCCCGAAACCCGAAGTGAACCATGCAGTGACCCGTTCCCGGGTTTTTCCGGGTGCGAGTTTGCTTTCCGTACCCGGTATAGAGTTATGGCCATTCACATGCGCTATTACCATTGGTCGACAGCGAGCGGGCGGGTTACAAGAAACTACAGCCAAAATAGTTTATGGTATGTATAACTACAATGCAATCTACATACCAATGCACAGTGAATCGCTGACGGACGCTAACATCGTTGTTTGGTCAGATTAGTGTTGCAACTAATTGATTGTTCCTGCGGGTGTGGAGAGTCGAGGCATCTCCAACGATATGTCTGCAACAACTGCACACGACAGAGATGACACACCCTCTACATCACTGGTGTGAACTCCTTTCGCTCCGCTGCTTTTATTGCCAAAACCAACCAATAAACACAAAATATATCACGACTTATTATGTGACTTTTTCACCTTTGCTTCTTTCTCATAGCTCACTGCTCAGTCAGACTACACACACGCACGGAAACGCACGCATGCAAGTACACAGACGCACACACGCACGCACACGCACGCACACACACACACACACACACACACACACACACACACACACACACACACACACACACGTATACGCACGCACATTGACACATGTACACATGCACGCACAGACACGCGCGCACTAAAATTGGATATAATAGTCAGAATTATAGTGAAATTGGATTACTTCGGCCCCCATTTCTGGTATGTATAACTACAATGCAATATACAAACCAATGCATACACAGGGAATCGCTGACGGGCGCTAACATCGGGCACTAAACGCCTACACAAACCTAAACATAACAAATTATAACGCACTACCATAGGTTATAACGTACGTCTTAAAATACTGCCTGTGAATGTTACGCTGGTGGGTGCGTAAATCGTGCGTCCTAAAGTTTTATGCTGTTTTCACAAAACCCCTGAACAACGTTATCCATAAGATATCTATGTGCTAAATCGTTAATACCGAATCCTTCAACTTTGTACATACAAACTGTTAGAAATGTATGTTATACTTCAAAAAATAGACCGACGGAATCCAAATCTAGTAAAAGACATTTAATCCTTTTAAGGGTTTGGTGCGTCATTCGTCGTAACAGCGTCGGTGCGGCGTAAGCATACTAGCGTTTGGTAGAACGTCCATTGTGGAAGTCATATCATATTTTTAATCTCCTGCTCCTTATACCGGATTGCAAGCATTGCAACATAGAGCTCTGTTTCTACAAGGTCCATGCATGTTGTCGCAGCATCTCCATCTCCTTCCCCAAAGCAGTGACGCGTGTAGGTAGATGACTTCATTGTTCCTGGGAATGTGTTCAGCAGATGGTGTAATAACACGATTTGTTGCGCCGGCTTATAATCCTTGTGGCACTTGTGGATGTATTTGTTGTACGTTTTTCTTTATAATTACATTTCACATGACGATATAACTAATAGCTATGAATGCAACATGTAAATGCTTATAGTATAAATTATGAAGGGTAAGCCGTATAACATAACCTTGAAATTACAGCCAATAAATACATTGTCGTCGGAACATGATGTCGCTCACTGTCGACCAATGGTAATAGCGCATGGATGTGGTCATAGCTCTACCGGGTACGGAAAGCAAAGTCGCTTCTCAGGTCAATAGTAGGTAGCCCAATGAACACTATGTCTGTGATGCTGGACTCCACCGATTGAGCTGCCTCGTCAGAAATAGCCGCGTTTTAGTTTCTGTGTTCTTCTTGCTGTTTTAATTAATTGTTTCCTACAAATAGTTCACAATTTATTAAATTGATGTTATATATTGTCTATGTGCGGAGAACGAGAGCGAGATGGGTCTGGGGTGGAAACGGATGGTTAAAGTTGACAGGGCAGGAGACGTGACGTTGAAGTAAAACAAACCAATAGCAAGGAGCAGTAACGCGGCCATCCTTACCCCGGACAACGGGAGAGCAACACAAGTGGACAGTGGCTGGCAGGTCGGTCGACACAAATGGATCGAACTTGGCAGGACAGTTGCGAAGCACACACACACACACGTGCGTGCACAATGCATAGTGCATTGCTGCGTTAATGCGAACATCAGTCGTGGTTCGCATACGTAAATAACGGTGCATTCCCGGATGCCACCGACGCATATCACATCTGGTTCATTACCCAGCGTGTCTGGCAGACAGGTTACTCTCCGTTTAATACGCCACTTGCGTCATTAACTCCTACTGCTGCTGCTAACCCAGCCACGGCACACAGGGAAGTTTCCTCAACTGACTTAGCCCATCGCATATCCCGTTCTGTGATCTCCAACATGGTAAAGTGTGAATAATGTTAATGTTATCCGCAGTAAATTGAACAAACAAGTGCATACGGTTGTCTAACTGGTTGAAACAATCAAGTTAGATAGTTACATCTGGTAACTTGCCAACACCAATTGTCTAGTCACAATTTAGCGTTTAGCCTACTGAATTGGATAGTCACGTGGTTTGAGAAAGAGAGAGAGAGAGAGAGAGAGAGAGAGAGAGAGAGAGAGAGAGAGAGAGAGAGAGAGAGAGAGAGAGAGAGAGAGAGAGAGAGAGAGAGAGAGAGAGAGAGAGAGAGAGAGAGAGAGAGAGAGAGAGAGAGAGAGAGAGAGAGAGAGAGAGAGAGAGAGAGAGAGAGAGAGAGAGAGAGAGAGAGAGAGAGAGAGAGAGAGAGAGAGAGAGAGAGAGAGAGAGAGAGAGAGAGAGAGAGAGAGAGAGAGAGAGAGAGAGAGAGAGAGAGAGAGTTTATAGTACGCATATGCTTCGACTTCTCCAATCGTCCATAGTATCATACGTTACTGGTTTTATCTGCTGCCCATTACCGATCAAAAACTAACCGAAAACGCCAAAATCCATCGTAATCTCTTTCCCAATGAAGCCATTTTGGCCGGCCCCGTGAGTGGTGCAACAAGATTGACCAGGGGACAGCGCTATAGCACTACTAGTCTGACGACTTGCCGTGGGCATCGTCCACAGTCGGGTTTCTTCGTGCGCGAGTCTTCTTACAGGCCGCCTGTATCCCGTTGATCCGCCATCAAACACAAATTAATGGAATTCGTCGTCTCGTGGCGATCTTCAACGAGTCGGTCATATTACTTTCTAGGATGTCTGTTCAACTGCAGTCATCAATCACCACGTCAAATCGTCTCCGTGGAATCCGAAATCGGTAACACCTGACAATGCACGGCAGACACAGCGAGCGGTAGAACCAATTTGTTGGCGGAACAGACATAATAATCAGCCGGAAACACCCTCGACGTTCAGCGAAGGAGCGGCTGCCAACAAGAACATATTATTGTTGCCCTGCAGCGACTGTAGAAACGTAGTGTCATGTTCAACGCTTCGGATATGAAGACGTATAATAAAGGCGGGATTGCGGTGGCGGATCGATGTGTTCGAAGGTGATAATTACGGCATTATCATCATTACAAACATATATCCTGTTGATTGCGTCTTGGTGAACAAAGGTGATATTCACAGAGCAAAACCGAGGCGGTAGCACGCCAGTAGCACGCAATCATTACGAGGTAATGGTGGTACACGTATGAGCAGAATGTCACATTGATTGCAGCCCGACTTCTCCATGAAAATTGTAACCCGTGTTCGAATAAACGGACCACGTGTAGTGTTAATACGGTGTTACATTAACAACATCGTCATGACGTCATTCTACCTTTGGCCAGCCGAAGCCAAAGCGCTGGCGAGTTTTTTTCTCATAATAATTGACTGTTCGTTAGGGATAGAAGATCAGAAGATGTATATTCAATACAGGATTTTATTCGTCAGCATTGGTCCAGTGGGTCTGCATACCCTGCGTCAGCATTCTCAAGTGCAAATCAGGTCGAGCATCTTGTAGATTCGTTTGGAGTGCTTTCGCCGATAGGCATACGAGGAGACTGAAACTGTATAAACACTCGAAACCAAGTCCTCACTCACAATTTTGCAAAGTGCAAAGAGATTCATTGATAAGTTCAAGTCCCCAAAACTCCTTAAAAGAGACGACGGATGTAAAAGTGGTTGGCCATGGCTGAAAGCTTGCTTTTCCATGTGCTGGCTGGTTGCCACCGGTTGGTCATCCATGCCTTTCATCATTACATCTGTAGCAATGCCTAACACATCGCATCATCCTTTCCTGCATCACACAGGAATTGGTGGCTGTCGCAGCTGGACAACGTATGTACATTTACACAACGTAATCATTTAACATTTAATTTCATTTGCTATACGTCGATGTCACGTCTACTTGACACTGGTGATAGAAAACCGCTACAAAGTAGAATGCGTATTTGGTGTCACGACAGTGCCAGCCCTAAGGACGTTCACAAATCTAACAGAATGACTGTAGCGCATCTCTTTCCTTGTTACATTTTCCACGGCCCATTGTCCTTAAGTGTACGTCATAACTCTGACATTTCGCTCACCTCCCATCAATTACGTACACCACATGCCTTGTGGCAATCTTCTCTCCCGGCGATGTTCTATTTTGATGGCAACAGTTTCACAAAAAACAGTAACAATTTATCGAGACGGTCGTAAAAGAAACGGCGTAACAGAATGCGAAATTGCGGCCAATAACAATTCGCATCTGATATCTCACTTAGTGTGCAAGCCGCCTGCATCCCGTCTAACATTTTCGCTAACGTAACGAGACGTAAGTCAGCCGTTTTACGTCCTCCACGAACCACGACCAGTCGCATTATGACAAGCAACACGCCGGTAATTAGTTTACATATGCAGTTCATCACAACGATCACATATGCTTCTTCAAATATCCGAGAGTTACGTCGTTATCCGATTTCTAGAGCACGCTTTAATTCGTTTCGTGCGAAAACGATTCTTCTACGTCAGATGGTGCGGTGACGATTCATGTCAAGAACATATGTCGTTTCCGCACGAGCCCACTTACATATAATTGCTGCTGCGCGACGCACGGAATGGGACATTAATATGACAGACATCCGTCACAGCTGGAAGGTTACGCAGCGTAAAGTCATACCGTTAACTATATACATTCTATGAAGGGAAGTAGGAAGGGAGTGTAGCTGATTTCCAACGACGATGGAACTGATCGCATATTGGTTGTGCAGGTGCTATGAGCTCCGTTTGGCACACTGCACGATCGTACACGAGGGTTGCCGAACTACACAACGGGCTCTTTAGGGCAACTAAGAAAGGATATCAGTGGGTTATTTACATTCTTCGTTAATGCGTGGCCAGTCAGTGACAAATAGTTATATATGTTTTGTCATTTATAGTGGTAGTATTTACAGTGGTGTTACGCACGCATGCACACACACATACACTCACATATATCCGCACGCACCCACGCACGTACACACGTACACACATATACACGCACACACGCACAAACGCACACACGCACACACGCACACACGCACACACGCACACACGCACACACGCACACACGCACACACGCACACACGCACACCCTCCCACACACGCACCCACACGCTCACGCACAAACACACACGCACACACATACACACACACACACACACACACACACACACACACACACACACACACACACACACACACATACAACCAGACACACAGACACACAGAGACACAGACACAGACACACAGAGACACAGACACAGGCACACGCACACGCTCACGCACAAACACACACACACACACACACACACACACACACACACACACACACACACACACACACACACACACACACACACACGCACGCTCTCTTACATGTCACCTTCATTGAGACCAGATACCTAGCTGTGCCATGTAGTTCCATTTTACCAATATTACCAGGTTCCATTTGGTTCTACTGTTATGATAGTATAACTAAGTTCTGATCATATATGTACCCTTATAAAGATGACGTGTCTATTTCTGTGCAATACACAAACCTTTCAACCGGTGACACAGTTGGCAATGACGATGTCAGGATGTGATACATTACGGCAAGTCTCGTGCGCCATTGGACAGAAGTGACGTCATACAAGCACGGCGCTGCCGCCTGCCGACATTCAGCAGCTTTTGAGATGTAATGAAGCTGCAGAAGAACTTCGCCCAGCCGGCAATTATTCACCAGAAAATAGTCACAGTTGTTTAGACGGTATCGTGCTGCAGGCGAGCCGTGTGCGTGTGTCAATGTAATACCAGTACCGTATGTTGGTGTCTGTCACACCGAGAAGATAACAACCGTGGCCCGTGTATAATCCATTTCACCTCCGTGGTGTTGATTTGTTGAATGGGCACAGCGACGACCACTCCAGGGCGACAAGTTCGACTAGCTGAGCACATTCTCATAGACCCAGTTATACCTACAGCGGTCCTTGGGTTGAGCGCAACAACAGGCCGTTATATTGAACGCCGGGCTCTCAATCGAGAGTATCTGAGTTCGTATCATCTTGTTATTATTTCGATGGTCGGGCAATTTCGTTCTCTCCACGCTACTTCAGTTTACTCAGCTGTATAAATTCACACCAGATTGTACACAGTCGTCGAAATAATGTGTAGGAATAACAGTTGCCAGTAGCTTGCCTGAAGGGTAAAGTTGCCAGTAGTTGCAGCTAGCCTGAAGGGTAAAGCCCTTTGAGCAGTCCAATGGACGGGATTCCCTAAATCTGACCGTTACCTCTTTTTATTTAGAACCGCGAAAATATGATATCGAATCTAACTGCTGCCGTTTCAAGGCTACGACAGTTTCGTTGACTCCATCCTGCCCCAGTTCACATATTTGTATAAATGATCACCAGTGGTGGCTTTATGTGAACGAATGGTCTTCGAATAACAATTGCAGTGTGGCTTAATGCTTACTACATAATACAGTAATTAATATATAATACATTAACATACGACAATAAAGTATTAATTTACAAATGTTAACACATGTTGCATTAACTGATTAATCACAAATCTATAAACGTCAATGAATAAATAAAAAAATAAAAAATTTAACGATTCTAAGACATTCGCGCAGGCCAACGAGTGTAGCCTAGCAAGTGCGCAAATTGACATTTATACACATCAACATAGGCATGTTTTAAGGCAGTTTTTTGTTTAAGGTTAAAGGGGACTCACGCTGGATTCTAGGATCTTCAAATGGATCTCCGTAAGTCCGCTACAGGTGGAGACATGATTAAGCGGTGTCTCAATTAAGCGGCTACCACACTGTCGAGCAGCCGTTTTATCGAGTAGGTTGTTAAATGAAAAACTCGCACGCACAAAGGTTGACTTAGACATTTGTCAATATCAGTTGGCGCCTCAAGACGTTCGGGTCTCTCTGACGCCGTTCTGTCATGCAGTCTTCGTAGCCGTAGATTCCCCCATGCGCGAAGTAAAGGATGGCGTACAGGAAACGTTCCTGGCGCCATTTGACAAGGTCGTTGTCAATTTTTCTCTCGTTGGATGAACACAAATGAAATGCCATTGGTGTTGAGACGGTCACCTTTTTCGAAACTTTTTACCCTTACTCATATTTTGGTCAGAAAAATGTGCATGTTTAAGGTCAATAACAGTTACGATGTACATGGTTAATTTTCTTGTGGCTGTTAAGCAGCCTATATGTGAACGTATTAATGACGATGGGATTCTTGCGTATGTAGACCGAGAATCGAGTACTCTGGACGACATTTGATGGAGAGTTTATTTAGATAAAAAGACAGAAAATGACGGATTTCCCCCATCAGCGTAGCAAAATGAAATATATTGACCAAGCCGATTTCAAGATAATTCAACAAGTAACTTGGCGTGTAACACTAACATTGACAAACGTTAAAATTGCCACAGTCGGGGAAATAATCAATGACCGGCCCACAAACACACGTCTAGTAGTTGAGACTGTTGAATTAACAAAGATGCATACTAATATCGAGGCACCCTTTGCGTCGTTATGTGTTTCCTTTAACGGAGATGCTACGAAGGCTTCCCAATAACACACTCCGGTTTAACGGAAAGACGAGCCATCGTGCATGAATCCGTGAAATAAATATTTACACCGTATTAAATACTCTTGCGTGCGATTGGATGTAAGCTGTGCAACAAGAGATATACTGCTTATAAAGCTTCGTCCAAATTATCAGAAATGGAATTCTGATACGACAACAAAAGAATTTTGGAGGAGTAAAAAGTGTCAATATGTAGGCCAATTTAGCATACATGTGTGTGTGTGTGTGTGTGTGTGTGCGTGCGTGCGTGCGTGCGTGCGTGCGTGTGTGTGTGCGTGCGTGTGTGTGCGGGCAAGCGCGATAGGGAGGATGTGCGTGCGTGACAAAATAATCTACGTCTACGCATTAATTGCAGCCTGGTTGTTTCCCAGATAAGTATATTTGGTGTGCATCTGCAAAATACGAAATGTATGGCACATTGAACATCCATAAGAACCTGTTTACCTTTTAGAATACGTTCCAGACCAAAAATATGTCAAGAGAAAAAATCGATTATTAATAAGCAACTAGAAATACATAAAAAATAGTTAGTAAAATGCTGTTATAGAGAATATGGCGGTTTGGCACGCCAGCTAGGCAGACGGCTATTGGTGGAATCAGTTGCTTGGTCTCTGTTATTATATTGACTTATCGCGCTATATGTATCGATCAGCAAGAGACGGTCTTTGTTGTGAATGGTCTGGGTATAATGATGCTCGTCCAACCTCTATTCTGTTCGGGGCCGTTAGTCCACTAACAATATTTCGCGCGCCCAACGAAGTTATACAAGAGACGGAAGGGCGACTTGTGTGGAAAAATACATTTTGTACTGCCAAATATCGGACTGCAGAATGACGTCAACTGTATTGTATAATCAGCATCCTTCACCTTTTTCCAAAAACTTCGTTTTTTGTACGATTGTCTCCAAAGGGTAATCATCGTTATGGTGATGGTTATATGCAAGTTCTGAGGTGGGAAACATAACCCAATAAAACCGCACACACGCACAACGCACACACGCGCACACGCGCACACGCGCACACGCGCACACGCGCACACACGCACACACACACATACGCGGTTATGGTGATGGTTATATGCAAGTTCTGAGGTGGGAAACATAACCCAATAAAACCGCACACACGCACAACGCGCACACGCGCACACGCGCACACGCGCACACGCGCACACGCGCACGCGCGCACACACACACTACAGCACGGAGGTTGTGTTTGTTGTATTGAGACAATGTTTCGGTACGCAGGTAGATGCAATGTCTTGCACGTTAGTGAAACGACTCACGAATAACGACCACAAGGATGTACACCAGCATACTTCTCTCCGTCCGTGAAGCTTGTTGGCCAAGATTAGCTTGTATACGTTGTTACAAAAACTTCGCCCATCATGCAATTTGCACCCATGACGCTTTGGTTTTGCATGTACACCAACATCCATTCCTTGCCTGGATCTGAAGGTGTTTGTCACTCGTGAGATCACGACGTTTATTGTTATCATGTGCCAATCATACTAAAAAATGGTGTGTAAAAATGTATATATACGTTGAGTAAAAACAAAAAAACATGTTTTACGTGAGTCTGTCTGTGTGGGCGTGTGAGTGTGTGCGTGTGTCTGTGCGCGCGTGAGTGTGCATGCGTGCGTGCCTATATATGTGCTTATTTGTTTGATCGTGTACAAAACACAAAACACACACATTCTATCAAATGTTGTCATTTGCATATATTAAATACTTTGTAAATCACTGAAGATACCGAGATAACTGCATAAAACGAACTATTTGCACTGTATAAGACATGTCTAGCAATTATACAACATAAAGCCAACGACGCAATATTCGAGATCATGTTGAACTAACTCAGTGTTTTTATGCTCAATATCCGCGGACCTCATGGGCGCGTCCGGTCGATTTCAAACGTGAGCTGGCTATATTTTATAACAACGTCGGATTAAGCTTATTTTCCATCTAATACGAGTTGACGATTACCCGGCCGCAATGACTCGCTTTAAATTCCCCTTGCGTCGATTGCCGATCTATATTTTCTTGCATGTTCCGCGTTCTGCTTCGCTTAAACGACTCAATCCGTAAACTCATTCTACGCCCATCTGCCATTGCAAGCCAAGCGCTCGCTGAAAACGAAATAAAACCAGCGAAGCACGCAAGTGAAGCGAGCTGTCTCGTGCTGAAGGCGCCGGCTCTATCATCGTTGGCACGGGGCTGCGTAAACACGATCTTCATTTGCCCCGTTCCAGGACACAGCTATACCTGCCTAATTGTGTGATGCGCGTGCTGCGTGGATGCGGGGCATTGTTATTAATTGTTGTTGTTGGCAGCGGTACGCGTGCCGTGGTCCGTGGCACGTCCGCACGAATTGGGTCATTGGTCTGTTGTGGGAGGGATCACCCATTCACTTCCGGGTAGAATGTACAAGAAAGAAGTGCCAATTACTTTGGACTCTTTACTGATAATGTAACCTCATTCTGGGTTTTTCACTTGAACATTGTTACAAATGTTCTTGTGGCTGTTTGGCAACATATTGAAAGTGTCAATGACGTAATGGTCGCCTCAGTATGTAAACAAAATTAAGTCATTACAGACGATATTTGATACGAAGTATCCCGTATGCTGAATATCTTGAGTAGTAGAATGAGAGGCGACACCTGTTCCATAGGGCTCAGCTTAATGAAATATAACATATTGACATATCCCACTTACAGTTACATGTAATTCAGTAACTTTGCAAGCAACATTGATAAACTTCACCATTTCCACCAATGCAAACTAAATACTGGCATTTCTCCTAACAGGCGAGATTCGTGGACATGTCCACGGCACGTCCACACAGAACAGATAATTGGCCTGCCGTTGTAAACAGGACTTGGATATGTTCAAGGCATTTGTGCGCAACCAAAATGTGCAACATAGTTCAACAAGTCTTTAGTTGAAACTGAGGGATCTTAGTTATGAAATACATCTAAGAAATGCGGCTTAACAACACTAGAGACCAGGAGATTGAGAGGAGATCAGATAGAAGTGTTTAAAATAATGAATGGTTATGAAAATATTGATAGACATATTTTTTTCTCAGTTAAGAAAGATAGAAGGACTAGAGGGCATGAAGTTACATTAGTAAAGGAGCAGTGTAGATTAGATATAAGAAAGTTCTCATTTTCACAAAGGACTGTAAATAAGTGGAACATACTATTTGCTGATTGTGTGGGTGCTAGTAGCGTGAATATGTTTAAAAATAAAATCGACACATACCTCAGAAGGGGATACACATAGATAAAAGGGTCGGACTCTCGATAAGCCAAAGGGCTTCCTTGTCCACCTGCCACCTAGAGTTAATTCTCTGGGTGGCAATCTTGTTAAATCTTGTTAAATCATACTTGCTTCGAACGATACAATTCCAATAAGAAGCTTTATCGTGACTTGTGTCTCTTAGAGGAAGGGCTTTTGTTCGTGGAATGGCTAAAGCCTAACACTACCTTTTGGTGTCGCTTTCTTAGTTTCAACGACCCGATAAGAGCGTTACACTTCCCGGGTAGTGAGAGAGCCAGTAGGACCTCCATGGCAGCATCCCAGAAGACGTAAGTATACCTCAAGGATAAGGATGGAACCAGCGTCTCATCTAAGTTGTTACTAATGTAATATCGTCCGCGAAATAAGATTTGCCACACTATGGTAGACTCCATCAGCGGACTTCAGTAGCATTACGAGCGTATATAGGACTAAAAAATGTACACGGAATCAGATTTGCCAGGCTAAAGTACACTCCACCAGCGGACGTCATTCTTTGACCTATTTACTGAACACGTCGATATTTAACCTGTATATGTGTTAATACTCAGAGAATTGTATAAACAAACAATGATACGCGCGCGCGCACACACATACACGCGCGTGACCTTAACTGGAATAAAGACGATTCTTAATTGGAATTTACCAGTCATTTGGACACGCACATGCACCAGCAACGCAAGCCGACGCACAGACGCCATTTGCGCGTGTACAATCACGTGGAATATTTTATGCGTTCGCCGTTATTTGAAGTAACCAATGCGATTAAACATCCATGCCAGAAGGAATCTTAATGGCGGGTCTGTTGCGTTTTTATGACGCACACGGGTTTCAACGGATATGCAAGGGCCACTTTCCCTAATGGCGCTAACAACTCCTCTCAGATGACAGCCTTTCGTCTGCGCGCGTGCGGGAAATGAATGTTCGCGTTGACAATAAAACACGTCCTCCAACACTTGTAACCATCTACATGTGACTATTTATTTTTCCGGGTGCATAAAGCGAGCGCCTCGAAAGGGCGCGTTGTCGCGTTGACGCCTTGACGTTGCGACGCCCCGGTGTCTTGCCTGTCATGCAGCCATGTCTTGCGGCACACGCGAAGGCGGTGCTAAGACAGACGTTGATGAAGCGCCGGACCCGCTAACCAAGTGACGAGGCAGCGTCGACGCTCTATCGCTCGATGTATTAATAATGCATGTGCGCGGCGAGTCGGCAGCTGGTGACTCTGCCGGATGGTTAGTGGGTGCCTCGACGCAGCTCTTCATTCGGCACACTGACGGCGGCACCGCGGCATCATAGACCTGCGAGCGACCACCACCATCACGACATCGACCGCCGCACCGGCCATGCTACGGCGCAATAACACGGCTCAGCGGCCAGTCTGAAGTGACCGCGGTCAGTAGGCAACACGTGTAGGCTTCGTAAAACGCAACTGGCGAAACGCTGGTTCGGGTTAGGAGACGCGAAGGTAATATCCGACTTTCGCAAGATGTTACCTTGTCACTGGTAAAAGTAGTTTTTTTTTCTTTTTCTTGGATATGTTTTATGCTACATGTTTACTTATGAGCTCGTGGTGATGATAGAAGAGTGTGTAGCGCTACAATACAAGTGAGAGGGAGGGACATACAAATAATGTGAGAGAAAGAGAGAGGGACATACAAAGGGGATAAGAGAGGGAGGAGAGAGAGAGAGCGGGAAAGTGGAAGATATGGAGAAAGGGAGAGAGAGGAAAAGACGGAGATACTGAGGGACGAAGAGATCGAGAGTCGCAGAGACGGGGTGACGGGAAGACAGATAGACGAAAACAAGGAGAGATGGAGAGATGGATTGACAGAGAAACGGAGTGACGGGATGACGGGGAGGTGGAATGACAGGGAGAGGAGAAGAGAGAGTGGAACAGGCAGGCAGGCAGGCAGGCAGGCAAGCAGGCAGGCAGGCAGGCAGGCAGGCAGGCAGACAAACACATAGACAAAACACACCGACAAACAGCGACAAACATATGAAGACAGACACGGAAACAAAAATACACAGAAGCATTGTATTGTACCAAAGTTGGAAGTGAAATATAGTTACTAATTGTTTAATTAAGCCGGAGATAAAATGACCATGTCTATAAAACTTTGTTATACTGTGAGACACTTATCTAACATATTGTTGAACATTTCCCTCTGCAGCGACGTGTTCCGACTGCACACATTAGACAGTCACGACTTGCAGCCAAAACCCAACTTTCCAGCACCAATTGACGGTATCATCGAATCGATTTATTTAGAGTTTCATGAGCGAAATAACCGACACTTGAGCGGATTCGTGGCTGCATAACGACGCTATCAATTTGCCGCTATCGCTAGGGACGAGCGCACCGGCTTGAAAGTTGCTATAAAACGTCGCGTTGATGGCATAATCGGAAACAAAAGAGCAAGAGGATTTCTCCGCAGGTTCAAGCGGGACGTTGTCAAATCGCGACAGAGGAGCATAAGAAGGTTACTACCGACCAGTCTAATAGAAAACGTCGTTCGCACGCGCGAAACATTACCGCAGGATACTGATAAGTGTTACGGACATAAGGAAGCTGAGAGAGAGAGCAAACAGATCATGGGGAACAAATCGGCAAAGATTCCGAAGGCGGATCTCGAGGAGCTGCTCAAGAAGACGTCGTTCACAGAGAGGCAGATCAAAGACTGGTACAAAGGCTTCATGGTAAGTGCCACATTGTCTTGCTCTCTTCGCCAGAAGACGCGCGTCACTGTATACCGCACTTCCGCAGTTGACACTATCGGGTTGCTCTTCTGAGTACCCGCGCGGGGTATTGCGCGCGATCCGTTTGTCTAATGTGAGACTGCATGCAATCTTGGTATGATGATGCATGTTCGCTTCCCGCTTTCAATAACGTTTGTCGCAGTAAAGCCTAGCTACTCTGTTTTCCTTGCAACAGTACATGTTAGCGTATTTCATATTACAGTAAACTACATAAAGTGGACACCGTTAGAACAGGAATATGACGTCGGAAACATGTAATTACAACAATATAATTGTAGATAGGAGGACGTCATAGGTCCATGCGTTGTCAGTTTTGAACTCTAACAATAGGTCCCTTTTTGACAGACGTGCAATATCGAAATGAAAATGTTACAGACAGGTGAACGTCATTGGAAGACGATTGATTTGGTGACTGATAATTGACAGGTGGACGTCATGTAGAAGGATTAGTAATTAAACACATGCGCGCGCTCTCGCGCACGCACAAGTACACGCACACGCACGCACGCGTGCACACACGCACACACACACACACACACACATACAATGATTTGCGAGAAGACACAAGCTGTTGTTGAGACTTTAATTAAATTACTCATGGTTGACCTTATCATCGCTTGCTATGACCTCTTCAAGAAGTCTGTAAACTCTGGTTGAGTTACTTAATGATACCATGGCGTTGCCTAATTATCGTTGGTTGTCTGCGAGTCAGTTTATTAATACATGTATGTTTTCTCTACTACGGCTGTGTCATCATAACATTATGCGATATGTTTCCGTATTTGCAAGTTTTGTTTAAATGCAAATTTGTGAACGATAGTATATGGTTAGGAATATCTAACCCATTATGTCAAGTCATCTTGTTTGACTACAATAATTAAACTTACGAACACATCAGCTTTGATATTACAATAACTTTTAAACTTATTGTAGAGAGCCGTGTGTTTTTTATATTAAAAACCATCATGGTTAATGTGAGACGAACGTCTTAGGTTTGTTGTCATCGATCACGATGATCGCTATTCAAACGACATTTCGCAATTAGTGGCTGTCGCCTGTCTGGTTTCATCAATGACCGCTTTGTAATACTTAACACGTATTCTATTTATATATTTATACGTCATTACTAGTAACTCGGCTACTAGGTTTAGCGGCACTCATGTGCCAGAACAGAAGATAACCTGACTTGTATATTCCATTCAATTGCTTGATGGTTGTAAAACTAATATATCTCCGTTTTGATACTCATTTGTTCGTCAATATATGATGCGTCATAGGCAGAACAGTGGCGGGACCCGCTGCGACATTCGGCGGTGGGTTTGCAAGTCCAACTGGAGTGTTTGCTAAAAGGTGTCTTGAAGTCTTTTTATATGTGGCCAACATGGCACAGTATAAATCGATTTGGTTACTTACCTTACCTTACCTTACCTTACCTTACCTTACCTTACCTTACCTTACCTTACCTTACCTTACCTTACCTTACCTTACTTTACCTTACCTTACCTTACCTTACCTTACCTTACCTTACCTAGACTAAGGGGTCTAGCACAAGCGCCGTATTTAGGACTGTGTATGCCCCTGGGCAGTGTTTGCCGGATCTCGCATCATAATAATACTCACTCCTCCCTACCTTCTTCAATAGGAACTTCATTGCAAAATATGACTTGTCCACCAATTTGGTCGTTACCGAAGCACTCAAGTTACGTCTAAGCATTGTGTTACCAAAGGAACTACCCAAACACAATTGTGTAGAGGCCCCCGTAAAATTATATAGGGGAGGCCACTGAGCAACTGACCAGTCTGCTCTGCCCTGAATCCAACACTGTGGACCTGTTCTTTTTGAGTCTCAGTTGCGGTTCTCCTTCTCCAGTTTCGCCAACTTGCCTTCGGTCGACCCACCTGCGTTTCGTGTAATACATAGTATTTTAGCCATGATGAATCATGCAAGAAAAGGAGTATCTGGATACTTTTGGTGACATACCTTGGTGTGTTTTATGTTCACCTAATGTTGGTAGGTAAAAACATCGTGTTGAGTCTGATTCCGTAGCTCGATATTTTCGCTTTAGCAGACACAATGCCAAAGAAATGGTGCCATATTTCACTGATCTGGGCGATTTGCGAAAAATAGGTCGAGTTCTCCTCCACCTTTGACTAGTTAACGCTGGATTATGTTTACTCTTTATATTCCTGAACGTTTTCCCATGTATATCTCGCAAAATCAATATATTCATTACACTGAATATCCATTTCTGTTTGAGTGACATATTTCAAACATAAGCCGCATTGATCGTTGATGCCAGGTAGGGTCTCGATTGTGCTAGACAATAGCTGGTGGAACTCAATGTCTGCCTGTTCGTTCTGAGGCGCTTGCTGGAATGCTGCCATCATAAAAGCTACACATGTTGACTATCTAATGTTACCCCCGTTTTGGGGGTGGTCTTGTTTGTAATTACGATATTGCCCACCAAGGGTATATAATGAGAAGACTAGTTGTAGGATTATTACTGATGTTACTACAAAACAACAACAACAACAACAGCAACAGCAACAGCAGCAACAACAACAACAACAAATGTGGGTTATTGCTAAACGCCTATCTTTCCTGAACGTACGATGGACGATATTATAGAATACAAAGATGAGACAATTTAGTATGGTATCATTCGGTTTCCACGAGTTCTAGAAATATATATATATATATATACACATATATATATATATATATACATATATATATATATATGTATATATATATATATATATATAATTATACATATATTGTTTCTGGAATCACAGAAGCAAGGCGATGGTTGTAATTTATTCCATGATTTCCAGGAAGGCTGGACACCGCATTTACTTGATGTGCCAGTTAAGTCAAATGCCTCACGCAGGCACGCATCAGACACGCAGTCACACAAAGACTTGCAATTAATTAAGCCATTTTGTTCAGACGCAGTAGTTCGACCGGACTTTATGCGAATCAGATGCAGCGCTTAGTTTAAAGAGTCACTGGGCGTAAGCGTATTCTACCTAATACGTGCAACCACGTAAGAACCCCCACACAAATTTCGGGGGGCGGACGGACGGACGGACAGACAGGTGACAGACAGCGACAGAGAGACAGTGGTCCAGAGACACCGACACAACGACACATATCGACATATAGAGACACAGAGAACAATTCAAGTGTGGTACCTTATTAGTTGTCGTAATTTGAAAATAACGTGTGTTTATCTTCCTCGGTATCGTGTGTAATACTACTTCTAACCATCCTTTTGGGACCCGTCGTCAACAGAGAGTTGCCGACCTCGGCGTACCGACTGTGGACGTTGCCTGCATGTGGTATGTTACCGTCGACCATCCACTCAGGAACCTTGGTGATGTATCATACCCGCCGAGGCTGCGATCTGACTAGTATCGCTTCAGCTTTGGCGTTTTCTACGTGAACGACGGCTTTACAGATTATCATACAGATAGGACGCAGTTCGCGTCCCTGCGGAGGGATCGTGGCTTTCGAGTTGTTCAGGCGACTCTCACGTGTAGTATCGTAATAATACAATTTCGAACTGCACATTGTATGCATGGTTCCATGTGTAGTTAGAACACACGGAGACACGTTCGTCTGTGATATTTTGTGTCGCGATCACACGTGACTAAGAGGTACGCGTCAGAATGTGTTGACTGAACCCACGTCCGTTGCCTTCGCAAATTGGGATAGTATCGATTAGGATTCACTGTGAGGTTGAAACAACTGTGTGGTGTCATAATTGTGCTTGTCCGGGAATTCTCGCGACGTCGTAGACTTAGAACACCAAGGACGCCGGAACCAATATTTGAGCAAGGGGGCTGGATTACGATTAGCCCTCCAAAATAATATTAAGGGAAGTTCTGTGCATTTTCTCGTGTAATCTTTGTTGGTGGGGGCTGGAGATAAGATCGAAATATTTGTTGGTGCAATTAGAGGTGTTTTTAGAGAGCTTTAAGGTGGGTTTTGTTGGCAAGCTTCAAGGGAGGTGCGAATGGAAGTTTTCGGATAGCCTGAAGAGCTCCCAAAATTGTCTTCCGATGTCATCAGTCGAGGCAACAGCGGAGAGCGGAGTGGTGCTCAAGCACCGTTTCAGCTCCTCCAATATCAATTTCGTTCAGGTGCCTATGGACATAGCAACAATTTCAAACATATTCTGATGATACCATAAAACACATAGTGTACACACATTAGTAGCAAGTAATGAGAGATATATGAGTGGCTGAACAGGCCCTGCTTCTGCAAGAATTGCGGTATTTTCCTGTCCTGTGTGGAACGTAATTTCGTAGCACCTCAAACAGGGACCGTGCAGAGTCGTCTGCCAGCAGTGACAACACGTGGCGTCAACGATCTACACTACTAATTACTGGAAAAAATGAAGTGCCAGGTAAACTATTTACAACTGATGTTGTTCTGGTTTTAAGAGCATCCGACGAAGGCGAGCCCAATTGGCTGGTTCTGTTCCGTACGAAGCTGGTTACTTGGCAACCAAATCATGGACAGAGACGACGACGGAGACCATAATTAAGCGATTCAAAACAATTTGCGTTTGCACGCGAGAAAAAAGGTAGAATTCCATACGTACTTGTATGAAAACGACATGCGGATGTGTTTGGCGTTAGATGACAAAAATAGATACATTAGAAATTAATAGGAGTGATTTAATTACATGATATTTACAGCTGCGAGAAACGCATATACGGCTCATATTGGCTTCCCGTTTTCTGCATCGTTTGGTTCACGCTCTTGATTCGAATATTCACCAATCGTCTGCAATGCGGCTCAACGTCTATTAGCGCAATCTTCTTTTTGTTACGAGTCCCCGTAGCTACTGGGATCGCTGGCAGCAGCGCCGGTGTAAGGCAAACAGTGGTGAACGTGGATAACGTGGCCATAATCAGGCGTAATCACAGGTAAATACTGCCTGGTGTAACCGGACAATTCTGCCCCACGACAACACGATACAAAAAGCGCAAACTCGTCCCATAGCAGGTCGATTACTACTGACTCATCCATCGTCAACTCGTCCGTCAACAAGACGGCAACTACCAACTGGAAACAGTTGGTATGCGAACGGGTTGGTAATGGAACAAGTTGTTTGTGGTCCGAGTTTGTAGTGAAACGAGCTGGTAGAGGACCGAGCGGAACGTGTTGAAAGTGGATCGATTTGGTAGTGGAACGTTGAGGTAGTGGAACGAGTCGGTAACGAACCGAGATGTTGATGGACCGAGTTAGTATCGGACTGACTTGGTAGTGGAACGTCTTGGTAGTGAACCGAATTGGTAATGGACTGAGTTGATAATGGGCCGAATTGGTTGTGGGCAGAGTTAGGACGGAAACGAGTCGATAGTTGACTGATTTCAAGGCGTTGGATACATATGATACTGTAATGAATCCTGTATTGTGTTGGAATGGTAACATGGTCACGATAACGGCTTCTCGATATCGCCGCACCGAATTAAATGCCGCAAGATAACACGATTAATCCCTATTTCTTTGTCCGTGGCTTATCGCTAATTCTCCGTCATTAATCATTACGCCATGACCCAATTCGTCAAGAGTGGGAGAGTGGACGTAAGCGGGGATTAATGCCTGGCGTGGCAGAAATAATGTGATCGATCACTAATTTCACTCGGGCGGAGAGAACATGAAATTGGTACGAGGGCGGTGTCTTGCGACCATCTTCGACTGATTTCATTTCGCGTCTTTCCCGGTCGATCGTCAGTCTTGGGCTTCGCGGCATTGCACGTCTAATGGATCTCACGAGCCTGGTCCGTCATAACTACTCACCAGCTGTTGGCAAGAGACATGTCTGAGAACGGCACTAGTCCACTTCAATGTGTCGACTATTGTTGATATGGTCTGCATTTCTTCTCATGCCATGTGTGCCTGCGTATATGTCTGTGCCAGCGCACATGCGTGCGTGCGCGCGAAATTACGTTCAAACGTTACTGCGACAAGAATGCACAGAGAGTATCTGTTTCCATTCAGCCACAGCAGTGCTTCATTTTATGCAATAGTTGCGTATCACCAAAAAACCTTTCCGTTGGTTTTTTTATAATTATCGTTGGAAGGTTTACATTATCTTCGCTTTCCTCATCCCGGTTGTCGTTTAGGTTCTGGTGAGGGTGTTGCCTAGAGTAACTGTTGCCTGGTGTAATTGTTGTTTGGTGTGACTTGTTTAGCGTGAGTGTTGTCTGGTGTGTAAGTATCGTCTGATGTAAGTGTTGTCTAGTTTTGAATTGTTATCTGTTATGCATCTTGTCTGTGGTGTGACTGGTGTATGACGTAAGTATTGCCACAGTGTTAAATAATGCACGATGGCATCAATGTAGTCTGTATGTTCGTTTCATGTTCCGATGCAAACCAAATTCACGGCGATTACAACAATATGAATTTGTGTTGATTCCATTCAATCTCCAGTTTGGTGTTTAGGTGTTTTTAAAACGACAGTCTACCGCTTATGTAGCCACGCAGATGGGTTCAATATCCTCTTTAACCTGGCACATTTATTACGGCTCTTCTATTGTCAATGTATCTCTAAGAAATGGCAGGTTGCAACACTGAATCGTTTATCCTGATTCATTAAGCGACTCCAGGGGGACTCTTACACTAAATGCGTTGTTTTATATAACTCGCCAACCGCCCATAATCCCACCCACGCCATCGTGCTGGGTTTGATATCCGTAAAGCGCAATATGTCACCTGCATTTAATGTCGTGAACAGCGACAAAAAAAACTTTATTGATGAGAATGGAGGTGGACAGACTAGCGAAGAGAGCAGAGGCGAAAATATCAACGGAGAGAGAGGGGGGGGGGGAGAGAGAGAGAGAGATAGAGAGAGATAGAGAGGAGAGAGAGAGAGAGAGAGAGAGAGAGAGAGAGAGAGAGAGAGGAGAGAGAGAGAGA